>OX383957.1:27121137-28321137 GCA_947532105.1 Athrips mouffetella
TCAAGAATAAGAATAATTCTTTTCCTTTTTTGGATTATCGGAATTTTATAAACCGCTTTTACCAAACGTATAATTGGAAATGCTTTCTGTTTTAAAATATTTTTTATTTGATACAATGTCATGTAAGAAGTTCACAAAACAGAAAAGTGCCCCACGAGAAATCGAACCTAAAACCTCCAGTTCGGAAGACGAACGCTTTAACCACTAGACAACACTTTAACACAAGACAACAACCGTAACCTTATTTCGCGAGTGAATAGGCTTCTGGGCAAGATCGTTTCATCGTCGACCTCATCTCTGTCCTCAAGACTAGATCGAGGTCAAGAGTAAGCCCATTGACAATAAAAAAAAACCGAGCGACTGCCATCTGACTTCCGCAATCCAGAGGGCTAACCAGATTTAATCCTAGATAACCACTAAACCACTGTAGCGATTTGTTAGCAAATACACCTTATAAACTACCGCTTCGAACCTTGATCGGGCAGTGACGAGGGTACGTCCGGCCAAATGTTTGTGTTGTCCTAATAGCAGGGCTAAGTGATACTGTTCATTAGTATCCAATTCCAGATTGGATATGTTTAGTTCTACTAATTTTGTTTGGCACAAATTGGCCCCTTTTCAGATCTGTTTTTGGAATTCCGCTAGGTATTGTATTGTAGTTTCGCTAGACTCCGAGCTTTGCTTTGCATAATTTTAACCAAAGCATAAAATGTTGTTAACACTTGGAACTGTTTGTTAAATCATCTCAAATCGCCTCTCAAACAGCCAAACAGAACCATTTTCTTCAAAAAAAACGTTAATAAAACAAATATTCAGGAATTTCCTCTTCCTTTCGATTCGGAAATAAACTAAATTGGATATTTTTATCTTCGATTTTCCAATTTTACGTGGAAATGAATGATAAATCAGAGATTTGTGTAGATTTGTTTTGAAGCTGTCGAATAAATCTTCCAGGATTGGGTTTTTTTCCTTTATTTAGGCGGTGTGAATGATTGCATGTGGATTTTCTTAGGGTTTCGAGTTCATCTAGAATAACGAAAAGAACTATTTATCAAAGTCAGCAAATTGGAGAATTGGAAATAAAAAAATGAAGAATAATTATTGCTCGGACTCGAGAAGAGGATATTATGACACACCTAGAAGAAAACTCCAGCAACTCAAAAAACCGAAAGGACGAGAATACGATTTTAGCACACTCAAGATAGATAACAAAATTATAATAATTTTTCTATGAAGAAAATATTTTATAAAGCTTGTTCAATTAACTCAATTTTATATTGACTGATAAATGCCTAAAAAAATTAAGATTTTTGAGTTGCTTTAGTTTTGCACCAGCAGTAAGTTTCTTTTTTGTGGTCTAAGTAGAGTTAATCGGGGGGCACGGGTAACAAGGGTACAAAACCAGGTGCTCCATGAAACCATTGCACCAATCTGTCGCCAGAACCGCTACTCATTGACGATGGAAAATTGCCACTTGGAAAACGTTCATTCAATAACCAGCCAATTGTAGACTTGATAAAGCTGCGTATTTCAATAATACTTATGTACAGGCGAACCTGAAACAATAAATATTAAAAAAAAACTCCAGTATAGACGGACTTCTAATCATTGATAGAAGTCCGTCTGTACGTCTATTTTATGTTAGATTGGTGGTCGATTTGACGCTCTAAAAAGAAGAGAGCAGAAGTCAGCATTGTCAATAATGAATTCATGTGTTGCACAATCAACAACAGCCTAAAATGAGACACTAGCGTCCAATTATTAATACCAGTATGGGCTATTATCTCGCTTAACAAACATAGGTAGTTACAACAGATATAACATTACGTGTAAACAAAATTGACTTGTACCCACTAACGTATAAATAATGTTCAACGGCTAAGTCACACAACATTAACTATAATAATAAAGAAATCGCAGATTTCATTTCTTTTTAGAGATAAACAAGCAGCTCCATCGAGACTTGGCTAGTTTTTTACAGAATGTTTTTGGTGGGATTAACTTTTACTGAAAGAAAAATCATTTGCGTTAGTTTTCATCTTAAAATTATAATAACTCTTTTTGGGGTATTTATAGGTATTTTAATGTTATATAAATTGTTAAAATAAGAAACAGAATTTATGTGCAAAAATTATTATTTATTTATTCGAGTTATTAAAGTTACGAAATTAAACTTCAAAAACTAACAAACTTACTTACTTCTTTTGTATTTATTCGTGTTAAAGAATTGAAGTAAGGATTCTTGTTTTAATTATTTGTATTGTACACTTTTATGCCCGCTGCATTGTCTACTAGATTTTTCTATTTAAGGTTAGCTGGTAGAAAACTCAATTTTGAGTTAAGCTCGCCATTGTTATATGTTTTCACTTGTGCTTATTTTTGTAATGTATTCGTGTACAATAAAGAATAAAGAAAGAATAAAGAAACTTATATAAAAATCAGTATTTGAAGTGTTTTGAGTTAAAAACAGTGTTGAAAGATCCGTTTATCTACTCCCGTACCGGAATATTCCAAATTCGAAACCAATGACAGATTCGAAATTGAGGTCATTGTCCGCTATCATTTTCATTTCCACACTGTTCCATACTACGAGCAGTACGGAAATGGAGTATGGATTTTCATTCCGCAACTGTTATAATACATAATTTTCAATCTGCATAGGCTAAGGCAATACTACCACAGTACTACATACAGCCTATTTTCAAGTAATTTTGTAAAAATACTTTTTACTGGGGTGACGACTGCCTACCTATATTTAAAAGAAAACGGAGAGTACCAGGAAAACATAAATCGACAAGAGGCTGACAGTTGGCTTGCTTCTATATAAAGTGACCGTGGCAACAAAAGAAGTGACTTGAACAAAATGGAAAGTATGTACCAGGAGAACATGAGTCTACAAGATGCTGTCAGTAACCATATACCGGGTGTAACATGAAGTTATTGTTAAAGCAACTCCATCCACAAGCTCTGGATCTGGAATAACGGAATAACTTTAATTAACTGTACTAGCTAACTGTCCTCTTAGTTCCATTAATTTATCACTACTTTTTAAAAAATATTTTATTTTGTCGGTCGTAGATAAAGTTTTGTATGCAACTATACGTAATTAGTAATTTTAACACTCGATCTATACTATTTTGATACTCGGCTGCGCCTCGTATCAAAAACCAGATCTCGTGTTAAAATTACTCTCATTACGCAACAGTTGCATAAATAACTATTACAAAACAGTTTTTCAGAAAGAAACCCACGCCTAGTAAATTTCTTTATTTTTACTTTTTACACAAAATAAAACAGCTGATCAGTTGGAATTAAACTGTCTTCTTTTTTCGCATCCGACAAACAAATTTTGTCTGTGTATGATTTGGTCAAACTTGATGGGTATCAGGAGCAGAGGCCACTCGTCTAGTTTGTCTTTTGTTGACAAAGCATTTTGTGTATATTCAGTCTCTGCATAATTATGACGTTTTATAGAAGAAGGCCGTGGGTTTTCTTTTTTAACTTTGAGAACTTGTATGTTATGCCACTTGACTTGGTTGTTATGTTCATCCTTGTTGTAATTTGTGCCCCAAGCATCTTGCAATGATTTTAAATCATAAAATCGGTTGTTTCTTCATGCACTTTGTATGGTAGTCCAGATTTCTTGGCAGCCCGAATCAATGTTAATATTGCTGTGGTGTGTAAATAAGACCTTAAAATTCCTTTTCACTTGCCTCTCAAACACGTTATGAACGTTGTCACCCTCATTCTGTGAATGACCTTTAATCAGGAACTTGTGGGTTTAGCTGCATTTCTATAAAAGTGAAAACACAGCTTTAGATCTATCGCTCTACGCGTCGATTTTGAGTTTTCCTCGGCCTTTTATTTTCCAGCTGCAATTTTTATCACAATCGTCGATTCTTAGTAGCTTTTTCTCAATGTTTACTTTGCAAATAAAGGGATTCAATCGAAAAAAAAACAAAACAAAAACAAAAAACAACTAAAATACTCTGTATTGAAACTGACGTACTAATATTTTTTTTTTTTTGGCAACAAACAGTTGTGTACATAAATATTTATACAATTTCTTATGAGTTAAAGAAAAACCTTGAGTGCCCAAAAGTGCGTTCTTAACATATTATAAGTGTCGGCGACAGAACCTTTTTTTACGACTACTTTTTATAGATTTTGAATATTTGCTTTACTTTTTTAGAACTTTGTATTTTTGACAACGATTTTGTTTTACTTTGACATAGTTCCATGTCACGTTCACTGGTGAAAGTTGATTATAGTTTGAAATCAAGAAAAGTGTTTAATTTTTATCGTGATCAAGGATATTAAGGTAAGGACCTGGCGCCCTGCCCTGCCGTACGCTACATTTTGGTCCTTCGAGCAAAAATTTAATCAGAACCCTCGTTTTTCAAGTATGGCCCAGGGCACCAGGTCGCGAGTAGCAGCCGCAGCCGCAGCGGCAGCTCAAAAGGCTTCCGCACGGTCGGTCGCTCCATCCAGGGACGCGCAGGAGGAAGCAGGTCAAGATTTCAACCCTAACCCCACCTCGCTTTCACGTGAGGAACCTGCTGTCCTCTCACGACCCTCGTCTTCAGGAAACACTTCAGTTCACTCAACTAGTTCAACTGTCAAAGCTCAAAAGCTAGCAGCACATGCAGAGTACGCACGCCGTTTGGCTGATATTCAGTCTAAGGTTGCACAAGTGGAGTTAGACGCTAAGTTAGCTGCTATTGACGCCGCCGCAAGCGAACGCTCAGTAGTTTCGGACATGCGTGTCACAGATTGGCTTGACCATAACGACCAGACGCATCAGTCTACTAATTTTTCACGTCCTACCTCACCACGAGCCGACGGTGACCACTGCGCGTCGCTCGACAACACCACGTCGCTTTTAAATCCGGCGTTAGGCTTTGTCGACATGCTTCGCGCGTCACCCGACGCTGCCCTGCCTGCTACGCTTCAAGTAACGTTGGAACCTACGCGCGCCTCACGCGCTTCGCCTAATATGCTCCAAGCAGAGCAATACTTACCATGTACAACTAGCAAGATACCTGATAGAGACGCCTCTCACTTTTGTGAACCGTATAGCTGTCAGCGTCACGATTGTGGCCCACTCGACATGGCTTCGTCATCCTACAGACAGACGCAAGGCCTCGAGCAGCCATACAACTCACTACCTAACTTTAATAAAGATAATTTATTTCAGGCTGTGTTAACAAATGAGCATGGATATGCGGACGTGACTTGCAAAGTTCCTAACTATCCGCAGCCCCCTCCCGTCCGCGCGCATTTCGCCCCTGCGCAGTATGCATTCATGGACGTGGTCAGCGCGGCTCCGGTCTCTGGTGCTCAGACGCACAACGCCCCTGTGCAGCACCCAGTTACTAGCGGCGCGCATGTCGCCTCTGTGCAGCGCCCGGTTGCTACCGGCGCGCATGTCGCACCAGTGCATGCACGTGCCGACGTCGCTTCATCTCCGGCTGCATTCAAGGCCCAACGTGAGCCGGCTACTTTCTTCCCTGCGGTGTCACCGGACACATTATACTTTACACCACGACTTCATTTAGGAACACAATACACAAACAATTGTAAACAAAATAAAAATTTCGCAGAGCCCCAACACTTTTCAAGGGACGGTTTTCATCAGCTAGCTGAGGCTATCGTGCAACTGTCAAAAAACTCTGGTAAGTCGGGCGGGGTAAGGCTGCCTACGTTCTCTGCAGATTCACCAACTAGTTGGCTTTCTTTTAGAAATTCCTATTTAAAGTCGAGAAATTCGTTTACTCCTGCTGAGAACATAGACAGACTTAACGAGGCCCTCCGTGGCGTAGCGCGGGAGGCCGTCTGCTCTCTTCTCGTTTTGGCTCAACATCCAGATGAAATAATGTTCGCGTTAGAAGAGCAGTACGGTCGCCCGGAGCTAATTATTCAGCACCTTATCGCGTCATTGAGAGGCACTCCGAGGCTCACCTCCGGAGCGGAGGGACACAAAGAACTCCATCATTTAGCTTGCTTGCTTAGAAATTGTGTAAACACGATTCGCTTATTAAACTCTATAGAGTTCTTGGCCTCCCACGACCTCCTGAGGTGTGTGATCGGTAAGCTCACCCCTCTCCTGCGCGATAAGTGGTTGGATTATGCGTTTAGCCAACCAAATAACAAGTTTAAAATTGAATTGTTGTCAGAGTTTTTAACTCTTCAAGCTAACAAATATTTTTCATTTGGACTTGTTGATATTGATTTTTTTGACAGGAACGTCACAAAGAAATATTCCGACAGGGTTCACTCAGCTGAGGTTGCATACAATTCGGGCCCATCGACAAGCAATGAAGAACCACCAAAAAGTTTCAATTCCAACAAATCAGGTAGGAAATCAACCCCGCCTATCGTCACTTGCCGATACTGCCAAAAGGGCAAACATGAGGTTAGTAAATGTGACAAGTTTATAGCTCTGTCTGTTGACGATAGGTGGCGCTGGGTGTTGGATAATAAAGTTTGCCACAAATGTTTTAACAAGGGCCATGTTTATAGTAGATGCAAGCGTTCTTGTAATGTAGTAGGTTGCAAATTTAGTCGTAAGCATAATCCGCTTCTTCACAGACAGGTCGATAATTCTGATGAAGTCAACCACGCTCAAGATCAGCAGTCACAGCGTCAGGGCACGCCTCCGGAACCGGAACAGCAGTCACGGCATGAGGACAAGCCACCACCGGAACAACAAGTTTCGGCACATGCTTCTTGTAACTCTGAGCCCAGTGACTACGTTCTGTCCGGTTCGTCTACTTTCAGTACTTTGTTAAAGGTCGTTCCTGTTACTGTGTCGGGTCCGAAAGGTTCGTTTGATACATTTGCGCTCTTGGACGATGGCTCTACCGCTACTTTAGTTGACGCAAAAGTAGCTGAAGCACTCGGCGTGCAAGGACCCAAAAAAGCCCTTAAAGTTAATTGCATCGGCGGGCTCTCATTGGATATGGCGGTTGAGTTTGTGGACTTACAGATTAAAGGTAAATATGGATCTGAAACTTTTATTTTATCTGGAGTACGAGCAATCCCCGATCTCGGAATTGGGTCTCAATCTGTTAAAACAGTTGATATCAGTAAGTTTCCGTATTTGGACGGGCTCGCTCAGAAACTCACTTATGAATCAGCCAAACCGATGCTTCTTATCGGAGTTGATAATTGGCAGTTAACCCTTCCGCTGGCCGTCCGTCGTGGACCTCGTCATCGCCCAGTGGCCGTACAGACCCCCTTAGGTTGGGTCATTTACGGGACTCTACCCGGTGGGAAACTTTCAGGTGAGTCAGTTCATCATGCTTCTACTGATAGTTTAGATACGCTAATTAAAGACCATTTCAAATTAGACTCTATTGGAATCTCAAAAAAAGGAATTGTTTGTGAAGCCGATCAAGTTGCCGTCAAAATTTTAGAGGAAACGAGTCGTCGCCTGCCGTCTGGCAGACTTGAAACGGGTCTCCTTTGGCGTCCAGATATTAAAGATGTACCGGTCAGCTACAATTTGGCTTTATCGAGATTCGTTAGCCTTGAACGCAAATTTTTCCGTGATCCCAGTTATGCCGATGCGTACAAGCGTAACATCGGGGATATGATCGCAAAGGGTTACGCTGAGCTTTGTACCGACATCCAACCTTCCGGGATCTGCTGGTATCTCCCACATTTTGGGGTATTTCACCCCCAAAAAAAGAAGCTACGTGTAGTTCATGATGCCGCTGCAAAATGCTCAGGTGTAAGCCTTAACTCATTACTTTTGTCCGGCCCTGACCTCCTTCAACCTCTGTTGGGGATTTTAATGAGGTTTAGGGAGGGAAAAATAGCTTTAAATGCTGATATTCGGGAAATGTTTCCTCAATTTAAAATTAGGGTAGAAGATCGTGATGCCCAAAGGTTTTTGTGGCGATCTTCCCCCTCCTCTCCTATAGAGCAATATAGGATGGCTTCTATGATGTTCGGAGCCACCTCAAGCCCATGCACAGCTATATACTTAAAAAATAAAAACGCTTTGGATAATGTAGCGAAATTCCCAGAGGCCGCGTCGGCTATTATCAAAGATCACTATATGGACGACTTTCTCGGTAGTGTTGACGACCCAGGTCAAGCTGCCCGTTTAGCGGCAGATATTGTTACGGTACACAAATTCGCTTGTTTGGAAATTCGTGCTTGGGTATCTAACTGTGCAGAAGCTTTGTCGCTCGTAGACACCGAACTTCGGGCCGTTGATTCTTCCGAGGTTGGTCTAGGTCCTAAATCGCCGGACCAGATTCGGATTCTCGGGGTGGCTTGGAATGTTTTAGAAGACCGACTTAACTTCAGGAAAGTAATTGACATGACTGGAAAACTAACTATAAGATTAGTCCTTTCTCAACTCATGCACGTTTACGATCCTTTAGGTTTTCTAACGCCTGTCGTTATTGCAGGGCGCATTCTTTTTCAGGACACTTGGCGAACTGGTATCGGTTGGGATGAGGAGCTTTCTTGTGAGGAAGCCCTTAAGTGGACTTCATGGTGTGAAAGCCTGCTTACTGTTTCAAATACTGTAACTATTCCGCGTTGCTATCGTTCGAAGCAAAATCAAGTGGATTGTCAGCTTCACGTACTAGCCGATGCCAGTGAGCTCGCTTACGCTTGTGTCGCCTACTGGCGCTTTACATTTACAGACGGTGATATTGAACTTTCATTAATTGGCGGAAAGGCTCGTTTATCGCCATTAAAACCATGTTCAATTCCTCGTCTGGAATTACAAGCTGCTCTTTTAGCGGCTCGGTTTGCAACTTATATTAAGAACGCGCATCGTTACGAAGTTAGCCGTGTGGTGTTTTGTTCTGATTCATTAACAGTGCTAAAGTGGCTTCGAAGTGATGCGCGAAATTTTAAGCCATTCGTTGCACACCGAGTTGGGGAGATTTTAGAGACTACGAACGTGGGTGATTGGCGGTACGTTCCTACCGCACTTAATGTTGCAGATGATGCAACTCGTGGTCAGTGTCATCTTAATTCGGATTCACGATGGTTCACTGGCCCCGATTTTCTTTTGTCTCCACCAAGTAATTGGCCTTCTGAGCCTTTAGTTTGCCTGCCCCCAGTGTTGGACGAATTAAAACCTTCCCGGGTCTTGTTTATTAATGGAGCTTCTCAGTTACCCACACCTGTGATTCCAGATCCTTCTCGTTTTAGTGTTTGGTCTCGGTTGGTTCGAGCCACAGCTCGTACGCATTTATGTGCGAAATTATTTAAATCGAAACAAAATTCAAAAAATACAAAAACTTTTCTTCTTTCGGCGGAAGATATTTTAGAGGCTGAAAGGCATCTTTTCCTTGCCTCACAGTTGGAATCTTTCAAGGAAGAGATGTCTGGCTTAATTACTAATTTGCCTTGTCTTGATGGTAGCAGAACCTCAAAACAAGGCAGATTAAAAAAATATTTCAATTTTTTTGGGGAGGGATGGTTTAATTAGATTATCTGGAAGAGTTAGTGCTGATATGGCGCCTCCAGGTCAAGTCATCAACCCAGTCGTCTTAGATGGTAAAAGCCCAATTGTGCGACTTTTGATTTCGTCTTATCATCAAAAATTTGCGCACGCAAATATTGAGACGGTAGTTAATGCCCTAAGAACAAAGTTTTTTATTTTATGTTTGAGGCCCAGCGTAAGGTCGGTGGCAAAAAGTTGCAGAGACTGCAGAAGAAGAAGGAGTCAACCCTTAATTCCAAGTTTTGGAGATCTTCCAGAAGCAAGACTTGGCCACCACAGACGCCCATTTACGTTCGTCGGTTTGGACTATTTCGGACCGCTGCAGGTTGCTGTTGGTCGCCGTCGTGAGAAACGCTGGGTCGCCCTTTTTACTTGTTTGACGTCAAGAGCGGTTCATCTAGAAGTCGTTTCTTCCCTTTCATCGGACGCAGCAATTATGGCCTTACGTCGTTTTATTGCCAGAAGGGGAATGCCAGTCAAAATTTATTCAGATAATGGAACGGCCTTTGTGGGAGCGGCGAAGAAGCTTGGAGATGTTTTTGATTTTTCTGCCAACAACAAAATAACTTGGAGCTTTATTCCACCAGCAGCTCCATCCATGGGTGGATCTTGGGAGAGGCTGGTAAAGTCAATTAAATTAGCTCTTTGCACAACTTTAAAGCAAAAGGCCCCTTGTCAAGAAACATTAGATCAAGCCAAAATGTAGCGTACGGCAGGGCAGGGCGCCAGGTCCTTACCTTAATATCCTTGATCACGATAAAAATTAAACACTTTTCTTGATTTCAAACTATAATCAACTTTCACCAGTGAACGTGACATAATAGTGAATCTGTATACGATATGCGCTCGGAGCCGATTCTGTATTCCAGAGTCCTCAAAAATATTTAAATTAATTTTAATAAAATAAAAAGGACAGGTTGGCAAAAAAATTAAAGGGCATGATCAGTAGACGTAACTGAACAACTTTCAGTAAATAAAACTTTCCGAAAATGAAAAAAAAATCTGCCTCTCCATACAAAATTGCAAACTAGATTGGACAGTTTGTATGGAGAGGCTAATTTTTCTTTCACTTCCAAAGAAAAGAAAGTTTTATTTAATGAAAGTTGTTCAGTTTAATTGACTGATCATGCCCTTTCAGTATATGCCAACTGATCCCTTACAACTTGTATTCTCATGGTAATTAATTTAAAATGCGTTTCTCTTTCTATGGCGTCATTAAGAGGTTTATCATATCCTAAAATTAATACAGAGTTTTTGAAGTTTCACTTTTTATATCCTTTGAACCGATTTTGATGAAATTTGGTATGAAGATACTTTTGAACCATGAATACAAAAGCTATTTTTTACTATACGCGTGCAAAGTCATTGGTAACTGCTTGTAGCACATAAATGCGGAATCTTGCGTTGGTATCTTATACCGGTACCGTCGTGATTAATAGCGTAGGCCGAGGACGTGACAGTAGGTCTAAATGGGCCTTCGTGTACACATGTTCGTCCATTTCGACTTATATGTCTGTAGTAACATAGATTTTTGTTAGTTCCAATGGTCATAAGGACTCGAAACATGTGGGTACGATTTGTAGAAGTTTATAGGTAGTATAAGATGCATAAGGTTCTTTTTCTGTTCGTAGAGGAATAAGGTCAGCCAATAAAGTAAAGTAAATATATATCGGGCTTTACAAAAATTGCGTAGAACCTTTTAAGGGCTGATTCTGGCGGCTAAATTATATTCGAAAAATTAAATTTCGATTCTTCATAGAAAATGATCAGCTGATTGGTCTAATTTTTATAAAAAGTCGAATATTTTTTTGCGAATTTCGAAATAATCATTGAACTTTAGTTGTTGCGTAAAGACCAGAATAAACCCTAAAAAGGTATTACAACATTTTTTTAAAGCCCTGTATAAAATTATCAGTTTTGACAAAACTTACCGTCTTAGACTATTATAATACTAACTTACCGGGGTGTGTAATAGATCATATAACAACTTTTAATATAACATTTAATTGATATAACAACGTTTCATATAGTTTTGTTTCATTTCACATATTTTCATTTCGTATAATTTCAAAACGTATAACAAACATTTCCTATAAAAATATTTCATATAATCATCATTTCGTATAATACCCATTTCATATAATATCAGTTCGTTATTTTCATTGGTTAGTTATAATATCCACATTAATTATTAAGTAAATGAACAAGCAAGCATGCATTATGCAAAAAAAAAAAAAGCAAAGGCAAGCAGGCATGCATGCAAGCAAGCAAAAAACAAGCAAGCAAGCAAGCATGCATGCATGCAGGCAAGCAGATATGCGCATACATTCATGTCAACCTAACCTGAAGGGTATGGCGGAAGGAAGCGGAGCTCGCTCTGCTCGCCTCCGCTCAATTCCGCCATACCCTTCGAACCTAACCAACTGTGTCGGGGTGCCCCGAACTCTTTTGCTCGCTTCGCTCGCCTATTATCCATTCTACTTCACCCTTGCCATTAACAGACAAGTAAGCAAGCATCCAAGCATGCATACAGCAAGCATGCATAAAAGCAAGCATGCAGGCAAGCAGGCATACGCATGCATTCATGTCAACCTAACCTGAAGGATATGGCGGAATGGAGCGGAGCTCGCTCCGCTCGCCTCCGCTCAATTCCGCCATACCCTTCGAACCTAACCAACTGTGTCGGGGTGCCCTGAACTCTTTTGCTCGCTTCGCTCGCCTATGATCAAATTAATTAAGCCTTATCGTTTCGCTTTTAAACAAATTTTAATTAAATAAGCATATAACTATAAAAAATTATTATAAACTAATTGATTATTATGTTTTTTTTGTTTTATTATTATAAATTAAATAAATAATAAGTAAATTAATAAAAAAATAATGTATCAAATGAATTTTATATAAAATAAATTTTATATTAAAGATATTTAGGTGAAATGATAGTTATGCCAAATGTTAGTATAGAAAACGTTCATTATAGTAAAGGTACGTTATGTCAAACAAAATTATGCTATAAGTTGTTACGTAAACGTTTATTATATCAATTGAATGTTATTGAAACGTTGATATACGAAAAATATTTATACGAAATGATGCGCACCCAACTTACCGTGTAACCAAAATATCACTACTAAAAAGTTGAGTGTAACTTTGAAAAAAAGTAAAACGTCCTTTTTGTTTTATAACCAATCGCTGTTCACCGGAACGATACCAAGACGATACCGAGATGATACCGATACCACATGACGGCGCCGAGAAATACTAATATCGATATTACACAGGCAAATAAAAAGTACTGTTTTTGCTTGTAACTTCGTGACATTATCGGTACAATATCTCTTGTTATCACTATCGTTGAACTTTGCGCGAGAAATGGAATTGGTGTGGCAGATCACATTTTTTCCGAATGTACAGGCAGTTTTAAGAAAATAGTATAAATATGGAAATAGGTGAAAGTGTCAAAGTGAACGAAGTGTGATGGAGCTTAGATGTGGATTACCGGTATCATCTTTTAACTGTTGGAATTTACATTTAACTTTTTCAGTTTCTAGTTGTCTCTCTGTCTCTATAAGAGAAATTAAAAGTTACGTCTTGTGTTTAAGTCACTTTATGTTCATTATTTTCAAGCTCTCTAATCGCCTTTCACGACACCAATAGAATGACCTCTATTTTTAACCAGTATGATCTCGCGTTCTAATGCTATCAAATTCGACACACTTTTAACTACTATTTAATACCGGTTGTAAGGGAGAGGTTGATAAAAACTTAAAACGCATGATCGGTCGCTGAAACATCGACAATTGTCTCCAAGAAACATATTACTGGAAATAAAAAAGTACCGGACAAGTGCGAGTTGGACTCGCGCACCGAGGGTTCCGTACCACTAAGGTAATAATACCGTCTTAGTGTATTAAAAATGCACGTTTCTACAAGCACTTGATCGGGTTTTATTAATCGTTGTTATATAGCTTATGCAATAAAAGAATACAAATTTTCACGCGTGTAAGTGTTCCCATTTTTACGATGCGATAGAGCTAAAACGAAAATCGATCAATAATCGCTAGAAAAACCAGGTTTTTAGTAGGGGAGCCTCACTTAATTCACTTATTTTTTATATTTAGTATTTGTTGTTAAAGCGGCAACAGAAATCTGATCTGATCTAATCTGTGAAAATTGTAACTGTCTACCTATTACGGTTTATGAGATACAGCCCGCTGACAGATAGAAATACATCGGAGGCAAATTAATAGGTTCCCGTTTTTTACTCTTTGGGTACGGAACCCTAAAAATTGACCACTCCATAAAAAAATAAAATTTTTTTTAGAGACGACGATTTATTTTTACGTTTCCGGTGATAATGTTTCTTGGTAAAATTTGATCAGTTGTTTTGACTGATTATGTCCTTTTAGTTTTTGCCAACCTGGTACAGGTTACACTCTGTATATTAGCCAATATGACAACAGAAAATATTATCTGATAACAAAAACAATAAGTTTGGTAATCGTTTTCCCTTCAGTATTGCGGCTTATTTCTATTGAATATTTATATTTAGTACCCAATTGTATTGCTTCTAATATTTCGCTTACAAGATTTTTGTTTTGGAAGTAAATTATGAACACAAGCTGTCAGGCGGTTTTATATACTTAACTTAATTTTAAAACATTCGATATATTTTTTTTATAAAAACTTAAAATTAAACTTGTTTAAAGATTATCCTTTTGGTTCCGCAATCAAACCGAAAACTTTGTAGCACGTTTCTGGATCAGGCGACAAATATTTGGAACATACAGTATATCATATAAAGATTGCGAAATATTGGACTGATCCCAAACAAGGCAAAGCCTGTACTACGACTAACTACATAAATAGATAAAAAGATAGATAGATAGTGTACAAAAAGTAGTAGTAGTACAAAAACACATTAGCCTAAAAAGCAACAAAAAATCACTTACGATGTAACCATTTTCGTAATAATATACATACATACATACATAACATCACGCCTCTTTCCCGTTGGGGTAGGCAGAGACCACAGTCCTCCACCTGCTACGATCTTGACATACTTCCCTCGCTTCCTGTACTTTCATCAATCCTTTCATACATGCTCGTCGGTTTAGGGTACTTTTAACCTGGCCTTTATTCAGAATGTCCTGAATTTGGTCCTGGTACGTTCGCCTAGGCCTTCCCCTTCCAACGTTTCCATTCACTCTCGCCTGGTAGATCTCTTTCGTCAATCTTTGTTCATTCATCCTCTCTACATGACCAAACCATCTTAGCATCCCTTACTCGATTTTGGTCACTACATCTTCTTTTACGCCACACCGTTCTCTTATCACACTATTTCTAATCCTGTCACTCACTTTAATACCAATCATACTCCTTAGCGCTCTCATTTCCACTGCATTAATTCAACTTTCATGCTTCTTCTGCCATACCCAGCTTTCACTGTCATACATCAGTGTTGGTACCAAAACACCCCTATGAACAGCCAAACGAGCCTTGTGAGACACCTTCTGACTTATCAATAATATCCTCAACAATAATATTATTAATATTATTGCCGAAAATAATGAGAAGGAACCTCCACTACAACAAATCACAAACATAATAAATTCGTAGCACTTGCTACGCCATTGTAGCAAATGTCTACCAAACATAGTTTAAAAACAAAAGATATTAATTAATTATAATATTTTTAAAAGTATTCCCAAAATCATCTTTTAATAGGTCAAGAATTATTTTTATAAATAACAGTTTAAGCGATCAGATTTCAAAAAGCTTGTGTATTCCAATAGTTAATCACGTATTATTTTCTGAGAAACTTAGTCATAACTTTTGAGAGATTCATTTTAAAATTTTGATGATATGCAAAGTGTTACTAAATACCCAAAATTATTTCGAATTTGACTTTTTGAAATAAAAATAAAACTAGAGTTGCGCGAATTGCATAAGTCTTATCGAATAGAAAGCTTATCTAACTGGGTGCCTGCCTAGAAAAGTGGCTTTTTATTTTTGTAAACACTAGTGGAATAGATTGTAAATACGTTTAGGGTATTCTAATATTGTAGCTGTTACGTGAAATTGCTTTACCTAATGTTATTCCCAAACATTATAGTTACATACTGGTATTGACGATTAAAGAAAGCCACTTGCCTATGTCGCAGGCAAATAAAATTGTATAGGGTCGGCAAATTGTAAAACGGCTTCAACAGGTTTTAAACGTACTTTGATGACTGGTGGATTTAATGTTCATTAGGCCAGGCAAACCCAATGTAACCGATCTCCATTCGGGACCACAAATCACGAACCGAGCGAGCGAAACGAGCGTTTTGCGGCATCAGAAACAAATTATGCGCCATTTTGCGAAATGTATATGGAATTTTTAAAAATGATGAAATTCTCAAAATCTCGGCATTACGTAAAGCACTAGTATTTAAAATAAAATCATGATGAAAATATGTAGATTATTATTTTTACAATAACCACTATGATGATATTAAAACAGATAATACCTAATTAACATGTTTTACTTAAATATTGGCGACTTCTTTTTTGCAATGAATAAATACTATTGTGGTAAAATATAATGAGATTTTAAGTACAAAATAAAACAGAATTCCATTACTCAAGCGTAGGAAAAGCTTTTACTTAGGCTGGTGACAGAAAATAGAATTTGCTTTCATCGATAACAAAGTTATCGATATATTGCCAACACTTGGAATTGCGTGGGTGCGTTATGATCTCAACATGGTGGGTGAGCCCGTGATTAAATAAGCCTGATTTTGATTTAATCCCAGACAGATTAAAATTTGTCACACTTAGTGTAGCACAACTGTAAAATATAATTTAAGGGTTATAACAAAATGTCAGATTAACTAGAAGATAAAAATTCATGGAAATAAACTGCAAATGTTTATTGTATAAACCCTTTACATTGTGTACAATCACGCATGTTGGAAAGCGCGCGTGGGATTTTCTTGTCTCAACATTTTTTTTTCCACATAGCGCCACTTTGTTTTTGAAGAGACGTAGTTTTAGTTGAGCTGACGTCATAAAGTTATCAAGGAATCCTAATAATTATGAATCAATCATACTTTCACTTTCGTACAATACAATAGAAAATATTTGTTTTTATTGTGAATGGGCTTACTCTTACTCTTTTCATTTACAGCTAACCTCGCAATGAGAAGAGAGAGACCATCCGCTTTACGTGCCTTTCAAAGTCAAGAAAAAATTGCTGTCATGCTAGTAGTTAAATATCCTGATTTGCAATAACCTGTAAAAAAAAACCTAAGTAAGATCTAAAGTTTAAATGATAATACATATCAGTCATAAATCCTCAAAGTGCTGGTTCTGTAGTCGCTACTACAAATCACAGGACGGTATGTCGTTAAACATCAAGTTTTGGAGAATGTTTACACACAATGAACTTTAAACGCGGTGTTTATTTTATTTTAGCCTCATACTGTTTCAACGAAATTTGCGAACTTACCTTGATGATTTGTCGAGGGCATAGTAAACTTTTACTCACAGACTCTCTTTTGATTCAACGCAGCTTAGCAGAAAATTAAGAAAGTAGGTAGATACTGTCAGCATTTAGCAGGCGCACATCTGCAGGCGCATGATCTGTTTACGACGATAGCATGGCGTGTTTGTGTTGTTTTTTATGAATATTTTTTATAAATGCTGACAATACTGTAATACTCATTAAATTTTACTAATGACCAAAGTAAAAAGAAATTCAAGGCGCTACGTTGCTATCTTGGCTTTGCCAGTCAATATGTGATATTTGTCAAGAACTCTATTTTTTTCTGTTATATAAGGCAAGTATTTTATATCGTGTACTACTTAGGCACACATAATCAAAACCACATCACAGATCAGTTACACTATGAACATTAGCCGGTACTGGTTGAGGCGGCAGACATAACGTCGCGTTTTTTCACCACTGTCTGTTTATTTTAAGCAGATACTATAAAACAACCATTAAAACAACTGTGACAATTTAGACGAGTTGAAATTGAAACTGCTCCGTTCCGTGTTAACAGATTATGCTAACAAAGTGTTTAATGAAATAAAATGTGGTTTCAACAACTCGGAAGCCTGACCAAGTGTTGTCCATTTTAAAATTGATATTCACTTTTGTTAAGGGCAAATTAAAATATAAATGTAATTGCAGAACTTTACAAAACAATACAATACAATACAGTACAGTACAGTACAGTACAGTACAGTACAGTACAGTACAGTACAGTACAGTACAATACAATACAATACAATACAATACAATACAATACAATACAATACAATACAATACAATACAATACAATACAATACAATACAATACAATACAATACAATACAATACAATACAATACAATACAATACAATACAATACAATACAATACAATACAATACAATACAATACAATACAATACAATACAATACAATACAATACAATACAATACAATAGAATACAATAGAATACAATACAATACAGTACAATACAGTACAATTCAGTACAGTACAGTACAGCATAGCACAGCACAGCACAGCACAGCACAGCACAGCACAGCACCGCACAGCACAGCACAGCACAGCACAGCACAGCACAACACAACACAACACAACACAACACAATACAATACAATTCATTACCAATACCAATACCATTACCAATACCAATAGGCGGCCTCATTGCTAAAAAGCAATTTTATTATACACACATTTCTTTTTCTGTATCAATTGTGGCTCGTGTAGAGGCGAGACTTGTGTAAATGACTTTTTACTTATTGTTAGACTGTTTTTGTGTAGCTATCATGGATAGATTAGGATTTTTGATGAATAAACTTTTATTTTCATTTGTTTTCTGATATATTAAATTTAAAAAAACCGGTCAAGTGCGAGTCGGTCTCGCGCGCCGAGGGTTCCGATATACCTATAGTATTTTTGGAAGCAATAAAGTCCATTTTCAGGACCGCAAAACAATTTTTTTTGTAAAGGTTTTTTGCAGATTTCTGAAAAACTGTGTAACTTAGAAAGATCGTTTTATTTTTGCTGTAAAGTTTACATAAACTTCTGTCAACTGTAATTAATTCAGATTTTTCCTTATACAAAATTCGGAGATGAGGGGGGGGGAATGGTATTTTTTGACATTTTTCATCATAACTTGAAAACTAAGAAACGTAAAAAAATACAAAAATATGTTTTTATATGTACAAGTAAAGCCCTTTTATATGATACCCAACTCGACCAAGTAGCGACCATTTTAAATTTGGCTTCCCCTATTTTGGTCCCCTTTACATTAATAATGATATTTTTTTCAAAATTCTTACATATGCAATTTAGTTGGGCAACTATATGCTAAAACCATTCCAAATTTCTAGTCAATAGCATAAGTGGTTGCTGAGATATAGAGGTGTGACAGACCGACGGACAGACAGACAAAGTCGCACCATAAGGGTTCCTTTTTTTACCATTTTGGTATCGGAACCCTAAAAATGAACATATATATTGATTGCACTGTGATTGCACTAAAAAATTGTGAATAAGCAAGTTTTTCTTATTTTGTACTCTACACTAGCCTGATAAGCGCATTGGTAGTCTGTGGGTTTTTTATGAAGATATACCTACCTATCCTGTATGAAGAGATACCTATGAAAATGCCGAAATTTTCTTACAGATCAATGAGATCATAATTCCTATAATTGTAATGCTATTTTTTTCATTTGTCTTATATGTGAAAGTTGACTTCAAGGTTATCAATTTACGCATAAACTAAAGTTTTTATTTTTAGTTTGATATATAAAATGAAAGGTTCGAAAATTGTTCGTCTAAATTTCATCCATTTTCATCATTGGATAGGTTTTTTTTTTAGACAATATTTATCGAATGTTAAAATTAAGCTTCTGTTAGCTTAATGTCTTCCCAATAATGCTTAAAAAATAAAAAAATAAAAATTGGATTTATAATTCCTAAGAAAAATGCAAAAATGTTAATACTGAAAATTTAGTTTACCTAAAATTCGCCATACAAAACGGCAATTTCATAGGTAAAGACCTATTATTATGACATATTACATGAGCATTACACGAATAGAGTTAAGCTAGTAGTAGTTTGTAGGCAAAGCAAACATTTGAAATGCAGCTATGACAATATGGTAGGCATATTATATCTATAAACAGCTGTTTAGAATTTTGTAATATTTAAAAGATTCAAATGTCTGTATTGGTCCATCCAACCATTTATTTCAATTTTATCTGACAATTTTTTTTTCGAAGCCCTTGAATATAGCAAAAATCACTCTCGAATTTATCATTATTGACGAAAATTAAAAGGCAGGGTCGCCAAAGTTAATTCTGTTGAGACATAATGCAAAACAAAGGAGATAATATAAATTCCGTCCAAGGGTCCAGATTAATCAGGGTTACAAAAACGGGAGTCTGGGATGGTGGGACTCTATAAGAATACGCGTTAATTTTGTTGCATTAGATACTGTATTTTTTTCAGCAACTAACGCATCCAAATTCTAACGCATAGATACTTACTGTGCATTCATCATCATATGTCTGTTTAGTGGGATCAATGATCGACCTTACAAACTCTTATGTCAAGAGTTGTTGAGCAGCCAAAGGCTTCTGACATCTGACATGGCTCATTAATGACTACTTCCGTAGACAGTAGCCGGGATCAACGTCTTAACGTGAATTACAAAGCACGGAATCATCTTAATTTTCGGAAAATCAGGTCATCCTCTTTTGTCCTAATCAAACTGGGGAAGTATCACAAATTAATTTTTGATTGACATTGTCGCCATGCAAACCCAGAACATCAGAATCGAGAGCCAAACGCTCTAACCACTAGACTATGAAGTTTCCACTCGCGAGAGGGACAGCGATATTTGCGTTAGTAAGAAACATTTCCTGCTCACGCCATTATTTCGCGTGACTTTTGCTGGAAATAAAAATGTCGAAGCAATTTTTTTGTGAAAATTTATGACTGACTAACAAAGTTTCAAATATAAAAATCGACTCAATGAAGTGAATAATGGTGAATGCTGTCAAAACTGTTAATTCATAAAAATAAATGCTAACTTATTTATTTATTTTACTGTTTATTGTACACCTAAAAATACAAACAAAACATACATTAAGAGAACAGGCTTTGCTTATTTGAGCTTGGAAATTTCTTCCAGCAGACCTTGGCAAGAGAAAAGACACTGGAATTATCAGATAAATGTGCACAATTCATAAATTAACTACATATACACACATAACTAAACTACTAAGATAAATAATGAATATAATAATACATAAAAATAATAATACTTTATCTACACTCATTTCGTAATCTTTGAATTATGATTCAAAAAGTTGATACATAAGGCTGAATATTACGCAGAGTATGTATAAAAAATTAAAAAGTTACCATAACGTAACGATTTTTGTATGAAAATTTTGCAAAGGTGTTACGTAATTTAACTTTTTAATCATTACATAACACTTGGATAAAATTCTTCTTGAACCTAAACCTTTTTAAAGAAGACTGAATATAAGGTATTTTAAAGAGCCGGTTATAAATTTAACAGTTTTTCTTAGTAGCTGTCAAATATCAGTAGCATATTTACGAAGTGTACTTTTTAAACAACCTATTAATTTGGAGCAGTTACAGTAACAGTTACTATAGTTACAATTATTTCATCTGTGGTGGAAAAGATGCGCGCGCAGCCTGGAATCATAGTAGGCCTTGGAGATAGTTATTAGATTTGCCGCCATTTCTAAATATTTACCTTTTTCAAGTAATACTTGCCTGTAAAAATTTATTGTAAAAGTAGAAACAGCGGTACAGGCAGGGCACATGCAGTGACACCAAGAGATTCTCTTGAAGTGGCTACTAAAATAACTTACGATCTTTTTCCATAGAAGTCCATAAAATTGAACGACAAAACCTACAGTGAATTGGGAAATATCGAAAATCAAAAAGAAAACCACGTCACTTTAAGAAAATGTTTTGCTTGTTTATTTCAAAAACCTAGCAGACAGATATAAGGCGGCTTCTTTACACACATAACGGTAAACAGTAACTGAAATATGTAAAGGTACATAATGTAAGTTGCCCTTTTTGTTTACTTACCTTTGTTTAATTTATAAGTAAGTACCTACCTATTGCATGAGTGAAGATAAAGTAGTATACGCAACTGCATATAATATGGTATTAAAACACTCGTTTTATACTATTATTTCACTCGGCTACGCCTCGTGTGATAAACCAAAACTCGTGTTTTAATAACCTGTTTTATATGACAGTTGCATAAACTACTATAATATAATAACTTATTTTCCCCACGAACGAGAATATCCACATTAATTATTAAGTAAAGAATGCTAGGTATAAATTTATAGATTCTTACCAATATACATTTATGGTAGCAAATTCAAAGTAAATAATAGGAATGCCTTCTTTCTACGTTATTATAGGTACTAACTACTACACTGTAGATTAATCAGTCTTTGTCACAAAAACATGCCGACAGGCCGACAGGCTAACAACGTGCGTAGTTCATATTTAATATAAACATTTTCTTCAATTTGGATGTCATCTATGGATACATCTTCAAAAATGATATTGAGGTTTCTAATATATTTTTTTTCTAAACTGAGTTTGCGCGAGAGACACTTCCAAAATGATAAAAAGAACTGAAGCTCAATTTTTTTTTATCAAACACATACGTGCGGGGATCTACGGATAGGTCTTTAAAATAATATTGAGGTTTTTGTTATAACTTTTTCTAAACTGAACAGTTTGCACGAGAGACACTTCCAAAGTGTCCCCCCCCCCCCCCCCCCCCTGTAACTTCTAATATAAGAGAATGATAAAACTAAAAGAATATATGATGTACATTACAAATTGGTTTGAACGAGATCTAGTAACTAGTATTTTTTAATACGTCATAAATCGTAACCAGTTAAGGTGAGCTCCCGTTTCAAGAACTTTTCTATAAAATAGGGGTCAAGTTTGATCGCGGAGTTTTTAAAGTGAAAGAGCAAAAGCTTATAGTATATCATAAGGTAAATAGGTACGGAACCCTCGGTGCGCGAGTCTGACTCGCACTTGGCCGGTTTCTCTCTATCAAAATCGTTCCAAAAATGCAACCTGTTGTCTAAGAAGGTGAAGCTTTACAAGATGACAGAATCTATTAGTATCGAAAAACGCAATGTCCCTAATTCATTTCGTATAATTGTCATTTAATATTTTCTATTAAAAAAGTTCGTGTTTCAGTTGTTAGCATTGTGACTATGCCACCAAAAGCTACTCAGCGGCAGACAAGAACATGAACATAGATTTATCGAATAATAAATTATCAAAATTATCAGTGAGATAAAAAAAATACAAATCTGTATGAAACCAGAAGACTGGTATAAGACAGGTAAAGTTAGAATCATCTTATTGGTCCCAGTAATTACACCAACAATTTACGAATCCAATACTATATAGGTTAAAAAATTTGCTGTTTGTCAAAAAAAAATATAAGTAGTCAACATAAACATAGACTCAGAGGCACTGCAAGTTATACGTCATCGAGTACAAGAAATTTTCAACTTTTTATATGGCAGGTTCAATTTTGGTCGGACTAACAAAACTGCCAAGAAACTGTAAGGCAGACCCTTTGTTTTTTACTTAAAAGACCTTATACTCGTAATAGGTCTTTACCTACGAGTATGAAATTGCCGAAATTTCCTTACAGATTAATGAGATCATAATTCCCATAATTGTAATGCTATTGTCTTATATTTGAAATTTGACTTCAAGGTTATCAATTTACGCATAAAATAAAGTTTTTATTTTTAGTTTGATATATAAAATTAAAGGTTCGAAAATTGTTCGTCTTAAATGTCGTCCGATTTCATCATTAGACTTGTTATATTTTTTTACAGATAATATTTTTCGAAAATAAAATTTAAGCTTCTGTTAGATTTATGTTTTCCTAATAAAACTTAAAAAAATAAAAAATAATTGGATTTATAATTCCTAAGCAAAATGCAAAAATGTTAGTACTGAAAATTGAGTTTACCTAAAATTCGCCATACAAAACGGCAATTTCATAGGTAAAGACCTTATATTACTACGAACAGGTATCGTTCATGTACTTCGTTTGTGTTGACTTTTCTCTTTAATTTAACAGAACCAGCCAGGTTTTGCATTCGCAGACCCACATAGTGTTGATTTAACAGGCCACTAGTAGTGAACAAAGTAGCAAATTTCTTGTACTCGATGACGTAGGATAATGTGCAGTTTCCTCAGAGTCTAAAAGAATAATAACACCAATAGAGAACCCTGAAATACCACAACAGAGCTATGAAATGAACGGAAACGTGCGATCGATCAAAGTCGTTATGCTTTAAGTGATAGAAAAGGGGTCAGACGATGGCTTAAGAGGCTCAAGCATAAAAAGGAAGGACATTCAAACTGTCAGTCAACCGACTGTCTACAGACAAATATAATAAAATAATTTAATAAAACAAGCCCAATCCAACACCCAAAGGTTGCCTGGAACAGATTGCTACCTTAGCAGTAAGGCCGCCTTTTGTACTACTTTGTTCTTTGTCTTGATGTTTCTGTAACAATTTCTTATGTTTGGTAGTGTAGCGTTATCGCTCATATTCCTTTTTCGTGTTCGATACTTTTTGCTTCTTTCTCGATGTATTGACTGGCTGTTTGTATTCTTTGACAGTGGATTCAAAATTTTGATTTTCCTTTCTTGGTGCTTATTATTTGTTTGGATACAATAGATATTGTGTCAAATTGATCAGAATATTTTGTAAAATTATATAATTCTCCAATATAAACCATATAAAATTCAAATCAAATCAAAATAATTTTTAAAGTGTTGTCTACAAGCAACAGTTTTTCAAGCACAGTTTTCTTTCCGTCTTTGTTGCCTACAATTTTGTAAGTATTTTTGTCTTTACGTAATATTTGTTGCTGAGAGGTTGCCACTCTCTTATGCCGCATTTTTATTCGTGCAGCTAAAGCTGCCCGATTACGGGCAGTAGGTTCCTTCTAGCACCAGCAACACAGCCTAGCCCAGTCTCCAGAGAGACTATTTGACATCTGCAGTTTGCACCGTGCTCTCTGCCGCTGCACCTCTTCAACTGCGGGATTCCTAGCAGCACGGGAGGACGCCACGAACTGCGCATAACCAACAACAACCTAATACCAGATATTTAAACCATTTATATTATTAGTTTTAAGTTTCTTTCCAAATTCTAAAAGCGCCTCCAGACGCGCCATTATTTATTTAGATTCGAATCTTTGGCTGTGATTTTAAACTTTTAGAACATTTATCCGCGATACTTTGCGGAAGGTACGACTATGACCATATTTAACTAGTCGCTATAGTAATAAGTTAGGTGGCCACTTAAAGTTATCACTAGACTTTTCCAAGCGATAGTATCTAGTAGCTATAGACGGAGCGTTTTACCTGATGCACGCATCGCGGATTCCTTTCAAAATTTATTTGTCTTACTTTTAACGCCTATCGTTGATTTTTAATATTTAAAACAATATTATATACTTAAATTTAATCTCGGATCGTACAATCAAATTTAAACTTTATTACGTTGGTTATATATTAGTGAAATTATACAACAAAACTGTGGTCAATCTGTTTTTATTAAAATATTGTGTGTTATATTTCTTTGTTTGCTTGATTAGTTTAAGGTAAGTTAACTCTTACTCTATTTTTATCTAACTGCAGTACATTTACAATTTAATTTACTTTATTTCAATTCAATTCAATTCAATTATTTATTTATAAATATACATTTATACGTCATTAAAATATTACAGTAAAAAGGATTTCTGTAAATTGCTTACAATATTACATAAAGTAACTTAATAATATTATCAAAGTATGTCATTAACAATAGAGTACTAAGGTACAGTCTTAAAATATTCCCTCTTATTTAAGCTGGGACAGTTTGTATCAAAAATTCATCCACAGAGTAAAAAGCTTCTGTGAGTAAGTAAGTTTTCAGTTTGTTTAAAAAACATGAGTCACTTTTTAAGGTTTTTATTTCAGCAGAAATTTTATTGTACACTTTAGGTCCTATGGTGTGTATACATTTGTTTGACTTGACTAGTCTCGTTGCAGGGGCTCGCAATTCATGACGTCTGCGCAAATTTCGCGAATTTACTACATCACCACGCGTCGAGAACTCACCTAAGTTCATCCTGACGTATTTAGCTACTTCATATATGTATACGCATGGTAGCGTCAATATTTTAAGTTTCCTAAATAAGTCCCTTGCAGGGTGATCCCAGACGGCGCCACTTAATATACGTACCGCGCGTTTCTGCTTACGAAATACTCTCTCCCGGTCGGCGGCGGTCGCCCACAGTATACAGCCATATGTAAGTATGGAGTGAAAGTACCCATAATAAGCTCTAAGCATATTCTCCTGACTGAGAGATGGCCGCAGCCGACCAAGAGCGAAGCACGCAGCTGATAGGCGAGCACATGTTATATCGATATGAGTGGCCCATGTGAATCCAGAGTCGATGATTAACCCGAGATATTTCACCTGCTGAACCTGAGGGACTGCCTGACCCTTACACTGGACGTTCATGTCAATAGAGCTGTTTCTTTTTAATTTGAAATGTAAGATGTTAGTCTTTTCCACGTTTAATAGCAATCCATTAGCATCAAACCACTCAGATAACTGGGCCATTACAGAATTAAGTTTCAGTGATAGACTTTGTTGGTTATCGCTGGAAACGATCACGCAGCCATCATCAGCAAACATTACAAAATCTGCGTCTTTAGACGCGATGGTGAAATCATTTCACTGCATTTTGTACAATATAGAGAAGGACGCTGCTGCCGAGCCTCCAAAAAGATCTTTTAGTTGCCTTTTATGACACTCAGGTTTTGAGGCAGCGCTATGAAAACAAAACCTTATCTTTTTAGTTGTTTGATTTGTTTGTGTTGAGTCAAGATATCGGTATAACTTGGGCGTTTAAAATTTAATTTAGAGGTTATTATGATGTCAAAAACCATGATTGCCGTCTCAATGTAGTTTCTTATCAAATCGGTAGCCAACACAAGAGATTAAATGTTACCCAGTACTGGTATAATTTAAGGATAGTTTAAAAATATATTAAGAACTCGGACGAATAGTTCTTGAGAGACAGTTCGTTGCCATTTCATCAAGCTACCACTTTGGGCTGACAATCGTGGTTTTTTAACATCCTAATTATCCTATCTAACTTTTGAAAAAAAGGAAATTTAGTGACCTTGAATTATACTACTATAACTCAAAGGCACTACATTTACTTTTTTCAAACAAAAGTTAGATAGGATAGTGGTATAATTCAATGGCACAATTTTTTTTTTTTTCAAAATTTAGATAGGATAATAAGGATGTTAAAAACATCTGAAGACTTGAATTGGCTGCCATTTTTGTCAGCAACCACTTTGAAACAGCAGTCATGGTTTTTTGACACATAACTTCTGTAAAAATGTTATAACTAAAATGTAAAAATGATATAACTTAAATTAGGTAACATTTGAAATCTTGAATTGGCTGCAATGTTAGTCAGTGACCACTTTGAAACAGCGATCACGGATTTTTGTCATTCCAATAAACCTAAATGTGGTAGAAAGGCAAACTGGTACTCCAAATTATACCATCTCCTTATTTTTGGCTAGCTGGCCCATGGACTTGTGTTTTTAGCGTAGCACTGGTTCAGATTATACTGGTTTTGTTGCCCCTTACTCGCTGCCATGCATACTATTCTCTACCGGCACCACACGGATCATGGTAACTAGTATTGAAAAAAACCGGCCAAGTGCGAGTCGGACTCGCGCCCTAAGGGTTCCGTACCTATCTACCATATGATATACTAAAAGCTTTTGCTCTTTGATTTTAAAAACTTCGTGTCCATCCAACTTGACCCCTCGTTTATAGAATAGTTCTAGAAACGGGAGCTCACCTTAATTGGTTACTATTAGTTGTGAGAAAAATTGAAATATTTAATGATTTTAGACTTTTCCCTTTATTTGTACTGTGAGACCTAGCTGCTTGCCAAATTTCATAATTTTAGGTCTACGGGAAGTACCCTGTAGATTTTGCTTTTTTGCATAAATGTATGGAGATGAGGACATAAAAAGCCATATCTTTTGATTGCGTCGTTGTAAAAAATTTAAATTTTCAGATCTTGTGTGGTGGACCTTAATATCCTCGTTCGTGAGAAAAATGGTCTTGTCAGACAAATAGACAGACGGACAACAAAGTGATCCTATAAGGGTGCCGTTTTTTTATTTTGAGGTACGGAACCGAAAAAGTATTGAAATCTTTGTATTTCCTTTTTAAAACTATTGAATAGGCTTCTTCTATTCAAGCTCGTTCCATCGTCGACCTCATGTCCGTCCTCTAGACTAGATCGAGGTCAAGTGTAAGCCCATTGACAATAAAAAAAAAATAATAGGGGACATTTCACACAAGGTCATCTGGTCCAAACTACCAAAGCAAAGAATATATAATATTACACCAAAGCTTCTGATGTTTACTTTCAGAAAATGTTTAGTAAATAGTGTTAGACAAACAGAAAGAACAAAAAATTGTTCCAAGTAAAGGAAAATAATTCTTCATTTTGCCCCGTCTATTATCTGAACTAGGGTGACAATAAATCAATAAGAACTAAATGATATATGGTTGTAGTACGGTGAATGTATCCTTTGTGTTGGCATTTTTCAGGCATTTTGGGACAAATACGTATTTAAATTAATGAATAAGTCCCGTTTTATGAAGGAAATAACCTGGCATTTTTTTATTAGGCAGCAACTTAGATCGGAATAGTAGTAAGATTGAATAATGCTATTTTATACGTCTGCTTTAATTCAAACTTCACATGCACTTTTGTTCACTTGCAGCGATTCCTTCGTGGCAGGCTCAAGTTAGTTGCAGTGAAAGGAGAATGGGCAAAATTGTATGGGAACTGGCCGAAGAGCGGCCACAAGTGATTTTTATATCAAGTAAGATTTTTTTATTAGGTTATAGTGGTATAAAATTCTGTGATGGATTAATTTCTTCTCCTGAAATCTTTTGGACACGGTTTTTGTTAGTAATTGCTTATCATAATATGACACTAGAAACATTAGTTGCCGCCGATTGGCCAAAATGCCCACTCTTCTTTAGAAATAAATTTATTCTCGAACCTGAGCGACCGAGCTTTGCTCTGTTTAGTTTTAACCAAAGCCCAATAATAGATGGCGCTATAGGATTTCTGAAACGCGCTATTTTCAAGAAATTCTAAAAAAAGAATAAAGCGAGTTTTTCCAGATATGAGACCTAACTAGATCAATTTTTCGCCCTCGGAAACCCCTGTATAGTAAATTTCATCGAATTTATTTCTGTAGGAACCTATAATATTGCTCGTTTAATAGTGTAGGACAAAGAGTGTAGTTCTTTATTTTTTACCCCATCATGTCATAAATAATACTGACACGCACTCAAGCTACACAATTAAGATATTCGCGGTCCAAGTCTGCAACGAAAAAAGCACCATAAGAGTGGGCGTAGGCTCATAAGCCCTAAGTCGCCTCTTACGAGACCCACGGTTAGAGAAGTTGATACTGTTTTTTGCCAGCACCAAACAGACGGGTAATGGTTATGTTTAGCAATTTGGTCTCTGATTCTTTACAAGATTAATTACAAACTGTCACTGCCAAAAAAGAGAAATATTGTTAAAAAACCCTCCAACGTACACGAGTCACGCAGAAATTGAGCCGGCGGATACGAGGCGCAGCGATTACGTTCATGCATTACAAAAATCTGCTTTGCACTGCGCCATTAGCTTGTCAGCTAACGCCCACCCTAAGAAGAAAGCGAAACATTTATTTAATCATAATGATAGAACATTATTTATAATAAAAGGAATATGGATCAAATTTGGTATGCTACGCAACGCCCACCCACACATTTGTTCAAATTTAATTAATTACATTATATTTGACAATGACATCAATCACCTAGGATCTACTTGACGATACGAGTATTATGCCAACTAGTTTAATAATCTATTTTCAATAAATTGGATTTATGTACACACTCGCATCGGTTCAAATTTATATAAAAAAAATAATGTAAACGCAGTGTCACGTTCTCGAAGCATTACAGTGTTGATATGCTTTATAACAAACCAAATAATAGGTCTTTACCTATGAAATTGCCGAAATTTTCTTACAGATTAATGAGATCATAATTCCTATAATTCTAATGCTATTATTTTCATTTGTCTTATATTTGAAAGTTGACTTCAAGGTTATTAATTAACGCATAAAATAAAGTTTTTATTTTTAGTTTGATATATAAAATTGAAGGTTTGAAAATTGTTCGTCTTAAATGTCGTCCGATTTCATCATTGGATTTGTTATATTTTTTTACAAATAATATTTTTAAGAAATTAAATTTAAGCTTCTGTTAGCTTTTTGTATTTCCAATAACGCTAAAAAAATGTATTTATGATTCCTAAGAAAAATGCAAAAATGTTAGTACTGAAAATTGAGTTTACCTAAAATTCGCCATAAAAAATGGCAATTTCATAGGTAAAGACCAAATACGCTTGGGCTGACCTTGATACACAGGTACATCGGTTTGATCAGGCCTAAATAATCTAAGTAAACAAAGAGGTATTCCACCACCCATTAGTGACATAATTTGACATTAACAATACAGCAAAGCGCATTGCCCACCCTGAGAACAAAGATAGTATGTCTCGTATGCTACCCTTCGAACCAAAACACAATAATGCAAACACTGATGCTATACGGTACAAATAACAAAGTTTTTACGGTAGTGCTGGTTTACGTTAGACATTGCAGACTGCCTTTAAGGGGATCTGTTGCGGCCAGCTTAGCCCCGAACGCAACTAGATGGAGCCACTGCTGCAAATATAAGGTTTTATTTTTAATGCAATAAGTACCAACTATATATGTGCAAAAAGTTGATTCGCGTAAATTTCATCGTGCAACTTCAACGCCTATTTTCGATAAGAAAAATATCTCCATATGTCCACTACAGTCAATTACTCTCGTCAGTCCGTGTTTACATGAGTACGATCACTCACACATTGACACAAAGCACAACCGTACAGTTTTGACCGCACGCCCACAATCGTATTATTGAACCAAAAATTGCTAACAAAAATAGTACTTTTAGTACATTAACTGTATTTTTGTATTAATTGGCGAAAAATTTAACTAAAAATAGCAGTATTCGTTCGTTTTTCAACAGAATTTTATGTCCCGCGTAAGAATGCAAGTCATTTGAATTTTTGTATGGAAAACGGATCGCCTTAAATATAACAGCCTTTCAACTTACGTAAAACTTGCTTTAAAAACCGCATCATCATCATACAATCCCATAAAACGTCCACTGCAGGACAGGGAGCTCCCTCCAGAATTCCATTTTTTGCTGGAAAAATGTGGAGGGGAAATATCATAGACACCACGCTTGTTAGCGTTGCTGGTGACCGCAGTATAGTAAGGGTGATGAAGGACAAATTTCTAGATGATTTGCTCATGTCTGCCTCTTTGACTGATGATACTCGTAAGGAGCATCCTCTAAAAGATACAAAAAATATTGGCGGACATCCACACCCCTGCGTTTTTGAGGAATTAAGTTTTACCTGTTTTGAAATTTGACAATGAAACGTACACCTACCTGGCAGACTATGACTATCAGATTAAATACAATGTATAAAACCCCTGAAAAATGGTCTGCCACCATAATAGCCCTGCGTCGTAAACTTACAGCGCTTCAAAATGCCAAAATTCACTACTTCGTCCCGTGATAATGCAGAGCCCTGCATGTCTGCCTCTTCGATTTTCTACATCTTCAGAAGTATTTTAAACAGGAGCCACAAAGGCAGACAAAAAAACATTATTTAGTACCTTTTTATAATTTATTTTTGCTTTAACTCAAAAACGCAGCGATCGACGCACAGAAAAACTTGTAAGGACCAAATAGATTCCTATTGAGCTGATCTATCATCCCTATTTATATGAATCAAGAGCAAATCATATACCCAAATTGCAGCCAGCACCCTAACTAGTATGTTTGTAGGTACGATACACAGACAGACGCTCCTGCCTATCCTTCAGTTCATAATCCCTTAGTCGCTTCTTACGATAGGTACCCATGGGTAGAGATGGGTTTGTTAAGGAGTGATCACACCTAGCTGAATTCAAAGACTAATTCGGCATACATTGCTCCTTGAAGTAAGGATATTGCAAGCCAAACCAAGCCTCCCAGCAATGTATGCCGAATTAGTCTTTGAATTCAGTTAGGTGTGATTACTCCTTTGTGATGCTGGGGGTTTCAAACTATTGTCATGAAAACTCTACAATAGTTTGGTAACCTGGAAGCCGTATAAACGTATAAAAGATTTTTTCATGGAATGGCTTTTGATCATTCTATTGTCGACGGTCATAGAGTAACACGATTTTTTTACTCTTTGTTGTAAGTTTTGTTTTTTTATTATTATAGCTAGCGATTTTTTTATAAAGTAATGGGCAGTGCGAAATGTAAAGCCTAATATGCGTGTGAATTTGTGATTATTTGTGATTTAATTGTTGTAAGGATTTCAATAGTGGACTTATTTCTTTCTTGAATGTTCAATTTGCTTTCTTGACGAGGGAATTATGAAGGGTGTAAGGGACGGTGTACCGAAAACTGAAAGGGCGTGCTCAGTCAACGAAACTGAACAACTTTCCCAAAGAAACATATGTTGGGAAATGAAAAAAAAAATTTGATCTCTCCATACAAATTGCCCTCTCTGGTCGAACAGTTTGTATGGAGAGATCAAATTTTTTTTTCATTTTCCAACATATGTTTCTTTGGGAAAGTTGTTCAGTTTCGTTGACTGAGCACGCCCTTTCAATTTTCGGTACACTGTCCCTTAGACCCTGTGGAACTCTAGCGGCACATCCCTGAGCTACACACCCCCATGTTCTATTCTTTGACGGCACCACACGGAGCCAAAAACCTTAATAAATAACAAATTCACCCCACAAATACTACAATAACCGCAATCCATGGACGCTAGCAAACCAAAAGCATTATAATTCTCGAAACATAATCTACCTTAGCTTGCACTCAGGTACAGTGGAAACATTTGTAACTCTAATACAATGCCATAAAGTTCAAAATGTTCCCGCTGAAGTACTGTTGGGTGTACTTACTCGTCCCTTGGAAGGTGTAAGTAAGCCCGATTTGATTGCTCTGCCCTTCCTAAGATTTCAATTATATCCGTGAAATTGGGATTTGTTTAAGGGACTTTGGGAGCATTTTACAAGGAAAGATATAAACAACATTTATTTGCAAATTTTAACAGCTTCTTTCAAGTAGATATTAATTTCTATTGGCAGCTCACAATTTCGACTGCAACCGTGGTTTAGTGGTTAGAGCGCTCGGCTCTCGATCCGGAGGTTCTGGGTTCGATTCCCGGTGGGGACACTGTCAAACAAAAATCCCTTTGTGCTACCTCTCCAGTTTGTTTAAGACATTTCAGGATGAATCACCTGATTGTCCGTAAAGTTAGATGATTCTATGCTTCGGAAGGCACGTTAAGCCGTTGGTCCCGACTACTATCTACTGATGTAGTCGTTAATGAGCCATGTCAGAGGCCTTTGGTGGCTCAACAACTCTGTCACCAAGGTTCATAAGGTCGGTCATCAACCTTGCAACCCACACGATATGATGATGAATTTCTCTTTACTGCGCATAACCATAAAGCGGAATGTCCTACCTGCCGTCCTCCAAGATCAGATTCAACATATTAGGCTTCGAGCAACGTGTTCAGCAAGCAAAAATGATGTTGCTCGAAGCTTCTTGCTTCGTTTTGTTCCAATATCTACTTCATGTCTCCCTTTTGGAGTAGTGTACGCTCGGCAGCAAACATAAAGAAACAAAACCAGTATAAGCTGAGCTAATTCTACGCTACAAACGCCCTAAACCAGAGACCCGCTCAAGGTCAAAGTGTTTCTACCGACGAGCAGCCATGTGTACATAAATTTCGTAACTAAAACGCATAAAACCTTGCCATAATTTTTGGGAAATATTTTTACCATTTCACTCAAGGATATGGCAAAACATGTAGAAACCGTTAATAAACATATGTACTACGCCTAAATACTTTTTTCTTACGGAAAGGCAATTAATCAACCTTGTGACATAAAAAGTTCCCCAAATCCTAACCCTAATCCCAAGGCGCCAATTTGCATCGACCCTCTTATATAGTGACCTTCATTCAGATTGACAGCTCAAAATTCCGACTGTTTGCATAGATAAAAAATCATAATAATTTTAATAACTAGCTGGTGCCCGCGACTTCGTCTGCGCAGGTTTATAAATTGTAGCCTGTGTGTTATTCTGATGTATAAGCTACATTATTGTAAAGTTTCATTAAAATCCATTCAGTAGTTTTTACGTTAAAAAATAACAAACATACATCCATTCGCGTTTATAATATTAGTAGGATAAATACAAATTTATGACATTGTGATTGTACGGCTGCTTATCAATAGGCGATAATAGCCTCTGCACCATATTGCTCATAGAAAATAGTTTGCCGCTAAAATAAATTTGAATTGTGATTTTTTTTTATTATTTGTAAAATTTATTCTTTACAACCAGTAAACAAAGAACATACCATTTTTATTTTGAAAACTGACAAGGTTCGATTCCCGAGTCGTGTATGAGTTTTTTGAAAATCTTTGAATGCAGTGTTTCTTCACTCTAAAATCAACCAAATGGTTCCTTAAAACAAATATCTCTATCTCTTATAGTTTCAGACTTTCCCATACTGACCAGTCCCGATAGATCACCCTGTATGCTAACAGAAAGTAAAAAAAACTTTTTTTGTATTTCGACCAATGTTCCTTAGGGACAGTTTTTCAGTTTGGTGGGTAGATTAAAGGACCGCAGTACTTTTCCAAACATCCTGTATAAGTTGGCGTATTGGCTACCCGATATAAAACGTTCAGAACAAACAAATATTTTCATACTCGTCCCTGAAGACTTGTGCGAGTGGGCGTTCCTTTCTATAGCTTCCAATTACGCGGTTCATTTCATTCACCGCTGATGTCACCAAAATGACGTCATGGCTTCCATTAATTGACGAATCACAGTCCTATGACAAAATACTGAAAACTGCCCTACATAAAGGGTGTAATTGACATGTTTCCAAAAACTGAAAGCGCGTGATCAGTCAATGTAACTAAACAACTTTTAGTGATATTTGTGACTTACACTCTGTATTATACAGGGTGTTAAAAAAACCCCTGAAAGCTTATATGGTGCGGAATCTAATTTCATCGATATAAAAATATGTAATGAAACTTTATTTCATCTTGGATTACCTCTTTACATTTTAATCTCTTTTTAATGCACACGCAAACACATACATAAATAGATATTCTCCTGTAGACACTCATTCACACACATGCAAACACCCACATACACTCACTGGATATAATGTGTATCATTTTATTGTTTATAATGCTATAACTTCATTAGTAATTCCTGTATTTTTTTTTTTTGATTTGGAAGAGTGGGTTCTTCTGACAAGCTACCACCCACGTCCCGTCCACTTATCCCCACTCCCACTTTCCGCCCTTCCCTCTACAAACCCTCACACCTCACCACACCCCTCCACCCCCTCCCCTCACCCTCCTCTTTCCACACTCCACTTGTCACTTTCTTACTAAGCAAAAATGTATCCACGTCAAAATCCTTTTAAAAATATATAAACGAAAAAATAAAAGAAGGGACGGCTTGCACTCCAGGAGTGCCGGCAGAAGTGAAAACTTGCATTTTTGAATATTATGCTTTTTTTAAGGGTCAATCGCGCAATTGCTCGCGTACTTCTTTGATGTCAGTGAATAAAAACCTGATTTGTAAATTTGTAATAACAATACGGTTGACAGTTGACGCTTTTTCGGTCAGGCTACGGCAAGGAGGTTTTACTACGCTTCGCCGTAGCGTGGGTTAAAACCTCCTTGGGCTACGAATCTGACGCGAGATCTGACGCTACATCTGACGCGACATCTGATGCGAGTTTAACATTTTTTACCCATCTCAAAAAGTGCCAAGCGCCGCTAAAGAAGTTTTCACTTCAAAAAAAGGTTATCTGCCAGTAATACCTTTTATAAGGAAGCGTGGGAAGGCCGATTATTAATAGTTGCTGAAAACATGTTACGTTGACAAACAGGCTGCTTTTCGGTTTAAACTACTTTGAGTAAGTAATTAAAAGTAGACGATTAAATCTAAAATTGACTTTTAATTGGGTTTTGAAAGACTTAACATTAATTCAATACCCTAGCTGTGGCATGACTACATATTGTTTGTTTTATAGTGTTTAGGGTTCCGTACTCAAAAGGTAAAAAAAAGGGACTCTATTAATATGCCTCCGATGTCTGTCTGTATGTCAGCGGGATGCAATTCATCAATCTTAATAGGTAGCCAGTTAAATTTTTCACACATTATGTATTTCTGTTGCCGCTATAACAAAAAAATAATAAAAAAACCGGCCAAGTGCGAGTCGGACTCGTGCACCGAGGGTTCCGTACAAACCTGTAGGTATATAAGCACAGAATATATAATAGTGAACAAGTTTATGTAAGTAAAAGTAATGGTATTTTTATTGCTAAAAAACTATTATGTGATGTAACTAAAATTTATATTTGAGTTGATTGAATGAAAGGTTAATTGCGGTTTACGATTTATGACGTACTAAAAAAAACACTTCTTTTTGGATGTTCGATTCTAATCGTCTTTTACTCCAAGTCGACTTTATATTTACTTACTTATTTACACAAATAGATAAAGTAAAGTTCAAGGACATAATATAACACATCTATTTCCATCGTGGGAAGAGACACGTGCGATTACTCGTATTATTTAATTCTTCTATTAAGAAAAACACTGTGACGTATTTGATTTTACAAGTTATTATTGGAATGGAAGCGGCCATTCTCGTATTTTAAAGTGTATTTTTACCTGTCGTTTGGTTGCGATTTAGTTTTTAAGGATTCTTTAGGTGAAAAGAAATCCTAATAGTTTCGTCATGTCCGTCTGTCTGTCTGTGGCTTAACTCAGAGACATTTAGTACTAAAACTCTGTAATTAGGTATGGTTATATTGTTCTAGTTCCTGGGCGACCGAGCGTCACTCTATACGAGTAATAGCCGCCTCAACATTTAAATATCATCGGGTGAACAAGTTTTGCTACCCGCCAATAGGCGCTAAAGGATTTTGTTTAAAACTTTATTTACATACATACATACATACATAACATCACGCCTTGTTCCCGTCGGGGTAGGCAGAGACCACAGTTCTCCACCTGCTACGATCTTGACATACTTCCCTTGCTTCCTGAACTTTCATCAATCCTTTCATACATGCTCGTCGGTTTAGGGTACTTTTAACCTGGCCTTTATTCAGAACGTCCTGAATTTGGTCCTGGTACGTTCGCCGAGGCCTTCCCCTTCCAACGTTTCCATTCACTCTCGCCTTGTAGACCTCTTTCGTCAATCTTCCTTCATTCATCCTCTCTACATGACCAAACCATCTCAGCATCCCTTTCTCAATTTTGGTCACTACGTCTTCTTTTACGCCACAACGTTCTCTTATCACACTATTTCTAATCCTGTCACTCAATTTCACACCAATCATACTCCTCAACGCTCTCATTTCTACTGCATTAATTCTACTTTCATGCTTTTTCTGCCATACCCAGCTTTCACTGCCGTACATCAGTGTTGGTACCAAAACGCCTCTATGAACAGCCAGACGAGCCTTGTGAGACACCTTCTGACTCTTCATAAAAGCATGCAGAGCACCATTCACCATGTTTCCAGCATTCACTCCTCTTTCGATATCACTTTCACACTTTCCATCTCTCGTAAACTTAGAACCCAGATACACAAACTCCTTCACTTGTTCGACTTGTTCACCACCGATAAATAAGTCTGTCATACACTCTGTCATACACTCTTTTTTTTTATTATTTATTAAGGGAAACATACAGTCATTAACAAATCTTGAAATAATAGTAAGATAAACAAAAATACCTAGAGTTCCACAAACTAAAATATAAAGGTAATTAATAACAATTGAGAACGAGACTTAGCTAATTTATCCTTACGTTAATTGCTAAGAGAAAAAGTTAAGGTAAACCCAACTGATAATACACAAGAATGATGTATCTTAATTAGTACGATATTAGACACAAAATCAGTGAAACAATAAGCAGTCACCAATGAGACTCTTATATCGGCCCAGTGAAAGCCAGAAAATATCGATGTCAATGAGACGCTTATTATAATCGTCTAATGCACGCCGAAAGAAACTGTGTTTATTATAATTTGTTGCACATCTTTTGCAAGTGAACGTCTGTTTAGAACGAAGTGCTACGCGAGAGGGTACCCTGAAATCAATTTTAGACAATAATTCAGCGCTATCGATGCGGCCGTTTATTAGTTTGAAAAGATAGATAGCATCAATGTACGATCTTCTACTTTCAAAAGAGGGGATCTTGTGACGCTCAGAAGCTGTTTTGTAGTCAATAAACCAATTATTGGTACGATAGTCTAAATTTAAAAAAAAATTGTTTAGAATTTTTTCTATTCTATCTACATGAACTATGTAAATAGGATTCCATACTACAGATCCAAATTCCAACAAGCTACGAACATAAGAGAAGTAAAGTATTTTAAAGGTGGCAGCATTTCGAAAGGGACTCTTCTCTTTCAAGTACCATTACTTTCGTCTTGCTTACATTATCTTTCATTCCTTTCCTATCAAAAGCCACATTCATCATTGTTACCATCTCCTGTAACTCGTCAGCAGATGACGCAAGTATAACTTGGTCATCAGCGAAGAGAAGACATTTGATGAGTAACTCATTCATTCTCAGTCCACACATACTCTCTTTCAGATCAGTCAAACAATTATCCATGAATAGGTTAAACAGCCAAGGTGACGCTACACATCCCTGCCTAACACCTTTTTCGATGCTAAACCATTCAGTGTACGCCCCGTTTATTCTGACGCAAGCACTGGAATCCTCATAGAGAGATTTCAGTGCTTGAATCCAGATGACCGTGTAACTGAACCTTAAACCTCTTAATAGAATAAACATATTCTAAGATGACAAGTACCGAAGTACTCGTTATAGGGTTTTAATTTAGCCATAACACAAGTGTTACGACGGCGCAGTCCCTTGAACTGACGCACAAATATCATAGCGAGTTTCATTCACAAGATCTTTTCTCAAAATCTTGACATATTCTATTCCGCACGGGATTAGAGAGTTATCCACTTCTATGACAATTTTATGCCCGAAAGCAAAGCAAAGTTGTTAGCTTGGACACATCAATACTATTGATGTGCTTACACTTAACAATTATAAGGCCTCTAAACTTGGTCCTTTGATCCCGATAGATTTGTATAAACATAATCTACTTGGGAGTCCAAGTAGGCCCACATCGTTACAACGTGCTGAAAAAGAAAATCAATTATTTGATTTCCGAGGCCGTAATATGTTCTTCATATGATCATCCAATAGCAAGACTCCACACTGCGAGCAGAAACCCAAATTCTTTTTGAGAATCATGTTTCGTAAAGACTTCCATTTAACCCGTTTTATTTTTATTACTATTAATCTAAGCACTGCCTTCTTCAGTGCTTATAATACTTCTTTATTTGCAATCAGAAAAATATTAAATTACTTTTATAACCATCAGAAAGAATCTAAAACCGCTCTGTATTACTATCGCAAAATTTGATTATTAATTACTAGCTAGCCCTGTGTCGTTCATGTAAAAGCCCATGAAAGACACACCATCCCCGTATCATCCAAAGCCCTGCCTATGCGAGGCCACGGATGATTAGCCCTCCCATATTCTTCTATTCCTGAAAGGAATGAAAAATAAAAAAAAAATTGTTGGTGAGCACCTTCCAACACTTTCACATATCGTGTGTGTCATGTGCTCCCCCTCACAGGGAAGGGTTTTGCCGGCTTAGCCAGTCTTTTGATTTGGGCCGGAGCCCGTGCCGAAGCACCGTTGGAGCCGAAGCCCATTGTTGGAGCCGAAGCCCATTGTTGGAGCCGAAGCCCATTGTTGGAGCCGAAGCCCATTGTTGGAGCCGAAGCCCATTGTTGTGGCCGAAGCCCATTGTTGTGGCCGAAGCCCAGGAACAGGCAATAGCCTAGTATGAATCCATCGGTGGACGAGGATTTCTCCACGTCGGAACCAACAGCCGACCGAAATCGAGGCTGCGGCCCCCTATGTGTCAATTTAATGAATGGTAAAAGTGGCCGAAGCTAAAAATAGGCCGGAGCCCAATGAAGTGCCGAAGCACAGGTCGTAAGACCTTCTGGAACATCGGTGAGTCGTCTGTCTGGCCGTAGCCTTGTGAAGTGCCGCAGCACAGGTCATAAGACCTTACAGGATCATTTGATGTTAAGCCCTTAGGCAATGTAATTGCTTTATGTTGAAGAGCCCCGAAGGACTTAAATCTATCTATAGATTTGTTATTCGAGATAGTGGTAAAACCACAAGAACAGGGAATGTCAGTCAGTCCCTAAGAGTCTCGATCCTCGAACCAAGCGTACTGAATACTGTCACCCACACTGTATGAGCTTTGCATAACATTTATTACTTTACGCCTTATTTTATTTTTCAGCTTCTACGCGATTCGCGCGCACTCATATGATAGTATGGAATTTACTTATGTAAGTCCTGGCTATTACACAGTTGCCATAGGACATATGAGGCAATTGTCTCTCGTTCATTCGTGGATTTTACATTCGTGGATTTTATTAACATAGTTATGCTCATCAGAGATGTGATGACAGCACGTTCCAGCAAGGGAGTTTCTAGACTCGAGCATGTCAATACGAGAGTACCAACATGGCTTCAGGTTCCATCCCGAAGAACAGTCCCCGAAGGCTTGAGAAAGTCTTCGCCAGATCACACCAACACTCATCCAGTTCACTCAATGTTCAATCTGCATCCAAGAAACGGATAGAGCGAGTTGTTCCCATATTCATACTGAAAAGTCGACTAATCGAGATTCCACGCCGAAGCACAGAGTCAGATCGACGTCAGTCTTTCAGTATTACTAGGTTACCGGCTATACCGCATCTACTTCAGAGGCAAGTCTCTACTTCATACATGTTAATCTCAGGTGCTAGACTGAACTTCCAAGATCTCCGGACGAACGCCAAAGACATGCTCCAACTACTAACCTTAGTGTCAGTTTAATGAATAAAAATAGTATAAAAACGTATCATCACCGTGGCCGTACTGTTCATAGCACTCAGGATACGGACTTCCATCCTTCAACGCACTATTAGCAGAACAGTGTTAAGCAAGATAGTTGTGTAATGCCGACGAGCAACTCACGATAGCGAACTCCAGGCGCGCCGCCACATGATGCCCTCATCGTACAAAACACAAGGAAACTGTAAACTCGTCATCGTCGAAAGTGCCGCAACTGCCAAGCAAGCATCGACTCGTGTAACGGATTTTCACGTCTCGATAACACAATCTCTGCTTTACTCGGAACAACAGTACCACACTCCTTCGACAACATCGTAAACAGCTCCCAACTTGCCCCGACATTTGCGTTCGAAAAGGCGGATGACATAAATCACCCTTATATGAGAGGAGCTCTCATGATATTTGAGTCTATTTTACTTGCCATGCATCACCAACCACCATTATGGCGCGTCCGATACATTTCTGCGCGAAGCACTCATATTCATTTACATCGGACAAGAGGAGTATGCGCCGGACCCTAAGGTCATGCACCAATACCTTTTTCTAATATTTTCCATTATATGAGGGCCTTTCGCATCCATTTGGACACCTTTAGTATCATAGACCCACATATCATCATCACTCATACAATTTAGTTCGGTCACCCACCAGACCATTTTCATCGTCTCGACTCCTCTCAATATATACCAGCAATACGATCCGTCAAATCGCGGTATACATACATGTGAAAAATCAACTAACTCCGATTTCGATGGGACCTTTTGCATCTTGTTGGGCTACTAAATAGAAGTATAATGGCATAAATTTCAGCTCAATCGGTCCAGTAGTTTCGAAGATATAGGCCTTCAAAGATAGTTCCTGTATTAAAAATATAACGTTCCTGTATAGCAAAGGTAACGTTCCTGTATTGTAAAGATAACGTTCTTGTATAGAACTCATTTTCCTACAATGAATGAAACTTTTGTAAACTCGTAATGAAACCTACTTTTAAGTGTTTAAATAATGTTTTATGTATTTTCAAGATCTACTAAGTCATCTAAAGCCCATTATTCATAAATTTCCATGATTTTTCTAAGTTTCCAAAATCTTTTATTTTATTGCTTTTTATGTTTTTCTAAGTTGTTCTCAGCCCCCAGCGAGCTGTTTTATGATTGTATTAGTACCTTTATTTGTAATTAGGGTCATTATGTTACAACCGTTCACCCCATACATAGACATTGCCGACCACAATTCATTCCTTACCACTCGGTCATAGACCTTTTCCAAATCCACGAACGCGCAGTAGACTTTTTGGTTTTTGGCCAAAAACTTTTCAGCTATGCACCGCAAGGAAAAGACCTGATCTGTACATCCCATTCCCTTTCTAAATCCCGCTTGTACATCCCATATTTTTTCGTCAGTATCTTTCATCACTCTTTCAATCAAAACCTTTGCATACAGTTTGCCGTCGACACTGAGAAGACTTCATCATATCATCATCATATCAGCCGAAAGACGTCCACTGCTGGACATAGGCCTCCCCTAAAGAACTCCATGACGACCGGTCCTGCGCTGCTCGCATCCAGCGGCTTCCCGCGACCTTGACCAGATCGTCGGTCCACCTTGTGGGGGGCCTGCCAACGCTTCGTCTTCCGGTACGTGGTTGCCACTCTAGAACCCTCACGCCCCACCGGCGATCGGTTCTTCTTGCGATGTGCCCTGCCCACTGCCACTTCAGTTTAGCGATTCTCAGGGCTATGTCAGTTACGTTAGTTCTTCTGCGGATCTCCTCATTTCTGATTCGATCGCGCAGAGAGACTCCGAGCATAGCCCTTTCCATAGCCCTTTGGGTGACTTTGAGCTTTCTGATAAGGCCCATCGTGAGCGGCCACGTCTCGGTGCCATATGTCATCACTGGCAACACACACTGGTCAAAGACTTTCGTCTTGAGACACTGCGGTATTTTGGACGTGAAGATATTGCGGAGCTTCCCGAACGCTGCCCATCCGAGTAGTTCTCGAGAGTCATTACGAACCGTCTCGCGCGCAGGCTCGACGACTTCCAGCCTCCCGAACAAGCCGGTTTTCGTAAAGGCTTCAGTACCATAGACCACATACATACGCTACGGCAAGTTATACAGAAGACCGAAGAGTATAACCAGCCACTTTGCCTAGCGTTTGTGGACTATGAGAAGGCCTTCGATTCGATCGAGACGTGGGCCGTGCTACGATCTCTCCAGAGGTGCCAAGTCGACTATCGGTACATTGAAGTGTTGAAGGACCTGTACAAAAACGCCACTATGTCAGTTCGTCTTCAGGACCAGGACTCGAAACCTATCCAATTGCAGCGAGGAGTGAGACAGGGAGACGTCATATCTCCTAAACTGTTCACCGCTGCATTGGAAGACGTCTTCAAACTCCTGGACTGGAAAGGACTTGGCATCAACATCAATGGCGAGTACATGACCCACCTTCGATTTGCCGACGATATTGTCGTAATGGCTGAGACCCTGGAAGATCTCGGCACGATGCTCAATAACCTCAGTAGAGTTTCACAACAAGTGGGTCTTAAAATGAACATGGATAAGACGAAAATTGTGTCTAACGCCCTTGTTGTACCCACTCCACTCAAAGTTGGAGACTCTACGCTCGAAGTTGTTGATGAGTACGTATACCTGGGACAAACAGTCCAGCTGGGTAAATCCAACTTAGAGAAAGAGGTAACTCGTCGAATCCGACTCGGATGGGCAGCGTTCGGGAGAAGACTTATCCCGCGGTAATTTTTGCAGTCCTGTTGTGACCGTTTTCCCTTGTACAGCGGCACAATCACAGCCTTGCACCAGTCACCTGGTACTCGGCCGTTCGTCCAACACAGGTTGAAAAGGCGGTACAGCTGACTAGCCACAATGCCTCGCCCAGCCTTCAACATTTCGACCGACACTCTATCATACCCACCTGCTTTACCTGATTTCATACTTTTCATTGCTTTCATGATCTCATCCATACTTATCTCACTTGCATAACTCTCATATTCATATACTTTATTTATTATGTATATTAAATACCTATATTAAAAGCGGAATTTTTTGTTATAATCAAGTAAATCACCCTAGTGCACTGGTTATAAGACATACAGGGTGTAAGGAACGGTGTACCTAAAACTGAAAGGGCGTGCTCAGTCAACGAAACTGAACAAATTTCCCAAAGAAACATATGTTGGGAAATGAAACAAAATTTTGACTTCTCCATACAAATTGCCCACTCTGGTCGAACAGTTTGTATGGAGAGGTAATTTTTTTTTTCATTTCCCAACATATGTTTCTTTGGGAAAGTTGTTCAGTTTCGTTAACCGAGCACGCCCTTTTAGTTTTCGGTACACCGTCCCTTACACCCTTTTAAAAAAAATTCATGGTAGGTAGTACATAATATAACAAAATAAAACGAGATCTATAACAGCTAATTTGGCATTATAGGTTAACGAGTAATAGTCAGACTGATTGAATTTACTGATGCCAGAATCACCATGTAAAAGCAATGCGTCAAACCGCGCAGTCCGCGCAAGTTCCGGGCTTTACGCGAGAAAATCGTGTTACTCTTAAGCGTTAGCGCGCTTTTGCTAGTGTCTATGGTTACTCTATGGGTTTTCTAGATCCTCATAACGTTCTACAAAGTAGAAAATCGCAAAATTTCACAACCACAGGCAGGATCCGAACACTGGAAGTGTTAAAATAAAATCATCCTCATAACGTTTTAAAAATAGAACAACATCTTTTCCACAGAAATGCTGAAAAAGAATCAGTTTTTCGTGATCGATAAAAAAGAGTTTCAAAAGAGAGACTTAATAAACCTGAATGGCTCTTAGAACACGTTGAACGTAATTTATCCCACGCTGTCTGTGTACGTATAGTAGCGGACACGGCACGTTTGACCCGATTACTGATCCAATTTAGTCTGCCGATCCAGGTCCTGTTAAAGCTAACGTACCTATACATTTATCGATCTACTCTTATAGTAGACGACCTAATAAGGACTCGTTGTTTTTACAGTCTATTTCTCTTCACAAAACAACTTTACTATTAAGGAGGTATAATATGTGCCAAATTAACAAAGCAACTTTTCTCATGGCATGTTGTTTGACCACGAAAAGAAAAATTTAGCTGCCTCTAGTTTCTATGGGGAGTTGGATATTTTTTTCCTGTTTTGACCTAGGTTAAATAGTTGTTCAGTTTTATAGGTACAATCAATTCGGGTGAAATAGAGGCTCCTTCCAGGGTTCAAACCCGGAACCTTCGACTTAGCAGCTAGAGTCACTATAACCATTCCAGTCGTCAAGCATCGTTTTTAGTTTTTGTATATGAATTCTGTTAAAAATCGCTCAATCGTATACTAGTGTTCACTTTTGAGTCGCTTTAATTTTTAGGGGTCCGTAGTCAACAAGGAACCCTTACAGTTTCGTCATGTCCGTCTGTCTGTCTGTCCGTGACTTAGCTCAGTGTACCTTAGTCACGCCGACAAAGTTGTAAAATAAAATCCAAAAAAAAATATTTGGGTCCCTCGCACAAATTTTGTTTGAGGCAAGTGTCCCCCCCCCCTCCCCACCAGCTAAACCTGTTGTTATTGGAAATGTGAAAAAAAAATCATAGTAGTAGTATCTGATGAAATTAAAAAGAAAACTATGGGCTTTTTTAGACGGAGTATTAGTCAAAAACCTGAAAATAATGGAAATATGGTCGCTGATGTAAACTTATTTTCATCTGATGAGATGAAAATAAGTTTACGAAAAAACAAACTGCTTAACAATTATAATTTCTAAAGCAACTTTACTACGGAACTCTACATTGCGCGTGGCCTGACACGCACTTGGCCGGTTTTTAGGGTTCCGATACCAAAATGGTAAAAAAAAGGAACCCTTATGGTGCCGCTCTGTCTGTCTGTCCGTCTGTCTGTCACACCTCTATATCTCAGCAACCACTTACGCTATCGAGCTGAAATTTGGAATAGTTTTAGAATATAGTTGCCCAACTTAATTGCACATGAAAATTTTTTGAAAAAAGTATGATTATTAATGTAAAGGGGGCCAAAATAGGGGGGGCCAAATTTCAAATTGTCGCTACTAGGTCGAATGGGGTATCATATGAAAGGGCTTTACTTGTACATTTTAAAATATATTTTTGTATTTTTTTAAGTTTCTTAGTTTTCAAGTTATGATGAAAAATGTCAAAAAAAATACCATTCCCCCCCCCTTATCTCCGAAGTTTGAGTAAGGGAAAATCTGAATTAATTACAGTTGACAGAGGTTTATGTAAACTTTACAGCAAAAATGAAACGATCTTTCTAAGTTGCACAGTTTTTCAGAAATCTGCAAAAAACCTTTACAAACAAATTTAGTTTTGCGGTCCTGAAAATGGACTTTATTGCTTCCAAAAATACTATAGGTATATCGGAACCCTCGGCGCGCGAGTCCGACTCGCACTTGACCGGTTTTTTTCATTTTCATCGTGATCCTCAGTTGAAGTAATGAATAACATTATGAGGTAGGTAACATCTTCCCCAGAATTTCAGAGTGTGGGCAGGTCTGGATTCAGGTAGGTAGGTCTAGGTTCAACGTGCAACAAAAATATCAGCTAAGTACGTGTCGGACTTCATACATTTAGGGTTCCGTACAAGTGGCGCGCTGCCTCGCCGCTCGCATCCCTTTTGTGCTACGTATTTGACGGAAAAATCAAGTTAGTTGTGATAGGAGAAACCGGCCAAGTGCAAATCGGACTTGCCCAGTTAGGGTTTCGTACCTATTTACAATCTTTCTCTTTAATTTAAAAAATACCTTTACACCTGACTCTTATTTAATATGAATATACTTGAAACGGAAGCTGTAAGAAAGGTTGTAATATTTAATTATTTTAGACTTTTTCTTTTTGTTTGTGCTATTGCAAAATTTCATTAGGTATTCTAGGTTTTAGTTTGTATTATAAAGGTATGTAGTTGAGGACATAACTGGACGTATCTTTTGATTGTAATTTTGTACGAGTAGAAGAGGGGGGAATTTCCCCATGTTCCAGACTTTAATATTTGGTATAAATTTCATCTTGATACCTCTATCCGTTTGTGAGATGTAGGATCTGATAGACCGACGACAGACAGACATACAGACGGACAACAAAATTATCAAATAAGCGTTTCGCTCCTTTTCTTTTTGAGGATTGAAACCCTAAATGAGAAAATTATAGAGAAGCATATCTGATATTGATATTTTGTTAGTAAAATATACGTTTATGTTAAGTTATTATCATAATGAACAAAAGGAACATATAGTATTTCCCACTTGACTAAGGCGATGTGGGAACTCTTTTCCATCTTTCCAAGTCGTATAAAATAGCAGGTGCCAATAATTATACCCCTTCACTCCAATTAAGGGTTACAATAAACGTTATTACCAGATTTCAAGTAAGTAAGTTAAAAATTAGAACAAAACTTTGTAAAAACAAGCTGTCTTAGTGGCTTCTTATTTCTTTGATTTCCAGTACAGTGAAAAAACAATATTTTATCTACTCAACGAGTACAGACCGACGCGACCGACCGACAGACGGACATTTTTATAAGACTAGCTTTTTACGGTTTATAAGTGTTATGGAACACATTTTTGATAAAATTAGAAAAACTTTTTTTTTTTTTACATTTCTCGATCCGCTCAAAAGTAAAAATCAAAACCTGTTTAACTGTAGTCCGGTTTTTCAAACTTTGTGTATACGCTCTATTTATCGTAATTTCTAAATCCTACCTCAGCTTTTTAAAAGCAAAATATCTCGACTGCAATTCAGCTGATTGGTATGGATAGCTCTTGAAGTGCACCTGGCTCGGCACTGCTATGAATTTAATCCATTTTAAAAGGAACTTTATAGCCAACTATAATTTTCATTTTACGTTATAAAGAAGAAAAAAAATGTCACAAAGGAACACAAACGCCAATATCAAGTAAGAGAAACCTTTTCAGTACGATGCAGCCCTACCACCGCAGGGATTTTGTGGAAAGTACGTCCGGGAAAGTACCACCCCCTTGCTTTTTTCTACCGTGAAGCAGCAGTGTTTCACTGTTGTGTTTCGGTTTGAAGGGCAAGGGAGCCAGTGAAATTACCGGCACATGAGGCATACCATCTTAGTTCTCAAAGTGAGCAACGTGCTTTGCTGTCTTATTACTGTCAAAATATGCCATTAATAAGATAGTGGGTGCTATGGGCTGTGGTGACCACTTACCATTGCGTGGCCCATCTGCTCGTTTGCTCGCTTGTAGCATAAAAAAAAACGAAACCCCATTTATTCTTAAAGTTGTTTAATTATAGAAGTGTCATACGATAGACGATGCAAGATAACAACCTAAAATAAGTGGGTCTGCTAGGTGCAAAAACAAAAAGTATCAATAGAAAAACTACATCAGCTGATATTTGTAAGGGAAAAGTTTTTTTTTTATCAAGTTTTTGAATTTTTCGACGTACAAAGGGTGTAAGGGACGGTGTACCGAAAACTGAAAGGGCGTGCTCAGTCAACGAAACTGAACAACTTTCCCATAGACACATACTTGGAATACGAAAAAATAAATTTGCTTCTCTATACAAAATGTTCGAGCAAAGTGAGTAATTTGTATGGAGAGGTATATTTTTTTAATTTCCCAAGAATAATTCTTTGGGAAAGTTGTTCAGTTGCTCATATAAAGAGAAAGTGTTGTCTTCTCCTTTACCTGACCGTTTTTCCTTGTAATATATTATGTTATATCCCAATTTATGTAGGGTCAGCCCTTCTATTAGTATTCTTGCGCCACACGTTAATGGTGGACATAAGTAGCTTTTTCTTTTTAAGGTTTCTGTTTATCTCTGCAACCACTCACGCTATCGACTAGAAATTTGGAATAGTTTTAGAATATGCTTGCTCAAATAAAAACAAAAGAATAAAAATCTTTGTTTGAGTAAACCATTGACGTAAGAAAAACGCTGCGTTGTCCGTCTGTCTGGCTGTCTGCCTAGTTTACAGTTTTATGTTACCTATGTTTTTTTTTAAACGCCCCCTGGCGTAGTTTCCAAAATCTATGGAGTAAACTGATTGCAATGTATGGTTGCATGAAAGTAAGTCAGTTACATAGAAATCCCGTTTGAATCGGTATAGTAGCGTGCATTAAAATGTCTTGTTATTAAATGAACCGATTGTATTATACAACAAAATAAGACCAACACATCATCGAAAATTCCGTTTAAATTGGTTCAATCGTTTTTGAGTGACTTTCGGACAAAGTAACAAACAAACAGACAAAAATTCCTCAAATGAACTGAATGGGTTATACTACTGTTTAAGTGTCCCCTATTTTCAATTTACAGATTTGCCTAGTTTACAGTTTTATGTTACCTATGTTTTTAGGGTTCCGTACCTCAAATTAAAAAAAGGAACCCTTACAGGATCACTTTGTTGTCCGTCTGTCTGTCCGTCTGCCTAGTTTACAGTTTTATGTTACCTATATGTATGTTATACCTATGTTTTTTTATTAATATACAAGCTGTACGAGACGATGTACCGAAAACTGTACGCCTTTCCCAAAATAATATTTTTGGAAAATGTAAATTTTTTTTGAGCTCTCCATACAAACTGTTCGATCTGAGTGAGCAATTTGTATGGAGAGGTCAAAAAAAATTCCTTTTCCCAAAAAGATTTCTGTGGAAAAGTTGTTCAGTTTCGTTGACTGATCATGCCCTTTCAGTTTTCGGTACACCGTCCCCATACACCCTGTATTATTGACCATATCACTCTCTTAATCATACTATGGTCATTATCTCACAAGAGTAAAATTGTAGACACTTATATTTTTTCTTCAGTTAAACTTTCCAACAAGACTAGTATAAAATGCAGTATAATAAGTTTTACTTTCCTCGGTGGCGGTATTGGCTTTAAAAGTGAGTTATTGGATATTCGTTACTACAGAAAATGTACACTAGTGCTTAAAAATCTTTCGCTTTTTAAACTAGTTGGTTACTGAAGAAGTTTATGAGAGAGGGATTATGTTTAATTTCAGATTAATTTATAATCTTTAATAAACCGGTTTTGAAAGCAGCTGCATTTCATTTCAAATTCAGGACGTTCTAAATAAAGGTCAGGTTTAAAGTACCCTAAAGCCTTGCCTAAACCGATGAGCATGTACGACAGGCATTACACGATTTTCGCGCGCAAGCCCGCAGTTTGACGCATTGCTCTAAGATAACAGGAAGCGAGAATAGAACGTACTGATCGTAGCTGTTGGACAAAAGTGGTCTCTGCCGACCCCGATGGTACAGAGGCGTGATGTCATATATGTATGTACGCATTTGATTTTTGTTGATTCCTCTGAATTTATATTATACTGAAAATAGTATTTATTAAAATAAAAAAGCTTCCATGGCATTTTCACTAAAACACGGTAACGATAAGTCGTTATGTTTAATTATGCCAGTTGTAACGGACGGTGTACCGAAAACTGCAAGGGCTTGCTAGTAGACTCGAACAACTTTCCCTAAGAGACGTATGTGTTGGGAAATGATACAAGATTTGGCTTTTTCGTACAGTATTATCGCTTTGTTCAAACAGCTTGTACTAGAAAAGTGTTTTTTAGGGTTCCGTACCTCAAAAGAAAAAAACGGAACCCTTATAGGATCACTTTGTTGTCCGTCTGTCTGTCTGTCTGTCAAGACCCTTTATATCACGAACGGGTAAAGGTATCAGGATGAAATTAATAACACATATTAGGATCTATGAACCACACAAGATCTGAAAATATAAATTTTTCACAACGACGCATACAAAAGATATGGCATTTTATGTCCTTATCTCCATACATTTATTCAAAAATACAAAAACTACAGGGTACTTCCCGTTGACCTAAAATTATGAAATTTGGCAAGAAGCTAGGTCTCACAGTACAAATAATGGGAAAAGTCTGAAATCATTAAATATTACAACTTTTCTCACAACTAATGGTAACCAATTGTGGTGAGCTCCCGTTTCAAGAACATTTATATAAGAGTGGGGTCAAGTTGGATGGTCGCTTAGGCGATTTTTGTTTTCGTTCTATTTAAAAACGGGAACACTTACAAACTTGAAAATTGGTATATTTATAGTGCATAAGCTATAAAATAACAACAAATAATAAAATTTGGTCAAGCGCGTGTCGGACTCAAAAAATCTAGCACATTAACTTACTAAAATTTCAACTAATACAGTTATGTTTATGTGGTGGTACGGAACCCTCAGTGCGCGAGTCCGAATCGCACTTGGCCGGTTTTTTTATATTTCCCGACTTTTTTTTTTTGGAAATGCTGTTCGTTTTTGTTTTCTAAGCAAGCCCTTTCAGATTTCAGTACACCGTGCCCTGTATACCCATACAATGGATATTGTCGAACCTTGATCAAACGAAATATGCGAATATTAGACAACAAGATACTGATGTCTTTTTTCAGGGTTCCGATACCAAAATGGTAAAAAAAGGAACCCATAAGGTGCGACTTTGTCTGTCTGTCTGTCACACCTCTATATCTCAGCAACCACTCATGCTATTGACCTGAAATTTAGAATAGTTTTAGAATATAGTTGCTCAACTTAATTGACAAAAAAAAATTGAAAAAAATATGATTATTAATGTAAAGAGGGCCAAAAAGGGGGGGACCTTTCAAATTGTCGCTAAACTAGGTCGAGTGGGGTGTCATATGAAAGGGCTTTACTTGAACACTCTAAAATATATTTTTGTATTTTTTTACGTTTCTTAGTTTTCAAGTTATGATTAAAAATGTTTAAAAAATACCATTCCCCCCCACCCCCCCTCTTATCTCCGAAGTTTGTGAAAGGAAAAATCTGAATTAATTACAGTTGACAAACGTTTATGTAAACATTACAGCAACAATAAAACAATCTTTCTAAGTTTCACAGTTTTTTTAGAAATCTGCAAATAGCCTTTACAAACAAATTTAGTTTTGCAGTCCTAAAAATGGACTTTATTGCTTCCAAAAATACAAAAGGTATATCAGAACCCTCGGCGCGCGAGTCCGACTCGCACTTGACTGTTTTTTTTTAATTGTTAGCTTTTAAAAATTAAAGCAACTTTAGAGGTATTAAAAAAAATACCGGCCAAGCGCATATCAGGCCACGCGCAGTGAACGGTTTCGTAGTCACCTCAGGAATTAGCTGTTTTCACAGTTACTTGTCAACTGAGTATTAAAAGGTGTCGAAAGATAGCGCTGAAGACAGTTGCTAAGGAACTTAAAATAAATCTGTCATAGATGAAGCGAAAAGTAAATAAACCTCCTTAGGCATCACTTACGCTTACTTAGACAACAGATAGGAAAAAAGAAGTTGACAGTTAAATTTTCCTACAACGACGCCATTTATCAAGAAAAAGAAAACTAGTTTTTCTTTTTTAAGGCGATCTGTGACGGCCAGCTTAGCCCCGAACGCAACTAGATGGAGCCACTGCTGCAAATATAAGGTTTTATTTTTTAATGCAATAAGTACCAACTATATATGTGCAAAAATTTAACTAAAAATAGCAGTATTCGTTCGTTTTTCAACAGAATTTTATGTCCCACGTAAGAATGCAAGTCATTTGATTTTTTTTATGGAAAACAGATCACCTTAAAAAACGGCTCATTATTATTGTAAAGCAAGTTTAGATTTTTTCATAAACATTTAACCTCCCGATGAATAGCGAGGTCCAGCGCTTGATTGCTATTGCTATTTATATCATTTTCAGTATTTTGACTGCTACTACTGACGTAAAAGGTTTATGATGAACGTTATGATATACGAAACCCATTACTGCACGTGGCCCGACATGCACTTGGCCGGTTTCTTTTTTCGTATAATATTCGCACATTTCTTTTGATCAAGGTTCGACACTTCACGTATACTTTCTCCCTTTTGCTTTGCATAAAAATGTACATACGTACACTATTATGTAATAATTATATACTAATACCGTATCTACTTAAAAACCGTTTTTAGGCCCTCCTGGTGACGTCTGTACCTAAGGTAAGTAAATTCATTTATTGAATTCGATTGCAAAATATCGGAAAAAGAATATTGCATCTATAAAGTAATTTTATAAGATGAGACTTTTATGTGAAATTGAGTTCTATAAGTAATGTAAGAAATAAGTTTGCTAATAGAAAACAGTCCTTGCTATTATTAACTGCTACCACATAATAGGTAATAGTTGCTACTAAGCACACACAACTAGTAGGTATATGCGTTTTGAATAATTAAATCGACTTAAACCAGCCGTTCTCGCAATTAATTTCGCTGAATTTACAATATGTAATACTGGGATGAGTGTGACTAAAACCGGAATAATAAGTAAAAAGTCATATCTGTCATGAATTCATTCTCTTTACTGTAGCTTTCCATTCCCTTACACCTCTTAACCCTGCTGAATATTACAATAGACCCCAAAAAGGAATATGGATAAATTTATTCACGGCAAAATTTCCTCATATTATTGCCGGCGCATATATTTCGCAAGTGTGTATACATTATAGACTCAATAAATATTGGATATTGTGGGAATCGTTTCAGGGCGAATAAGAGCTTACCAGTGTGAATCACTTTCTGCTATGTTTATAGGGTTCTTTACAAAAATGGTGAAAACGGAACCCTTAGACCGATATTTCACTGGGACACCACGGTGGCGCGACTGGTTGTGCCACTGATTAGACACCAGTAAAGACACCAGAGTCGCTACACCCTGCGGCCACAGTTTTAAGGGCTATATTTCACTGGGAGTGGTAGTGCGACCAGCATACGAGCTGGTTGCGCCGCCAAATTGGTTGCGCAACCAAACGGACACCAGGTGAGTAACTCTCTATAGAGCTGTATACATTATGTTGGTAGCGGCAACTGGTTGCGCTGCCATGGTGTCCCAGTGACATTTCGTCTGTCTGTCACACTAGTATATCTAAGAGTATATCTCAGCAACCACTCGTGTTATTGACTTGAAATTTGGAAATGTTTTAGAATATGATTGCCCAACTTTATTGTAAAGGTGGAGGGGAATGGTATATTTTTTATATTTTTATTCATAACTTGATTTTATTATTATATTAAAAATTTTTGCTTTTTTGGGTTGCGTAGCAGTATTGTTGTTATAATATCTTATTTCATTGTCAGTAATAACTAATACTCGGTAGGTCATCTCTATTGGGCGGTGGATTCAAAGGGAATGAACGAAAATATTATAGGTTTATCGGAACCCTCAGCACGCGAATTCGACTCGCACTTGACCGGTTTTTTTTTCTGTCACAAATCGTAACTGGGGAACCTATTAGAAGCTAGCAGGTAGTTATATGGTAACTTCAGGGATTCCCCAGCTTCAAAAGGCATTTCAATTTGTTTTCGCAACTATCATGGATAGTCATATAGCTAAATAAAAGGTAATTTGGTGGCTTCGAAGCTCTTACAGCCAGGTATTCCATACTTTTCTTAATTAATCAAACCAAAGAATTCGGAATCCTTGCTCCGTTCGGAATATAAGGAATACTAATTTATTTTTCTATAAGATGACATCTGCCATTGTGTCCCAAGTTGAAATGTCAAATCATCAGACGTGATTTGACATCTTAATATAAAATTTACAGAACGACGCCTTGAGTGCCTTGTTCTTTAGTGCACTATTTTTTGTCGGGGTCAGTGTGATGCTTGGAATCTAAACTGAACACTTTTCCCAAAGAGACAAGTAAAAAAATTGGCTTCTCCTAAGAAACTGTTCGATCAACAAGAGAAATTTGTATGGAGAGGTAATATTTTTTCATTTTCCATAAATGTTTCTTTGGGTAAGTTGTTCAGTTTTGTTGAGCAGGCCCTTTGTAATAGGACAAGCCTGTCGCTAATAAAAATAAATCCCAACCATATTTTTTTTATCATTTCCATAGAAATGATAACTCTTCCTAAACATACGGAGATTTGCCCTGGTTCTGAGAAACAGAACAAAGACGCAAGAAGCGCGGTAAACGGTCGGATTGACTTTGGATTGCAAATGTTCTAAAGAAGGCGTAAGTGCCACTATCTTGTTTAGCAAAACAGAGCCTTAGGTCTAGGACTTAAAGCGCATCTGTTTGCTCCTGTATAGGAACATTTAAACACACACACTAACAGTTTCAGGTCGGGCAGTTTTGGCGCGTAAATGCAGCGCATTGTGTTCGACCAATAAGGAAGCGCGTGTCTTGGCACGGAGGGCCAATGACGTTACAAATGTAACGGTGGCGCGCGCGCTGGGGTTGACGAAGGGTGGAACTGCCAGCCGGGCATTCGGTGTGCGACCTCTCACGAGTCAAGTGAAGTAAGTGAAGTGTGTTTTCTTTCCGTGGTATACTAAAGGCAAAATGTGGAAACGCCTAATTACCAGATAAGTCCATGTTTGTTCTTATTATAGAAAGGAAGCAGGTTTCCAAAGAAATCCCAATGATAATCAATTATATTTTGTTAATCATAGATATAATTTACCGTTTGTCATTTGAGAATTCATGTCACTACTTGTAACAGGTGCTTTAGATTGACTAGTATATTTTGCACCTTTCGATAGGAATATCAGTTTCTAACCTAGTGTCAACCGAAATCTGAGACGGCAAACCTAATTTTAATTATGGCCCATAAAAATATTTTTAATTTGTAATGAGTTACTTGTACCTATATTTCATGTCACTGCCTATTGTCAATATCTATCTAAGGCATTTAATTGTTAGTTAGGGAAACGCCAAAGTGGTTTTACTTTCTTGATTCCTTTCCACTTCCGCAATTTGGGCTTAATTTTGTGAACAAGAGCCTACGAATATCGATATTATATTAAATTCAATTACTTTTAATTTTCCCGTCTTACTTTATCTATTCCTTAATACAATGATATATTGTATCGGAGTCGTTGGTTTTGAGTAAATAAAATATTTATCGTTTTTAGGGTTCCGTACCTCAAAAGAAAAAACGGAACCCTTATAGGATCACTTTGTTGTCCGTCTGTCTGTCTGTCTCACGAACGGGTCAAGGTATCAGGTTGAAATTAATACCATATGTTAGAGTCTATGAACCATACAAGATCTGAAAATTTAAATTTTTTACAACGACGCAATCAAAAGATATGGCTTTTTATGTCCTCATCTCCATACATTTATGCAAAAAAGAAAAACCTAGAGGGTACTTCCCGTTGACCTAAAATTATGAAATTTGGCAAGAAGCTAGGTCTCACAGTACAAATAAAGGGAAAAGTCTGAAATCATTAAATATTACAACTTTACTCACAACTTATGGTAACCAATTGTGGTGAGCTCCCGTTTCAAGAACATTCATATAAGAGAGGGGTCAAGTTGGATGGTCGTTGAGGCGATTTTTGTTTTAGTTCTATTTTAAAAACGGGAACACTTACAAACTTGAAAATTGGTATGTTTATAGTTCATAAGCTATAAAATAACAACAAATAATAAAATTTGGTCAAGAGTGTGTCAGATTTAAAAAAATCTAGCACATTAACTTACTGAAATTTCAACTAATACAATTATGATTATGTGGTGGTACGGAACCCTCAGTGCGCGAGTCCGACTCGCACTTGGCCGGTTTTTTTACCACAAAATTCATTGTTTCTCTCAACAATTTACCTACTCCCTAACTCGTAATAATTCGAGACCCTTCAGGTTCAAAAGTAAGCATCTATTCTTGCCTAACTTAATAAGCCGAGCTATTCTAAAACTTTGCCATTTACAAGTAAATTTGTCATTTTATCGATATCTCACAGCAAAGCATTGCTTGGCTAGACAAAACTGCAAAGTAATATCTTTAGACGAGCAACAATATTTAAGGCTAACAAATCGAGGTGATACAAATCGATTTTTAGGGTTCCGTACCTCAAAAAAAAAACGGAACCCTTATAGGATCACTTTGTTGTCCGTCTGTCTGTCTGTCTGTCAAGACCCTTTATCTCACGAACGGGTAAAGGTATCAGGTTAAAATTAATACCATATATTAGGGTCCATAAACCACACAAGATCTGAAAATATATATTTTTTACAACGACGCAATCAAAAGATGTGGCATTTTATGTCCTCATCTCCATACATTTATGCTAAAAACCAAAACCTACAGGGTACTTCCCGTTGACCTAAAATTATGAAATTTGGCAAGAAGCTAGGTCTCACAGTACAAATAATGGGAAAAGTCTGAAACCATTAAATATTACAACTTTTCTCACAACTAATGGTAACCAATTATGGTGAGCTCCCGTTTCAAGAACATTCATATAAGAGATACCCAATTCTTGATCATGGTCGACGATTTGCCAAAGATTGTCAAACATGCCAAGTGCTTACTCTTCGCTGACGACCTTAAATTATTTTTAGGGATTAAGCATGGGAAGGATACTGCGGCGATCCAAAATGACATTACTGCTGTGGCTGAATGGAGCATTAAAAATCGACTTCCTCTTAATGTGTCAAAATGCAAAACAATGACTTTCACAAACAGTGCGACACCTCTGGTCATAAATTACGACTTGCTGGGAGCTACCCTTGATCGTGTTAATCAAATTCGAGATCTGGGTCTAGTCTTGGATTCCAAGCTCAATTTTCGCGATCGTGTGCTTGAAGTTTGCAAAAATGCCAGTAGAATGCTGGGTTTTGTCATGCGTGTTATAATATTTATGTTACTTGTAGGTAGGCACATAACGTTTATTAATCAGGTCTGTCATATATTGATGTGGGTAGTAAAATAAATCAGTCTTTGTCTAGCAATCGGTTGTTTTATTACATGGTGACAGCGATAAATTAATTAAAATAGTTTACAGTGATTATTACCATAGGAAAACTTGTTGTGGATTACCATAAGTGTTGTTTTTGACAAGAAAACAATGGAACACGCAAGACCACCGGCGGAGCTGGTGCTAGAAGGCGGACCAGCGAGTCGAGCGGATGCGTGGCGGAAATGGATAAAACAATTTAAGGTGTTTTTAAAGGCATCAGGGGTCTATAAAAAGGAAAAGGATGTACAAGCGAGCCTCCTGATAAATCTGATTGGAGCTGATGGATACGACTTGTTTTCAACATTCAAGTTTGTCAAGGAAAAAGAAAAAGAATCGGATATTGACGATGTCATAAAAAAATTTGATAGTTACTTCGGAACAAAGCAAAATACGACAATGGCCCGATTCCGGTTTTTTACGCGTAACCAGCTGGTCGGCGAGAACATCGATGCTTACGTAACTGCGCTGCGCTTACTAAGTCAACACTGCGAGCTCGAACATTTAGAAGATGGATTAATTCGCGATCGCGTTGTTTGCGGAATCTTCGATACAGCTGTACGTGACAGGTTGCTCAGGACGGATGATTTAACCCTTGAAAAAACTGTTAAGATTTGCCAAGCGAGTGAGGTTTCAAATGAGGAAAGCAAACAAATAGAGAGCACGAAATCTGAACGACCCATCGCAATCGATGAATTATCAAGATCACGCGTACAGAGGCAGAGCGGCACTCAGGGCAGCAGCGGTGTGGGGCCTCGGGGGACGCGATATCGTACCGCAAGCGGCGGCGGCCCAACGGCAGAGACAGTTCGCGTGGACGCGCGCGCTTCCAGTCGTGGGGGGCCTAATGGGAGTATGCCGGGTGTTAGTCGTAGAGCGTATAGGTTTTGTTATGCGTGTGGTGCCGGACACAGTGAGGACAGTCGTTGTCCTGCGCGATTTGCTAAGTGTTTTCCTGCCGTTATTCATAATCTAAGGTGTTTTCTGTGCAACAGGAAAGGACATTTTAAGAAAATGTGTCCAGCTAAAAAGCTTATTCATAATCTAAGGTGTTTTCTGTGCAACAGGAAAGGACATTTTAAGAAAATGTGTCCAGCTAAAAACAGTAAGCTGGTTTTCGAGTTACAGGAGAACCATGATAGTGAGGATGAGTTATTTTACATATCGATCTTAGAAGAAGAAATACAACATAAGGACAGTAAGTGGTTTGAAAAATTATTTTTGGTTAGAAATGGAATGACAGAAATATTTAAACTAGGCACAGGTTCTGATTTGAATGTATTGTCTTTAAAAGTGTTTAGAGAATTAGGTTACACTACAAAGGATATCAACTTGTGTAAAATTAGAGCGCAATCTTTTTGTGGCAATTACGTGCCAATTTTAGGTACATGTCAGATGATGTGGGCTTACAAGGAAAAGTCATATATGATAGAATTTGTAATATCAAGCGATAATTGTCAAAGTGTTCTTGGTAAAAATGCTTGTGAAAAATTGGGATTAGTTAAAAGGGTTTTTGGAATAAATTTAAAAAATTATGATGAATTGTTTAGTGGGGTAGGTAAATTGCCGGGAAAATATAAAATACAGGTAGAAAATAATGCAAGTCCTTCAGTATGCCCTGTGAGGAAGATACCTATAGGTATTCGAGACAAATTAAAACAAGAATTGGAACGAATGGAACAAATGGGAATAATTAGGAGGGTTCATCATCCGACTGCATGGGTTAACGGGATTGTAACACCGGTAAAAAAGAACGGTAATTTGAGGGTGTGCCTCGACCCGCGACCTCTGAACCGCGCTGTGCGTCGCGCGCACTATCCACTGCCTACGTTAACTGAAATGGCAACTAAGTTGAGTGGGTCAAATTATTTCAGTAAGTTGGATGCTCGTTCAGGATTTTGGATGATTGAACTGGATGATGACAGTGCAGATCTTTGCACATTTGGAACGCCATTTGGCAGATATCAATTTTTACGACTGCCATATGGTATAAATTGCGATAGTGAAGTATTTCACTGTAAGATTCGTCAATTGCTAGAAGATCCAGATGGTGTAGACTCATTTATAGATGATATAATAGTATATGGTAAAAATAAGGACGAACATGACGCCAGATTGAAACGGTTGCTAGATAGGGCTCAATAAGTGGGTATAAGGTTTAACAGGGACAAATGCGAATTTTGTGTTGAACAAGTCTCGTATCTAGGTCACAAATTCAGCGGAAAGGGTATGGAGATAGATACAAACAAACTCAAAGCGATAAAGGATATGCCAAGCCCAAAAGACCGACAATCATTGGAACGATTTTTAGGGATGATAAATTATTTATCAAAATTTATACCTAATTATTCAGAGATGGCAGCACCTTTGAGAGAGTTGCTGAAAAAGGGTAATGCATGGGTGTGGGAGCACGCGCAGGAGACGGCGGTGCAGCGGTTGAAGGCGGCGGTGTGCGGCGCGCCAGTGCTGGCGCTGTACGCGCCCGAGCGACCCGTCGTGCTTACGGTAGACGCGAGGTCCACGGCGCTGGGAGCTGCATTATTGCAAGATGGTAAGCCAGTAGAGTATGCTTCGCTTACCTTATCTGACACGCAAAAACGATATGCACAGATTGAAAAGGAGATGCTTGCTATCGTGTTTGCTATGGAAAGGTTCCATCAATATGTGTATGGGCGTGGTGATGTTACCGTAGAAACTGATCACAAGCCTCTCGAAGCAATATTTGAAAAAGCATTAGATTCCGTACCTGCTCGTTTACAAAGACTAAGGTTACGTATACAAAGCTATGACTTCAATGTTGTCTATAAACCAGGAAAATACATGTATGTGGCAGATACGTTGTCGAGGGCAGCATTACCAGAAGTCATGAGTGATAAAATTACTTCGGAAATGGAAGACCAAGCCTGTTTTGTTTTGAATCATGTGCCATTTAGTGACCTAAAACTAGATAGCATTAAAGAAGCAACAAAAAATTACCAGGAATGTCAAAATATTATTTATTACATAAGGAATGGTTGGCCCAGATACAGTAAAGATGTGGATGAAAAAGTTCGACCTCATTGGTCATATAAAGAGCAGTTTGAGTATATAGATGGGGTGATTCTAAAAGAAAATTTAATTTTTATACCACAGCCATTGAGGGCAGAAATGTTGAAGCGAGTGCATGAGGGCCATTTGGGCATTGACCGATGCAAGCGGCGAGCGAGGGATGTTATGTATTGGAGCGGCATGTCCAGTGACGTGGAGCGCGCCGTGCGGGAGTGTAGCGCGTGCGCACTGCACGCCGCGCGCCTGCACAGGGAACCCCTCATACCACACCAAGTACCTGACCTACCATGGAGGAAAGTAGGTGCAGATATATTTACAATGGGAAAAAAGAACTTCCTTTTAATGGTAGATTATTTTTCAAATTTTATAGAAGTAAATCCGTTGACTAGTATTGGGACAAAGTCTGTGGTAGTTGCAATGAAAGACCAGTTCGCGAGACATGGTATACCGGCAGAATTAATCACGGACAACGGTCCAGCATTTGCATCAAGTGAATTCAAAAAATTCACTAACGATTGGAACTTCAAACATACCACATCATCGCCGAGCTATCCACAGTCCAATGGGTTGAGTGAGCGGTCGGTAAGAACTGTCAAGGGAATAATAAAGAAGTCATTGGAGACGGGGACAGATTTTTATCTGGGTCTGTTAAATTTTCGGGCAACACCTAGGTATGGTGTGAGTTCACCATCACAATTATTAATGGGACGCAGATTAAACACAAAACTACCGATCAGTTCAAAGAGGTTAAACCCCGAGAGAGACAATACAGCCGACTATGAAGCAATAGTGAACCACAAAGATAAAACCAAAAAGTAGTATGACATTCACAGCCGTGCGCTGCGACCATTGCAGCCTGGTGATGAAGTGTTAGTAGCAGATGGAGCGGTGCGGTGCCGCATGCGGGTGCAGGGTTCAGCGCCGGAACCGCGCTCCTACTTCTTACAGGACTCCACTGGGAGAAGTTATCGCCGTAACAGACGCCACATCCTCAACACAGAACAGCCTGCTCGTGCATCTCACTCTCCTTCCCAAGAAGTGAAGAAGATAGAAGATGACGGCGAGCCAACTTTGTGCGATTCTGTGGATAACAGCCAGGAGGATCAGTCAACAAGTGCTGAACAGTTGGAAGAGCAGTCGGATAGCCAAAATGACGAGTCTGGTTCTGGGTCTGACGAGTCAGGTAACATAATCGGGCCTCGTCCAGCTGCGTTAAGGGCGCGTGAAAGACTTGCACTGTTTTTTAAGAGGGCTTAATTATATTTACATATTTAGTTACATAGTTTGAATAAAAGTAGTTATATATATTAATATTATTAATTTAAGTGCAAAAACTTTACTGATGTAACCATATATATATTTAAGTATACGATATAAATAGACATAAGCAGCATGTTTGGGAACTAAGTTTGAAGAAAAGTGAGCCCTAAGTCTATTTACACCTACCTAATTTATTGTTGGTGGTAGGTGTAAGTCTTTTTTTTTTTAAGGGGAAAGATGTTATAATATTGATGTTACTTGTAGGTAGGCACATAACGTTTATTAATCAGGTCTGTCATATATTGATGTGGGTAGTAAAATAAATCAGTCTTTGTCTAGCAATCGGTTGTTTTATTACAATGCGTACCTGTTATGTATGTGGGTATCGTAGAATATAAATTGTTATCGAACAATACGGTGAATGTGGGTAGTCGAATAAATGGCAGTGTGAAACTAGCTACGGTCTTTGTTGTTGCATCTCCCCTTATTTAAATATTTAACAGTGGCGACGATCGAACTAGCGTGTGTTTTCGCAATAAAACGATGGCAGGAGGAGTCCCGTTTGGATTTCTGTCAACATTTGACCATAATACCCAGGAATGGAGTGGTTACAAAGCACGACTCAACCAGTGGTTTATTGCGAACGACCTTGGGACAAGCACAGACGGCGCATCAGCGGACAAAGGAAAGATCAAGCGAAGGGCGATTTTGCTGAGTGCCTTAAGTGGACCAACCTACAAGTTAGCGAGCAACCTGGCGCTGCCGAAAACTCTGGAACAAACTGAATACGATGGCATTTTAAAATTGTTAGACGGTCATTTCACTCCGAAGAGATGCGGTTTTGCCGAAAGGCACCATTTTTATTCAGCGCTGCAGCAGCCAGGGGAGACACACACTCAGTGGGCAGCAAGGATCAGGGGACTAGCAGAGCACTGCGAGTTCCAAAGCTTGGAGGATACCCTAGTGGATAAATTCCTAATGGGCATGGTAGCGGGCCATGAGCGTGATAAGTTATACGCGCAAAACCCGCGCGAGCTTACGTTGGCGAAGGCGGTGGAGCTAGCAGAGAGCGTACGGTGCGCCCGCGAGGCCGCGAAGGCCGCGCCGGGTGCGCGGACTGCACCGGGTTCCATGCAAGAGGGCAGCGTATTCAAGATTTCTTCCAAGGGCGAAAAATGCAGTGTTTGTGGTTTTTCTAGTCATAAAACCGATCAGTGCCGGTTTAAAAATTACAAGTGCAAAAAATGTGGCCAAAAAGGTCATCTGCGTCGTATGTGTAAAACCGGTTCAGAGAGAGTACATTATGTTGAGAACGTGGATGAGGGGGATGACGGTAAGTGTTTATTCAATATAAGATGTGAGAAGGGTAAACCTATGTCTGAACGCGTGAAAATTGGTAGCCTGGTTTTAGAGTTCCAAATCGACAGCGGATCAGCTGTTAGTGTAATTTCTGAAAAAACGTACAATTTGCATTTTAAAAACCTACCATTATCACCCACAACAAAAAAATTAACGAGTTATACCGGCGCAAACATTGAGGCGTTAGGTTATGTTCGGCTGGACGTGTCGTACGGCGGTTATTCTCATTCTATCGACGCGTATGTTGTGCGTAAGGGGGGCCCACCACTTTTGGGTCGGGATTTCATTCGAGTTTTTAATTTGGAACTTGCACCCGCACCCTCAGTGAATTTTGTCAATTTTTCTAGTGAAAACGAGCTCAGAAAAATAGTAGAAAAATTTCCGAAACTTTTTTCAGGGGAACTTGGCTGTTTTAACAAGTATAAAATACAATTACACTTAAAGGAGGGCTCTAAACCCGTGTTTATGAGGGCAAGATCAGTGGCTTTTTCTTTAAAGGACAAAATTGATAGGGAAATCGACCGGTTGATAGACCTGGGTGTACTCGTACCTGTGGATCACAGTGAATATGCTTCACCGATTGTGCCTGCTCTAAAAAAAGACGGGGAGTCGGTACGCTTATGTGCTGATTATTCTGCTACTATTAATGGGCAACTGTTAGTAGAGAAATATCCGTTGCCTACCAGCGAAGAATTATTCGCAAAATTGCACGGGGGGCAAGAATTCAGTAAGTTAGATTTGTCAATGGCTTACAATCAATTTGTGTTGTCGGAAGAGTCACAGAAACTCACATGTATTAATACACACCGCGGCATTTTCAAATACACTAGAATGGTTTTTGGATTGGCAAGTGCACCCGCCATCTTCCAGCGCGCCATGGAATGTGTGTTGGCCGGTATGGAAGGAGTAATGGTTTTTCTAGACGACATACTGATAACAGGGTCGAACCGAAACACACATAAAGCCAGGTTGTATGAGGTTTTAAAGCGACTGGAAGATGCCGGGTTGACAGTGCAGAGGAGCAAATGCGACTTCTTCATGAAAGAGATAACGTATTTAGGACACATAATTGACAAGAATGGAATCAGGAAATCACCAGATAAAGTTAGTTCCATTCAAAATGCACTGAGACCGACAAATGTCAGACAATTGCAGTCTTTCCTGGGGCTAGCAAACTACTATCGCAAATTTATACCGGATGCCTCAGCAATAATGAGTCCTTTATACAACCTGCTTCATAGAAAGTGCAAATGGGAATGGACCGCAGAGCATGATGACGCGTTCAAAAAGATCAAAGCGCTTATCAGTTCGGAATGTGTGTTAGCACATTACGATCCGGGCGCGAAGTTGATATTAACCGTAGACGCGGGACCAAACGCTTTAGGGGCTATTTTATCACAAATAGGCAACGACTTGCAGGAAAGGCCAATTTCCTTTGCTTCCAGGACACTCTCTCAGTCGGAAAAAAATTACTCGCAAATCCAAAAAGAAGCAACGGCGATTATTTTTGGAGTAAGACGCTATCACCAGTATCTGTACGGCCGTGCCGTTCCGTTTGTTTTGCGCACCGATCACAAGCCCCTAATTTCAATTTTTGGTCCTTATCGGGGTATACCGGAAATATCGGCTAACAGGTTACAAAGATATGCGATGTTCTTGTCTGCATACAACTACACGATCGAGTACATTCGAAGTAGCGATAATAGTGCGGATTATCTGTCGCGATCTTCATGTGTACCAGAGGGCGACAGCGGGGCGCGGAGTGAGTCGCAGGGGGCGCAGCGGGATTGTGAGGAGCGTGCCGCCTATGTCAACTTTATAGTGCAAGGTTGTTTGCCGGTAACCGCGCAAGAGTTGCGCCGCGCGACTGATAGTGACGTATTGTTATGCAAAGTCAAACAGTATATTTCTTCTGGTTGGCCGAGAAAAGTAAGTGACGTTGAATTAAAGCCGTTTCATAGTTGTAGAAACGAGTTATCTCTCGAAAACGGTATCGTTATGCGGGGCCACAAGGCAGTTATACCAGCATCGCTGCAAACAAAAATTTGTGAAGAATTGCATAGCTCTCATTTTGGAGTCGTAAAAATGAAGGCTGAAGCTCGTGCGCGCCTGTGGTTTCCCGGCGTGGATGCAGCGCTGGAACGTCTGGCGGCAGCGTGCGAGGTGTGCGCGCAACTGCGTCCCGCCCCGCCCCGCGCGCCGCTCGCCGTCTGGCCTCTGCCGCCTCACGCTTTTTATAGGGTACATTTGGACTTCCTAGGTCCAATAAATAACCATATGTATTTGGTAATAGTGGACGCTTATAGTAAATGGGTGGAGTGCTATGAGATGCCGTCGTCTTCATACGGTTCTAAAGCGGTGATTGAAAAACTTTGTGATCTGATGTCTCGCGTGGGAATACCGCACATGATTGTGAGTGATAATGGTACATCTTTTACATCACAAGAGTTTAAAAATTTCTGCTCCTTAAACGGAATCCAGCATTGTTTGAGTCCTATTTACCATCCTTCCAGTAATGGACAGGCGGAAAGTTTTGTAAAAATAATTAAAAAGGGCTTAAAGGCTATTATTTTAGAGTCAAACAATAAAAAAGATATCAAGGAGAGAATTTCTAAATTCTTGTTTGATTATAGGAACTCTAAAAACAGCACTACCGGTAAATCTCCCGCTGAGTTAGTGTACGGGCACGCGTTAAGGTCGAGATTAGATTTTTTATGCCATCCCTCAAAGACCGTCACATCTTCCGCATCCACAGACCTCACTGAACGCGTAGAACACAATCAGTTTTTACAGGCTAAGTACTTTAAATGCAAACCTAGAGCACGTTTAGAAGCAGGCAATATGGTGTGGGTAAAAAGGTTTTTTAAAAATAAACAATTTAGTTGGATAAGGGGTGTTATAACTAAAAAAATGGGAAATGTAATGTACCAAGTATATATACCAGAATTAAACACCGAAGTGACAAGACATATCGATCAGATTAGAACGCAAGTAAATAGCGTGGATCTAACCGGGACTGAGATGCCCGAAGATGTGGACCATGAGTGGGACTCTGACATAGTTCCTGGAGTGTCGTCGTTCGTCGAAGAAGTCGTCCCCAATCTCTCTTATCCTAGAGAGGCTGAGGTGATCGCACAATGCTCTGAGAGGCAGCAAGCTGCGGGGGAGGTGGAGGTTGCAACGGGTGATTCCGGGACCGGAGATACCGCGAGTGCTTGCTCAGCCCCGCCACCATTGAAGGATGCCCACACCGTCTCAGACAACTCCTTAGAGTCAAACAACGAAGCTAACGCATCGTATGAAGGTTTTCCTACTCCGCCTAATGTCGGTTCTTCTTCACTGAGCGACACTACCTCTTCTGATGAAATAGAGGAGCAAGAGTCACTAGAGCAGGATCCTATCCATCTAAATATAGAAACTAGGCCTAAGCGTAATCGTAATTTCATAGACTTTAGGAAATACTTCTAAAGCTAATTGTTACTATTGGGGGAGGGATGTTATGTATGTGGGTATCGTAGAATATAAATTGTTATCGAACAATACGGTGAATGTGGGTAGTCGAATAAATGGCAGTGTGAAACTAGCTACGGTCTTTGTTGTTGCATCTCCCCTTATTTAAATATTTAACAGTACCTCTCACCAGTTTAAAGACCACAGAGTTGCTTTAAGCCTATACAACGCATATGTAAGAAGTCGGTTGGAGTATAATTCTATAGTGTGGGATCCTAACGAAAAAAAATATGTGGAGATGGTGGAAAAAGTCCAAAGGAAATTTGCTAGATTTCTATATAAAAGGAAATTTGGCTATTACCCCTACCTTTATCCATCTCTATTCGTAGCTGGGATGGTGGGTCTAGACACGCTAAAACTAAGGCGTAAACTTGCACTTCTAAAACACTATTACCTTGTCCTAAACAACAAGATAGATAATCCAGATGTGATAGAGCGAGTAGGATTGTGTGTACCGCTTGCGTACAATCGTGGTTGTGGGTCAGGTAACCCGCGCAGGCGTCAACCGATCCTAGCCGCACCGAGCACACGCACGATGCATGGCAATGCTGCTCCCACAGTGCAAGCTATTGCCACGCTTAATTTGGTTCTTGAGGACCAACCAGATGCTGACTTGTATGGGACCAATTTCAATACTTTTGTCAAACTATGTTTGGTTTATCTTAACAGATTTTGACTTATTTAATAATCAATACTTTACATTGTAGACTATTGTTATATACTGACTTTTATAGTGTTTATTTTTATTTTTTATTTATTAGGCTTTCCAACAACGAGTGCACATTGATTACATAGGCAATCAATCATTGATCAGGCATCATTTGGGGTGTTTTGGCTATTGCTGTTAACTATAATTGTGATTGAAATAAATAAATAAATAAAAAAAAAAGAGGGGTCAAGTTTGATGGTCGCTGAGGCGATTTTTGTTTTAGTTCTATTTTTAAAATGAAAACACTTTCAAACTTGAAAATTGGTATGTTCATAGTGCATAAGCTTTGAAATTTCCAAAAATAATAATATTTGATCAAGCGCTTGTCGGACTCTAAAAATCGTGCACATTAACTTACTGAAATTTCAACTGATACAATTATGATTATGTGGTGGTACGGAACCCTCAGTGCGCGAGTCCGACTCGCACTTGGCCGGTTTTTTTACATGGGTTCGACTCCCATCACAGGGTCATAAGGCCGTGACCGTATCACCTTTCTATTTCGGTACACCGTCCTTACACCCTGTATAAATTCGCCAACAAACGGATTAAGACGATGCAACGATGAATTAATTTTGATGCTAATAAATGTCACTCTGTTACTTTAAGTAATAATAATATATTTGGGACTAGATGGTGTTTGAAGGTACCCAGTACCATCCTCAGTTATTGAAATTTTACACAGAGCGCTCCATCTCTTGTTTGTGCACGTAGCTCACTTCCAGCAAATTTGTTCCCTGACTGATTTATGGATCTTTTTAGATAGGCATGCGACTTTAACCCCATTTTCACTTACCATCACGTATTCTTTTTGTGAAAATGAAGAGTAGGGCTCGGTACGATAAAAAATATAATTCACAAGCGCGTTTACATTATGGAGTCAATAAATATTGGTGGTCGTTATTATTGGAAATCGTTCCAATGTGAATAAGTTAGATTGGAGGATTTGTCTGCGTTCGCAAAATTTTGTTTTTATATGAGACGTTGGCAGTAATGGTTCGAAAGAGATTTAAGTTAATAAACTTATAGTACATTACTGCCATAGCCGACAAACAGGAAGGACGAACGCAATAAAATAGGCAGAGGCGAAGTTGAGGCCAACATGCGTAACTCCTTCAATACCTGGTTGGAGTCTTCTAAGACTATTTTTCGATTTAGGGATCCGTTTACGAAATATACAGCTTGAAAGCGCATTTTTTTTGATGGAGTCGAGTGTCCCCCCCCCCCCCCCCTGCTAGCTAAATGGTACTTATTGGAAAAGTGAAAAAAATTACAGTAGTAGTAAATGGAAAACTATCACAACTAAGTAGACTTCACAGGTTAATGAGCAATAGCAGAAAAACTGGAAATGATAAAAAACAATAAAAATTTGGAGCTAGGACCTTGTTGAGCGTTGGGAGGTAAAAAAACCGGTCAAGTGCGAGTCGGACTCGCGCGCCGAGGGTTCCGATATACCTATAGTATTTTTGGAAGCAATAAAGTCCATTTTCAGGACCGCAAAACTAAATTTGTTTGTAAAGGTTTTTTGCAGATTTCTGAAAAACTGTGCAACTTAGAAAGATCGTTTTATTTTTGCTGTAAAGTTTATATAAACTTCTGTCAACTGTTTTTAATTCAGATTTTTCCTTACTCAAACTTCGGAGATAAGGGGGTGGGAATGGTATTTTTCTTGACATTTTTCATCATAACTTTAAAACTAAGAAATTTAAAAAAATACAAAAATATATTTTAAAATGTACAAGTAAAGCCCTTTCATATGATACCCCACTGGACCTAGTAGCGACAATTTGAAATTTGGCCCCCCCTATTTTGGCCCCCTTTATATTAATAATCATACTTTTTTCAAAATTTTTTCTTGTGCAATTAAGTTGGGCAACTATATTCTAAAACTGTTCCAAATTTCAGGTTGATAGCATAAGTGGTTGCTGAGATATAGAGGTGTGACAGACAGACGGACAGACAGACAGACAGACAGACAGACAGAGCGGCACCATAAGGGTTCCTTTTTTTTACCATTTTGGTATCGGAACCCTAAAAATGAAGTTATAAACGTTATGAAATACTTAAACAAAACCTGCTTTGTAATAAAAAAATCTTTAAAAACTACAGACCGGTTTTTCTTCTATTTAATTCTATTCTATTAAATCTGTGTTAGTTTATTTTTTTTATAATAGGTCTTTACCTATGAAATTGCCGAAATTTTCTTACAGATTAAAGAGATCATAATTCCTATAATTCTAATGCAATTTATTTCATTTGTCTTATATTTGAAAGTTGACTTCAAGGTTATCAATTTACGCATAAAATAAAGTTTTTGTTTTTAGTTTAATATATAAAATTAAAGGTTTGAAAATTGTTCGTCTTAAATGTCGTCCGATTTCATCATTAGATTTGTTATATTTTTTTTTTTTTGATAATATTATTCGAAAATTAAATTTAAGTTTCTGTTAGCTTAATGTCTTCCCAATAATGCTTAAAAAAATTGAAAAAATTGGATTTATAATTCCTAAGAAAAATGCAAAAATGTTAGTACTGAAAATTGAGTTTACCTAAAATTCGCCATACAAAACGGCAATTTCATAGGTAAAGACCTAATAATTTATATAATTTATAACCATCGAATTTCCAAGTATGTTTGAGAAAAAGTATTTTGAACACTAATAATCAATTATTTTTTTAAATGAAGTACATATTATCATACCTTAAAAAAAACTGTTAGTTATTCCGATAAGTATCTTATCTTATCTAGCCTATAATGTCCCACTGCTGGGCAAAGGCCTCTCTCTCTTCCCTCCATTGGTCCCTATCTAAAGCCCGCTCTTGCCAGGTCTTGCAAAAGGTGTCAAGTTCATCGCGCCATCGGCGCCTTGGTCGGCCTCGACGCCTTTTGTCGGTTTGCGGCTGCCAGGTGGTGGTGGTCTTCGCCCATAGGTCCGGCGACATACGGGACACGTGGCCTGCCCAGTCCCATTTGAGCTTGGCGGCGGTATAGGCTACGTCGGCTATTTGTGTTGTAGAGCGCAGTATGGTGTTTCTGACCCGATCAGTAAGCTTCAGACCCAGCATACTGCGCTCCATTGCTCGTTGGCAAACCGTGAGCCTGGATCTTTGATATTCTGTCAAAGACCAAGCCTGTGCACCGTACGTAAGAATCGGGAGAATGCAGCTGTCCATTAGTTTGCGCTTCAATGTGATCGGAAGATCGCTTTTTATGTAGCTTTTCATGGACCAATAGCTTCTCCTGGCATTTTCAGTGCGTCTAGCAACTTCTTTGTCTTGTCGTGCCTGGAAGGAAACTATTTGGCCCAGATATAAGTACTCCTGGACATACTGCATTCTCTCGCCATCTACAGTTACGCTATATTTGGTGCTGTTTGTCATAAGTTTGGTCTTTGACATGTTCATCATCAATCCAGACTCAAAGCTTGCCGTGCATAACTCTTGGAGCATTTGTTGTATAAGTAAGATAAGTATATTAAATTAAAACTTACTTTACTCCCTGAAAAGACAACTTCGAAAGTTTTGTGACCGAATATCTCTATTCTTAGTGTTTTAATCCCTTGAGACCGATACGCCGATACTGTGCGTTAAGTTTAAGTATATGATAGCTGAATGAATGTATAGTGCTCTATACATTTCGCCCGCCTTCTAAGCAGAGTTGTCGCGTACGTTTCTGTCAACGTACAATTCCCTTATGAGCCTTTTTGGAATTCGCAAAGGAAACTTATATGTAAGGTACCTTGAAACTTGGCTCATAAACAGGAATAGGATCATCAAAGATAAATAAAAAATACCAATTTTTTTCGGCCATAAATGACGAAGATTTAAAAAAAAATCGTTTTAGTCAAATATCGATAGGTCGTATGGCAGAATGTGATGAGTAGTCAATGCCTATCATAAAAAAAAACTAGCAGCTGTATAAACCGACCACAGACTACCTAGAACAGTTGTCAGTTTTTTTAGGGTTCCGTACCTCAAAAGAAAAAAAAACCGGTCAAGTGCGAGTCGGACTCGCGCGCCGAGGGTTCCGATATACCTATAGTATTTTTGGAAGCAATAAAGTCCATTTTCAGGACCGCAAAACTAAATTTGTTTGTAAAGGTTTTTTGCAGATTTCTGAAAAACTGTGCAACTTAGAAAGATCGTTTATTTTTGCTGTAAAGTTTATATAAACTTCTGTCAACTGTAATTAATTCAGATTTTTCCTTACTCAAACTTCGGAGATAAGGGGGGGGGGAATGGTATTTTTCTTGACATTTTTCATCATAACTTTAAAACTAAGAAATTTAAAAAAATACAAAAATATATTTTAAAATGTACAAGTAAAGCCCTTTCATATGATACCCCACTCGACCTAGTAGCGACAATTTGAAATTTGGCCCCCCCTATTTTGGCCCCCTTTATATTAATAATCATACTTTTTTCAAAAATTTTTCTTGTGCAATTAAGTTGGGCAACTATATTCTAAAACTATTCCAAATTTCAGGTTGATAGCATAAGTGGTTGCTGAGATATAGAGGTGTGACAGACAGACGGACAGACAGACAGAGCGGCACCATAAGGGTTCCTTTTTTTTACCATTTTGGTATCGGAACCCTAAAAACGGAACCCTTATAGGATCACTTTGTTATCCGTCTGTCTGTCTGTCAAGACCCTTTGGTTAAGGTATCAGGTTGAAATTAATACCATATATTGGGATCTATAAACCACACAAAATCTGAAAATTTCAATTTTTACAACGACGCAATCAAAAGATATGGCATTCATATAAGAGAGGGGTCAAGGTCACGGAGGTGATTTTTGTTTTAGTTCTATTTTAAAAATGGGAACACTTACAAACTTGAAAATTGGTATGTTTATAGTGCATAAGCTATAAAATAACAACAAATTATAAAATTTGGTCAAGCGCGTGTCGGAATAAAAAAATCTAGCACATTAACTTACTGAAATTTCATCTAATACAATTATGATTATGATTATGTGGTGTTTGTGTCCTGCCCTGGGTACTGAGGCCCCCGCCACGACAAGGCGGGAACATATCGAGGGGCGAAACCTAACCTAACCTTTCATTTCCTTTTTCATTTGCTTCTACATTTTAGCCACGGGCCTGCGGTTACACTTAAGTTTAGCCGGCTAATGATAGAAGAAACTAACTTTAGCCGCTTCTCGAAGATAAACCTAAGTTTAGTCGGCTAATCTTAAGTTTATGTTCACACCTATCTTTAGCTGTAACATATACATCAAATCACAAATTTAAAAATATCAAACATTGCAACAATGTATGTATGGAATTCTATGATTTCATTGTTTCGTTTCTGAGTATAGACAACCTCCGTTTTGAGTATTCATTAATGTAATAACAACGTAGTTAAAATAGTCGCCTGGTTTGTAGACACAAATTTATAGCCGCCAAGTCTCTAGTCGTCACGTTATCGCATTTATAGTCGCCACGTCTTTTACCACTACGTCTATATTAGCCACACCTATGATGGCTATCATATTATGTTCGTTGTTTAATATTCACCACATTCGGAATCGCCACTATTTTAAATAGCCACTAAAAACAGCCTTTATCATGGTTAGGAAATGCTTTCAAAGTTTTGCATTGCATACGACTCAGCTGATTTCAATTTTTGCATAATGTGATGCACAAAATTTCAATTTTTGCATAATGTGATGTTTATTGGATAAAGGAGCGACAAGAAAAACCACACCTAACGAATAAAGAAAAACAAGTTGATCACTTATTACTATCACATTTTTATATAGTTACTACATTTTTGTTTTGTTCTTACCCTCTTACTAAATTCTAAAGTGTCCGGCCGAATTGAATTATTGTTATATTAAATGTGTGTGTGTAGGTCTCTGCGATACAAGCGTTGCTTAGTGCAGAGATCGATATAAGTTTGATTAATTATGGTAGTTCCTTTCATAATAACTATTCAACCATGATAGGTGTTTTGTTTATTTCGTTATGTTAATGTTAAGTGGATTTAAGTGGATATAAGTGATTGTTATTAAATACCCACCCAATTATTTCATCTGAGCACCTACTGTAACATCTTGGTATGTTTATTATTATTATTATTTGGGAAACTAGACCAAACGGAAAAGTGGACCGATCGCACCGGAGGGCTTATATCTGGAAAGTTATTAATGCAAATGCAGGGTAAAGGTAGATTCACAATGGAGTTAAAATATAAAAAAAAAAATTTTCGTTTTATAGGTAACACACAAAGGAAACAACCGCTTCTTTTGAAGGTTTGCCTACAGTTAGTCATTGTGCATTTGATTTTATAATTTTAAGCGACCTGATTCATTACGGCGCTTGGCTACCAGCGGCGGAAAGCGATGACTCACTGCTTTCCTAAGATGGACGAACTATAGGGATTGCATCGTGCCACACTACGCCTTCTATTGCATTGTCAATTTTTTAAAAATTTTATGCCGCATGATCTCTCAGTACTCTATCTTCCTATTGAACATTGTGATAGACCCCACAAATTGTATAGAAAGCTAAAAGCCAAGATAGATCGCAAATCCTCCGTAAGCCGGTTCGAAACGGCACAGGCTTCCAATCCATCGGTTAAAATCGATTGTTTGATCTCAGGCTCTGAAACATCTCGACAAGTAAAGGTGTGGTGATGGTGATAGCGATTTCGAGTAGGACAAATTCCCTGCATTTACAGTACTTGTGTTTTATTACACACTGCGCATTGGTGATGTTTCTATCACCACTGCGCGTTACTGACCAGTTGTTTTTTTTCTGTAAGCTACCCGATTTACAGGTATTGAAATTGTCTTGACGGGTAATATATGTTTATTTTACAGTTTATTGTACACATGAAAAATACATTAAAACAAGTTTAATAAAGAAAAATGATACAACAGGTGCTGCCTAAACTTTACAAAAAATTCAATAAATTAAAATTTTAATTATAAGATAATAATAATGTTCCAATATTTGCATGTATAAATGTTTAAACAATGTTGTTGCACTTTCTTTGCCAACAAACTGTCTCAGTTTTGCGATCATTTGTCTGCCAAAATTTCGTAAATACTCGTAGTGAAACAAAAAAATTTGCGCATTTTGCATAAGAACCATGTTAACCTACGATTTGACAATATGACATTCTAAATATTATCCGTCTGTAAAAATATTTCTTTATTGTTCTTTATTTCTCTTTAAAAATATACCCACGCTGGCAACATCTCCATTGTTCACAATACGATAATAGGTTACAAGTGAGTAAACGAGCAGGTGGGAATTGTGATGGTAAGTCACCACCGCCCATAGTACCCACTACCGCGAGACCCACTATCACATTAGTGACGGAATTTGAATCTTATATGAGAAAAAAAGAGAGCTGACCGCCCGGAGAACTAAGATGGTATGTCTCCAGTGCCGGTAGTTTACTGGCGTCTCTACGTTTCAAACCAAAACACGGCAGACACTGCTGCTTTAGGGCAGAAAAAAGCTAAAAGGTGGTACTTTCCCAGACGGGTTTTGCACAAAAGCCTACTATTCTTTATTTCTTTTCCTAGAGATTTAATATTTTTCTTGAATTAACGGTAACAAAAAACTATCAAACCCTGCTAACAAAAGCGCCTCGCCTCTCGAAGCATACTCGAGTTCCAATAACATGCAGGCTTAACAGGCAATCTGGGCCAGTATGCTCTTTACCTTGGGTTTGAGATATACCAATATCCAGTTCCAGCTGACTTTGGGGAACAAAATTTATATTCTGTTTACGTTGACTACTTTTTTGTAGTCTCTGGCATCAGTTTTCACACTATAGAACACAAAGATTTACTAGTATCGATACTAAAATTTCTGTATGCACAGCAGGACAAGCCTTTTAAGACACTTGCTGATTTTGTCCATCTTTATATTAAACGGGTTTTGTGCAAAGTTCGTCTGGGCGTTGGTCTGGGGAAGTTTCACCCTCTCGCTTTTTTATACCGTGAAGTAGCAGTGTTTGCACTTGTGTGTTTCGGTTTGAAGGGAAGGGGAGCCTGAGAAATTACTAGCTCATGAGATACACCATCTTAGTTTTCAGGGTGGGCAACTCGCTTTGTTGTCTTGTTAGTGTCAATTATGCTACTAATAAGACAGTGGGCGTTATGGGCGGTGGTGACCACTTACTGGTGGCCCGAAAGCTCGGTTGCATACTTGTTACAAAAAAGAAAGGCCTTTGTAAACTTTGCAGCTAGCGACCACTGTTGTAGGTGACCGCAGTGTGTAAGATAGTACGATACACAGAAAGATGCTGCTGCCCATCTTCCAGTTCAAGCCTCTAGTCGTCGCTTACAAGCGTGGTGAATATGGTAAATCCCATCCTAAGTAGCACGCTTTTTTGCTTTCCGGCAGTGAACGTTTCATGGGATTTTATGATGATAATAATATTCGCCTTTTCACCCACTTCAAAGAATTTGATGAACGTCGATGATAATAAATCTCATATTTACTGGTTAGGGTTCCAAAAGTTACAATATAAATATTATAGTAAAAATACAACATGTAAAGAAAAAGAAGTGATAATAATGGAGGGTATGAATCTGCCCGTGAAATTGAACTTTAAGGAGTGTAGATCGAAATGCGAAAAACCAAAGACCTCAAATAGAGAGGTCAAAAATCCCTAAACTATGGTAACGTTAGTGAATATTACAACAGCCCCCATAGTAAAAGAAAAGCAAAAGAGGGATCATTTCCTAAGTTCCACTGTTACGAACAAATAACGAGATGTAACTCGTTCAGACCTCTCGAATATCGGTTTGAAGTAGAGTTGTTAAAGTCTTATGATAGATAAAAAAAAAGTATATTATGCAATTAGTGAATGAAAGACGGATTTAAAGCGAGGGCCAGAGATGAATCACGAGCAAGAGAAGGATTCTAACAACTGAATCACGACCGCAGGGTTCACTGTTTGCAGTGAATAAAATAATATTTTTAGAGGGGGAATGGTATAAAGTAAATTTTATCTTATCTTATTATCATATGAGTAGCATATTCCTATAGTTCTTCATTTTTAGTAGTAGACAGTAGGTATCTTTACCGCATCTCTAGCACATACAAAGTGTTCTTCAATAGACGCTCCTTTTGCCTCACATTCACATTGTAACAAATCTTCAAAAGTTCCCAACTAAGGTTTCTTTTCTTCGCTAAACTTTCTCGAAACGCAATAACCCAAGTATACTTTAACTTCCCTACATTTTGTTTGAGAGAAAAATCTTGCGTACTTTTCCTGTGAAGTTTTCGCCAGTGCAACAGATGGTAGAAAGTGCTCGTAGAAGCAATTCTTTTATTCGTGTTAATTTTCAAAACAATTTTTTACTTGTGCTTGGTTCGATTTTATGAATTTGTTTTTTATGCTTCTGGAAAGCACGTTTTGTTTTAATTCCTTGATAATAAACGTTAAGTGGCAGTAGCAAACCTGTCCAAAATAAACTCGCTCTCCATTCATAGGTATGTTATTTATTTTTGATATTTTTACAGAAAAAAGACTCAGGGGAACGCAGTTTTGTTGTAAAAATTATTTAGCTTGTTAAAATTTAAATCATTTCATGGGAACTTTTGAACCGGGTACGCTTCGGGGTGGGCTCTTCGACTGACTTTTAGTCTGTAACTTTTAAGTTTAATTTAGATTATAGTTTTGGTTGTTTGATATTTAGGTGATAAAAATTTTACTGTAACTTTGACAATACTAATAAATTTACAAAATAATAAATAATAACAATAATAATAATTACAACAATATTAATTAATAACATTAATAAATTGAATTTGATAATATAAAATAAATATGTGTAAATTTTAAGATTATTAACAGAACTTAATAATTTCTTAATACTTATTAACTTATAAAATGTAATTTCAATTTAGCCCAATTGTACAGTACCTAATAAGGAAAAAACCGGTCAAGTCCGAAATACCTACCTAGAAATAACAAAATCGCAAATTTATCGGCACGGTGCGTTTAAGGTCGAGCTTGAACATTCAATTAGTCCGTTTATCTATGTAAATATTTATGTACGTTTTAGTAAATAACAAACTGTATGGAATGAATAGACGAAAATGATTCAATGTGTAGGCCCAGCCTCAATACATTTTTGAAACATCGCCTTTCTAGCATTAAAGAGGAGGACATGTAAGAGACGGTGTACCGAAAACTGCTCTGTCAACGAAACTGAACAACTTTCCCAAAGAATTATTTTTGGGAAATGAAAAAAAACCGGCGAAAAAAAAAGTGCGAGTAGGACTCGCACACTGGCGGTTCCGTACAAACCTGTACGAATATAAGCAAAAGTTATGGTATTTTTATTGCTAAAAAACTTTATTATGTGATGCAAGTAACTAAAATTTATATTTGAGTTGATTAAATGAAAAGTAAATCGCGGTTTACGATATATGACGTGTTAAAAAAGACTACTTACTATATCTCGTTCAAACCAATTTTCGGTGGAAGTTTGCATGGTAATGTACATCATATATGTTTTTTAGATTTATCATTCTCTTATTTTAGAAAAACACACATTTTACCACTTTGGAAGTGTCTCTAGCGCATACTATTCAGTTTAGAAAAAAAATATATATTAGAAATCTCAACACCATTTTTACCCCACACGTACCTACGGGTTTGATGTAAAAAAAAATTTTGAGTTTCAGTTCTAAGTATGGGGAACCCTAAAATTTATTGTTTTTTTTTTTCTATTTTTGTTTAAAAATCTTAATGCGGTTCACAGAATACATCTACTTACCAATTTTCAACAGCATAAGTCTTATAGTCTCGGAAAAAAGTGGCTGTGACATACGGACGGACACAAGTACACGTAGAGTGACGTCATGTAAACGCACTTATAAGTACTACAAAGATTCACTGGTATGGCTACCAAGTTATGGAACGACCTGCCATCTGAAGTGCGTCACTCCGAGTCACTGGCCATATTTAAAAGCAAATTGCGACAAGAGTTTGCAACAATAATTATTATTTGGTATATAATTATATTTATGTATGTATATATAATTTATTTATATGTAAGTATATACATATAAAATATATATGTATGTCATCATCATCATAACATCCCATGAAAACGTCCACTACAGGACAGGGAGCTCCCTCCAGAATTCTAGCTTTTGCTGGAAGAAATGTGGAGGGGAAGTACCATAGTCACCTCACTTGTTAGCGTTACGGCTGGCACCATGGACCGCGGTTGTAGGTGACCGCAGTAAGTAAGATGTAAGATACAAAGGAGGATGCTGCTGCGCATCCTCCAGTTAATATGTATGTATATTTAGGTAATGTACTTATTTGATATTTATTTTGAGTATTTTATGTAAATGCAATGTCTTTTTTTATTTTTTATTTTTTTTATTTATGTAGTTTATATGAGTCTGCAAAATTCGCATAGGAAACGTATGAGTAAGGTACCTCGAAACTTGGCTCATAGACAGGGATAAGGTCAATAAGTTAAAATAAAAAATACGAATTTTTTTCGGTTGCAAATAATAAAGTTAAAAAATAATTTTGTTTTGGTCGTATTGCAGAATGAAAAGTAGCCATGGCCAGTCTTAAAAAAAACTGACTACTGTTCTAAATAGTCTGTGGTCGGTTTATACAGCTGTTAGTTTTTTTTATGATAGGCAAAGACTACTCATCACATTCTGCCATACGACCTATCGATATTGGACGAAAACGATTTTTTTTAAACCTCGTCCTTTATGGCCAAAAAAATTGGTATTTTTTATTTATCTTTAATGATCCTATTCCCGTTTATGAGCCAAGTTTCAAGGTACCTTAAATATAAGTTTCCCTAGCGAATTCTGTATAATGTTGATTAATTCAAAAGGTTGTCTGGAAGAGATCACTCTCAGTGATAAGACCGCCTTTTGCCCACATTTTATAACTCGTTATTGTAAATGTTACTTTATTAGTGTGCAAGTGTTATTCATTCATTCATTAATCAAGTAAGTTAGTAATAAAGAGGATTAAGCAGAGTACACGTGAGTGTTTCATTCAACCATCCAACGATATTTCAAGGTACTTATTGTGATTGAAATAGGACGGTATCAAGGTTACCCTCAACTGTATAACATACGACAAAGTCGTTTTGTAAGCGTACATTTGGAGCTAAGAAAACTTTCTCTTTAAATCCGAGAGATATTATGTTTGCAACCACTATTCACACACAATAAAACACTTAGGCTGTCGTTTTACGTACAGTTAGTTAGAAGTATCTACATTTTAACTTAGTTAACATGAGTTTATTATTTTGTTTACGAAACCCCTACAGGAGTTTTTCGTGAACTTTGGTTTACTGTACCACGCCTCCACGTGTTATGACGTGGTATTCCAGTGATTTAGTAACACAGAATATTGTGTTCTCCGCCTATCCCTGACAAAACTATAGATAAAGAGTCAATGAACATTAATCATGAAAATCCACCACTACTGGCGACCCTCAGATTTTCACAGCAAAAATGCTTGCTTTGTGTTGCTTAATGACCACTATATAGTTGTTCAATATACAGAAGCACGCTGCCACAGTATAAAATAATAGTATTGCACATACAGAATGGACACTATTCGCCTCACGCGGCAACCACTACCTCAACCCTCCGCGATCCGCCTTGGGAATTTTCGTTAGATGTTTGTATTACGTGCAAGTAGAATGTTGTGTTAGTCTAAAATGTTGACAGGTGTTAAGTGGTTTCGCACTCTTTTTTAGGCTGGTATTTCACTGGGACACCATGGCAGCGCAACCAGTCGCCGCTACCAACAAAATGTATACAGCTCTATAGAGAGTTACTCACCTGCTGTTCGTTTGGTTGCGCAACCAATTTGGCGGCGCAACCAGCTCGGATGATGGTTGCACTACCACTCCCAGTGAAATAATAGGTCTTTACCTATGAAATTGCCGAAATTTTCTTACAGATTAATGAGATCATAATTCCTATAATTCTAATGCTGTTTTTTTATTTGTCTTATATTTGAAAGTTGACTTCAAGGTTATCAATTTACGCATAAAATAAAGTTTTTATTTTAGTTTGATATATAAAATTAAAGGTTCGAAAATTGTTCGTCTTAAATGTCGTCCAATTTCATCATTAGATTTGTTATATTTTTTACAGATTTTTTTTTTCGAAAATATACTATTGTCTTTACTGGTGTCTAGTTACGGACACCAGTGGCGCAACCAGTCACGCCACCGTGGTGTCCTAGTGACATATCGGCTTTAGTGTTGTGAGGGTCACGGTTTTATGACCCTGTGATGGGAGTCAAACCCATGTTTAAATCGAAATGTATTATCTCGATTTGTTAGTCTTAAATTTTGTTGATCGTCTTTTATTGGACCGATTGATAAAATATTACTTCACAGTTTTGTCTAGCCAAGCACTGTGCTGTGAGATATTAATAAATGACAAATTTACTTGTAAATGGCAAAGTTTTAGATTAGCTCGCTCGGCTTATCAAGTTAGGCAAGAATAGATGCTTACTTTTGTGCTTGAAAGTTCTGGAATTATTACGAGTTAGGGAGTAGGTAATATGTTGAAGGAAACAATGAGTTTTGTGGTAACAAACGATAAGTATTTTATTTACCACATAAAGCGCCTGCATGTTTATATTTACTCAAAACCAACGAATCCGATACAATATCTCATTGTATTAAGGAATAGATAAAATAAGGCGGAAAATTACAAGTAATTGAATTGAATATAATATCGATATTCGTTGGATCTTGTTCGCAAAATTAAGCCCAAATTGCAGGAAGTGGAAAGGAACAAGGAACGAAAACCACTTTGGCGTTACCCTAAACAACAATTAAATGCCTTAGATAGGTATTGACAATAGGCAGTGACATGAAATATAGGTACAATTAAATCATTAAAATTATCGCTTACTTTTATTGTGGCCACAACAACACCTTAAGTTTGCCCTCTCAGATTACGGTTGACACTAGGTTCGACATTGCAATTTATATCAAATGGTGCAAAATATACTAGTCAATCTAATCTCAAATGGCAAACGGTAAATTATATCTATAATATTATCAAAAGAACATGTTGGTATGCTTATCTGGTAATTAGGCGTTTCCACAATTCGCCTTTAGTACTCGTATACCACTGACTCTACGTATTCGTATACCGAATCAAAAAAAACACACTTCACTCACTACACCTCTCGTGAGAGGATGCACACCGAATGTCCCGCTGGCCCTCTATACTTCCCCAACGCCGCGCGCGCACCACCACTGCCTGACCTGAAACTGTTAGTGTGTGTGTTTAATTGTTCCTATACAGGAGCAAACAGATGCGCTTTAAGTCTTAGACCTAAGGCTCTGCTTTGCTAAACAAGATAGTGGCACTTACGCCTTTTTATAATATTTGCGATCCAAAGTCAATTTAGGGAGACAAATCATTTCTATTGAAATGATAAAAAAAATATGGTTGGGATTTTATTTTTATTAGCAGCAGGCTTGTCCTATTACATCCCTCTCCCTGTAGATAGTTAGAGAACCTGTTCTTCTAGCTCTCTACACAAATAATAATCTCATAATACTTCCTTCAATCTTACCTAACCACCAACAAACGCAACAACCCTACGTAACTTAATCTTCAGCTAATTTATTCTTCTAACTCCTCTATTAACCTATAACCCTAATAAAGTCACCTACTTCACCCTAAGACCTATCTATTTATTACAATCTTCTTCCTTTCTTGTATAAAAATCTACCTGCGTACACATAACCTTATCTATTTACTACAAATATACACGCCTATATAATATAACCCTATCTGCAACTGCAACTCTACGAACATAAATCCTCCCAATACTACACAGCCAACTATGTGCATACAATGCCTATCTAAGAGTATATGCACCCAGCCCTTACATAACCTAAGGGTTCGTATATAAATCTTCTATCCTTTTCAAAACCTACCTGCTCATGTACTATGTAACTAGTTTCCTTAGAACTGTCATAAATGTGGGCGTTACCTTTGTGTATTGACGCCCCCTTCTCATTTAATCTTACACAGAGTAAATGGTACCTAACCTGTTACTAGCATCTAATAATCTACTTGTTTACGCCCTCCACCGGTTTCAACTCTATCCGTCATTTTCCTAAAGATAAGTTAAACAATAATTGGTTGGAGATGTATCCGTAACTTTGAGTGCCTCTGTATCAGTTTAATTATTTTAGGAATCGCTTGTTTTCCTTTTTAATATTAATTTATGCAAGAATTATTAAGACAGTATTTCAGTCATGCGCCAAGTCCAGGTCAGATCTTTACACAACATCGATCCAGATCCCCACTCACCGGCGGACGGTGGCAGCCGACCTAAGAGTCAATTTGTGTACGAAGCCGATTACTATCCCCCAACTAGAGCAAGTCCAGCCAAGACGACCGTAACGGCTTGATGTTGTTTGTCGATGATGTTTGCAACGATTTCCACACTACCTCCTCCGTACGAAGCCAGGTTGCAGGGAGAAACGAAGTAAATGCGGATTCATTGTTCTTTTTCACTCTATATGCATAGAAGTGTCTTCTCGTTGTATGTGAGTTGCGGGGCCCCTTTTCTTACATTCATACGACATATACGTTTGTATGGTCGAGCTTAGTCTGGCCTGGCTCGGTCAGCATTAACTTCATAATGTCAGGTAATTAAATGTCAGGTCAGTTTATAATGTAAGCATGAACTTAATGCCCCAAAGGGTCAATCATATACAAGCGTCTTCAGTTTATATTCCAACATAAAATCTCTTTTTTGACACTCCAGCTCTAATAGGATTATATAATTCTGTTACTACTTGACTGTATTGGTATTGAAGGTTTGTTGTCGAATAAATAAAATTAAATGAAATGCTCATTCTGATCGATTTAACAAAATCAATTGGCACTTGATATGGATACGATCTCCTCACAATTAAAGTTCTCGAAACTCGCTTATCGGTTTTCCTGTCTTTTCAAATTAAAATATTTTATTGCATGTGGCATTATTATTCCTTTCAATAGATTGGCTATTTAAAAGTGAAATCTTTGAGACAGAGAGTCTATAGTGTAATAATATGCCAAAAGCCTGTTTTATATGAAATAGTACAGCTGAGTGCCCTTTCCTGTTACTTGGGTAAATGGCTACTCTCATTGGTCATAGCAGCTCTTGAGTCCTTCCCTTTTCACCAGAGTATGGGTACAGCTATGTATTTATTTATATATTATATTAACCTGTATAAGAGTTTCAGCCTGACCGTGGGTAATTTTATTTATTTATTAGCTGGTGCCCGCGACATCGTCTGCGCAGTTTTATAAATTGTAGCCTATGTGTTATTCTGACGTATAAGCTATATTATTGAAAAGTTTTATTAAAATCCATTTAGTAGTTTTTACGCGATAAAGTAACAAACATACATCCATCAATCCATACTTACAAACTTTCGCGTTTATAATATAAGTAGGATTTATAGTACAATGAGGTGTTAGACCTTTTGTATATCTTGTATTTGTTTCTCGAGATCGGAAACACCTTTTGTTTAGACGAACGGCCTATATTGAAATAAGGTAGGTGATATGCGATGTCAATGAAGTTTATATTATCGCTTAATTGCAATGTCAACTATTCGTATTATGACATATTTTCTAATGATTTTACTTAACTGGGCTCTGTATAGCATTGTTTTAAGACGCTTTATATATCATGACTGGCAGTAAAACTTTGAGCTACTTATAGTTCTTTCTATCTAGCATATTCCGAATAGATCTTGATCTCACTTAATAATTGATTGCGGACCTATGACAATAACAATCTCCGATTTTGTCTTTGCCTTCGCAAGGTAAAGTAAATCACCATATATTTTATTTTATACGAAAATGTAATCAAACCTGATTTTTTTTTCTCTCAACCTTATCTCTATCGTTTTCCTTTCACATTTTACTGCTGGACAAATCTACCTAAATCGTATCGCACTTCCTTTCACTATCACCGAAATTAATTGTATTCAATAATCGTCTTGTTCATTTGCGGCAAATAACGGACCCGTGTGGTTCCGGCAACGAATAGTACCAACCCATATCTTGCCATGGGTGTCGCAAAAGACGACTAAGGGCTTACGAACAGAAGGATGGGCATCAGCTTTTTTTTTTTTCCTTTGTATCGTACCATCTTACATACTGCGGTCATCAATAACAGCGATCACCTCTCGCAACGCTTACAAGTGTGGTGACCATGGTAAATCTCCTCCTAAGTAGTTCTGAAGGTAGCTCCTTGTACTGAAGTGGGCTTTTCATGGAATATTACGATCGATCATTTCATCACCAAACTCAATTATAGTAGTCCACTCCTGAGCTAAAGTATATACCTATCGATATTCCACTCGCTTCTACAAGCTCGACATTATCTTATTTCCTAATAAAATTATACCAGTTCAGTAATTTTTGAACCACGAAGTTCTTGTTTATAAGACCTCGATTTTTATTTCAATAACATACAACCATAAAATCTACTCTTGTAGCTACCTGCCTTATCTAGCGGTTAGCTATTGCCATTGTCTGCCATTAGTACAGCCCGGATTGCAAACATCTAGCCATTCTCTTGGGTGCATTTTTAGGGTTCCGTATCGCATTATAAACGACATACATACATACATACATACATAACATCACGCCTTGTTCCCGTCAGGGTAGGCAGAGACCACAGTTCTCCACGAAATACAGGATAACTTGATACTTATCTGCCAACAGCTAATCTTTTAGCTTTAACCTTGTACTAAGATATATCTACTTATACTAAAGAGAAAAATTATATTACCTATCACCCTCATGACCTAACTCGTTACTTATTCACTCCTTATGCCTAAATACTAGTTAATATGAATTATTGTCATACTGCCATAAAAGTTGTGGCTCTTAAATCAAGCTTCGTTTTTAAAATCTCATTTATCAGTTAATTTAACCTTTACTGACTTATCATTATAAACATTTAATGATATGCAATCTCCTCTGAAATGCGACTCGTTCTTAACTTTTGTAAAGGACTCAAGCTTCGGACTCGAACCGTAAGCGAAGTCATAACAAATCGCTAGTTAATTTTATCAGCCGCTAGAATTTTTACAAATAATCATAAAGTTCCCTTTTCTTTATCTTTCGGTAAAGTTTATTACTAACGTCCGGCTGCATGCTTTGTAGCTATTGTTTAAAGACCGTCGGCTTTCTAAATAACTCAATACACTGGGAATACCATTATTCTTGCTAGTTTCAAGAACAAGCAACAAAAAATTAAAGCTTACAATATTCAAAGAACCTATTCGGTACACGTGTCTCTTTGTTAAAACGTGGCCTTTCTTGAGTTATCTACTTCCCAGGCGGAACTGAATGTAAAAAACTCTCTTTTGTTTCGACCGTTCTTAGAAACAAAACTGCATTTCTTATCGCAGTTTTAAAATTATTCTTAAACTTACTAAGTATTACCTCGCTCACTTTTCCAAGCATTCTTAGCCTATAATCGAATACTTTCCTTTTCGTGCTTCGGAAAGCACGTTTCCTAAATCAACGATCTCAGACTTTAGTCTTGGCTTGAAAACTCATAACATCTAAGTCATTTCAGCTAAACCTTAATAAACCGCTACCGACCTTTATTACCCTAAGTGATAACTGACCTACCACCTAATATACCTAATAAATTGACTTTGAGAAGATTCTTAGCTTGTTATGAGCTGGTATCGTTGTTCAAAATACGCTTTACACCCCATACCTACCTACTTTATAACAAACACTAGCAACACCTTATCAATAAAATCTAGCCTAACTTGAAGACCTGAGTGAGTACTCGTTGTTATCACTGTGCAAAACAACCGTAGGTTCATCTTTGGTACTCTTTTGATAATGCCCTTTTTATAGTCCTTATCCATTGTTAAGTCATCTGAACTTAACGCAGTAGTAATCCCTTAGTTTGTTTTTTTTTTTCGCAATGACCATACCATAGCAGATCAAAAGCTTTCAGAATAATCGATTCAAGTAGTTTTTGATTAAAGTTTATACAACTTTGAGATCATGAGAGAATCGAACCCTCTATGTTTAAACCAATAAAATTATGGATATGAACGCATTTAGATATGTGGACAGTGCTTACACACTTACTAGCACTACCATACTGCAAGCTTTTTATGCTATCCTAAGTCTAGTACCGGACCGTACCTCATGGTCTAATAGCCTTTTTAATAAAGCTTGAAACAATACCTAAAGGAAGCTCTGGCTATTTATACCTATTTACCCTTTCGGTTTTATCGAAACTAACCTAACCTTAACGATATTACCTACCTAACTACTAACCTAACTGTAAATAACTTTAGCTGTGTATTTTTTTTTCTCTCTACTCTAACTTGCTATCATAAAACCCAGAATTTAAATTATGTAAACTTTATTCTCGCTTGAACTCTTCGTCATAAATGTAAATATGTTTTTATAAATACTGACTAGTGCTTTGTATCTGATATGATGATGGATGATGAATTTAACCTAAAGCTATCAAAATGCAATATGCGTTTCGTCTGATATGATGATGAATAATTTCTTTGAGCTTTCGATGTTTTTAATCCGATCTGATTTCTAAATCTAACAGGAGATGGCCCTTTATTAAATGAGTTTTGATTTCCTTTACCAAAATTGTATATAATTATTTATTTATCTATTTATTATGTTTACTAATTTAGTTCGGGGTTCATAAGCTGTGTTCAGTTCATTTGATCGTTATTTGATAACCCATTTTTCTTTATAAACTGGCCTATTCTTAATTTAATTTTAATATGACATGCTGTTATGACTTAGACAAATATGTCAGAGTAAATAAAATCTATTATTCATTAATAAAACAACTAACATGAAAGTGTCAATATTATTAAAATTACTTGCAATCAGCTAGAATGTGTGCTTCATTTAGCATTTTACAACAAAAGAGAAGTAACGGAAAAATTCTTTATCGCCCGTACACAAGCCCTGTTAGTAACGTCCTACCTGCTCGCTTTAAGAATGACGAGGCACCCTTTTGTTTGATGAGTAATATGCAACATTGTAACCAAATCTTGGATCAACTTAAGAATGTTTATTTATGTATTTATTTTTCTTGTAATAAATTCATTCCGAACCAAGGCTTGCTCTACTTTCATTATATTCTGCATGTATTACGGTAAATGAGTATTCTGTAAATAATCTACGAGTACATTAAACAAATTAATTTGAATCAAAATTTTGTTCTGCGCATTTTTATGATTTTGGATTGGACGTTGGATTTCAATTTAAAACCTGAAAATAGCACACAGTAATATCTCATGCAACAGTATAAATAAAAGGTGTTTAAAATGGCCATAATAATAGCTGTTCTGGAAATGTAATTTGCTATACCAGTATTTCCTCAACAAATTACCTCTCCCAGATATTAAAACTAAATAAGCATCTTTTGTATTTTATATTTCACCTACTTTATTATTATTTTAAATGCCTTTTTTTGAGTTGTGATTTACAATAGTTTACCTCTCAAACTGCCTCTCCCAGATCTTTGGACTAAACAAGCACCTTTAATATTTTATCTATAAAAGTTTACGTTGTGTTATTAATTTTAAGTTCTTTCTAGCTGTGTACGTAGACACGAGGTCTAGATCTTGGCTTCACGGCGACCAGATGTGAGGGTCACGGTTTTATGACCCTGTGATGGGAGTCAAACCCATGTTTAAATCGAAATGTATTATCTCGATTTGTTAGTCTTAAATTTTGTTGATCGTCTTTTATTGGACCGATTGATAAAATATTACTTCACAGTTTTGTCTAGCCAAGCACTGTGCTGTGAGATATTAATAAATGACAAATTTACTTGTAAATGGCAAAGTTTTAGATTAGCTCGCTCGGCTTATCAAGTTAGGCAAGAATAGATGCTTACTTTTGTGCTTGAAAGTTCTGGAATTATTACGAGTTAGGGAGTAGGTAATATGTTGAAGGAAACAATGAGTTTTGTGGTAACAAACGATAAGTATTTTATTTACCACATAAAGCGCCTGCATGTTTATATTTACTCAAAACCAACGAATCCGATACAATATCTCATTGTATTAAGGAATAGATAAAATAAGGCGGAAAATTACAAGTAATTGAATTGAATATAATATCGATATTCGTTGGATCTTGTTCGCAAAATTAAGCCCAAATTGCAGGAAGTGGAAAGGAACAAGGAACGAAAACCACTTTGGCGTTACCCTAAACAACAATTAAATGCCTTAGATAGGTATTGACAATAGGCAGTGACATGAAATATAGGTACAATTAAATCATTAAAATTATCGCTTACTTTTATTGTGGCCACAACAACACCTTAAGTTTGCCCTCTCAGATTACGGTTGACACTAGGTTCGACATTGCAATTTATATCAAATGGTGCAAAATATACTAGTCAATCTAATCTCAAATGGCAAACGGTAAATTATATCTATAATATTATCAAAAGAACATGTTGGTATGCTTATCTGGTAATTAGGCGTTTCCACAATTCGCCTTTAGTACTCGTATACCACTGACTCTACGTATTCGTATACCGAATCAAAAAAAACACACTTCACTCACTACACCTCTCGTGAGAGGATGCACACCGAATGTCCCGCTGGCCCTCTATACTTCCCCAACGCCGCGCGCGCACCACCACTGCCTGACCTGAAACTGTTAGTGTGTGTGTTTAATTGTTCCTATACAGGAGCAAACAGATGCGCTTTAAGTCTTAGACCTAAGGCTCTGCTTTGCTAAACAAGATAGTGGCACTTACGCCTTTTTATAATATTTGCGATCCAAAGTCAATTTAGGGAGACAAATCATTTCTATTGAAATGATAAAAAAAATATGGTTGGGATTTTATTTTTATTAGCAGCAGGCTTGTCCTATTACAGTGTCCAAGGTGTGATGGTGTTACAATATGGAGAAAGAAACTTCTGCAGACATTTTCCGCTCCCCGCGGCGTCCACTACCTCACCCCCCGCAATCCGCCCGCGCGATTTTCGTACTTTGTGGCTAGGTCTAGTTGTACAAAGTACATGCAAAAATCTCTGTCAATTTCAACAAAAAAACATAAAACAAATAGCAAAATGCTATTTATTACCTGTCAAAATGACAGGTAATAGTTTTTTGCTATTTCTACTATGCAGTGTCCAGGGTATGATGGTGGTACCAAGGTGGTACAATATGGAAAAGAACACTGCTGCGGATCTTCGGATTCAAGATCCCTTAGTTGCTGTTTACAAGTGAGCAGATGGATAGATGGATATTTGGATGGATAGATAGATGGAAATTTAGATAGATACTATCCCGCGCGGACGAAGTCGCGGGCAACTGCTAGTATAGATATAAAATCCAGTAAATCCATTCACAGAAAGAATTTACTAACTTTTTGACATATTTATTTTGCGTTATCTTTCTCATGTAATCCCAACACGGAAATACTCGCACGTAACCCAATTCCGTCCCACGTATAAAAACGTTTTTTTTTTCTTTTTTTATTTAGCTTGCACCTTGAAAAGGGTGCGTATGAAAACACAATTTAAGGGTTGGTTCGAGTGTCCCTTTTCTCTTGTGTGTAATACAACATTGGTTTTGGCATAAGATGCAAGCTGAAAATAAAGAGTTTACTTCATTAGAAACATAAATGTGAAAAGAAGCCGAACTCGACGCAACGGCATCAAACAGTTTCAATATAGGTAAAACGTTCTTCAGTTGTGTTCGTTCGTTCGTTCCGTGTGGTGCCGGCAAAGAATAGTACCAACCCTTCCATACCCGTGGGTGTCGTAAGAGGCGACTAAGGGTTATAAAGTGGAGGATGGGCAGCAGCATCCTCATTTGTATCTAACATCTTACTTACTGCGGTCACCTACAACCGCGGTCCATGGTGCCAGCCGTAACGCTAATAAGCGAGGTGACTATGGTACTTCCCCTCTACATTTTTCCAGCAAAAGCTAGAATTCTAGAGGGAGCTCCCTGTCCTGTAGTGGACGTTTAATGGGATGTTATGATGGTTCTTCAGTTGCACTAACACCAAACTTGTTATATGTATTCTGTTTAGTTAGTTTAGTTTTTATGTTACTGTTTAGTTTTTATGTTACAGTCAAAATAGTCTAACTTATTTGATCGCTCCGTCCTGCTGTCATTCTAAATTAGGCTACAATATTTCGAACGGTTGGACCGTCGTCCGATTTAGTTTGTGTTATATTACCACAATATTATTACCCTTTTCTTTTGCAATTGTGGGTTCTCATTTTGCTATAAAACAGCATTACTGGAATGCTATGGAACACATTGAAAAGGTTTATTTATTATACTTATCAGGTTTTAATTGATTCGTGTATCTAATTTATAAAATCTAAACCAAAACATTTTTGTCAGTATAAGTGTCTCTGTAAACAGACACCCTACAGCCCTCTCCACAAACAGCGCTTGAGCCGCCATTGGTACAATACAATCTGTGCTACGCATTCATATTGCATCGTCATCCCAATTTATATGTAAATCACTCAGCAATAAAACAACGTGCTATATAGTTACAGTGGTGTCATTTATTATCCGTAATATATAAAGAATATTATTACATGGTGCCGAAACCTCGTGTGGAAAATGCCGGACGACAAAGTATCGGATTGCGCCAACATAAAGCCGCCGAAATACTTCGCAACGAGCGCAGACAACGTTGCAGTAGCTTGGAAATTATGGCTGCAGCAGTTCGAATGGTACTCAATAGCCACCGGCCTAGAAAACAAAAGTGCAGAAGTCCAAGTTGCCACATTTATGAGTTGCATTGGGCCGGATGCCGCCATCATCTACAACACGTTCGGTATGACAACCGCGGACGCTAAAGATTTAAAGAAAATTACAGAACGATTCAACAATTACTTTACCCCAAAGATTAACGAAACATACGAAAGATATGTCTTCAATCAAATCTCACAAAAAGAGGGCCAAAGTTTCGACGAATTCGTGACTAACCTAAAAAGCAAAGTGAAAAACTGTGGCTATTCAACTCTCGAAAGTAGTATAATAAGAGACCGAATAGTAATAGGCATTTCGAGCGACACGACAAGGGAGAGGTTGCTAGCAGAAGATAACCTCACTTTGGAGAAATCAATTTCAATTTGTCACTCCGCAGAGCAAGTGAAAAATCACATGGAGTTAATGAAGACGCCGAACGCCGTACACGCAGTCACCACCTGTAACAGAAAAAAAGAGATTAATAAGAAAAAATTAAAGGAGGAAAAATTTAATTGCAATAGATGTGATACTACCCACGGACGCAGATCATGCCCAGCATATGGCAAGTTCTGTAAAAACTGCAATAAAAAGAATCATTTCACAAAGTGCTGCAAAAGTAAAAAAGTGGAAGTTTCAATGGACGACATCCTGATCCATGGAGTCACCAAAGAGCAACTAGAGGCAACAACACAAAAAGTCATAGAAAAACTGAAAAATTCAGGACTGACACTAAATAAGGAAAAATGTATTTTTAACAGCCAAGAAATAAAATATTTAGGACACATTGTCTCCAAAAATGGACTCAAACCAGATCCTGAAAAATTTAACACAATTAACAAGATAAAAAGACCCGAAAATGTGAAGGAACTTCAAAGATTCCTTGGGCTTGTTACCTATCTATCTAAATTTATAAAAAATCTGGAAGACTACACAGCACCACTGAGAATTCTCCTACAGAAGGAAGTAGAATGGATATGGGAACATGAACATGAAAAAGCCTTCACTGAGCTGAAAAATATATTACAAAATCCACCTGTTCTTGGGTTCTATGACCTGAAGGCTCCAATCACACTTTCTGTGGATGCCAGCAGCTACGCCTGCGGAGGAGTCTTGTTACAAAATGAAAAACCTATCGCTTACTGCGCTAAGTCAGAACAGAACTACAGCCAGTTAGAGAAGGAGACAAATGCAATATTAGTGGCTTGCAAAAAATTTCACAACTACATTTGGGGGTGCAAGGATTTAACAATAGAAAGTGATCACAAACCACTACAAACAATATTTAAAAAGCCGTTACCTGATGCGCCTCCCAGATTGCAGAGAATGTTCCTACAAATATTACCATACAATCCTAAAATCCTATACAAGAAAGGAACAGAAATGTATGTGGCAGATACTCTGAGTAGAGACTGTAGAAATATTAGCCAAGAAGAGATTACAAAAAGATAACCCTATGGAACCTATATTGCAACAAGAGGCTCCAGAAAGGCCATGGAGCATAGTAGGTTCAGATATATTTCACTTAAAAGGACGTGATTATGTACTCATTGCAGATGCCTATTCAGGTTACTTTGATTTTATTGAACTGCCTAACCTCACCAGTACAGCGGTAATAAAATGTATGAAAAACTGGTTCGCCACATTTGGCATACCTAACATATTGAATACTGATGGAGGAAAGCAATATGACTCAGAAGAATTCAGAAAATTCAAAAGAGAATGGAAGTTTGAGCATCGCTTTTCAAGTCCTCATTTCCCACGATCTAACGGACTAGCAGAACGCTATGTACAAGAGGCTAAGATCCTACTGAAGAAATGTCAGGCAGAAAATACTGATGTACAACTTGCCCTACTTCACCACAGAAACACTCCTAGGGAGACGCTTGGTTCTCCAGTCCAGCGTCTCATGAGTAGAAGAACGAAGACACTCCTCCCAGTCGATGACACACTCCTGAAACCTGAAATAATGAAAAATGTTCAAGAAAATTTAAATAAGAAGAAAGAAAAAGAAAAAAGATATAGCGATAAAGGGAAACAAAAATTAAAGGAATTTAAAAAAGGAGATAAAATATACATTATCATAGAAACTGGACTCCAGCTGCAGTGGTAACGCCAGCAACTGAACCCCGATCCTATATAGTAAAAACCAAAGATGGTACTTGCCGTAGAAACTTGTGGCACATTAAAGCCGACAAACATTCGAGCTCGCCAGATGACGAGCATTCCCTTTCAGGTACACTCCACTCAAAGTCTGTTCCTGGACTGCTGAAAACAGAGCCCAGTAGTCAGAACCCGGTAGAGCAACCTACTAGCCAGAGGTCCACAGCCAGAGCCGGATCCAGTCCAACTACCCAGAGGTCCCCAGCCAGAGCCGGATCCAGTCCAACTATCCAGGAGTCCCCTGCCGGGTCCGAGTCTAGTAGGCATGTTGCCCCAGGCATGGAACCCCAGCCAAGGACGACCAGAAGCGGTCGTGTAATTAAAATGCCTGCAAGATATCTCCATTAAAAAAGGGGGTTGCCAGTATAAGTGTCTCTGTAAACAGACACCCTACAGCCCTCTCCACAAACAGCGCTTGAGCCGCCATTGGTATATACAATACAATCTGTGCTACGCATTCATATTGCATCGTCATCCCAATTTATATGTAAATCACTCAGCAATAAAACAACGTGCCATATAGTTACAGTGGTGTCATTTATTATCCATAATATATAAAGAATATTATTACAATTTTGTTCTAAGAATTCCACTAATCCTAGAAGTCTTAACTACACTAATTTGTTAGACCAATCATCAGATCTTTACACATTGTTTTCCACAAAGTTCAAAGCTAAAAAATCCTTTTCAATAGTGATTTGAAGAGAGGAAAATAGGTTTTGTTGCAAAAATTAAAGCTATGATTATTTAAAGCACGAAATATAAACAACTTTACTCTGACTAAGGTAAAAGACTCAAATCATACATCGCATCAATTTTACATGTCTTTTTATGACAGCTATATTCAGCACAAATATTTGTTGAGGTTCTACCTCCACTGGTAAGAAATAGTCTTATTACTGAGAGCACATTTATACAAAAACAAAATATTTACAACCCTCATTTGTTTATCTTATCTCCTTTGATCTGATCCTAACTTGTGTAATCCGATCTTATTTTATTAGCCATGGCTGTCCCACTGCTGGCCAAAGGCCTACCTCCATGCCGTGAGCCTCTTTTTGCAATTTTTTACAGAAAAAGTCAAGCACATTGCGCCATCTGCGTCATGGTCGGCTTTGCTTTAGCTTTTCATCGCGTCCCACTTTAGCTTGGCTAGCCCTAACCAAAAAACAAATTCAGAGGTAAAGGAAAATCAAAATCATTAACTATTTAATTAACTTTCCTTAAGTAAGTACAACTATTTACCTTACTCGACTGAAAAATTAATAATGTTACTTTAATTTGTGTAAATGTGTCAAAAACTAATAAATAACAAAATGAGCAGAGTCGTGCTCAAAATTAAAATGACTTTTCAGTCTCTTGAGAGCAAAACACATTTTGCAAAACAAATGCGAAATGAAGATGAGTTAGGTAGAAAAATAAAGCATATCAAGCTATCCGTCCATTTTTGTAGCTTGGAACACTCGTCCATTTAAAGTTGTCCCTTGAGTCCTGAAAGTGGTGTATTGTAAGCATCACTCGTAGAGAGCCCTTCTTCGAGGACACAGATTTTATATGTCCCAATATTGTAGACCACTTATGTAATTTTTGGAGTGGTTTTGTAGGACGAAGATAGATAATAAACTGTATTATGTAGGTAAATAGATACTATAATTTAATTGCTCAACAGAAACAAATGGTATTCAGGCAGACACAAAGTAAAACCTTTATCTGTAATGAGTGTCTGTTTAAATAGAGGTAACAGAGAGAGCAACACTTTTACACCAGTCAAATTTAGTTTAAACTTAAAGAGACTTAGCGGACAGAGCCTTTATGTTGTGACGGTCCACCAGTATGACTGGTACTGCAATTCTTTTCAATATAATTAGAGGCTCAGCAGACGAGAGCCGGGCTGACACGGGCAGTCACGGACTTTGTCCACCAGTGTGGAAGGTATTGCAAAAATTATAGTTTTTATCACAATAAAATTCAAACTTATTATTTTTCAAAATTGCTCTCAGTTTTAAACTAAATAACAATCAATCCGAACAATCTTTTCGACTAAAGAACTCTTTGAACTGACCAACTGTTCAAGCTGTTTTCAGAAGCGGAGCGTTTTTCTCATGTCAATGACCATAATAATATCGAAAATAATTGCAGTACCAGTCACACTAAACTGGCGGACTGTCATGACAAAAAGTCTGCCGTCTACTGTGCCTCTTATAGTTTAATAAAATAATTGACATGAGAAAAACGCTCCGCTTCTCTGCGCGTATTTTCCAAAATCTTTGGTTTGGAAGGAAAACAGCTTGAATAGTTGTTCAAAGAGTTATTTAGTCGAGAAAGTTATTCAGATTGATTGTGTTTAGCTTAAAACGTAAAGGAATTTTGAAAATACCGGCTACACTGGTGGACGAAGTCCGTGCCGCTTGTGTCTGCCTAGCTCTCGTCTGCTGAGACTCTTAGTTTATGCCCGCCAGAATTGACTAAGCGGGCGTTGCTTATAGATTACATCAATGACATCAGTATTATGATACAGTAAGATCACCATATTTGTTCAGTTGAAAGCGTTGTCGCTAAAAAAATCGTTCCAATATTGGTTGGTAGTAAGCCAGCCTTGGGCCGCGGGTTCGATACCCGCCCAAGGTAAACATTTATGTGATGAACATAAGTGTTTGTTCTGGGTGCATTTATCTATTTATGTTTGTTTAACAGTCTCTAATACCAAAAAAAACAAGCTCTGCCTTGTTTGGTATTGGGATCAGATGACCTTGTATTGTGTGAAACGTCTCTCAAATTTTTATTTTTTCGTTAAAATTGTTCTCAGTCACATACAGAATATTAGCAGCGAATCCGAAAATAACCTTGAAATGACACAGCGGCATGAAATCTAAAGAAGTTATAAGTTCAAAGAGCTCTTTTCATAACTCGTATCTCTTCCACGATCCCAAGAGGGTTCATATCAAACGATAAGGTGCAAAAGTTATCATTTGATGTCTTTCATGATTCACTGACATGTAAGTTTTATAGAAATTAATATTGTAGTGTTTTCATCCCGAGGGGCTTCAGAATTATTTGCCGCATAAATAATACAATTCTATATCACTAAGGTAACTCATTTAAAAAAACCGTCGCAAAGTTGCATGTCTGTCGGTCTTCTACATTGTACTTCGGAGAGTGTGCTCAAGAGCTCCACGAGCTTATTTCACCATTCCACCACCCGTTCTTCTATCGAGAGTCCAGACGCACCGCAGGATATCACCCATACTTGGTTGATATTCCGCACATTGGCACAAAGCGCTTTAAAACATCTTTTATAATGCGCACGACTAAAGTGTGGAATTCTCTGCCTGCGTCTGTGTTCCCGAGTTCTAATAACCCGAATTTATTCAAGTCGCGAGTGAATAGAATAGAATAGAATAGAAAAACGTTTATTCTCTGTAAACACATACAGTACATAAAAGACAATATTTCTAGCTTATAAGTACTACAAAGTAAAATCACAGTTATACATAGAAGGCAACATGAAATCAGTAGTTACTTACATTAAATAATCCTATTCTAAAGAGAAGCATCAACAAAGTGTCAACTATGTACTGTTTGGGACAGAGAAAAGGTTCAGACTCAGCATGTTGTCACAGCAAGCTGTGACGCTGTTCATTCTGCCCAAACCTCAGGGTTGAGGTGAGTAAGAAAGAGCGATACAGAAAAGACTTAATATAAAAAAATAATCTGTATATTTATAGAGTTACCAAAAGGAGCTAGGGATGTAAACAAGTAGGTAATATAAATATGTGTTGAATACATTTACTTATATATAGTTAAATAATATCATTTGGAAAGTGTCATGTAAGATATGCTAATGTATGTGTGCGTATGAGTTTAGAAATATACTATGGAGATTAATTTGGTACTTTTGGACAGCTATTTGATACAATGTTACACATTCATCCTGCATTTCAAAAGATGTTTTTTAAAATTTAATTTAAAACTAGAAATAGATTTAACATTTCTTATAGGAGGGGGATGAACAAATTAATGTTGTTCCAAATTTTGGCAGCATTATATCTGAAGCAGCCACAAAAAGCCGTTGACTTATGATAAGGAAGAAGAAGGGGAGCGACACAAGTCCTGGTTCTGTCATTTTCACGCGCCGAACGCCATGTTAGTTTTTGAAAAAGATACGAAGGAGATTTTGAGTTGATTACCCCAAACATTAACGCTGCAGTGTAAAGTTTAAGCCGTTCTTGCATTTTTAAAGTGTTAGATGAGTACAAGTAAGGAGTAACATGCGCACGTGGTGGGATCTTAAAGCAATACCGCGCACAAGCATTCTGTACTCGCTGTATCAGCTTCTGAGACTTAGCTAATAAGCAAGGGCCATACACAGTAATACCATAATTAAGTTTTGCCAAGACCAGCGCTTCACACAAAGCTACACGCAAATCTACACTAATGAAGTCACGAATTCTATACAGTACCTTTAGCCTGTAAAAACAGTTTCTTACTACCTCAAGAACGAAGTTCTCAAATTTTAGTCTACCATCTATGAGAATACCTAAATTTCTGGCTTCTTTCACATATTCGACATCAACTCCTAACATTGTGATTTTAGGGTTAAGTGCTAGAGTTTTATGGATTTGAGTTTGAGTGCCAAGTATTAAGTATTTTGTTTTGCTAGGGTTCAAAACCAAGCTATTTCTAGCAGACCAAGATGCCACTCGATTTAAGTCTTGATGTAACTCATCTATAGTGCATTGGAAATTAGATTCTGTAAAGGACGTGTATATTTACAAGTCATCCGCATATAAATGATAATGACTGTTATGAATGACTTTGGTCAGATCTGAGGTATATAAAATAAATAATAATGGACCGAGAATCGAGCCTTGAGGCACACCTCTGTAAACATGTCTTTTTTGAGATGCATGTGATCTGCCATCCAAGCCGTAAACAATCACTTGTTGATAACGTTCACTCAGATAAGACTCAAACCATTTAATCGCAGACAAGTGAAAACCATAATAAGCCATCTTTGATAGTAGCAGACTTATGTTAATTGAGTCAAATGCTCGTGAGAAATCTAAAAGAACAAGAATAGTGGCTTCACCTTTGTCTTGATTGCACAGAATATTATCAACGACGTCGAGTAAAGCAGTTGACGTGCTACGCCCTCTCCTAAACCCAGATTGTAAGTCAGGGAGAATATTTTCGGTCTCGCAATATCTAATCAGCTGGTCGTAAACCACTTTTTCTAAGATTTTAGATAGGTAGGGAAGTAAACTAATAGGCCGCAAATCTTTTAATTCACAGGGGTTACTGTTTTTGGGTATCGGACGGACAAGTGCTGTTTTCCATAGAGACGGAAAAGTATGATTAGTTATTGATTTATTTATAATGGCAGTAATAATAGGCAAATTTTGAGGCAAAGTTAACAGCAGCATGTCCCTGTTCAGACCATCAGACCCTTGCGAGTTGGATTTCATGTTAAAAATAATTTTACTAACGTCAGATTCAGTAACAGGTAATAACCTAAAAGTAGTTGAAACTGCCCTATGCCATTCGAAGAAGGTAAGATCTGAAATGGATACGTCATTTACTCCTGGAACGTCAAGAAAGTGAGCATTTATTGCTTCGGGATCCATAAGATGCTGAGGTATTTCAGCAGACTTACTATCAGGCAAGGATGTTTCTTTCAGATTTTTCCAGAGCAACTTAGGGTTTTTAATATTGCAGTTAATGTTCTGTGCAAAGTATGCTCTTCTTTCGGCAAGAAGACAAAGGTTAGCGGTACCTTTAGTTCTTTATAATATTTTTTGTGTACGTCTTGTGTAGTCTCGCGGTGTACTGCTTTTGCTTCGTCGCGTTGTTGCATAAGATAACGAACATTACTGGTTATCCATGGAGTCTTACGATCTCGAATGGTAATAATTTTGAGGGGTGCATGTAAGTCTAATAATAAAGTGATCCTATAGGTGAAAGTATCTACCATATCGTTTACGTCATCGAGTGTAATTATTTCGGGCAGACTAAGAAGACGCAAATCATTATCAAAAGATTCCAAGTCAATGTCTTTTATAGGTCGGTAAGTAATAGTTTTTAATGGGATTTTAATCCTTTTAATTTTAAGTGTAGTTGTTATAATAGCATGCGCACCAAGGTCTTTTATATAACTTACGTCTATATCAAGGACGGTAGCATTTGTGCAAAACAAATCTATAAGTGTTTCACTATGGGACGTGAAGTGGGTAGGTTGCGTGACATAATTAGTTATATTAGAGTACTGCAGAAAATCATTTAGTTGTTTGTATTTACTAGTAGATTTATCTAGGAAATCAATGTTAAAATCGCCTACTAACACAATCCGGTCAAATTTAGAAAAAGAAGCTAGAGATTCTGTGAGAGCATCAAGAAAAACTTCGACATTGAACCAGGGTGGTCGGTAAGCCGTACCTATAAGTAGATTAACTGAGTTGGTGCGTAGAGATATCCACATTTGATCGACGTGAGTATTAGAAGTAGGATGCGAGCGCGTACGAACATAAAGTCCCTTGCGAATGTAAAAGCCCACTCCACCTCCACGCGATCGATGGTGGTCAGGGGGACTTGGTATGTGTCGCAGACGGTATCCAGGCAACGTTGGAGCTCGACCTTCTTCTCCTGTCCGCAACCAAGTTTCATTCACTGCTAGAATATCAGGAGAAAGACGATCCATAGCCACCGCAAATTCGTCGTGTTTTGAACCTAATGACCCAGCATTAAAGAGACCTATTTTAACATTTTTTGTTTTAGTCATTAATAAATATAGCAAATTGTAGAAAGTATGAGTGAAAGGTGTGGAACAGTTTTATACTTTGTGTCTGTGGTATAATGAGCAAAGTCCAATTGTGCAATATTTTATATGTACTTAATAGGTAACATTCATGCTTCTTCCATAATATATATGACATCCGACTTATATGGTTACAAGAAACTGTTTTTGATAAAACTACGCTCTGCCACAAAAATAATAGTATGGCCAAATCTATGAAGTAAACTATAACTGCTGATTTTGTTGCATATTATTAGAGGTTACGTTAAAAAGTTGTTCAATGTCCTGTTGACTCCGAATATGATGCACTGTAAAGGTAGGCGTGCGCCTCGCCAGAACCCTCCCCTCTCTGGTCCAGATAAATTTCCATTGTCATCTTTTTAGAGGCTTCGCGGGCTTTTCCAAATAGCTTCCTATTGGTACTTGTAAGCCTTTCATTTATGTAGAACAAACGAGGTTTATGAGAAGGTAATCCTAGATCAACTGTCGTAGCACCGCGGCGTACTCTTGCTTGATGGAGGAGTTCATTGCGAAGCGCCCGGCGCGCCAGCCGCACAACAACTGGGCGCGCTCGTGGATCCATGGTTTCCTGACCCTTAGATTCATCTTGCATTTTGGGACCCACGCGTACAGCGCTGACGATGTCCTGCTCAGCCAATTCCAATCCAAGTTTTTTAGCAACCGCCATAATTATGTGCACTGTCGATTCGCCTTCATGCTCGGGTATGCTGGACACTTCAACGTCGTTCAATAAAGAAATCCTATCACGCTCATCTAGCTCATTGCGTAAACGCTGGACGTTGTCCTTAAATTCGGAAGTTATATTATTGTCTCCGCTTAACTTCTTAACTTTTGATTGCAGATTTATATTTTCATTTTCTAGGCATTTGACTTTTTTATCAAGGGCGCCAAGGTTATTTTCAAGATCCTGTATCTTTCCCATTAAAAAATCTGTGGTAGTAGTGAATTCTGCTTTTAATGATTCTAGAGCTACGCCAAATTCCTGTTTTACTTGGTGCATAATCTCTGTCTTACAATCATCAAGCTTGCGTAATATATCAGATTTCTGTTGGCCTAGCTTGGCGTCGAGTTTGGAGTCAAGCAAAGCACCAAGTTGTTCCAAAGAGAATGACGTAGAAACAGGGATAGCGGTCGAAGTTGCAGCCTTAGGAGTTGCAAACGTAGACTGATTTCTCACAAAAGACTCATCATAAGTGCAGCTGGTAGTGTTTAGCACAGTGTCATCGTAAGACATATTCATGTCAAAATTATTAAGACAAGGAGTAGAATCATCTTTTTGTACACGTCGCGTGTTGACATTAACGCAAGTAGGGCAACGCCAAGAGCTTCTCAGATCACGTTCCTTTTCGCGGTAGTAGGCACTTGTCATATTAAGACACCTAATATGATATGACTCTTTACATAAGGAACACTGCAGCGCTACATCGTGTGTAGTAAGTATTGTTTGGCAAGCAGCGCACTGCGTCGTCATTATTACAGAGTAAATACAACCACTAACAAATCAGCACCAGCAAAGACCCGTAGCCTTTATAAGTGATAGGCTTCTTCTGGGCAAGCTCGTTCCATCGTCGACCTGATCTCTGTTTTCAAGACTAGGTCGGGGTCAAGAGTAAGCCCATTTACAATAAAAATTATTGGTATAGCAGCACTGCACTTACTTTCTCGCAATACTCAAGGAAAAACTATCAACCGCAAACTTAAATTTGGCATACACATAGTATGGAAATATAAACTTTTATTTACGTTTTTACAAAAAAATGTTCGTATAAAATATATAGATCAATTCAGAATTTAAATTGTCAAACATTAAAACAAACAAACCTTAAACGATTTCGAGTAAATCACATGTATAACTTTGAGTAGTACTGGAACATTCATATTCATATAAAAATACTACCGTAGGATACTTGCATGGAGATTTTTTAATTTCCCAATTTATGTTCCTTATAAATGGATAATTGTTCAGTTTAGCCTACTGAGCAAGTCCTTTCAGTTTTTGGTACACCCTGTGTACTAAATTTTACCCAAAAAGTCATAAAGAATATCCAGTCAGTTAGACAACCAATCCAGGTTTAATATTATAGAAAATTTTTATAAACTCAATGGAACCAATTTTTTGTAAATCACATATTTACTATTTGGTGGTACAGGAGCACCCCTTATATTAAAATTCACAGTTCAATTGATACTGGTGCAAAATATCTTACATGGAGATGCTTGGTCATGCAAATTTTCATCAAGATTCTATGAGCCGTATTTGAGAAAATTTCAATTTTTAATTTTCAGTGTCAGTCGGACCATTCGTTTAGCCGCTAGGCCAAAGCGTGACAGACAGACCGACCGACGGACCGACCGACCGACGGACGGACATTTTTGGGAGACTTGTTTTTTATGATGTATAAGTGATATAGAACACATTTTTGAGAAAATTAGAAAAACTTTTTTTGACGAATACCTACCTACTCGTACCTACTACCTTTCTCGCTCCGCTCGAAAGTAAAAAAAAGAAATTGTTTGTCCTCATACTGACTTCCCATCTAACCCGAACCTGCAACGAGCGTGGGATGAACCTCTTTGCAGGATGGTGCAGGCTGGCTCCTGAATTCTTGTGATGGCCCTTCGGAAAGGGCACACCTCCTTGCAGTATCCGCTCACGAATCAGGTTTCTGGCTCAAGGCTCTGCCTTCTTCTTTTGTTGATACCCTCCTAGATAACGCGACCCTTTCTCTTGCCGTCAGCCTGCGCCAAGGAGCAGAAATATGTGAAACCCAGAATTGTGTACCTGGCTTCGCCGTGGATAGACTTGGGCATCACGGACTGTCCTACAGCAGAAGCGCGGGTCGCATCACGCGACATGCCGCTCCAAACGAAATACTTCGGGCTCTCTTGCCGGAGATGAGGTTGCTGGGGAACATGCTAGATATGTTTGTGGGAACCTACGGAGCACTTAAAAAAAAATTCTGCCAGGGATTTGTCCTGGGTTGTTAAGGAACATCTGGATAAAAATATTGAGATACTCGTATATGATGTAAACGCTAGTAAAACAAAAATCAATAAATCTACCTAGGTCAATAATGGTTTATTATTGTATTTTTAGGGTTCCGATACTAAAATGGTAAAAAAAGGAACCCTTATGGTGCCGCTTTGTCTGTCTGACTGTCACACCTGTATATCTCAGCAACCACTCATGCTATTGACTTGAAATTTGGAATAGTTTTAGAATATGGTTGTCCAACTTAATTGCACGTGAAAGAATCAAGAAAAAATTAGGATTATTAATGTAAAAGGGGCCCAAATAAGGGGGGCAAAATTTCAAATTATCGGTACTAGATTGAGTGGGGTATCATATGAAAGAACTTTACTTGTAAATTCTAAAAAATATTTTTTTATTTTTGTACAACTCTTAGTTTTCAAGCTATATTGAAAAATGTCAAAAAAAAATACCGTTCCCCCCCCTTATCTCCGAAGTTTGTGTATGGAAAAATCTGAATTAATTACAGTCGATAGACGTTTATGTAAATATTACAGCAAAAATAAAACGATCCTCCTAAGTTGCATAGTTTTTTAGAAATCTGAAAAGACCTTTACAAATAAATTTAGTTTTGCGGTCCTGAAATGGACTTTATTGTTTCCAAAAATACTAAAGGTATATCGGAACCCTCGGCACGCGAGTCCAACTCGCACTTGAACGGTTTTTTTTTCATGTGATATGGGTACCTTGCTCAATAGGCGACACTGAGGTACCACCTAGAACTCACTGTTTACCGTATACCTAACCCCGGAACTGGACACTTCATACAATGAGCGTGAAATAATTATTAACTGGATGCGAATGCTTGTACACACAGTATGACCCGACAAAGAACCCAGGAATCGTGCGGGCGCCGCCGGTCGCGGAGGAAGAGGAGGCTGAGGGATGAATTCCAAGGTGAGCGGAAGGTGCCCGCTCTGTATGTAGTCATCACAATATCCCATGAAACGTCTACTGCAGGACAGGGTGCTTCCTCCAGAAGTCTAGCAAAAATGCGTGGTATTTTGTAGGGTATTTAACATAGTCACCCCGCTTGTAAGCGTTGCAGCTGGCGACCGCTGTTGTTGGTGACCGCAGTATGTAAGATGCTACGATACGCAGAAATAATCTGCCCATCCTCCAGCTCATAAGCCATTAGTTGCCTTTTACGACACCCACGGACGATACTGTACATATTACTTTATTCCGTACCTTTACCCTGTATATAGCCTGCTATAATTTTTTAACACGACGCAAGAGAGCTGCCTTGAGTGTCCCAAGCGAACAAATATCAAAATACTTGTCATACTTTAATCTTATCAAAAACATACTATGTTCATAAAACACCAAAATCTCAAGGGATATGATCACGTCTCTAGCAAATCACGAACGCGTAAGGGCATATATAAACGAGCCACATTTTAACTGCAGTTTAAGTGGCGTGCCATACATTTCGTCCGCACTCCCGACCTGTCGCGTACTTTAGAACTCCATATACCGGGTGTTAGTGTAAACACTGTGATCCTTGCAACTGTGCATTGAGACCATGAAACTGAACAACTTTCCCTAAGGAACATAGGTCAAAATACGATTTAAAAAATTTGACTTCCCATAGAAACTGCACAAGCTGATTGCGCATTTTGTATGGGAGATGAAAACTTTTTTTTCGTATTTCGACCTTTGTTCCTTAGGGAAACTTGTTCAGTTTCATAGTGTCAATGCACAGTTTCAAGGTTCACAGTGTTAACACTAACACCCTTTATTTGCAGGCCAGTTTGTCAACCGGTCCTTATTTATTTATTTATACTGTGATAAATATTTAATGATGCAGAGACAGTTTCAAAGTCTTGTTTACCAAAAACTTTAAAGCTTGCTAACACAAAAGACATCTTTACATAAAAGAAACATTTTACTGAATAAATGTTTGGATTAACGTCTCCATTATACTTTGTAAACTTGTATTCAAATTGTATAGGGTGATTTTCAGCACCTTTTGAGAGATCAACAAGATGGAGCCGCTGATCATCGTTAGAAATATGGTAAATGGAAACACCGATACGAAACCTAAACGGTCACCCGGTATGAAGATGATTAAGTCAGTTTGATTGCTGCTGTCAAATGTATGTAAAATATATATATATATAAAAAAACACATTTATTTTAGAAAACCATAAAAAAATAATTACCAACAGAGATAAGCATGTTACCTATCGACACTTGAAAATAAGTGGTTACAAACATTATAGAAAATTGCCTATTAAATTGCGTATGTTGTGAACAGACTGAATTCCGGGAGTCTTATTATTAGGGCCATTTTTATAAAATTTATGCCTTATATAAAAACATACGACGAAAATTGAAGAGTGAGACTCTAATAAAAAAACCGGTCAAGTGCGAGTCGGACTCGCGCGCCGAGGGTTCCGATATACCTATAGTATTTTTGGAAGCAATAAAGTCCATTTTCAGGACCGCAAAACTAAATTTGTTTGTAAAGGTTTTTTGCAGATTTCTGAAAAACTGTGCAACTTAGAAAGATCGTTTTATTTTTGCTGTAAAGTTTATATAAACTTCTGTCAACTGTAATTAATTCAGATTTTTCCTTACTCAAACTTCGGAGATAAGGGGGGGGGAATGGTATTTTTCTTGACATTTTTCATCATAACTTTAAAACTAAGAAATTTAAAAAAATACAAAAATATATTTTAAAATGTACAAGTAAAGCCCTTTCATATGATACCCCACTCGACCTAGTAGCGACAATTTGAAATTTGGCCCCCCCTATTTTGGCCCCCTTTATATTAATAATCATACTTTTTTCAAAATTTTTTCTTGTGCAATTAAGTTGGGCAACTATATTCTAAAACTATTCCAAATTTCAGGTTGATAGCATAAGTGGTTGCTGAGATATAGAGGTGTGACAGACAGACGGACAGACAGAGCGGCATCATAAGGGTTCCTTTTTTTTACCATTTTGGTATCGGAACCCTAAAAATTACAAAAAGGTAAGAATTTGAACTACATGAAGCGTAATAAACACAGCACACAAACTGCAAAAACCACAGTAAAAACGTTGTTTTCATGGGAGAGCCTAAAGGGAAAACCTCTTTGTAAGACAGATGCTTGAAGATCTCACATCTTTTAACCGAGCGCTTTGTTTTAATAAATCAGTGCCTGGCAGAAAAGGGTTAAAATGAAGAATGTAACATGATGTGTTTTACAAAGAGGATAAAAATGAGGTTTTTCTGTGGTACGTGTTCTTGATATTGTTTAGATAGAGCTTTCAAAGATTGCTTTAATAGTGCCACAAATAACAGTAGTTCGAAGCCATTTGAGGCACGTAATGTGGCCAAATAGGTACATATACAGGATGTTAAGGACAGCCTTCCGAATACTCATTTTCATTTTATTTTATTTGGTAATTTAAAATTGCAAGGGGCATGATCAGTCAACGACACTGAACAACTTTCAGTGAACAAATCTTTCAGGAAACTAAAAAGAAAATCGGCTTCTCTATACACACTGCCCGATCAAGTTTACAATTTTGTATGGAGACGCGAATTTTTTTTTCGTTTCCTGAAAGTTTTGTTCACTGAAAGTTGTTCAGTGTCGTTGACTGATCATTCGGAAGGCCCGTTCAGTATACTGAAAATACTGAAAATTAATAAAAATATAAGTATTAGACTTATCATTTTAAACACATAATTTGGAGTTTGGAGCGTTTATTTTCATTAAAGCACCCAAAATATTGCATAAAAAATCCTAATGGAATGGTGTTGCATTTCCTAGTCTTCTAAAAACAGCCACCACAATATTTTAAAAAATGGGTGTTAATTAAACAGACTTATTTTTAATAGCATTATTGCATTTTAAATTACTAACTCAGCCGCAAACAACGTGCAACTAAATAACACTTTCTTAGCCACCAATTTCTAAATCTTTTTGATACATAGTAATTATTTTTGATGCACAGTTAGTGATTTTGATGCACAATCATAATATTTTTTCTCAAAAAAAATATTTTTAGGAGCGAACAATTGATCTTGCTGGGTCTTCAGAATATCGTTTTATTTGTTTTTAGAGTTCCGTACCCAAACGGTGAAAAACGGGACCCTATTAATATGCCTCCGATGTCCGTCTGTCTGTCTTTCAGCCTGCCGGATCTTATGAACCGTAATAGGTAGAAAGTTGAAATTTTCACAGATTATGTATTTCAGTTGCCGCTATTAAACAAATTTATAAAATTATGAGGGCTATCCTACTACAAACATGTTTTCTAGGCGATTTTTACTAGACTTTTTGTTTTAGCTCTATCGAAAAAACGAAAACACTAACAAAAGTGTAAAATTGGTATGTTTAGCTACAGATTTATTATTCCACTAATCAAAACTGGTCAAGTGCAAGTCGTTCTCGCGCTCATTTAAAACACTTCCGTGCGACTGCGCGTCCCTGACTAATAATAGGGTATTTTACCTTAGTATGGTACGGCTCCTTCGGTTTGTGAGTCCGACTCGCACTTGGCCCGTTTTCTTCATTATTCTTTCTTCTTTCGAAATAAGAAGTGTGTTACAGAACAGCGCCATCTGTAAATCCGTCTGTTTTATTTTTTCTACTATTTTACGTATGTGTTACTTTTAGTCTTTTAGGTATTATGTATTTTTAATTAATTGCAATAAACAATAAACAAATTAATAATTTGGAAAAGTTAAGTTTCAAAATTTAATAAAATATTGTAAATAGTACATTAATTTTCACGTTTCAGAAGTTAGCTCATTAAAATTACAAACAAACTTGCTCATAATCAGCGTTAAGAAGTTTTACATCTTGTGCGTATTTATCAACAAACTTGTTTAAACTTTGCTACTAGCAATTTGTAAATATTATTATGTTACTTTTGCCAATATATTTTTCAATAAATAAACATTTTATTTTTATAGGTTTATCCTACATTATGAATCGAGCAATATACATATTCCATATATATGTTACCGAAAATCTGTGCAATTCAGGAATTCTATACAATTTCTGGGATATATATAAAATTCCCAGAATGTCTGGGAAATATGTGAAATATTATGATAATAAATTTAAATAAATAAAATAAAATGTCACTCCTATGAACATTGTATAATTTTTCAACGAATTTTTTCCTAGTGTAAAATAAATAGATTTTTGTCTGTATTTATCATTGTTAGGTCAGGTTAGGTTAGCTTTGGTTAGTAATTAGATTTGGTTGGGTTATTCCCAAATGCTATTTATGAAATCTATACATCTCCTAGGTATTGTATAAAATGACGGATTTAATACAGTTCCAATGACATACATAATTATGTATGTTTGTAAACATTGGGGCGAAAAATCTATCTAGCAAGTGCTTTATGACTGGGAATAGTAGGTATATTGTATCACAAGGCCGTAAAATAATATTTTTTGGCGAGGGCGGTATTTTGAATCCAGAGCGAAGTGAAGGATTCTTGAACGTAGAGAGGGATTCAATAGGTCGCCCAAGATAAATAGTTATTTGTTATGCAAGGCAGCAAAAGCGTTATTTGGCGTGAGTGCCTTGTATTGAAACCTGAGCAAGCGAAGGATTCTAGAATTGAACCACGAGCGAAGCGAGTGGTTCAAAAGAAGAATCCTGAGCGTAGCGAAGGTTTCAAGGCACGAAACGCAAAATAACTTTGCTGCCGAGCGAAACACAAAATTTTTCACCTCACTAAAGCGAGGAAGCAGCCAGTACCGCAGCGTGGAGGTCTGCCATACTGCATCACGTTCGAATTTCAAAAGCCTTTTGCCCGCTAGCGGCCAAAATTCGCTTTTGGCCGCAGAAAAACCTTTTGCCCGCTAGGGGCCAAAAATCGCTTTTGGCCGCAGAATTTAACCGACAAAACAAATGTTTCCGAGCTTTGGAGGTGAAAAATATTTTTGCAGCCGCGTAATACACTCTACTTTTCATCTCCCTCTATGAGAAAAGAATAAAAGGCTCATTGAGACACACACTCGTCATTAATTTTAAATATAAAATACCATTACAATATTATTACTTGATGAGACAATACAAAAAATCGTGTATTAAGTATTATTTGTAACAACTGAAAAAGTTATTGACATTTTTGTATCAATTAGGAACAGAACCTCTTTGGTTGGTAGTCTTGTTTACATTTCAAGCACATTTTTTTTATATTCATAATAATTTTAATAGTACAACCGGCCAGTATCATTTTTCATACAATACTTTGGTTCGACCTCTGTGGTAGAGGAGCCGAAAAGGATTTTTCATGTGATATTCAGGGCGACTAAGAGATGTCTCAGTAGATGGGGCTTTATGAGAGGATCACGAAAAACTATATAAGAAGTTTCAGACCGGAGCCCGGTGTTCAGGAGGCCATTGTCTGGAAATTAAAAGTATTTTTTTTATGTGATATTCTAGGCGAACGAAAGTGATTGCATGTAATAGAGAAGCTTATACTGATAATAAATACACGAAAACCCGACTAAAATCTGAAGACTTTTGGCAAACCAGACCATTAAATTGTTCTCTATTGACGACTTTCTTTTGACGATTAAAAGTTAACGCGATAATCAAGGCGAAAAAGAGATGTCTCAATAGAAGCTAATTCACGAGAGGATCACGAAAAACTATGTAAGAAGTTCTAGAGCGGAGCCTGGTGTTCAGGAGGCCATTGTCTGGAAATGAGAAGTATTTTTTATGTGATATTCTAGGCGAACGAAAGTGATTGCATGTAATAGAGAAGCTTATACTGATAATAAAGACACGAAAACCCGACTAAAATCTGAAGACTTTTGGCAAACCAGACCATTAAATTGTTTTCTATTGACGACTGTCTTTTGACGATTAAAACTTAAAGCGATAATCAAGGCGAAAAGAAATGTCTCAATAGAAGCTAATTTACGAGAGGATCACGAAAAACTATGTAAGAAGTTCTAGAGCGGAGCCCGGTGTTCAGGAGGCCATTGTCTGGAAATGAGAAGTATTTTTTTGTGATATTCTAGGCGAATTAAAGTGATTGCATGTAATAGAGTAGCTTGCAATCACTTTCGTTCGCCTAGAATATCACATAAAAAAAATACTTTTAATTTCCAGACAATAGCCTCCTGAACACCGGGCTCCGGTCTGGAACTTCTTACATATTTTTCGTGATCCTCTCATAAAGCCCTATCTACTGAGACATCTCTTTTTCGCCCTGATTATCACGTGAAAAATCCTTCTAGGCTCCTCTACCACTGCCAAGATTTTGGAAACTACGCCAGGGGGCGCAGCGTTTTTCTTACGTCAATGGCCAAGACCAAAGCAGGACAAGCCTTGAGGTTTTTTTTTCGAACTGACCATGAATACTTAATCGAAGAACAAGCTCATGATGAAGTGGATAGCATATTGTTAAAGTGGATGGGGATAGAAACGCATATGTCTAACAGTACATTCTTTTCCTTCTTTTTTAGAGTACATTTAATTGAACTGAACAGTCTCTTTCTACTCAGAGAAATATTGGATTGACGGTTGCCCTTCACAGGATACATTTTCTAGATGATTTTAAGCATTTCTAGTCCGGGATGCAAAAAACACCTTGTGGCGAGGGGTTCAGAAAAAGTGGCTAATGACTTTTCCCATGGTTCAAACTATCTTCGTACCAAGTTTTTATCACAATCGGTTTATCGGATTAGTCATAAAAGCGAAACAGACAGACAAACAGACAGTGCAGTTCTCGCCTTTATATTATTAGGTATACAGAGTACCGATAATACTGATTTTTGTAAATTAAACACCTCTTGTTTACGTTAGGTCGCCCACTATCCTCGTAAGTGTAAAATCATAGTCGAATTCCACGCGGAGTAACTATGATATGGGTTTCGTTATTTCTTATACAAAACAAAGCCTAACTAAATCTAAGGCTCAGTCACTTTAGCTTCTGTGGCTACTGAAAAAAGAGCGGCACAAAGTCCAACGTGTTTAGTTTCACATGCTTTTAACTCTACATGTACCTACATACAAAACTGTTGGACTTCACTTCCGTACAATCTTTGTAACTAATCTCTTCCCATAAAAGACAATTCCTAAGAAACAATAATTCACTTCTCTCTTTATTTTTTGAAGTATTTCGTTTATAAGTACCTACCTACCTACTTCCTAAGTTTTCAAAACTTTAGAACTTTCATAATTTTTTTTACATTTGTTGCACCGCCATGCCGAAACAGGAATTTTTTTATTATTATTTTTACAATAAAACTAAATCTAGATTTTAGCAATCTTTAGCTGTACCCACGACTTTTACACAAACAACTGGACCGGATCAAACGGAATTTTCAACAACATATTTGGCTTTCTTCCGTACAAAATTATAAGCTTTGTTTGATTTTAGCTCGGTTTTACAGCTTGAAAATTTGAACTCTCCTGTTATCGGTTTGAGTGAACCGATGGCAATAAAAAAAAGTTCAAATATTGCACGAAAGCAACCCAAATACGTTATTGAAAACCCCGTTTAAGTCGTTCAAGTAGTTTGTGAGGTATTGGTGCGGCCGCTTATAATTTCGTGAACCTTACGTCTGAGTGAACCGTTTGCAATGAAATAAAGCTTATATGTTGCAAAGAAAGAAGCCCGACGCGTCATTGAAAACCTCGTTTGACTTTGAACCAGTTCAGTAGGTGAGTTCTTGGTTCTGCAGCTTGAAACTTTGCGTATCTTCTGTCAGAGTGAACCTACCTATTGCAATGAAACTAAGCTTATTTATTGCACAGGAGTAAGCCAAACGCGTTATTGAATGCAAAGTTTGAATCTGCTCAAAAATTTTTGAATTATTCGCGCCTTCGCTTGAAACTTTGCGTAACTTCTATCTGAGTGAACCGTTTTCAACTAACCTAAGCTTATATGTTGCACGGATGTACCTAATCCAAGCACGTCATGGAAATGCCAGTTGGAGTCGGTACAGTAGTTTGTTCGCTATTGGCGCCGCCTATTGAAACTTCGGGCATTTTCTGTCTGAGTGAACCGTTTTCAATGAAAGTAAGCTAATACATTGCAAAGAATTAAGCTTAACACGTTATTGAAAACTCCGTTTAAATCCATTTAGTAGTTTGTGAGTTATTGGTGCCGCCGCTTGAAACTTGTGTATTTTATATCTGCGTGAACCGTTTGCAATGAAACTAAGCATACATGTTGCTTGGAGTAAGCCAAATACGTTACTGAAAACTTCGTTTTAATCGGTTCAGTTGTTTGTGAGATATTGGCGACTCCGCTGGAAATTTCACGCACCTGTCTGAGTGAGCCGTTTTCAATGAAACTAAACCTTTATGTTGCACAAAAGTAAGCCAAACTCGTAATTGAAAACTCAGTTTGAATCGTTTTGTGAGTTATTATCTTACAGGCAATTTGATACTTTACATTAGTGTAGCTTCTGATTGAGTGAACCGATTTGAATGAAACATAGCCTATATGTTGCTCAGAGCTAAGCTGAATCTATTTGCGAAAACCGCGAGAAAATCCGTTTAGTAGTTTCGGAGTTTATCGAAAACATACATACAGACAGACAGACAGACAAAAAGTTCAGAAAACATATTTTTGAGTTCTATTAGTCGTTTCTTATCGCCCACACAATTTTTTTATAAATTTATCAAAAGTACAGATACGCGATTTCTACTCTTTTATTATATGTATAGATTTAGAATCTGTATAAAATAAGCTTTCTTTATATATTTTTTTGTATTACAAATATTTACTAATTATAAAAGTTTTAAGCATCGAAACAAAAAATCACACCCAGTATTTTCAGTATTTTGCGTAGATCTCGGAAAATTATTTCTAAATTGTAAAATCTAATATCAGAAATAAATTCTACATATTTATTTTATGACACCTTTTTGCATCCCGGACTAGAAATGCTTAAAATCATCTAAAGAATGTATGTTGTGAAGGGCAAACGATCCTGTAAGAAAAATGGGTTCCTATGGGGCTCTGCCACGGCTTTGCCAAAATTTCTTCCGCTATTCTAGGCCAGAATAGGCAAAGAATGGAGCGCAGCATACTTGGGTCAGGCTTATTAAGGGAATTAGAAATACGACGCTGCGATCTCAGACAGATGTGGTTAAAGAGCTGCTTAATCTCAAATAGGATTTGGCTGGTCGCCCGCATGCCTAATCTACTATGAGCTAAAACAACCACCACTTAAGAGTCAAGTGTGCGACCTCTTATGAGATAGAGAGACGAGCTGAATGAAAAACGCAAGCTCAAAACTGGGATGTGTGTGAAAGACAAAAGGGAGGCTTCGCCCTGCATTGGGATACGATCAACTCCTAAACAAAACACAACAATGTTAAATGACTGTTTTATTACATTTGCTCGAAAAACGTACTTACAAGGTCGTAAACATTGCTCGTAAGTAGTTACTTACCGAACTAGTGCGGTAAGTAAAAAAAAGTATACTAACAAGCAGTTTTTACACTCGGATCATAAAATTATTTTGTAAAAATACTGTAGTGGTGTGACTACTTGGGTGACGACAGCCTACCTATATTTAAAATAAAATGGAGAGTACCAGGAGAACATAAATCGACAAGAGGCTGACAGTACCCATGGTTGGTTCCTTTTAGCAACTTATACCTGTTTTATCACAAATGCATTGAAAAACGTTGTAAGGGTTATGACAAACTCGTGCCGATGGTAAACCCTTAACTTAGTCTCGGGCTAACAAAACGTCAACTCGTTTGTAATAACCCTACTTACGGCACTTGTATCTTAAACTAAAATTCCGGCCTTGCGCGGACTTGTCACGCATTGCACTAAGACCTAAGGTAGTGTCGTACAAAGAACCATTCATTTTCTATTAAAAGTGGTTACAAAGCACAGTGGTTACAGCGGATTTATAGGCAACTGAAAAGCTATTGTTTGCTAATGAGTACTATTACTGACATAACCCAACGGAAGGGCAATACCGGGCAGCAGGGGAAGTTTCCCGACATCTTACTTAATTGAAAACGCGTCTACTCTGCCTTTATTGTGTACTCTCTTGTCAATAAATCAGTTTTTCAGGAGACAACTGACATCGACACGCAATATTCTCAAACAGGGGTGATTTTAAACATCTATATTATCATTAAAAACATTTTACTTAAAGAAGAAGTTGCAGATTACTATGGAACCAAGGCCATGTCTTTATATACCTGTCAGTTGACTCTAAATACAATACTAGAACGTCTATACAATATTTTTAATCACCAAGGATATTTTAAGCAAGGTTTATACGCGCAACGTATAAACCTTGATTGCGCAACGTATAAACCTTGATCGCGCAACGTATAAACCTTGATCGCGCAACGTATAAACCTTGATAGGTTTCTGTAGCGCGTCTTAGCTATCAAATTTATGTAAAAAAAATGTAATGAATAAATGATTTTAAAAAAAAGAAGTGTTTCTGCCCGTGAAACTGAACAATTTTTCCTCAGTAGGTCGCAACACGAAAAAAAAATTTCAACTTCAAACACAAACTGCATCAGCGGACAGCACATTTTGTATAGGAGGTCGAACCTATGTTCCTTCGCGAAAGTTGTTCAGTTTCATGTAAAAGTTAAAGTAACGTGCTAAAATTATGTTCACTATTTCATTAGGACCCCATACAGGGTGTTAGGAAAATAAATCCGCGTCTCCATACATAAATCAGTCTACCTGGCACTATTTCAATCCATTATATATATTTTTAAGAGAGCTTCTATGTAATTTACCTAATACGAGTAAATAAATAAATAATAATAATAAAGCTCACATATTGTATTTCGACGTGGGGTGGTAGTAAGACTTATCCTAAAGGTATGTTTCTTTAAGCCCCGACTCTACCCAACGATCAAACTTTACGAAGTTTGTGAACTGTTAACTGTGAGACAATTGTATATCGTCTCTACTATACTTAAAAAGCATTTTCAACTGAATTATAACACTAACCATCCAAGTGAGCAAAAAAGGCGTGACTTTATGATATGCCAAAACATCCACCACTACAAAACTCATATAACAAATCGATTATTTAGCGTTCAAGACGTCTCTTCAACACGGCCAATAAGTCTCTAAATATTTATGGTAAGACTAGGCGTGAGTGCAAGCAATTATTGACAAAATAGTTGCAGTCACATTCATAATATAATGAAACAGAAAAAATGCTGTCTTTTGTCACTTGAACTGGAACCTATACTCGCTCACTCTCTCTCTCTCACACACAAACACACACAATTTATTTCGCGGTTATCCAAATTTTATTTTTTTTTAAGTAGTCCTTTTTACTTCTTTCAACTATTTTACCTAATTTTTCAAAAATCATTTTTGTTAAAACGTCCAATGGGGAGGTCCAGGAGTCCTAAGATACAGGGCTTACCTAGTTTAGGCTCTTCTTTCACAACTCAAGCTTTTATTATTTCTAAAACTATGTACTAAATTTAATTCAGCTATAAGTAAAATTGCCCTATCTATATAATAAACTAGAATTTTCTATTCGTCCCATCAGAAACGTAACACGTCTCACTTGCCCCAGACAAGGTACAGCTGCGTTTCGTGGTAGCTTCGTGGTAGACACAGTACAGCTGATTTTTGTGGTAGCTTCGTGGTAGACACAGTACAGCTGCGTTTCGTGGTAGCTTCGTGGTAGACACAGTACAGCTGCTTTTCGAGGTAGCTTCGTGGTAGACACAGTATAGCTGCGTTTCGTGGTAGCTTCGTGGTAGACACAGTACAGCTGCTTTTCGTGGTAGCTTCGTGGTAGACACAGTACAGCTGCGTTTCGTGGTAGCTTCGTGGTAGACACAGTACAACTGCGTTTCGGGGTAGCTTCGTGGTAGACACAGTACAGCTGCGTTTCGTGGTAGCTTCGTGGTAGACACAGTACAGCTGCTTTTCGTGGTAGCTTCGTGGTAGACACAGTATAGCTGCGTTTCGTGGTAGCTTCGTGGTAGACACAGTACAGCTGCTTTTCGTGGTAGCTTCGTGGTAGACACAGTACAGCTGCGTTTCGTGGTAGCTTCGTGGTAGACACAGTACAGCTGCTTTTCGTGGTAGCTTCCGATACGCTGCCACAAAATGTTGGAACAACTTACCTCCACCCATTAGGAACACTAAATCTTGTAGCACTTTTAAAAATAAACTTAAACTATATTTACTGGAAAAACAAAAAACTACTTGAGCAGCTTTACTGTGCAATAGTCTATATTTACTCTATTATTTACTTACCCATTCTGTCTTCACTACTACAAACACACACCTTTATTATCACATAATTTTTTCCTTAAACTTACTGCCACCTGTATGTATAGGTACTTAAATATATATTTAACATTTTACCAAACCTGCTGTGTTAGTTTTATGTATTTTTAAATAGTTTAGGTATATTGGGTTTCGCGGAAGATCAGCGCTACGGTCCAACCGTGGCTTATTGCTGAGCGGGACCTTTTTGTTGCATGTAATAACTCAATTGTATCCTTAGTTTTAAGAACTTTAATGCAACAAATAAATATTTCTTTCTTTCTTAAAAGTATTTTTTCCTAGGATATTTCAAAAATATCAAAAATGTAAAACAACCATATCATAAAATATAGTTTTGTCTAAAATGTAGCAGTAAAATGGTTACAAATGGAAAAAAACCGGCCAAGTGCGAGTCGGACTCGCGCACTGAGGGTTCCGTACCACCACATAAACATAATTGTATTCGTTGAAATTTCAGTAAGTTAATGTGCTAGATTTTTGAGTCCGACACGCGCTTGACCAAAATTTTATTATTTGTTGTTATTTTATAGCTTATGCACTATAAACATACCAATTTTCAAGTTTTTAAGTGTTCCCGTTTTTAAATAGAACTAAAACAAAAATCGCCTCAGCGACCATCCAACTTGACCCCTCTCTTATATGAATGTTCTTGAAACGGGAGCTCACCATAATTGGTTACCTTTAGTTGTGAGAAAAGATGTAATATTTAATGATTTCAGACTTTTCCCATTATTTGTACTGTGAGACCTAGCTTCTTGCCAAATTTCATAATTTTAGGTCAACGGGAAGTACCCTGTAGGTTTTGCATTTTTGAATAAATGTATGGAGATGATTACATAAAATGCCATATCTTTTGATTGCGTCGTTGTAAAAAATTTAAATTTTCAGATCTTGTGTGGTTCATGGATCCTAATATATGGTATTAATTTCAACCTGATACCTTTACCCGTTCGTGAGATAAAGGGTCTTGACAGACAGACAGACAGACAGACAGACAGACAGACAGACAGACAGACAGACGGACAACAAAGTGATCCTATAAGGGTTCCGTTTTTTTTCTTTTGAGGTACGGAACCCTAAAAAAACCGGCCAAGTGCGAGTCGGACTCGCGCACTGAGGGTTCCGTACCACCACATAAACATAATTGTATTAGTTGAAATTTCAGTAAGTTAATGTGCTAGATTTTTTGAGTCCGACACGCGCTTGACCCAATTTTATTATTTGTTATTATTTTATAGCCTATGCCCTATAAACATACCAATTTTCAAGTTTGTAAGTGTTCCCGTTTTTAAATAGAACTAAAACAAAAATCGCCTCAGCAACCATCCAACTTGACCCCTCTCTTATATGAATGTTCTTGAAACGGGAGCTCACCACAATTGGTTACCATTAGTTGTGAGAAAAGTTGTAATATTTAATGATTTCAGACTTTTCCCATTATTTGTACCGTGAGACCTAGCTTCTTGCCAAATTTCATATTTTTAGGTCACCGGGAAGTACCCTGTAGGTTTTTCATTGATAAAACCTATACCTATAATTGACGATAACATGTTCATCTTACGTTTTGTAGCAGTTGATTGCTGACGTAGGTACATCTCAAAAGTTGTACAATAAAACCATAGTATAAAACTAAATTACCTGCTTAGCACATCAAGCTTGACAGTTTAAGCCACGATCACACCTACCTAAATTCCAAGACTTAATTCGGCATACATTGCTGGGAGGCTTGGTTATGTTAATTGCAATATCCTTACTTCAACGAGCAATGTACGCTGAATTAGTCTTTGAATACAGCTAGGTGTGATCATGGCTACGTACGGTCGGTCAAACGTACGGTCAACCGCTTGTCGGTAGAAACTTTTTCAACTCTATTACCACGCCATAAGGTCCAAAAGTGTTTCTACCGATGTGCGGCCGTGTGTACGTACGGTCAACCGCACGTCGGTAGAAACTTTTTCAACTCTATAACCATGCCATAAGGTGCAAAAGTGTTTCTCCTGATGTGCTGTTAAGTGTACCTAAGACCAACCTAAGCTCACGCTTTAGGTTGGAATAGGTACAGCGCATTCAGAACAAGTCTTTATTTTCCGCGCATGGGTGACAGGCGGAGAGCCAATGAGCGATTCGCTCGCCCCCTGGGGGGAGCCGTGCTCACCCCCGCGACTAATTTTTGGACTTCTGCGCATTAACGGTCACAGACAAAGTTATTTTGCACGCAGTATACCTACCTACCAGCTATATTAAACGGTATAGATGGCGTATCCTACCTCCATCCTAACCCAATTTACGCTTATGTTGCATATTTCTAATTTTCAAAGCAATCCGTGATATAATTTATTTATTATAAGCAGGAAATTTTTTTTGAGTACCTATAGCATACAATCAAACGGTTCTAATTATTTTTTACCTGTGTCGTACTAGTGGCAATCCTAGCGGCCATAATTGGTATTATCTTGAGCTTTGGATGTCTCAGAGGAAGTTAGGTTAAAAAGTCTGTACCGTGTACCTAAAGATGGCGCTGATATCAGATTATGGTTCCACACTTTGTCACGTATTAAATAAACTTTGTTTAGTAAGTATAATTATATTATAAAAGTAAAAAAAACATTAACTATTTTCTTATCTTTATTTTATTTAAATATTGACGGCGAAACCTGTAAGGTAAGCGTCTAAAAATATCAAAAACATTTCAAAAGTAAAAAAGCAAAAATTTTTAAAAATTTATTAAGCAATACCACCACCGTCCAGGCACAGTATGACCCATACTACCCAGTACTACCTACCATAATTATTATATACTAAAAGCTTTTGCTCTTTGACTTTAAAAACAGTGACCATCCAACTTGACCCCTCTCTTATATGAATGTTCTTGAAACGGGAGCTCACCACAATTGGTTACCATTAGTTGTGAGAAAAGTTGTAATATTTAATGATTTCAGACTTTTCCCATTATTTGTACTGTAAGACCTAGCTTCTTGCCAAATTTCATAATTTTAGGTCAACGGGAACTACCCTGTAGGTTTTGCATTTTTGAATAAATGTATGGAGATGAGAACATAAAATGCCATATCTTTTTATTGCGTCGTTCTAAAAAATTGAAATTTTCAGACCTTGTGTGGTCCATGGATCCTAATATATGGTATTAATTTCAACCTGATACCTTTACCCGTTCGTGAGATAAAGGGTCTTGACAGACAGACAGACAGACAGACAGACAGACAGACAGACAGACAGACAGACAGACAGACGGACAACAAAGTGATCCTATAAGGGTTCCGTTTTTTTCTTTTGAGGTACGGAACCCTAAAAATACAAAATAAGGGTCATTTTAGAATTTTTTTTCCACAGTTATACAAATTAAATTAAAATTGTATCTATATCTTGTTTGTTACTGGTATGACTGTGAGTCTTGTTTTCTGTTAAGATAATTGCTATATTTTATGTTAAAATTGGTTACGAAGTTATTAATTCTTAAGTTCATTCAGGAAGGTATACCCTTAAGGTACGTAACCGTCGATGAGCGGGTTCGGCTCGCACTTGGCCAGTTTTTAGGGTTCCGTACCTCAAAAGAAAAAAACGGAACCCTTATAGGATCACTTTGTTGTCCGTCTGTCTTTCTGTCTGTCTGTCAAGACCCTTTATCTCACGAATGGGTAAAGGTATCAGGTTGAAATTAATACCATATATTAGGATCCATGAACCACACAAAATATGAAAATTTTTTTTTTTTACAATGACGCAATCAAAAGATATGGCATTTTATGTCCTCATCTCCATACATTTATTCAAAAATGCAAAACCTACAGGGTACTTCTCGTTGACCTAAAATTATGAAATTTGGCAAGAAGCTAGGTCTCACAGTACAAATAATGGGAAAAGTCTGAAATCATTAAATATTACAACTTTTCTCACAACTAATGGTAACCAATTGTGGTGAGCTCCCGTTTCAAGAACATTCATATAAGAGAGACGTCAAGTTGGATGGTCGCTGAGGTGATTTTTGTTTTAGTTGTATTTTAAAAACGGGAACACTTACAAACTTGAAAATTCGCTAAGCTAAATAAATAAAAATGATTTTTTTTATATTTTTAACTGAAAATTAAGACTATTTTAGGAAACTAATTTATTTTTTTCCGCCTAAAATACTATTATTAATTTTATATTAATTTTTTAAGTTTTAAAGTTAATGACGTCATTTCACAGTAGACGATGAAACGATTGCCATACCAAAACGAAATCGCGGGTTGGTAGGAAAAATCTTTAGCCAAGTTATGCTTGGTTTTATATAGAAAACCTTTTTACAGCTAAATCGTCAAAATTAAATATCTTTCGGGTGCTTTTGGTTCTGTGATTTAGCTACTAAACTCTAAAATTTATTTAGATCTAATTGTGTTGTTTATGGTCAAGCAGGTTATGTACTTCTTCATTGGTCATCAACCTTTTTGGTAATATTTTTTTACACATTACTGGTATCCCCGTCTTTGACACATTTTTATGTCATGCTAAATGTTGTTTAAAATCACGCATTTTTTGCAAAAACAGTGAAATATTGTTGCATAAATGGCTGCAAAATTAATAGCTATGCTATTTGCGGAATATTCTTCTATGGGTATGCATTATTCCTTTGATTTTTCTATGAAAAAGCCGAATTGTTTTACGTATAAAGTAGGGTGGCTATAATGTACGATGTTTGAATATACAGGAAAACAAAAGGTACAACCACATCAGTACTGTGTGATGTGAATCTGCGGAAACTGCCCATAAAACTGAACAACTTGTCCCAAAGAACATTATGATAGACTAGTCCCAACTAACATTATGGACGACACGCGGGGAGCCAATGAACAATTCGCACACCTGCCCTGCGCTCCCTCGCGATATATCGAGCCACATTTACGGTCAGCATCGGAGTTTAGTGCCGTGATTATTGAGAGGTATTATGTAAAGTTTTTTTACATTGGGTTGGAATTTATTTAACAGAGTTTCATCTTTCGATATTGGTATGCCTCTTACGGCCAGTTGCATAAAGCGACATTAAAGTTAAATTTCCTTTAATTTTTATGCTGTCACTTTCTTTATCATCGAAACAGAAAGTGACAACAATAGTGTACCGAATGGCACAGTGCGATCGAAGCAGGAGGACAGGAGCAATAAATAAAAACGCCTTCGTCCACGGAATACAAAACATCGTCGTGTAGTAGTAGTGAAGCAAACCACCTCGCTGAGAAAGATGTATTCTTGCTCATATTCAAGTAGTTGGTAGTTAATTTTAGAAGGTATTGTTTTGGAATTTGGGAGAAATTTTGTTTTGTTTTATTCATTGATAGACCGACCTATTTTCTCGATTCATCCATAACTTCATTTAAAAAGTAGGGGGCTCGCGACTAGGCCGAAATGCAGTTGGTTGATGTTGAGTTTTTACAAGAATACCAACAAAGACCTTTATCGGCCTGTTGTTCACGGACGGACAGAAGGGACGCACGTATAGATAGATGGACAGAAAGAAAGCTGATGTACGAGTGGTGTTCAATAAGTAGTGAGAATGAACAACATATTGGTTTTAAGTCTTTTGATGTTTGTAAGTATTGATAGTTTATTTCAGACATTTCAGTAAACCTACCATAGTCTTGGGCCATAATATTAAGAAACGTATAAATGCGGTAAAGTTTAAGAGCCAGTCCATATTTTTGAACCTATTCCTATTCCGTGTGAGTAAAAAAAATGTAAAGTCGGAACTAAATCTATGAATTAGGAAATAAAACCTTTTATTTATTCGATAATTTTGTTACATGTCGTACCTTTAATAAAATTTGTTTATCAATAAACAATAAGTCATAAAATACAAGTCAAATATTATTCATTGCTTTGCTTCTGATGATGACGCATCGTACTCGGACTTTTCTGGAAAGCAAGAAAGGAAGAAGAAAAAATGAAAAAAGGTTTATTTTGGAAACAAACAAAAAGAATGCTGCTGCTGAAAAAACTCCGATCCAATTGTTGAATATCACCAAGTGATAAAATATAATTTTTGAGACATCAAAAATTAATGTACCCTGATAATCTGTTAAAATATGAACCATAATACATGAAAAGTAATAATCCATCCCTACTTTATATTTAACGAATGTCAATCCCATCAAACCGCACTTTTGTAAAGAAAAAATTGTCATTTTGAATATTTCGGGTGATGTACTTTGTACTCATGACATGCTTGAATAATATTCATGACATGCAAATAATATCATGCTTGAATAATACTCTCATGTTATACATAACATCAAATGAAACGTCCACTACAGGACAAGCTCCCTTCAGAACTACTTGGAAGGGGATTTACCATAGCTACCATGCTTGTAAGCGTTGTGGCTGGCGACCGCTGTTGTTGGTGACCGCAGTACGTAAGATGAGACGATACATACAGGAGGACTCTGCTGCCCATCCTCCAATTAATAAGCCCTTAGTCGCCTCTTACGACACCCACGGGTACAGATGGGTTGGTACTATTCTTTGCCAGCACCACACTGACTTGACTTGATTTACCTCTATGATTCTACGATTGAGCCACGAGCCAAACCAAAGATGAATCCTCAGCGTTGCAAGGGTTTCAATGCACGAGACGCAAAATACTTTTTTATTGCCGAGCGAAACACAACTTTTCAGGTAGAGACGAAAGTATAAAATCTTGCCAAATAAAATATTGAAAATGAAGCTGCTATTCCAGTGGGCTTCAATAATAAGACAACCCCAAGCCTAAAATAGTTTGGTCACCCTACTTTGTGACAGAGATGCATTACCGACTGTTGGCGTTTAACAGAAAGAGCACAGAGAATAAAAGTTTTCTTATCTAATGATTTTTTTTACTTGTGGAATGACGTCACTCAGTGGTCAAATGAATGTTACAACTGCCGCAGCAATTTCGAATGTATTACCGCAATCAAATTACTTTTCTATTCGAAAATAACAAAATATGGTATGATATAAAAATATCTCGAAATGGTTTTTGTATTTCAGTGTGTTATATCATATTTAGCTTGGCCAATTGGTATGTTTATAGTGCATAAGCTATAAAATAACAACAAATAATAAAATTTGGTCAAGCGCGTGTCGGCCTAAAAAATCTAGCACATTAACTTACTGAAATTTCAACTAATACAATTATGATTATGTGATGGTACGGAACCCTCGTTGCGCGAGTCCGACTCGCACTTGGCGGTTTTTTTTTAACTCCGTTGCTTTATACAAGACAATGAATAAATAAAATGGCGTCTCTTTATGTCAAAGTTCAAAATCCTTTTGGTCACTAAGCCAGCACAGTGTTAAAGAATGGCTTTACGACGCTATCTATGAAAGTAACAGAGACCAACGTACCTACTGAAACACGAAACACGCTTTATTTATCGCAGCAGTCACTCATTCGATTCTCGAGCACTTCGAGCCTTTTTAATAAATTTTGCTTTGGTAAGCAACTACCTAAACTACGAAACATTGAAAAAAGATTATTTTCCAACGACAAACAAACTTGAAACAACGAATTTTCTCAAGCTTTAAGACATTTGGACCTCAAAATCAAATTTCAAGTAAAATCAAATTTCGCTATAAAAAATTTAAGTACTAGTACTATTTAGCCTCATAAGTACTATTTAGCCTTCTTCTTCTTCTTTTCGAGTCAATGGCAAAACTGACTATAAACGCTTAGCCCAAAAAGTAGCCACATCAATAGCCTTTTGGTTGCCTTCAAAAAGGTCCCTCCGAGTGCAGGAAACTGGAGAAGTAGGGCACGACAGCAAGTGTGTCATGGTTTGCAAAATACCGCATTTACACTTGTCGTTATCAGAGAAGCCCCACCTCTTCATGAGTTCCCCGCACCTGCCAACGCCCGACCGCAGTCTGTTTAGTGACTTCTATATGGACCAAGGAAGATCGTGACCTGGTTTTATTTAGCCTAATAAGTACTATTTAGCCTCATTATTAGACCATGAAACTTGACGATTTTCCCTAAATAACACATGTTGAAATACGGAAAAACAATTTTACCTCCGATACAAAAGGTCAGCTGGTGCAGTTTCCATGTAAAGTTGATTTTATTTTCGTATTTCGATCTATATTCCTTGAGAAAAATTGTTTAGCTTCACGAACACGCTAAAATAGACTATTTTTTACACTAATTTCTATTAAAATAGTGAACATAATTTTAGCAGTTTACTCAGACCATGAAACTGAAAAATTTCCCATAGGTCGAAACGAAAAAAATAATCACTTCCCATTGATAGCGCATTTGAGGTCAAAAACAATATTTCGTATTTCGACGTATGTTTCTTGAGAAAAGTTGTTCAGTTTCATAACAAGCTGAAATTAAGTGAAATTACTGGCACATGAGATATACCATCTTAGTTCTCAAAGTGAGCAACGCGCTTTGCTGTCTTATAGGTGTCAAAATATGCCATTAATAAGACAGTGGGTGCTATGGGTGGTGGTGACCACTTACCATCAAGTGGCCCACCTGCTCGTTTGCTCCCTTGTAACATAAAATAAATGGTACAGCAGCACTGCACTTACATACTTTCTCGCAATACTCAAGGAAATACTATCAACCGCAAACTTAAATTTGTAATGCCATACACATAGTATGGAAATACAAACTTTTATTTACGTTTTTCCAAAAAAATGTTCGAATTAAATATACAGATCAATTCAGAATTCAAATTGTCAAACATTAAAACAAACAAACATCAAACGATTTCGAGTAAATCACATGTTTAACTTTTGGTAGACTGGAATTCTCTTTATATGAATTTTCAAAGATCAATAGATACTACCGTAGGATACTTGCATGGAGATTTTTTTAATTTCCCAACACATGTTCCTTATGGATTATTGTTTAGTTTAGTCTACTGAGCAAGCCCTTTCAGTTTTTGGTACACCCTGTGTACTAAATTTTATTCAAAAAGTCATAAAGAATATCCAGTCAGGTAGACCACCAATCCAGGAGTAATATTATAGAAAATTTTAATAAACTCAATGGAACCAATTTTGGGTAAATCACATATTTACGATTTGGTGGCACAGGAACACCCCTTATATGAAATCACACAGATCATTTGATACTGGCGCAAGATATCTTACATGGAGATGCTTGGTCATGCAAAGTTTCATCAAGATTCTATGAGCCGTTTTTGAGAAAATTAAAATTTATCATTTTCGTTGTATGACAGCTACCCTCAAAATGAGAGCCAGCCAGAAACCACTTAGAACCCTTCGATGGATTTGCATAAAACTCTTAAATTCCAAATATGGTGTTAATCGGACCATTCGTTTAGCCGCTAGGCCAAAGCGTGACGGACAGACCGACCGACGGACCGACCGACCGACGGACCGACCGACCGACGGACCGACTGACCGACGGACGGACATTTTTGGGAGACTTGTTTTTTATGATTTATAAGTGATATAGAACACATTTTTGAGAAAATTAGAAAAACTTTTTTTTTCACGAATACAATACCTTTCTCGCTCCGCTCGAAAGTAAAAAATGCCTACATCATGATCACTATTTTTTTTAGAATTAGAACCTTATGCTAATGAAATAGTGAACATGATGTTAGCTTAACTCATGCAGAACATCTTTCTCCATGTTTGTCAATAATGCAGAACTTGGAAAGTTGGGAGCACTTTGTAAAAGTCAAACACTTCACATCATACTTGAGTTTAAAGCTGTCTGTACTCTTGAGACTTTGCGAAAATTCACTCGTGTTTTGTGTGTCTATCGCTTGTCAGATTTTCAGTTCATACAACTGGCCTTTGGGATGTAAGTGAAAATGTAGTAAAATTTTTTTCATTAGCTTTTCATTTTTCATTTTCTATTTCCAAAATAAAAAAAAGGACGGGTTGCACTCCAGGAGTGCCGGCTGAAGTGAAAACTTGCAGTTTTAAATATTATGCTTTTTGTAAGGGTCAATTGCGCCATTCGCGTTCTTCTTTGATGTCACTGAATAAAAACCCGTATCGTAATGACATTTGACACGACAGTTGACGCTTTTTCGATCAGGCTACGGATCTGACACGAGATCTGACGCGACATCTGACGCGAGTTTAAAAATTTTTACCCATTAAGTTTTCACACAAAAATGATAGAGTAACATTTTTTTTGTTTTCTTTTATCTAAATATTATTTTTTTTATATTTAGAGCTTCTCTTGATTGACTGACTGATTCATCAACGCCGTAACCGCTAGTACTACAGATGTGAAACTTTGTACAGATGTTTACTGTCAAATTAAGAAAGGATTTTCAGAAATTCAACCCTATAGGGATGGAAATTTGAAAGTCCTACAGTTTTGACATGAGATACATAAAATTTTGATATAGGCACAAAAGAAGAGAAGAAACACGTTTTTCAGCTTTTTTAAGAAATCATTTCCAAAGAGGTGAAAATGAAGGATGAAAGTTTGAATAAATATCCTTCATTTTTGACATGAGTTAGATATAAATTTGGATTTAAGTTAATAAAAAGGAATAATTAACACATGTTACGGAATTGTTGCAAAATCATCCCCTTGGAAAAATAGATATAGCTTCTTCTTTAATTTAAGAGCTAGGCTCTTGTCGGTGCAGCATCTCAGTCATTTTAACTGTGCAACTCCCTCCATCTTTTTCTGTCCAAAGCCGCTTCCTTTACCTCCTTAAACGATCTGATATATTCTTCCTAATTTGTGATACATAACTTCTTCTTCTTTGCGTGTCGATGGCATCGTCATTTTAATTTTATATTTGTTTAGCCCAAAATTCGGCAACATGCACTGCATTTTGTGATAACTTAACCTTGGTCTCCCTCTACCACGCTTTCCTTCTATCTTTCCTTCTATGATGTTGTTAATGAATCTTACATGCCGTATTAAGTGGCCTATCATTTACCTTCATATACCCAAAAAAATATACTTCAAGGTACTTTTTTAACATTTTCAGTTTATAAATCTGCATGTTTAAAGTACAAAAGCCACGCGGGTGAAGTCGTGGCAACAGCTAGTACTTAACCAAACTGCTCAACAATAATAGATTTTAATATTCTATCACCGAATGTCCCGAATTAAGTTCTAAGCGAAACAAAACAGCCGTTAGGCCTGATATTACAATACCACTCACGTTCTGAATATAATTTTAAAAATAATTTTGTTTAACTTGTTTTATTTCCAGTCCTACCAAAAAATCAGTAATATTAAAGGTACAGCAAACTTAGCTACCCAAAAATTTTTAATCTTCTGGGAGTACGATCATATCGTGTGGCTTGCAAGGCTAATCACCGACCTCACAAACCACAAATGCCAGAGTTATTGAGTCGCCAAAGGCCTCTGAAATGGCTCTCATTAACGACTACATCCGTAGATACAAGAAGGGACTAACGGCTGAACGTGCCTTCCGAAGTACGAAATCATCTAACTTTTCGGCAAATCAAGTGATTCATCTTGCAAAGTTCTAACTATAAACTGAGAAGGTCGCACAAAGGGATTTTCGTTTTAACACTGTCCCCACCGGGACCGGCTCTCGATCCGGAGGTTCTGGGTTCGATTCCCAGTGGGGACACTGTCAAACAAAAATCTCTTTGTGCGACCTCCCCAGTTTGGTTAGGGCATTGCAGGATGAATCACCTGATTGCCCGAAAAGTTAGATGATTCCGTGCTTCGGAAGGCACGAAAAGCCGTTGGTCCCGACTACTATCTACGGATGTAGTCGTTAATGAGCCATGTCAGAGGCCTTTGGCGGCTCAACAACTCCGACACCAGGGTTTGTGAGGTCGGTCATCGACCTTGCAACCCACACGATATGATGATGACCGGGAATCAAACCCAGAACATCCGGATCGAGAGCCGAGCGCTCTATCCACTAGACCACAGAAGTTTTTATTGAGTAAGTACTCAAAATACGATTTAAGCAATTGATAACCATTCATTGTGATATGCAACCCATTTTATTGGATTTTCTGCAAGATTATAGAATAATAGGGGACACATATTTTTTAATTTTATAAAACTTTCATCCTTTATTATATTTATTTGAGTTTAAAATGTCTTAATTTTTTCCGGTAATGACGTCACAGCTGAGGCTCCTTAAGAATTTACATCAAAATTGTATTGGAGCCTCAGTTGTAACGTCATCGCAGGAATTGTACAATTTTCATAAATTCTTTAAAATTACGGAGTAAAACGTGAAAAAAATAAAATATTCGAGAAGCGTGAAACTAAATCTCGAAATGGTTTTGAGATTTTATGTGGTTACCGAAATTGAGCGGTTGTCAATTGAGGTGCATTTCTCAAAGCTATAGCTTACAAAATGCATGTTAGGTAAAAATAGGTCAGTGTGTGCTTGTTTTGAAAACATAGAGGAGCGCAATCGCCGACAAACTACTCTGTAGTTTGGCGAAGGAGAAAACTAAACAACGTGTTAACGGAATAAGCGAAACTGATAAAATAGTTTATTCAGAATCGAGAGTAGAATCAATTTTTGATGGAGGATTTTTTTTTTTATTATTAAAATTTTTGCCGCTTCTATTCTAAATGTTTCTATGGATACGCGCGCTGGCGGTGGCGCCGCGCGGTTAATGAGCGGTGAGGAGGGGATGGAAGTGGGCGTGGCGTGCGCGGAGTGCGTGGACTAGAACAACGATGAAACTACAACAATTATGAAACTTTAAAATAACAATATCTAGATTAAAAAAACTTTTTTTATTTTTTACGGGAATGGATTTATTTTAATAAAAACCAGTTGGGGTGGAGAGTTTCGCTTATTCCGTCAACACGTTGTATAAGCTTTTCATAATAAACGTATTTTTTTTACAAACTTTTGGGCTGCTATGGCGACACTCTTATTTTTTTTATTTGTAAAGCTCGAGAAACGTGCCTTAGCTCTTTCTACACCGACGGCTGTCCAATTTAAAAACCTAGCTACTTCTAAATTGCAATTTTTTCAGGGAATTAAAAAACCATATTTTGTGCTGCCGTTACAGAACCGTAGCAGTTAGCCAGAGCAAAGCTGTGGGCGTATTATGATTTGTCATTTTGTAAGGAATTTATATGACTACTTGGCGAATAAGTAGACGTTGTTAGCACAGTTGTAAAGCAGATACTAATGTTTAAATTGTATTGCAAGAAAACAAAAATCACCAATTATTAAACAAAAATCCTAGTAAGTGCCTTACAAGGTATTTAAATTGTACAAACGTTCGTATTCTAGCGTACTCTGCCGAACAACAATGTGCCCGGTTTCGCCAAAATATTTCCTAGGACCTAACGATACAAAGTCACTCATCGTCACTTACAACCAGGCCAATCTTAAAATTATAATTTATTATTTATTTTGTATACAAGTCTGACATTTATCCTACTGACGATCACCTTATCCTCTGACTTGTTATGAATATTTTAATGTAATAATTAACATAACTATGAAATTGATAAGGTGAAATAAATAAATCTAAATCTAAATCACCCATCAGTTGTATCTTATGCTTGAGTCTTATTTTTCCCCCAGCGTGCACCAACGTGGTTCTTAAAGAAGATCCATTTGGCCTACTTTTGCTCAAAGTTTTGTAACTCCCTCACGTCGACACAAACATACAGTTATTTTATAGAGGATATTGTTTTTTCTTGGTTATAGCAAAGGCGATATAAGAGTAAGCATAGTGTATTATATGTGGTAAAAACATAAAGTTTTTCATGGAAACATTAGAGTTCTTATAGTTTTTGAACATGCTGTTCTACAGTGGCGACTAAGCTTTGTGGTAGAACTAAGAAAAACTTGGTAGTTGGTAGAAAGCCAACGTTGTGGGTCGTAGGTTCGATCCCCGTCCAGGGCAACATTCGTGTGATGAATACAAGTGTTTGTTCTGCGTCTTGGTTTTATGTATCTATTTACGTATGTATATCACTCTCTTGTATGTACCCATAGTACAGGCTTTAACCAGTTTGGGAATTGGCTTTAGATAACTTTGTGTGAATTATTCAAAGATTTTGGAAACTACGCCAGGGGGCGCAGCGTTTTTCTTACGTCAATGGAATTATTTCTCATTTCTTATCCTTTAAGGAGGTATTTTTTTAAAAATCTCAAATTAATTTTGACGTTATCATACTCTTTTCAACTGAGATTAAAATAATACACGTCCTTATAGGTAGTCTTCTCTGATAAACTGGGTTCTTATATTACTATGTAACTATTATAAAGGGCTTTCCTTCAGTCAACTAGGGCCCCCATCAGTTAAAAAAATATTACTCGCTAAATACAAAACTTATCGAAAATCTGTCTTACCAGATTGAAGTAAAGGTACCCTAAATTATTTAGAACCTATAAATCCTGAAAAATATAGTTCACTGTAGTTACAGGTACACAAACTGCTAAAAGTGGCCGTTTTTCGCACTTTTTGTATCTGTGACTACAGTGAACTATATTTTTCAAGATTGATAGGTTCTAAATAAACTAAGGTACTTTTACTTCAATCTAGTAAAACAGATTTTCGATAAATTTTGTATTTAGCGAGTAATATTTTTTAACTAATGGGGGCGCTAATTGACCGCAGGAAACCCCTTAAGTACCTGATCGAGAGCTTCGCTCTATAGTAGCCGCCTCAACTACAATATCATCGGGTGAGCAAGCTTTGCTACCCGCCAACAGATGGCGCTGTAGGTTTCTGTCTAAAACGTGGTATTTAAAAAATTCTTTAAAGAACGGGAAAAAAGAATTTCCCAGATATGCGAGCTAGGTAGATCGATTTTTTGCCCCCGAAAACCCCCGAATGGTAAATTTCATCGAAATCGTTAGAGCTGTTTTCGAGAAACCGATTAAAAATATATATACCAATATTGCTCCTTTAATACTTCAGGATATTGTATTGATGGTGTCAAAAGTACTACCAGCAAATATGAATTGCCTCTTTTTGAGTAGTCGCTGATATTTTCGAGTATATTTGTCCGTATTTTTCGTCCTATTGTCACCTATCGTAATACAAATTGACATTTATTTATGTTTAGCTAACAGATCACGTATTCTGAGACAGCCGTTTTCTGAAAATAAATGGAAAAATCTTGTTTATTGCATAGATTGTGAGTGTAGGAGGATACGGAATAATGATTTTTTTTTAAATTGTCACATAATAAATTCTATAATATAGTACAAAAATGTTTATAAAAAAGCTTTTATTACATGTAGAAAAAGAACTAAAACGTTATCACAGTCTCAGGTTTTCAAATAAAAGCGTTTACTACCTCTCTTTTTACTTTCGAGCGGAGCGAGAAAGGTATTGTATTCGTGAAAAAAAAAGTTTTTCTAATTTTGTCAAAAATGTGTTCTATGTCATCATAAAAACCAAGTCTCCCAAAAATGTCCTTCCGTCGGTCGGTCGGTCGGTCGGTCCGTCGGTCGGTCTGTCCGTCACGGTTTTGCCTAGCGGCTAAACGAATGGTCCGATTGACACCATATTTTGAATTTAGGAGTTTTGTGCAAATCCATCGAAGGGTTCTAAGTGGTTTCTTGCTGGCTCTCATTTTGAGGGTAGCTGTCATACAACGAAAATGAAAAATTGAATGTTTTTCAAAAACGGCTCATAGAATCTTGATGAAAATTTGCAGGACCAGGCATCTGTATGTAAGATATCTTGCACCAGTATCAATTTTATTGATCTGTGGGGTGTTCCTGTACCACCAAATCGTAAAGTGATTTACCCAAAATTGGTTCCATGGAGTTTATTGAAAAAAATTATAATATTAATCCTGGATTGTTGTCTATCTGACTGGATATTCTTTATGATTTTTTTGAATAAAATTTAGTACACAGAGTGTACCAAAAACTGAAAAATCTTGCTCAGTAGACTAAACTGAACAATTATCCATAAGTGTGTTGGGAAACTAAAAAAATCTCCATGCAAGTATCCTACGGTAGTATCCATTGATCTGCGCAAATTCATATAAAGAGTGTTCCAGTACTACCAAAAGTTAAACATGTGATTTACTAGAAATCGTTTAAGGTTTGTTTGTTTTAATGTGTGACAATTCGAATTCTGAATTGATCTGTATATTTAGATCGAAAAAAATTTCTTGAAAAACGTAAATAAAAGTTTGTATTTCCATACTATGTGTATGGCATTACAAATTTAAGTTTGCGGTTGATAGTTTTTCCTTGAGTATTGCGAGAAAGTAAGTGCAGTGCTGCTGTACCATTTATTTATCATTTCTCTCATGCTGTTTCATAATGTAACACGCTTTTATATGAAAACCTGAGACTGTGATAACGTTTTTATAAGTTCTTTTTCTTATTAGAGTTAAAGCTTGTTTTGAAGCCCATATTTTACCATTACTTTATTAGGGTTCCGTACCTCAAAAGAAAAAACGGAACCCTTATAGGATCACTTTGTTGTCCGTCCGTCTGTCTGTCTGTCTGTCAAGACCCTTTATCTCACGAACGGATAAAGGTATCAGGTTGAAATTAATAACATATATTTGTAATTATTTCTAATAGTGTCGACTTCTACATATAAAAAACTGATCCTGAACCGTCTAAAATACTCATACACGAAATACAATTTTGAAATTTGGTAAAATTAAAGGGAAGCATGAACATATGCAGCCGAAGCGAAAATGTTCCGGTGGACGTGCGGTGGACGTCAGGTTAGCAAAGTTTAGTATTTTAAAGGTAACCAATTTGATTTGTTTTTATTCGCAAATGTGTTGAAAAACGTCGTAAAAAGCTCGTGCGCGTTGGTAATTACACCCGCGGCTCCATTACGCCCTCGCCTGCGGCTCGGGCTGCAATTTTTGAGCGCGCAAAATTGAAATTTTCAGATCTTGTGTGGTTCATAGATCCTATAATAAACACGACAAATATTTGTAAAATGGCGCGCATTCTTTCTTTTTCAGCGGTCACAGATTATACGTCGCGTGAGGAGCCCCCAAAACACTACCATGTTATCTTACATTAGTCAATCTAGTAACCAAGCTATAAAAAAAAGTCATTGTCACTCGGTACCCAAACATCCTATTCCATTTACCTTGAAATAAATTATCAAAAATTGAATATCTTGTTACGTAAAAGACAAATTTATTGTTAATTACTTAATTACTATAAATAATTTCATAAAATCAACATTCATTTATGATATTTTCTCGAAGTCAGCTTGAAAATTTTAGTAACATAATAAGCATAAAAACTCCTTGCTCTTGGCCGATAAAAAAAAAACAAATATAAAACACTAGTTAAGTAATATTATGACAAAAACACGCGTGTTTAATGAGCTGGATTATGGACCTTAATACAGTGCAAATAGAGCTGTTTTATGAGCAAATGTGTTGAAAAGTATTTTATGTACGTGGTGTATTTTTATGTAGGATTATTATAAGTAGCCACCAACCCGCTTCGCATGATCCACCCTACGCCCATTTCAACACCCAAAGGTTGCCTGGAAGATATTGCTACCTTAGCAATAAGGCCGCCTTTTGTACTACTCTGTTCTTTTTCTGTGTATTTCTGTAACTATCTCTTGTATTGACTGATTTATCAACGTAGAGCCGAAACCACTGAATCTTCAAGCACAAAATTTGCAGGGTATGTTTTCCACATTATAAAAGTTTGCGATAAGAAACGATTCTAAGAAAATTTCTTTTTTCAAGCTTTAAATTAATGATTATTATTATTTATTAAAGGGGTGAAATAGGGAAAGTGTTTCGTATGAAAGTCCTTTGTTTCAGAATTAAGAATGCAAAATCAAATTTAGTATTAGTATTTTTATTCATTGCAAAGTGTACATACAATAGTCATTGATAATGTAAGGGAAGGAAAACGGACGGGCATGTGGACGGGGACGCAGACGTGAATGCGGACCGGGATGCGGACGGGGATGCAGACGGGGATGCGGATGGGCATGGGGACAGCAGTAGGAATAGGGGACGGGTTAGGATAGAGGTAGGGGTAAGGGAAAGGATAGGGGTAGGGAAAGGGGTAGGGATAGGGCAAGGGTTAAGAGTATTGATAGAGGTAGAGACAGGGGTAGGGATATAGGGGTAGGGATAGGGGTAGGATGGGGTTGGCAAGGGGTAGAATTTTTGTATGCAGTAAGTTTATCTGTTAAGAAATCACAATAATTGATACTACTCGTAATAATACTGACCAACCTCTCTAAAGCTATCACATATATATATTTATTTTACTTCCATCCTAAACTATTGTTTTAGTTTTTCTCAATTAGCTCTGTTTTGAAATAACATAAGGAGTCTCTCATCTCACTCTCTACATTAGTTACGTTAAGTGGCAACTTTAAGGCATAATAATACTGCTGAGTTCCCCCCCCCCCCCCCTGTTTTGAGTAATTTTGAGTAACGTCTGTAAATTATATAAAATTCAGCTGGATCTTAATTGTACTCATGGACTTGCGCACGGTAAGTCCCGTTTTTCTTTAGTTTAAAATTACCCGGGATTTGACGGAAAAATATCTGATTCATACGGAAAACCGGTAACTACATAAAATACGAAATCCACGCGAGCGAAGCCGCGGGCAACAGCTAGTAGTAAATAAACGACAGCATTATATATAAAATTTAAAAAAAAAACACGACACAAACTTCAACCCCCTCCCTTCCAGGCTTCAGGCCTTCCGCCTTTCAGGCGTGACTCCCGCCGACTCCCGGTATTAATCAACTCCAATTTACCTAAAGAACACGCATGCCAAGTTTCATCATCGTACTAAAAACAACGTCACCTCCCAAAATTCCCATACATTTATTGTCATAAAATTCCGCTAAATCCTCTACTACTACCTTCCAGCTCTATAAACAGAACAGATTATAGGTGAACAATGTAGGTATAACAGGTATTGTTAATCACTACATATTATAGAAGAAAGTCCCCCGAAACGTTTTTCTGTCGTCATCCATCATGTCTGTCTGTGATCGCTAAACTCTGGAACTACATATCGATTTCGATCCGGTTTTCACTAATAGATAGATTAATTCAATAGAAAGGTTTCAGGCTATAATTTATAATCATTGAGTGCAAACTAACTGAACTGTGATGATGTTTGTCGATCGAGTGGGAAAAAAACGTGCCTCTAGAGAGCTTTCTGGGCGTGCGCTGCGTAAATGGTTTCTTTTATATCAAAGTTATGTATGAAAGAATTGTTGTTCTCTAAGAGCTCTAAAGAAAAGTCCACGATAGTATTTGACTATCTTTTAAGGATAACCCACAGTAACCAACTATTTATAGCAAAAAAGTAGATTTTCAAAATAAGGTATTTTTGAACGTATTTTTGCCCTCAAGGTATGGATCCTTATCTAATTTAAAAGGTTAGTAATATAAAACAATGAACGCAGATCAAAATTGTCCTACACACCATGTTATTAAAATGAATATCTTGGAAGATATCACAATATCTAAATCAGTCTAATTTAAGTCCTAGAATGAGCTTTACACTCGATGCGCATTTCTGTTGATAGCCGAGTTTCCGAAGTTAATATCAGCGAGCCAGGAACCTGACGGGGCACACACAGAGGGCGCTGAGGGCGCACGTCGTTGCGACTGGTCGTCCAAAGCCTGATTTTTTAAATTTTTGGTATATTCTTTTGAGGTTGTCGTCCTGAGGTACAACGAAATATTTTAGAGTTGAAGGCTACGTCATATATCGCAATAAAAGGCACCACCTCTACCCGTAGTTTAGTACCCGTGCGAAGCCGGGGCGGGCCGCTAGTGCAATATAATGCAATATATTGCAATATATTGACCTGGTCTCAATCAATTGAGTGTAGTGGTAGTTTGTAAATAGGGAAAACTCAATAAATATCTACAAGCTTTTAAAAGTACGTACACGTAAATTTCGAACTGATTTCGATACCTCAAAGAGAGACAGAGCAGCAAGACCTTTCCATAATAAATAGTAATATACAAAGGTAATGTTCTTAGAAAGCCGACTCTTAAAGTAGGCCGTGCTACAGTGGTTTCTTGTCGTTTCTTTTACGCTGCCATAGCACGATCCGAAACGGCGTAGACTCGCTCTATTTGCATTGTATTCTGCATGACATTCAATAAGTATTCTGTAACGAATCTACTTTGAATAAAATTATCTGAATCTGAATTTGAATCTGAAATAGAGGTTTATTTTTAGTTTGTTCACGTGGATACCCTGACCTTGACCTCACACGTGTAACGTCCAGCTTTTTATATAGAACGACGTTCGATAAGAAATACCTATATCAGACAATCCGTTTGTTAACCTTTATTAGTACAAACAAATTGCTTCTAGCGAGCGCGCGTTATCTTACGTCAATAATATAAATAATAATATTTATTAATGATAATATTTTTTTTAGAGACTCCTTTATGTTATGTCAAAACAGTGCCAATTTTTAGAAATAATTGAGGAAAACTAAAACTATTTTCTAGGATGGAAGTACTATGACTGGTAAAAAAAATGATATGTGATAGCTAATGAGAGGTTGGTCAGTATTATTAGTAACAATTATTGTGATTTCTTAACAGGTAAACCAGATTCAGTTTACTTCATACAAAAATTCTACCCTTTGCCAACCTCATCCTACCCCTATCCCTACCCCTATATCTCTACCCTTATCCCCACCCCTGTCTCTACCTCTATCCCTACCCTACCCCTTTCCCTATCCCTTCTCCTATCCCTACCCCTATCCCTTCCCTTACCCCTATCCCTTCCCCTTACCCCAACCTCTACCCTAACCCGGGCCCTATTCCTACTCCTGTCCACATCCCCGTCCGCATCCCGGTCCGCATCCCGATCCGAATTACCGTCCGCATCCCCGTCCGCATCCCGATCCGCATTCCCGTCCACATCCTCGTACACATCCCGGTCCACATCCCGATCCACATTCCCGTCCGGATCTCCGTCTGCGTCTCCGTTCGCATCTCCGTCCGAATCCCCATCTGCATCCCCGCATGTCCCCGTCCGCGTTCCCGTCCCCGTCCCCGTTCCCGTCCCCGTCCCCGTCCCCGTCCCCGTCCCCGTCCCCGTCCCCGTCCCCGTCCCCGTCCCCGTCCCCGTCCCAGTCCCCGTCCCGTGACAACAATTCTCCATGCACAATCGGACTTGGGCTTTATATAAAACTAGAAGCTGTCCAGGAGTGAAGTAACGCCTTACCTTATTGAGGATGCCTGGGCAGCTTTTTACCGCAGTTTGGGCTTTTGACTCAATGTTAGCGCCGAAGTTCAGGTTTGCACACAGCTTAATGCCAAGTAGCTCGAGGCTGTCGGTAACTGGTACAATTGTACCTCGGAAAGTAGGAGCCAGATTGAACGGACTCCTTTAATTGTTGTAGTTTCCGTAATCAGGGACCTGATATACCATACAAACGACACCCATATTTATTTTCAGACATATTTAGTTAACATTTCAATTTTAAAACGTTTGTTTCAAGTGAAGTTCTTGCAACAGTGTAAATGAATCGAATGATAGGCAAATAGAGAACATTCCGCCAACAAAAATTGCATTACACCAACATTTCCTCCGAGCAGTTTTTCGGGGCGTCATGTTTGGGGACAGGTTGAACCACTGCAAAAATTGCCTACTCATGAAAACTGGGGCTGGTCAAAGGTGAATCAAAGCTGGCAACTTACATGGACCGACCTGCCAGTGCCCGCTAAAGCTTGTCAGGAAATCATAATCGCTGTAAAAAACTTTGTGGCGGCAGATGTAAATGTGTGCGAAGTTCACTTTAGTGTACTTACAGATATATGTTTATGCGGTGGCTGTGGGCGCTGTTATTAAACTTTAAATTCTTGTCATTATTCTGTTTTATTTCAAGCATTGTCAGCTACATTAATAACCCATAAATTGTAATTTTTGGATAACATTGCCTCATGGCAATCATATCATTATTTTAAATCTGGTTTAAATAAGTTTTATTGAAATATATTCAGATTTTATGAATATTTATTATACTTATTAAATAAACTAGTTAGATAAATAGCCTAGTTAATTATGTAATTCGCTTTTTTTTGGCTATATCCACGATTATTGATAGTATTCACCCATTCAAAATCCTATAAGTCAGGCACTTGCTGTTCACCCGCAAAAAGTTTTAATTTTAATTTTCAAGCTTTTTATCAGATTTTTTAAATCTATATCATATTTTTAGAATCAAATTAAAACAGCGTATTCATTAGTATTTTTTTCCTGATAATATCTTTATAGGTTTCAAAGAAATCGACGCTAAAACAGGAAAAAACTAAAGTTTGCCATGTTAAAATTATGAGATTTAAAAAAAAATGTTTCAAGTTTTCCTCTGAAATCATGTTTTTTAAGTCTAAAAATGAATTTGCCATTCACGATTTACTCGAAAATGATACCACAGTTGTTATAGTAAATAAACGACAGCATATATAAAATTTCCAAAAGGACACGGCGGGAGTAAACTTTAACCCCCTCCCTTCCCCCCCTCAGGCGTGACTCCCGCCGTTTCCCAGTCTTGATCAACTCCAATTCACCTAAGGAACACGCATGCCAAGTTTCATCATCGTAATCAAAACTTTGATCACCTAATCCGCTAAATCCTCCAGTATAGTCTCTGGAAGCATTATTATTAGGTGTAATGGGGCAATGTATCCCACTTCTGTTCTTGAGCTTGTTGTTGTCTTTCAATCAAAGTCGAACATATAGTTGGATTAAATTTATCGCTTTATATGGTGCCTTACGAGTGATCATACTCGCGCTCCGAGGATTCTTATAAATCTTTAGTATTTATAGAAGCAATATCCATTTTTAGATACGCAAAACTGTTTGTATGTGAAGTATTTTTGCGAATGTCTACAAATCGTTTTATTATATATAGTTGAAAACTAAAATTTGAAAAAATAAAAAAAAACAATTATTGACCGTTAAAGTAAAACCATTCCATAATAATATGATTTGCCACTTGACTTAGTAACGACTATATAAATTTATGCCCCAAAACTATGTAGAATAAAAAGAAATCTGAACTACAGATCCCAGCAACCAACAGCTACCATGAAATCAGATTTTTCTTTTCCCAACGCGTACAATGCGTCTGACTCACAGTACGGGAGACGCATTTTTGAAGCGTTCGTCGTTCAATTCGCCGGATTATTCATACCGGTGATTCCTACCACTCGAAAGTATTAATAATCTGTGATGAGAACGACATTAATATTTTCTCAGGGACTAGATAAGTACTATACGTGCAACTTTCATGTATTCTATGCGTACAACCATTTTCTTCACACATGACATTACTCTGACATATTAACTTTTTAAATTGTTTTCCGTTCCCTCGCAATTTATCACCGGTGTTTATAAATCAATGAGCAATTGCTTTCCAGTTGTTATTTTTTCTGCGTGAAACGAAAGCTGCTTAATGATTTGAATTGAATGGCAACACTGCTTTCGAATGAGTCAAAAATGCGTAAAATCGAGAATAATAGAAATAATTTTCTTCACTTCGAACGCTTCAAAAATGTGTCTCCAGAACTCGTAACTAGAATATGTACTCGTACTGTCCAGACAATGCTACAATGTGGCTACATCATCCACAGCGAACACAAAGGAAATTTAATCCGCGAGTGAAGCGCGGAGGCATTACAGTGTACTGTCAGCGGGGTATTCACTGGCCGACTTGTTAGTAAGTTTAATAAATATCACCTTCAGAATCACAAATTTCTCAAACAAATTATGTACGCAATGCTAATCATAGCACCACATCATCTTTAGAACGATTTGCGTTTTAAAAACTTAACTAACACGCAGTTGCATACAGTTTCTTTAAAATTAAAGCTGTGTTAAATATATTGCTGCCACTTGCTATTTGTTTGTTACGGTTCAGCGACTTTCAGGTTGACTAATGCAGTTTGTAAATGCATGCAGGATTTCTGAAAATAGAATCTACCCTAATGACACTAATCATCAATATTCATGACGTATATTCTGGGACAGTTCCTAATTTGGCAACTTACTCAGAAAGATCTAAATTCACAGCAAAGTCAACTTGTCGAATAAGAAACAATAGAAAAAGAAATGCAGTTTAGAAATTATTTTAAATACACACTAATCATGCTGAAACTGTAGTTTGAATTTTACACAAAGTTCAGTACCAGCTGCGTGGCGATACAACCGTAAAGACGCTTAGACACGTGATTAGACTGCAATCTGTCAAACACTGACTCGCTGAATGTGAAAAACCAACCCATTTTACAGGTCCAATGGTAAATAATAGATTGCCGAGTAGTGTAGTGGACGATTCTTCACTTAATAGCTTTAAAATCAGGCTTAAAAACTGGCTCCTCGAGCATACTTTTTATAGCTTCGGGGAATTTCTCAATAGTAAAATTGACAACATAAGTACTTATGTACGAGTACCTTTCTTTTTTAATAGTTAATTTAGTATTATGACTTTGTTTAGATTTTTCATGATAGTTTTGTTATTATGACATTTTATTTACATTATTGACATTTTAAATTTGTATAATATTATAGAAAGGTTTTTGGTTTTAAATTTCATAATGTGATGTTTTTTTTGACATGTAATAACAGTAATTATTACCAAATAAATTAATATGAATATGAAGTGTGAAAGTTATCTGTCCGATTAATAGTACGGATAGTAGCAAGTGAAAACGTATCATGTATGGCCTGCCTTATCCTTCATTACCCGCGTAGTTCTGTTCGCAGGGCGATGAGCAGTGCATTGTTGGAGCATAAAAGGTAAAAGGAGGTGAATGGCGGCCTGAGGCGTTGATATTGTGTTTTAGCTTATAAAATTTCCGTTAATAAGCAGTTTTTATGCACTACCTGTACAATGTGTAAGGGATAGATTGACAAAAACTGAAAGGTTGATGAAACTGAACAAATTTCCCCAAGAAATATATCCCCCAAAATGAAAAAATTTAAACTTAAAAAACTTAAAAAGGCCGCTCCATACAAAATTCCACGGGTAGACATGGGTTGAAACTATTCTTTGCCGACACTACACGGACGACCCATATCTACCCATGGGTGTCGTAAGAGGTGACTAAGGGCTTATGAACCGGTGGACGAGCAGCAGCATCATTCTGTTTATCGTACCATCTTACATACTGCGGTCACCAACTACAGCGGTCGCCAGCCGCAACGCTTACAAGCGTGGTGACTATGGTAAATCCCCTCCGAAGTGCGATGCGTTTTTGCTGGAATACTGGTGGGAGGCTCCCTGTCCTGTGGGCGGTTCATGTTATCGTACAGTCATACAAAATTACATATTTTATTGAAGAGATTGTTGTATTGAGAGCCCGATTTTTATTTACGTTTTCGATATAAATGGTCCATGATAAAAGTGATTAAGTTTTATCACTTATCATGCCCTTTCAAAATTTGCCAACCTGTGCAAAAAGTAATTTTCTGAACAAAAACTTGTAGTTTAGAAGTTTTCATTAAATTATTTGACTTTTGAAGCGCTCGGCCGAGTGATACCACTCGGTAACTATGTTGATATGTATAGATTTGTATATTTAATTTGTTCGCCGATTTTTAGCAAATAAATTATCTTTATCTGTAACCCTTTCTTTTACGACTTCATTTTGTTACTTCTTAAATGAAAATAATGAAGAGAATATATTTTAAGCATATTCCCCTCTATTAAAAGTAACTTTCATGATTGATTACAATCATATAGCAAAATGATACATTTACTTACATGCCACGTTTTCCATTACATAAATTCTTATAATACACGTTTGGAACTGTATTAAGCCAAGGCCTAGACTAGGTCACGGGGTATAACCTAAGTGCTCCTAGTAATAATCGTTCATCAAAGTTGTTCCCTGCATTTTAAGGAAAATGTAAAGAAAATACAAAGGCTAAGTATATTTTTATATTAGACTCAAGTTAAATTACGAGACCCATATGGTGCCAAAATAGAATAGGACCTACAAACCCATCTCTACCCGTGGATGTCGTAAGAGGCGACCAATGGACTATAAACCGCTTAAAGTTTGGAGAAATACCATAGTCACCACGTTCGCTAGCGTTGCGGCCGGCACCATGGACCGCAGTTGTTGGTGACCGCAGTACGTAAGACTGTAAGATACAAAAAAGGTCGCTGCATCTCATCCTCCGGTTAAAATGTTTTTCGTCGTCTTTTACGTCAAAATGAAAATATACAAACAATATCTTTTAAAAATATGGACCTATTTTTACTAGTTTCGTTGTCTTAACATTCTTTTTCAGTATTCGGCAGACCATCCCTTTTGCCAAGTGTTTACGGCATATTTTACCAAATAATTTGACTATCTAAAAAAATACACATTAATATCAGATCACTTTTATTCTACAAGTTTTCAGCATACTTTTTTACTTAACTACAGCATTTGAAGTTATTTAAGCCTATTTACAATAAAGATACATACTCGTACGTTACCAAATCACAGAATACTTATTTTTAATACAACTTTCTTCTCCAATGGTCAAACTAAGAATGCGCTCGCTGCCCGTCATACTTCGTCAGAAATATTATAGAAATATTATTAGGTCTTTACCTATGAAATTGCCGTTTTGTATGGCGAATTTTAGGTAACCTTAATTTTCAGTACTAACATTTTTCTTAGGAACTATAAATCCATTTTTAGGGTTCCGATACCAAAATGGTAAAAAAAAGGAACCCTTATGGTGCCGCTCTGTCTGTCTGTCTGTCTGTCCGTCTGTCTGTCACACCTCTATATCTCAGCAACCACTTATGCTATCAACCTGAAATTTGGAATAGTTTTAGAATATAGTTGCCCAACTTAATTGCACAAGAAAAAATTTTGAAAAAAGTATGATTATTAATATAAAGGGGGCCAAAATAGGGGGGGCCAAATTTCAAATTGTCGCTACTAGGTCGAGTGGGGTATCATATGAAAGGGCTTTACTTGTACATTTTAAAATATATTTTTGTATTTTTTTAAATTTCTTAGTTTTAAAGTTATGATGAAAAATGTCAAGAAAAATACCATTCCCCCCCCCTTATCTCCGAAGTTTGAGTAAGGAAAAATCTGAATTAATTACAGGTGACAGAAGTTTATATAAACTTTACAGCAAAAATAAAACGATCTTTCTAAGTTGCACAGTTTTTCAGAAATCTGCAAAAAACCTTTACAAACAAATTTAGTTTTGCGGTCCTGAAAATGGACTTTATTGCTTCCAAAAATACTATAGGTATATTGGATCCCTCGGCGCGCGAGTCCGACTCGCACTTGACCGGTTTTTTTAATTTTTTTAAGCATTATTGGGAAGACATTAGGCTAACAGAAGCTTAAATTTAATTTTCGAAAAATATTATCTGTAAAAAATATAACAAATCTAATGATGAAATCGGACGACATTTATGACGAACAATTTTCAAACCTTTAATTTTATACAGGGTGTTAATTTAATTGCGTGCCATAGCTTAAGGGATGTTTCAGTAACGATAAAGGGACACAAAAAAAATATTTAAAAAATCCTACTTATTTTTTTTATCATCAATGATATTTTTTTTATAATTTATTAGGCATTACATTTTGACGGTCCTAAGATCGTTAAAGTATGAAGGGAAAATTGGAGTCACACAAAAAAAAGAAAGAATTACTTGATACTCGCACGCTGGCTCGTTGATAGCGCGGTGGCCCCCCGCGTTAGTTTAGTTTCAATGGAGTTTTTTTTTAAAGTAGGATTTTGTAAATATTTTTTTGCGTTCCTTTATCGTTACTGAAAGACACCCTAAGCTATGGCACGAAATTAAATTAACAGCCTGTATATCAAACTAAAAATAAAAACTTTATTTTATGCGTAAATTGATAACCTTGAAGTCAACTTTCAAGTATAAATCAAATGAAAAAAATAGCATTAGAATTATAGGAATTATAATCTCATTAATCTGTAAGAAAATTTCGGCAATTTCATAGGTAAAGACCTATTATTAAATTAAAACCGATGACGTCGTCGCTCCCACCAAAATAGCTCCTATTGGCTGTGTTCAATGCTAACCTTTTTAATTTACCGACTTGGAATATCGTACTTTTAGATTAAAGTGCTGCCATTTGATGTGAGTGACAACATCACCAAAAATCTTTCATTTCTGTTGCCTCATCGCATCGCTCCCTAAAATAGCAGCAAGCCGACCGTCCATGAATAGTGTATGAGGTGACAGCTCGGCCACTCCAAGAGGTGTTATTTCACTTTATTCCGATACTGCTCTTCAGTTTACGCTAGGATAGTAAAATGTTGAGACGACACAGATAATACAAGGCTATTTTTTCTACGACATCCATTTGCCCACTGTAAGGTCAAAAGCAACCACTTTTGTTCTAGCAACACGCAAAATTTTTTCATAGGCTCAGTAATAGTGTTCCATTGGCACCCCTTAGTTGCGGAACCTTAAAAAAGGTCCCATTACTATAAAAAGTAAAGTACCCTCATTCTCGCCAATTAAAAGTTGACCGAGCAAGCGACATGTGCAGGAAATTAATACAACTTTTTTTGCTGAAATTACTCGCGAAGTGCTCTTTCATGGTTAAAGCTTTTTTCTACTTTAAGCTGGGTTTTATTTTACTGACTTAAATGTACGGCTTTTGTTATGATTTATATGTACAGGGTGTAAGGAATGGTGTACCGAAAACTGAAAGGGCGTGCTCAGTTAACAAAACTGAACAACTTTCCCAAAGAAACATTTTTGAGAAATGAAAAATTTGTTTTACCTCCCCATACAAACTTTTTAATTTTTTTCATTTGTGGTTCAGTTTCGTTGACTGAACACGCCCTTTCAATTTTCTTTCTGTATAATGTGTATTACTTCAATCATCTATCTCTGTACAATACAGGATGTTGAAAAGTACAATGATCCTGCTAACTCCATCATAAATAGATTGTAAAAAAATACTTTTATAATTTATGGGTGATCATAAAATTTTGATTTTACTTGAATTATACAGGATTTTTTTTCACCCCGGATTTTTTTTAATCTGGTACTGTCCGTGAAACTGAACAACTTTTCCCAAGGAAATTTTTCGAAAACTGCATCAGCTGACAGCACACTTTGTATGAGAGTTCGAATTTTTTTCCGTTCCTTGGAAAAAGTTGTTCAGTTTCGTGGGCAGAACCACATCTTAAATTTCCGGGGTGATAAAAAAATATGTTGTATTACAGTAATTCATTAAAAAAAAGTATGTCCGTGCGCTAACTACCCATAAACGTCAAATTTATGCTACACATTATTAAATCTGTGTCTGGGTGTTATTTATCTATTTATGTATTTGATCCGTCCGTGTGGTGCCGGCAAAGAATAGTACCAACCCTTACATACCCGTGGGTGTCGTAAGAGGCGACTAAGGGTTAGAAACTGGAGGATGGGCAGCAGCATCCTCCTTTGTATCTAACATCTTACTTACTGCGGTCACCTACAACTGCGGTCCATGGTGCCAGCCGTAACGCGAACAAGCGAGAAGACTATGGTACTGCCCCTCTTCATTTTTCCAGCAAAAGCTAGAATTCTAGAGGGAGCTCCCTGTCCTGTAGTGGACGTTTCATGGGATGTTATGATGATGATGTATTTGATCAGCCTCTGGTACCCATAGTACATTCTTTGCCTAGATTGGAATCACTTGGATGACTTTGTATGAACTCTCCCCCAATATTTGAAAAGAATGTCGAAACTAAACGCGAACAAAGTCGTGGGCACATCTAGTTAAAATATGCAAATTTAGCCCGTGTTTCAATCACGTCATAATTGCAAATTTTAATTGAAATAATGTAATTATTTATGTCTGTTAAAATTCACCCTGTACAAAAGAATGACAGTTTATTAGGATCCCATAAAAACATACTTCGTGGCAACAAGGTGTCAAATATTTTGATTTCATTCAAATGAGTTGGTAATTTTATTTTTTCATGCGGTAGCAAGCAATCTTGGAAGCAATTACTTTTACTCGACTGTAGATAGGGTGACCATGAAATTTAGATCATCAGCGCCCAAATCCGAAAAACCGACGTTAACTTTAAACGATGTTTGGCACCGGGTTGGCAATTACAGTGTGATTGTACGTGACGAACGTTACTCGTCCGTATGGTGCCGGCAAAAAATAGTACCAACGCATTTCTACCCGTGGATGTCGTAAAAGGCGACTAAAGGCTTATGTACTGGAGGATGCGCAGCAGCATTTTTCTGTGTATCGACTGTATCGTACCATTTTTCATACTGCGGTCACCAACAACAGAGGTCGACAGTCGCAACGCTTACAAACATGGTGAATATGGTAAATTACCTCCAAACTACGACGCGTTTTGCTGGAATTTTAGAGAAAGCTCATCGTCCTGCAGTGGACGTTTCATGATATGATATGATGCTACGTGGAGAAGGCAGTTGCTGTTTGTCGTCTGGTGTAGGTTTCTTTAGTTTTTTATTATGTATGAAATGAACAATCGAGCATATATAAAGAGAATGTTAATTTTGTTTTGTTGTTAGTTTATGTTTAAATGGGCCACCTGTTGGTTAGTGGTCATCACCGCTCATCCTTCTTTCTTATTTGTAGCTTACCTTGACTTAAAAAACGTGTTGTACTTCCTAAGAACTAAGAACACACCAGTAGTACAAGCTCTCTGAAAAGGTACTTGACCACAAAAGCCATACTACTTTCTACTTTCACCTGCTAAGTAGCCCTAATTGAAGTATAAGATTAGATTTCACATTAATTTAGAAGGACCATAATAATACGCAGTTACATTTTGATTGCTTTTGAGGTGACTAAAGGATAGTGAATACTTAAACCTGTGATATAGGTTTTGGTTTAATGGGCGTCATGTAATTCATACTCTATATTTTGTCTCAAGAGGCCTTAACTGGCTACAATAAGAATTGCACACGATCGTATGATATGGTACCTTCTACAATAATTTTGTAAAGTAACTGATTTTTTTTTTTAATTTATGGATTTGAAGTTTAAGAAGACTGTTGGTTTTTCTATAATTTTATTTTTATTTTATTCATATACCTTTTTAAAGTATTTAACATAAAGTATGTTGTTCGTTAACCTGAGCAAAGTTGCAAATAAAAATAAATAGATGATACAACCTAGTAAACCGTTGATGTCAGATGTCAGTATTATCCCAAAAACTCGTGAAATGCTGGTCACAGCAAGTCTAAGGGTGAAAAATGCAATTTTCTTTATGAGCAAAAAATTTTCAAGGATTAAGGCCCAGACGAAATTGTGGTTCCCCGGCAAATGAAGGTTACGGTGCAAATGAGACTAAGAAAACTTACCACATTTTTTTAGCCTGCAGTTTATTTTGATTTATGACTCATTTATTACAGGTTTCGTAACAATTTTTTGCCGTTTTTGTCACTGTTAGCTCTTCAAGTTTGGGGTTTTTTAGAAAGTTATAAAACACCCTGTATCTTACTTAAAAGGATTACGAGTATATTTTTTTTACCGTCTTTGGGCTAACTTTTGACTCCGATTTAGCCTTGAGGAGGAGGATGAGGTCGACGATAGAACGTGCTTGCCTAGAAGAAGCCTATTCACTCGCGACCTAATAAGAACTTGGTATTTAACGGTCTTTTTCTTTTTGAGGTTAGGTAGGTCATCTTTCCACCTATGTCAATCACCACCTACTTCTTTGGCTTCTTTTATTCTCCAAAACCTTTCTTTGTTAGGGTGCTGGCTGCCATTTCGGTGAATGGTTTGTACATGACTCATTTCGATAGGGGGGAGGGGATAATTCAGATCGATACGGATCGATTTTGTCCTGACAATTTTTGCCGTATGTGGCTGCATTTTTGAGTAGAGAGGTAGAGAGGTAGAGAGGTAAGAGGTAGAGACGTAGAGAGGTAGAGACGTAGAGACGTAGAGACGTAGAGACGTAGAGAGGTAGAGAGGTAAAGACTTAGAGACGTAGAGAGGTAGAGGTACAGGTACAAGTAAAGTAGAGGGAGAGGGAGAAGGAGGGGAAGGGGGATAAGGGGGGAGAGAGGGAGGGGGAGGAGGAGAGACAGAGGGAGGGGGAGGGCGAGAGGAAGGGGGGAGAGGGAGAGGGTTTTAGTTTTTCTCAATTACTTCTGCGAATTGGCTCTGTTTTGAAATATTACTTAAACGTGTCTCTCATCTCTCTCTTTACATTTGTTAGGATACTGCTGCTAAGTTCCTGTGTTCTGAGTAATTTATGAGTAACGTCTGTATATTATTTAAAATTTAGCTGGATCTTGAATTATACTCATTGATTTGCGCAGGGTTAGTCCTGTTTTTCCTTAGTTTAAAATTACCCCGAAATGATGGCATAAATAATAATTTTCTTGGACTAAAATATCTCATTGCTTCGGAAAACCGGTAACAACCTAAATACGAAATCCACCCGAGCGAAGCCGCGGGCAACAGCTACTCTATATATATAAAAGAAGAAGACTGACTGACTGACATATCAACGCACAGCCCAAACCGCTGGGTCTAGAGATTCCAAATTTGGCACGTAGGTTTCTTATGAGGCCTAGTGGTGCACTAAGAAAGGGTTTCACAAAATTCCACCTCTAAGGGGGTAAAATCGGGGTTGAAAATTTGTATGAAAGTCCGTCACTTTTGAAGTAAGGATCTTCAAAATTTGTATTTAGGCTGACAACTAAAAATTCAGTTTTACGTGTCTCCGGGTTATTGAAAATTCTACACCCTAAGGGGTGAAAACGGGGATGAAGTTGAAAATACTTCATTTAAAAAAAAATCCACTAAATTTAGGCGTTAGGGTTGTAATTATGTGGAACGTACATCTTTGTTATTGAAATTCCACCCCAAATTCAACCCTTAAAAGAGGGAAATGGGGTAAAACGGTCTAAAAACCACTATGGGTATGGTTTGTATGGTTTATCGGGTCGCTGATTACGAAAACTAGAACAATTTTGAAATCCAACGTGGTGGACGTTAAATACCATCATCACCTGGGTATGGGATTGAGGTGCGATTGGGTTGAAATGTCTAAAAATAAATATGTGTGACGTTTGTATGATTTATCGGGTCGCTGATTACAAAAACTACAACAATTTTGAAATTCAACGTGGTGGACGTAATACCATCATCCCTTGGGGATGGGGTTGGGGTGCGATAGGGTTGATATGTCTCAATATCAATATGGGTGTCGTTTGTATGTTTATATAAGGATAGGGATAGCGGTTAAGATGGCGTTAGGGGTAGGGATAGGAGAAGGAATAGGGATAGGAATAGGGAGGGGCAGGGTTAGGGGCAGGGATAGAGGTAGGGTCTGGGGCAAGGTTAGGGAGAGGGAGAGGGGGAGGGGGAGGGGAGGGGTAAGGGAGGGGTAGGGGAAGGGTCAGGGGGAGGGGGGAGAAAGGGGAGAGAGATTAAGAGGGTGAGGGGGAAGATGGAGGGGGAGGGAGGGGGTGAGGGAGGGAGAGGAGGGAGGGGGAGAGAGTCCAAGAGGGAGAGTTAGAAGGAGGGGGAAGGGGGAGGAAGGTAGAGGGGGAGGTGAAGGATAAGAGGAGAGGGACGGGGAGGGAAAGAAGGAGGGGGAAAGGGAGGTGGGTGGGGAAAGGGAGGTGGGGAGGAAAAGGGAGGGGGTGAGGAAGGGTGAGGGGTAAGAGGGAGGGGCGAGGGAGAGGAAGAGAGAGATGGGAGGGAGAGGGGAAGAGGGAGGGGTAGAAGGAGGGGAAGGGGGGTGGACGTGGAAGGGGGGAGGGATAGAAAAGGATTGATAGGGAGGAATAGGGACTTTTTTGACTTTTATGAATACCTCCTCGCTTTCTCCATTTATTGTCTTGTTTTTTAAGTTCGCCTTTTGACAATGAAAATTCCGCACTACCTACCAGATGAATAAAATCAAAAGATAATTCAATTTGTAGTAAGATAGCATTCAACTTGGATAAGTGCAAATGCATCTTTTACGTAGGTATCAAGAAGGAAAAGCGTTCCGCAAAATATGTTTCAGTTAAGTTCGAGGTCTGTTTTTTTATAAAATCCACGCGGACGAAGTCGCGGGTAACAGCTAGTAGAAAAATATAAAATGAAATTCTGCTTGCATCTAAGAAATAATCTTTTCAAATTGATAAAAGCTAATAATTTTTAAATTCTTATGTAGTTTAATTTTTTTGATAATTAATTTAGTGTTAAAAGCAACTAAGCTAGTCATAGAGTAACACGATTTTCGCGCGCAACGCGGTTTGACGCGTTGCTCTAAGAAGCTAGTGCATAACATAATATAATGTCGTCATAGAAAAAACTTCATCATCGTTCAAAAACTTCATACAAATTCTATGGAAGTTTCTGTCTGGGCGTTTTAATAAAAAGTAGCTAATTTGACTAGGTTGTAAAGTCGCCGATTCTGGTCTTCCATACATTTTATTATACACGTCTAAAATAATTCAAAAAGAAACCTACAAAACTCGGAAGTATGGATGTCTGTCCCTTAGATTTCCATCGTCTGGTAGATAGTTCTGACTATCAGTCAAAATTGCAGAAATGAACAAATTAAATAAAAATTTGGGCATCCAGCACCCTAACAATCAAATCACGCGATTACAGATTAGTGCGCGAACATGTTTCGCACTTACCCGTAATGAGGACGCATATTGTAACTTGAAATGGCATTGATTGATGGCTAACTATCTGAGCCCTTTATTCAACAAACTATTCGTCTTATCGCCGGCGCACAGATTTAGACGAATTTACATAATGGGGGACCTTCAGATATCGGAAATGGGTAATGTGGGTCACGAGTTTAACAGAAGGGATTGAAGAGTCATTTTGGAAGAAAGTGTATCGGGTTATGTTTGGAACCTTAGCTAAAGGACACGCTTCAGATTACTGTTCCAGCCATTCCCTTGTACAGTTGTTAGTTGACTTTATTACATTACTACAGGGTAACTTTTAAGACATTCGATAATTTTTGAGTAAGTTCTGTTATCAATAAAGATCAATTTTTAAGGTTACTTGTATAGTTGTAAATTTTTGCGATTTCGCCTGCAATATAGGAATTTAATAATTTTATCTCTTCAATTTATATCTAAACTGAAGAGCGAAGAAAAGGGGTCGATAGCGATATACATATTGTACATACAGTGATGGGCTCAAAGTAATCGACAATATCATTACAAATCGAATAAAAACACGAAACTGATAAATCAGATCTTTAGATAAAAACCCTGTCAACAAGTATTTTGAAGATCTAATACCTGTCTAAAGTATCCAGAAAAGTCAGCACATTACCTAGAAGAAATAAAAATCGGCCAAGTGCTAGTTGGACTAGCGCACCGAGGGTTCCGTACAAACCGTTTATAAGTATTGAAAATAAATTTATTATGTGCGTAACTTAAAATTTAAGGTTTACGGAATTTTCCCTTTATATGTGCTATAAAACGTTACTTAATGCCAACTTTGAGAAACTTAAGAGAAAGGGTCTTGACAGACAGACGGACAACAAAGTGATCCTATAAGGGGTCCTTTTTTTTATTTTGAGGTACGGAACCCTAAAAACGTTAATTTGTATCTCTCTCTGCCTGCTATCTAGGGAACTCTCAAATGTTTGGTTTAATTAACTAAAGCGTGATTTTAAAATGTCTGACTTTACTTGAGTATGGTACTTTGGATATAAAACTGAACAATTTTTCCCAAGAAACATAGGTTGAAAAATTTCTAAAATTGTTTTTCTACATACAAACCATACGCCGTCAATACTGTAATTTTTATGGGACGACCGAAAATTTTTCATGTTTTGACCTATTTACTGGGGAGAGTAAGTTGTTTTGTTTAATGTCCTCTGATTAAGTAAATATTTTCTCACCATCAACAATGTGGTGTACAGCAGGCAATGCTAGTGGCCAGCTTGGACAATGGCTGTCAACGCATCGACCACTACCGAGACCATGGGCGAGGCAGTCAGTCTCCGTCGGGCCGCGCTACTGGACACACGTCTAAATAAGATAGAGCTATTAAGTTATTTGTTATTTCATTCACCAATATACATACAATCTATCTGGAAGTTATGGTGTTGTGTATCATTGTAAATATATCCCGAAACACACGAGGCCCGACGAGACACCACAAACAATAATAAAATTTATACGTTATCTACGTTCACGTTACCTCAAATTCAACATACAAGTAATAAGCCACATTAGAAATGCATCTATGGAATATAAAGTTAGTTTTGATAAGAATCGTTTCCTGTAGGATTGTTTTCTATGATAATAATAAAAGTTTGATCTGAAGTTCGTTTTCTAACAGAACTACCCTGAAGTCTGCCGTTTCACCAATCTTAACAAAACATAAACATAACATCACGCATCTTTCCCGTCGGGGTAGGCAGAGACCACAGTCCTCCACCTGCTACGATCTTGACATACTTCCCTTGCTTCCTGTTCTTTCATCAATCCTTTCATACATGCTCGTCGGTTTAGGGTACTTTTAACCTGGCCTTTATTCAGAACGTCCTGAATTTGGTCCTGGTACGTTCGCCTAGGCCTTCCCCTTCCAACGTTTCCATTAACTCTCGCCTGGTAGATCTCTTTACTCTATGCATAATACTAATTAATGAAGTATAAGCTGATTTTTTTTTTATTGGCCTAGTAGTTTTAAAAAGGTGCTTGTATGAAACAAACAAATAAACAAAAAGTCAAAGAATCTATGATATAGATCAAGAATCATAGCATCTCTAATACCATCTTGCGATTTAAAAATTAGAAAAAATATTTTTTTAATTTAAAATTTAAACTGTTTATTGCAGGTACAAATTATAAATTATTTATTAATTGAGACAGTAAAATCTTAAAAATTAAAGATTGTGGTATTGTTTGTGTGGATTGTTTGTGTGTGTGGTACAAGCCCTGTTTCTTTATTTTAGTATCTTGAAATATCCATACTTTTGTACTATGTTTTAGGCCTTGTATTGCCGGCAAAGAATAAAACCAACCCATTTCTACCCGTGGGTGTCGAAAGGGGCGACTAAGGGATTATAAATTGGAAGATGGGATAAAAGTTGTTGCCCTTTGTGATAACCTGAACGCGTTCATAATTTTATCTTTTAAATATTTGTGTGAACGCATCCTTCTTCTGGTTCCGACACTAATCTGGGGTTCCGACCGTGTATGGTGGTGTTTGTGTCTCAGTGAAATAAATCACAATTAATTAATTTCGTGGTTTAATTTAATATATAACAATTTGGCGACGATAAGAACGAACCACATGCAGAAATAAAAGTGAAATTGACTGCGGAGCATCATTTTTGTACAAAAAATTAACGGTATAAATTGTGCTGATTCATGGTTAGGTATATGACCAAATTAAGAAGTCATTTCGGAGGGAACCAATACAGACTGGTTGGTTGAGTGAATGGTTGGACTTTCGCTGTCAAAGTCACGTCAAAGTAGGTGATGCCCGAGCTGTCAGATTCGGACCACAGTTCGGACTCGGAATATCAAACAGCAAATGATAACTTTCCATTGAATTTACCCGAGAAAATCGCACTGGTCAGATCAGGTAAAAGAACTTACATCTATCAGTGTAATAAGGAGGAATTACTTCAAATAATTGCATTGGAAAAGCTGGTGATACCACCAGGGGCAAGTGTCGACGAGTTACGAAAACTGCTGAGTAATTTTTACAAAAGCAAAACAAACGATAACAACAGTGGTAATAAGAATCGACGGCTGATAAAAATGTCTTTATGTGGAGAGTTAAAACCATTTGACGGGGACAAATGGGAAGTTTTCGAACAGCAACTTGACTGCTTTATGCTAGTGAATGAAATCCCAAAGGAGAAGAAAGTACCACTTTTGATTACTAAATTATCAGCGAAAGTATTTGAAACTTTAACATACTTGTGTTCACCATCAAAACCAAACAATCTAACATATGAAGTGTTGTGTACAAAACTCAAAGAAAAATATGTAAAATCACTATCAACATTTTTGGAACGAGCTGAATTCAGGAAAAGAAACCAGCTGTCAAACGAAAAAGTGGAAGATTATGTATTTGAACTAAAGAAATTAGCCGCAAAATGTGCATTCAAAGATATGGATGACCAAATCAAAGAAAAATTCATTGATGGAGTGTGTTCGAAGTTAATTAAGTTTGAATTGATGAAGATTTCAGCAGAATTAACATTGGAAAAGTGCGTAGAAGTAGCACGGACAGTAGAAGCAGCTTTGATACACACAAATGGAGAGAAAACAGAAATGTTTTATCAAGCCAAGGCTAAACAGTCCAGTTACCAATCAAAGACTAAGAACAAACAGAATAGTCGATAAACAGAAAAGCTGAATGCTCGTTGCGGAATAAATTCTGTTCGGAGTGTGGTCAACGAGGCCACATTTTCAAAATGTGTCCTAGGAAGCACAGAAACACAAATGTACTCCAAATAACATCAAACTCAGAAGAAAAAAATGAGGAGGACATAGAAGATTCCATTAAAAATTTATACGAGGAACGTGAGACCTATTCCTTTAACAGTGTAAGTAGGGTACCTCCACATTTTGTGACACTAAATATTAATAATCAAAAAATTAATTTTCAACTTGACACAGGATCTGAAGTATCGGTTATATCATTAAAAGATAAAAAACAGTTTTTTGATAAATTTGAGTTGGAGAAATGTGATGTATTATTTAAAAACTTTGATCAGAGTCTCTCACAACCTTCAGGGATAATTAGAAATGTGCTGGTACAATATAACAATAATCAAAAACACTTAAATGTCTTTATAGTTCGTGATAACTGCCCCAGAGTTATAGGTCGTGACTGGCTTCATGCTTTGAATTTGTGGCCACCATGTCTACAATAATGTTTAAAAATAGGAACTAATGAATTTCAAAATATTTCAGATGCACGGCAACTCTTAAAAGACAGGTTTGTGGAAGTATTCTCTCCGGGTTGGGGAAACTTTAAAGGTGAAGTGATCACTTTAAAATTGAAACCAGATGCGACACCCAAGGCACTGCCAGCTCGTCGGGTACCATTTGCTCTTCGGGACAAGGTAAATAAAGAAATTAAACGTTTAATAGATAATGGCAGAATAACACCAGTAGAACAAAGTGCTTGGGCCACTCCTGTCGTTCCAATTTTAAAGCCGGATGATTCTGTTAGATTATGTGGCGATTATAAATTAACAGTAAATAAACACTTGGAAATGGATCACTACCCCTTGCCTCACGTTGAGGACATATTAAATATTTTAAGAGATGGAGAATACTACTGCGAACTTGATTTAAAAGAGGCTTATTTGCAGGCACCACTTAGTCCTGATAGCCAGGAATGTACCACTATTGTAACTGAAATAGGATCATACAAATATAATTATTTACCTTATGGTGTAAGTACTGGACCAGGATCTTTTCAGAGATTAATGTCAAAAAAGTTAAATGACATACCAAATACTATTGTATTTATAGATAACATTTATATTAAGGGAAACAGTTTACAAGATACTTTTGATACCGTATGTAAAGTATTAAGTAAATTGAAAGATTGTGAGTTTAAATTGAAACTTGAAAAATGTAAGTTCTTTACAAAAAGTCTAGATGTTTTTGGATTTCGAGTTGACAGGGAGGGTGTGAGCACTATTAAATCAAATATTCAACCATTACTAGATGCTAAAATTCCAAATAATTTATCAATGCTTAAATCATTCCTGGGCAAAATAAATTATTATGCACGTTTTTTGAAAGACATGGCTACAGTAATATCCCCCTTATATGAATGTACGAAGAAAGGTAAATTTAGTTGGACACCAGAATGTACCAACGCATTTGAAAAGATTAAAAAGAGATTAGCATCAGTAAATAACTTGAGACATTATGATCCAAATTTGCCTGTAATTTTTACTTGTGATGCATCAGACACAGGGCTGGGGGCAGTGCTGTCGAATAGAGATAAGAATGGTATGGTGAGACCAATCTCATTTGCAAAAATATTCAACTATTGATAAAGAAGCAATGGCAGTTATTTTCGGTATAACTAAATTTTATAATTATATCTATGGTAGATTTTTCGAACTTGAAACTGATAATGCAGCATTAACAAGAATATTTGGACCAAATAAAAGCATTCCGAAAATGGCTGCTAAAAGATTGCAACACTATGCCATATTTCTCTCTGCGTTTAATTATAAAGTACGGCACATTAAAACATCCAAAAATCCAGCAGATTTCTTATCAAGAAATTCATTAAATAGCACCAAAGATATAAATAGCATTGAAAAGCAATATCAGTGTAATATAAGTAATATTTATAACATTGAGAGTTCTGATATCAAATCACTGGATTGGAAAAAGGTTCTATTAGAAACAAAAAAAAGATGTGAACTTGTCATCGGTTATAAGATATATGACGGATGGATGGCCAGAAATAAATAAAATAAGAAAAGAATTGTTACCGTATTATAATAGGTTAGCAGAACTAACTACTGATAGAGGTTGTGTATTTTGGGGCTACCGAATTGTGATACCAAATTCAATTCAGGATTCAGTTTTAACAGAACTTCACAAAAGTCATTTTGGTACCGTACGAATGAAAGAAATAGCAAGATCATATTTTTGGTGGCCCAATTTAGACACAGAAATTGAATCAATAACTAAAAGTTGTTTAATTTGTTTACAAAATAGAAAAAGTCCACCCACAATCCAGAAACCATGGCCAATGCCTCCTTCAGCTTGGTACAGAATACATGCAGATTTTCTAAAATGTACCTAGTAATAGTTGACAGTTACTCAAAATGGCCAGAAGTATTTGAAATGTCCAATATTACATCATTGCGTACAATTGAAGTTTTTAAAGCTGTTTTCTCTCGTTTTGGATACCCAGTACACCTAGTTACCGATAATGGACGAACATTTACAAGTTTAGAATTTCAAGAATTTTGTAAAATAACTCAGATTAAACATACCTTCTCACCGCCGTATCACCCAGCAACTAACGGAGCAGCAGAGAGGTTTGTGGATACATTTAAATCAGCCATTAAGAAAATAATACAAACTGGCAAAAATACACAATATGCCATAAACTTGTTTCTGTTTGATTATAGAAGCACACCTCAACAAACAACCGGAGTATCACCGGCTCGTTTAATGTTGGGAAGAGAACTAAGAAACAGGTTCAGTTTGATTCGTCCACCACCATTAGTAGAAGAAATAGAAAGGAAACAGCAAAATCTAGATCAGGGAAATAGACAAACAAAATTTGAAATTGGTCAGAAGGTTATGGTTAAAGATTACAGAAAAGACCGTAAGCCATGGGTTCTGGGTTTGGTTATTGAAGAGTCAATTCCAGGCGTCACTTATGTAGTAGATGTTGAAGGATTAACATGGAAACGTCATGTTAATCAGATGTTAGCATGTGCTCAAACTGTAGGTGAATAATTGTGTATTCGTAGTTGGATATGTAATGTGATTTAAAATCAAATTTAGTTAGATTGTTGTTTAAGTTGTTTTTTTGTTGTTGTAATTAAGTAAGTTGCTCTCTACACTTTGTGCGGAAGAGTGTGATAACCTGAACGCGTTCATAATTTTATCTTTTAAATATTTGTGTGAACGCATCCTTCTTCTGGTTCCGACCTTGTATGGTGGTGTTTGTGTCTCAGTGAAATAAATCACAATTAATTAATTTCGTGGTTTAATTTAATATATAACACCCTTAACCTCCAGCGGTGCTATTCTGAAACGAAACCTCACATCACTTCTCGACTGCTTTATAATTCAAAATTGCAATGTGTAACAAGTACATCTTATCATCATCGTCATTCGTTGCGCGCGGACTCGAATACTTTCTCGCTCGCACACATCTACCTCGCTCGCTCTGCGCGTCGACACTGCGGAGCGTGCCCCACCACCAGCGACGCCCGGCTGCACGGACCGAAGCATATAAAAGCCGGCGCATCTCCAATATTCTCATTATCTAGCTAGCGGTTAGCTTGAGCGATAGCCACGCAGTCCTCAAGTTATACCTTGCCTAGAAGCACGGGGTGCGATAGCCGCACTGCAGTCCACCCTTATGCTTGTATGTGAGAAGGGGTGCGATAGCCACGCAGTCCACCCTCCAACTCACCCCTTTAACTTAGTCTACGTATAACTTATGCCTAGTACCAGTCTATGTTATTTAAGTTCTGTATGAATAAACGTATCTCAACCATCTGGCGTCTCATTCACTCTTCAAATGTAAATAAATTTTTTTCTCCCAAATTTTAGTAGATTAGTAGCCAAGGGCTGTAAGGCTTCAATTGCAGCCAGAGATATTTAGGCGCACGAGCGCAGCGAGCACGAGCGCAATAGTTCGAGGGTGCAATTGATGCTTATTACCACTAAATTGTAGGTAGCTATAATGTAGTTAGAAAAGCCCTAGGGCGGTAAGTAATTAAAACGCCCGCCTCCCCGCTGCTGGAGGCGGCCATCAAGGGAAAGCCGCGCGTGGAGGTGGAGCGGGGGCGTTCAAGTACTTACCGCCCTAGGGCTTTTCTGGCTACATTATTACCCTGGAGCGCTAATTGGTCACCTACAAGCCCCATTTCGGGGTAATAAGGACCTACTTACCGAATATGAGAGTTGAAAAAGTAATTTATTCAAAATTATCGAAAAGTAAAGTTAGTTTTCGTAAACCGTAAGAACAAGGAACGGCCAAAAATAAGCTTTTCAATGTTCTACACGAATTTATTAAACCCTCGTATGTAAAGTAATACTAAGTTTATAATCACCTACTAGACTTATTCTGAGGTTAACAGATTGTATGTCCTGATTCTGTTAATACTGCAAAGTTTAAACGGCCAACTAGGGCTTTCGCAGTCTCAAACTTAATCCAACTTTCAAAGCCACAAGTAATTACGTCACTAAATGCTTCCCGGCTTCTTTTTTATATTTCCTGCTAGCCCTTTTAATCTGCCCAATAATTAAGTTGACTTTGAGTAATACGTTTCTGCTAGTCTCTTTGCCTGATTTCTGAAAGCCTTTTAGCTTTTCGCATGTGTGAAAATGTAGTTACGAAGAATATTTGCATCTACTTTCGCAACTGGTTACCAAACACAGTTGCTAATTCAGCCGAAATCGTATTATTGTTTGTGATAATACGATTTCGCCTGAATTGGAATTTACAATTAAGTTGACTTTGAGTAATACGTTTCTGCTATACTCTTTGCCTGATTTCTGAAAGCCTTTTAGCTTTTCGAATGTGTGAAAATGTAGTTACGAAGAATATTTTCATCTACTTTCGCAACTGGTTACCAAACACAGTTGCCAAATCAGCCGAAATCGTATTATCACAAACATTACCAACATGTTAATGGCAAGATATGAAAATGAACAACGTTACCAAGGAAACACGACTTGAAAATAAGATAGACTGCGATTTTAAATGAAATAATTAACACTCAAGCTAACTATACTCTCAATTATGGATCTGCACCTGGATTGCGCTGGATCGATGTTTTTGTAAATTTCATCGCGAAGGGACATGATAGAGGATTTATAAATTTAGAAATAAAACGAAAGCATAAGCTAATTACAAAAATTACAATTCTCATAATTTTAAATTTTGGACTTGGCCTAAATTCTTGCATTAATCATGTTTTCATTTTTATTTCCGCGTAGTCTTATCCGATACCTACGTGCATTGACAAAGCATTGATTTGGGGCTGGATTATAAGAGGCTGATAAGAGCTGAATTACCTCCCTTTCTAACAATGAGCAGAATGCGCGTGCTAGAACGGAGTGGATTCGCGCTGTTTTTCGTATTTCGCTCATTTTTGCATTTTCTCAAAATCTGTACCCGTAATATTAATTATAAAACAGCTATATTATTATGCATAATATGTTGAATAATGTGTAACTGTTTTGGCATCATAGATTGTAGGTACTTAAGAAAAACGGTTTTAAAGCAAAAAGCAGATGTAACTTTGGATTTTTTTATGGCGTACAAAATATAATTATTCGTGTTGCAGAGTCGGCCATATTATTGGAAAGATGCTGAATTATTACATTATTTTTTTTTCTCGGCCATGATATATTCATCACTTTTCGTTAAAAACCTTCTTAAGTGAAGCGTATTTAGCTCTTATCAGCCCCTTAATTTTATATCAACTAAAGGTCTTTTGCAACATTTGTATCAATCTGTCGCAGGCAAATCATATGATTCGCCGTATACAAACGGCAGGCAAATTGTATACGGTCGGCAAATTATAAAACGGCGTCGGCAGAATGTAGACGGGTTTAGATCACTACTGGTATACTTATAGGTTAGTTAAGTAAACCAATTCGGGATCGGTTAGGTTAGGTTATCTTGCAACCACAAAGAATTACGCATCGTTGTGTAAAATTCCGAGGCATTATGAAAAATGACGAGTTTAAAATATTTTCGGCATTTTCTTAAATGCCTTATGTGAAGAGGCCAATTTAATAATTTTACTGCGACACATCTACTAACATATCTTTTTTATTATTTTTAATATAAAATTCCCATCAAAATTTATCGTAAAAATGTCTTAGGTATCACCACAAAAACCACAATTTTATCGCAAATTGCTACTAACTTTTAGAAGCAATGTATACTATGATTACGCCTCTTTACAGCTTTTAAGATATATAAAAGCCGGCCAAGTGCGACTCGGACTCGCTCACCGAGGGTTCCGTACAACTATTTTATTTATTTGGAACAGTAAACAACTGTGTGCTAAACTATATGTAAAAATAACATATTATTAAATGTAAGATAAATACACAGCCAAATACACTATTCACAAGTTGTGTGAAATTATTGGTAGATTTGCCGTGCGGTGCCGGCCTATAATAGAATAGTACCGAGCCATCTCTTCCAATGGATGTCGTAAGAGGCGACTAAGGGAACGAAATCCAGAGGATGGGTAGCAGCGTCTTTCTGTGTATTATCCCATCACACTGTGACGCCAACCCGTCTGCCAAGCGTGGCGACTATGGTTAAACCCCCTAAAAATCCTATGAATCACATCAATAAGCACCGGCCCCTAGTCCCCCGCGGCCCCGCTATTCCTGGCTCTGGTAGCAGCCATGGTAACGGTGGGGCAGGGGGTGCGAAGAATCCCCGGCAGATGCCGAGCTACCAACAAAGACGACCTCTGGCCCTGGCAACGTACAACACGCGCACATTGCGGACCGACGAGAAGGTTGCTGAACTCTTGGAAGAATTGAGCAGGTTACACTGGGACATCTTGGGTCTTTCTGAAGTCCGAAAAGAGGGGGAGGACTTGATAACCCTAAAATCAGGTAACTTGCTCTATTTCCGGGAGGGCGACCAACTGCCCCAGGGAGGTGTCGGGTTTATGGTCCACAAGTCTCTCGTGAACAACGTCGTCATGATCGAGAGTGTTTCGTCGCGGGTAGCGTACCTTATACTCAGAATCACCAAACGGTATTCGCTAAAGGTCATACAGGTATACGCCCCCACATTGACACACTCTGATGATGAAGTCGAGGCTATGTATGAGGATATCTCTAAAGCCATACATACGCCTAAGACCCACTATACCGTTGTCATGGGGGACTTCAACGCGAAATTAGGCAAGCGAGTCGATGGTGAGCTGAGGGTGGGGCACTTTGGTGTTGGATATCGGAATTCCAGGGGCCACATGTTAGCCGACTTTTTGGAGAACGAAGGACTCTTTATGATGAATTCCTTCTTCAAAAAGTCGGAAAACCGAAAATGGACCTGGATCAGTCCCGATAATGTTACGAAAAATGAGATCATGTCGACGAAGAAGCAAATATTCAATGATGTCTCTGTGATCAATGCGGTTAAAACCGGAAGCGATCACCGGTTGGTAAGAGGCACATTCAATATCAACGTAAAGAAAAAAATTAGCTCGTAAAGCTGGAAAGAAATCGACTGATGAAGTCTACGCTCTGACCCGCACCCACCAATATCCAAAACCCCGACGGCTTTCAGCTCCAACTGCAAAACCGCTTTGAGTGCCTTGGTGAATGCGTAGATGTGGACGACTACAACAACGGGTTCGTGGAAACTGTACATACAATTGGGTCAAAGTACTTCAGACCCCACCGTACTTAAAGAACCAAAAAGATCTCAGATCATACCCTCAAGCTAATGGAAGAAAGACGCGAAATGGTTCTGCAGTCTTCGGAAGACGCTTCTCATTATCGGCGGCTCAATAAACAGATCTCTAAGTCTCTGACTCGCGACATTCGGCTATTTAATACTAACTGCCAAGCTAAAGTGGGACTCGGCTGGTCACGTAAGTCGCATGCCACTGGAACTCTGGGCCAAGACCACAACTATCTGGCAACCGCCAAGTAACAGACGGCGTCGAGGCCAACCACGGCGCAGATGGCGCGATGAACTCGACGCTTTCTGTAAAGACTGGCAACAAGAGGCACAGAGTAGAGACCAGTGGAAGGAACGGAGGGAGGCCTTTGCCCAGCAGTGGGACAGAAATGGCTAATAAGATAAGATAAGATATTATAGAAGCGATTGAGCGGAACAAAGGCTCCGAAGTGTTCGCAAGAAATCTGTCTATTGGACAGAGCCAGTTGACAAAACTGAAGACCGAGGATGGCAGAACCGTATCGTCCAAGCCTGAGCTACTGAGGGAGGTCGAAAAGTTCTATGGACAGTTATACACGTCAACCGGCCCACCCGTTAGCAGTCTGGCCAACGATCCAAGAGCTAGACTAACCCAACACCATACCGAAGATATCTCGACGACAGCTTGTACGAGATTAGTATGGCTCTCAGACAGCTTAGAAACAACAAGGCACCCGGGCACGATGGAATTACGGCTGAGCTTCTGAAAGCAGGCGGAAGGCCAGTGCTAAAAGCTCTACAGAAACTGTTTAATTCTGTCATACTCGAAGGGAAAACGCCACAGGCATGGCACAGAAGTGTGGTGGTGCTCTTCTTTTAATAGGGTGATAAGACCCTTCTGAAGAATTACAGACCCATCTCACTTCTGAGTCATGTCTATAAGCTGTTCTGGAGAGTCATTACGAACCGTCTCGCGCGCAGGCTCGACGACTTCCAGCCTCCAGAACAAGCTGGTTTCTGTAAAGGCTTCAGTACCATAGACCACATACATACGCTACGGCAAGTTATACAGAAGACCGAAGAGTATAACCAGCCACTTTGCCTAGCGTTTGTGTACTATGAGAAGGCCTTCGATTCGATCGAAATACCTGTTGCCCTTAAAAACATTGCATGCCACAGATTTAAGAAATTTCTAAGAATCTGGTTGCTCAAACATATTTTTTACTCAGTTAAGGAATATCTGGAACATAATTTTGATAACTGTTTGATTAAATTATATATATTTTTTTTATTAATTGACATTTATTAATTGACTTAGTTTGACATTATTGTAATTGAAATATTATATTTATATATATATATTTGTGTATTATTCGTATAGTATATTACTGGAGCTAATAGTCCATTTCAAAATATTTGCATGCTATTTAAGTAGGCTAGATATGTAAAACTTATACTGCTGTTCACTACCATCATGTTGTAACCATATCTATAGCAAATAAAAAAGATTTGATTTGATCGAGACGTGGGCTGTGCTACGATCTCTCCAGAGGTGCCAAGTCAACTATCGGTACATTGAAGTGTTGAATGATCTTTAAAAAAACGCCACTATGTCAGTTTGTCTTCAGGACCAGGACTCGAAACCTATCCAATTACAGCCAGGAGTGAGACAGGGAGATGTCATATCTCCTAAACTGTTCACCGCTGCATTGGAAGAAGTCTTCAAACTCCTGGACTGGAAAGGACTTTGCATCACCATCAATGGCGAGTACATGACACACCTTCGATTTGCCGACGATATTGTCGTAATGGCTGAGACCCTTGAAGATCTCGGCACGATGTTCAATAACCTCAGGAGAGTTTCACAACAAGTGGGTCTTAAAATGAACATGGATAAGACGAAAATTATGTCTAACGCCCTTGTTGTACCCACTCCACTCAAAGTTGGAGACTCTACGCTCGAAGTTGTCGATGAATACGTATATCTGAGACAAACAGTCCAGCTGGGTAAATCCAACTTAAAAAAAGAGGTTACTCGTCGAATCCGACTCGGATGGGCAGCGTTCGGGAAGCTCCGCAACATCTTCACGTCCAAAATACCGCAGTGTCTTAAGACAAAAGTCTTTGACCAGTGTGTGTTGCCAGTGATGACATATGGAACCGAAACGTGGCTGCTCACGATGGGCCTTATCAGAAAGTTCAAGTTCACCCAAAGAGCTATGGAAAGGGCTATGCTCGGAGTCTCTCTGCGAGATCGAATCAGAAATGAGGAGATCCGCAGAAGAACAAAAGTAACTGAGTATACGCTTATATAATAAGGTACCCACTGATATTGAAAGTTTACCGTTAGATAAATTCAAAACTGTAATCAAGCAGAAATTATGTAAGACGGGTTATTATAAAATATCAGATTATCTAGAAGAGAAAAATCCATGGGATTAGATTACGGTTGTAACAGGCTAATTCAAAATTAAAACTGACCTATGTATGTTGTATATCAACCTTTTACATTCAAACATATTTTAAAGAGCGCGTGGGTTTTTATTGTCGCTTCTTTTTTTCCCACAATGGCGCCACATTGTTTGTGAAGCGATGTAGTTTAGCTGACGTCATTAAGAGATTTTAATATCCAACAATGAATAAACGATTTTGATTTGATTTGATTTGACATGGCCCTGAGAGTCGCTAAACTAAAGTGGCAGTGGGCAGGGCACATCACAAGAAGAACCGATGGCCGATGGGCGTAAGGCTTCTAGAGTGGCGACCACGTACTGGAAGACGAAGCGTTGGCAGGCCCCCCACAAGGTGGACCGACGATCTGGTCAAGATCGCGGGAAGCCGCTGGATGCGAGCAGCGCAAGACCGGTCGTCATGGAGATCTTTAGGGGAGGCCTATGTCCAGCAGTGGACGTCTTTCGACTGATATGATAATGATGATGATGATGATAGGTAGATCAAAAACAAAGCTCATATATGAATTAACGCTAAAAAATTTAAAATGAAAATACAATTTACAAACAACTTAAAAATAAAACTTACAAAATTTTGATCTTAAATAGGTAGGTACGTATTTCAGAATTAACAAGAAGGAAGGTTGTAGTATTAAATTATTATTTTTGTTAATCTCAAATTATATCAACTAAGGTTAAATATAATCTTAGTTATGGACGCGCAGTCACGCAGACAGAAGTGAATTATAAATGCGCAACTCCGACAAAAAAAATATTATTTTTTGTTTGTCTATAGCTTATTCACTATAAACGTACGAATATTCACGTTAGTAAGTGTCCCCTTTTTTAAAGACAGAGATAAAAGAAAAATCGAGTATAAATCGCCTCAAAACAGGCTTTTAGTATGGAAGTCCCCCCTAATTTATAACTATTTTATATTTTTTAATTTTTTGTTAAAGCGGCAACAGAAATACATAATTTGTGAAAATTTCAACTGTCTTCCTATACTGTTCTTGAGATACAGTCCGCTGACAAGCAGACAGACAGACAGACAGACGGACATCGGGAGGCATAGCAATTGGGTCCCGTTAGTCACTCGTTGGGTACGGAAACCTTAAAATAGCAGTTTATAACAGAGTATTATAATTTTTTTTGCATAATGAAATTATACTTTATTTAAAAAATGTATATTTTTAATCAAACAAAGAGAAAACTTGGACCCAACAACCACGGCAAAAACTTTCTTCAAAATCTTAGATATCTCAAGATCTTGAATAAGTACCCGGATCGTAACAAACCAAGAAATCTAAAATTATATGAATAGGTAATTCAACGTTTTCAAATGTAAATGAAATGGCTTCGGGATTACGGAATGAAGTTTATTATGAGGGCAATAATTTTGAAAGGCCTTTCGAGATTTCTGATTCTGAGGAGGTACTTAAATTACCGACATTGAACGTCAATGAAGAGTCAAGTTAGTAAAAACTTAAGAATCGTTGATTATTTTAGAAGGTTGAAGGGCTTTCCGGAAAATCTTGAGATTTTGAATATTCTATTTTGTTTGGGGAGCTTACGGCCTATTTTATACAGAAATTGACTTAATTAATAAATATTCCACCAAAAACATAACTGTTAAAAAGGGGGCCAAGTTCCTATCGGCTAATTGTTTGCCTAAAAAAGGGTTGAAATCCGATATAATGCCAAGTTTAGATGCACTTTAATATCGATCATAATCGTCTTCATCAGCAGCCTGATCCACTAGTAAACATTTGCCATTCCCAAGACTCGCCACCACATCCAGTCCTCCGCCTTCCGCATCCAGCCACTATCCGCCACCTTATTCACGTTAATTCAATTCACTTTACCATACACCCAACTTAAAATATGGTATAGCTGTGAAAATACGCAAGTACGTTGAAAATCATATCTAAAATGAAATACTTTTGAATTTGAACTTGGCAGGTTCATTTAATTATATAAATAATAAATCTAATTACACAATTAATCAAGTGTTACTTACAGCACATAAACCTGCCAAGTTCAAATTCAAAAGCATTTCATTTTAGATATTATTTTCAACGTACTTGCGTATTTTTACAGCTATACCATATTTAAAGTTGGGTGTATGGTAAAGTGAATTTCGGCCAGATGAACCATTGACGTGAATAAAGTGGAGGATAGTGGCTGGATGCGGAAGGCGGAGGACTGGATGTGGTGGCGAGTCTTGGGAATGGCAAATGTTTACTAGTGGATCAGGCTGCTGATGAAGATGATTATGATCGATATTAAAGTGCATCTAAACTTGGCATTGGATCGGATTTCAACCCTTTTTTAGGCAAACAATCAGCCGATAGGAACTTGGCCCCCTTTTTAACAGTTATGTTTTTGGTGTGATTTCATTTATTTTTGTTCAGTTTGCTATATTATATTTATAGTAACTATCGCAACGTTGTTTGTATTTTCATAGTTTCGTAAAAAAATAGGTACTTGTTTTCATGCATGACTAAGTCTGACCTTCTAGAAATACTACCTTTTTAATATTTGGTACATTAATTTTAGTCTGACTCGCACTTGACCATTTTTCATTTTCCAAATTTTTCCTTTACTTTAATGCCCGATGCCAAATTTCAGATTTGTAGGTCTCACAGAAGTATGACCAACCATTTTATGCATAGTAATGACTATACCCTGACTCGCAATTGACCAATTTCAAATTTTTGAATTTTTCCATTACTTTTATCCTAACGACTACCTAAATGCCAAATTTCATAACGCTAGGACAATTTTAAGTGGCCTGGAGGTTTTGATTACCGGTCAGTGAGTGTCAAAATTAGTCAGTCATTAAGTGCCAAAATTAGCTATTTTTACGGGGTCATATTTCAGGATCTACTGTATCTATATCTATGAAATTTGGCAAATTGCTTCAATATTAGTATATAATTATGTAGTTACAGTTTTGAACTACAGGAGGTTCAAAAGTGGGTCGAAACGGTTCGTGTAAATAGTGCACGGCATGCGTGTGGCCTGTTGCGGGAACTTTGCCTGCGCACTACCGTGCGCTTAGATATTCGACATATTATGTTATTATTATTATTTATTTATTTATAAAATATCACCACCTTATATTGATCTAAAATATCAGATAACTGCGATGGAATTAAAGCTAATTTACAAAGAACTGCTAGTAAACTCAAACAATTAGAAGTAGAACATAAAATTAAATGTATTATTTCTATTATTACACGCTTTTTGTAGAATGGGAGTACAGGATATTAGGAGCTCTATTTTTGATCGTAGTCGCTTGTGCGAGGGATAATCACTAAAAAGATCGATATCTGTTCGATCCCCGCCCAGGGAAAATATTTGTGTTAAGGACACAAGTGTTTGTTTGTATTTATAGCATCATGCAACCATGGAATCAAATACACCCGGGCTGGCGTATACGACAACAGATATCACTTTTACGAGTGATAACTCGCACGAACGAATCAAAAATAGAGCACCAGACGTGCCCCCAGACATGCACTTAGAGAGTGGGCGGGTGCCGTTACGCTATAGCTAACACGAGACGGAGAGTTTTGCTTCTTTACGTTTATTGTTATAATATACATATTCTATGCTTCTACAAAGTAGAAAATCGCAAAATTTCACAACCACAGGCAGGATTCGAACCTGCGTCTTCTCCGTCAGTACCAGAGATGCTTTATCAACGAGGCTACCGTTGTCCTGCTGCATTTCAACGTTGCGTTTGTGCTGCCTCCTAGTAAGCATTCGCTGCACTAGCTCAACTATTCCATCATTGCAGATAGTCAAAAATTGAGAATTCAAGTCGAAAATTGGTAGAAAATGATTTTATTTTAACACTTCCTGTGTGCGGATAAATCTACAAAGAAGAAAAAAAAATTTTTCTATTCTGTTTGTGGCCGCACTTCAAACCAATTGACATTCAAAGGCTTAAAGTGCCGGTACTAAAATACAGCTTTATTTTTATTGGACGAAGTGATCCTGTGTTTCGACTTGAAAAGGATCCTGTCAAAATAGAACCCTGCATCAAATTTACATTAACAAATGGTCATTTTATTATGAAAACAGTAAAATATCCATACTCATTTTACCACACCCACTTACGTTAGACAGTGTAACGATTATATTCGTCACAGTTTTAGGAATTTAATAATAAACGTATAAAATGATATAGACTTACTAAGTTAAAACAAATAAGACCTTATAATATTTCGCCACTATTCAATTAACAACAGGTACGGTCAACAACAGGTAAAGCTTGACACTCGCAGTTTGTCTTTAGCTTTTGCTGAGATTGAAATAATTCTGGTACGTAATCCAACGTGTCAAGCTGAATGTCCTCTTGACTGTACATCTAAACAGACCTCCCGCTTACAAAATAGCTTTGCGCTCGTAGTGGACTGTAATGCCTTTTAATTAGATTCATTTTGGTAAAAAGACGCAGTGGACGTATTATTGTAAAAACAATACTTCTTAGAAATTTAAGAAAAAAAGGCATAGCGAGGCAGTGACGTAACACACTGCAGCCAAATTGCACATGTGGTGATTTTTACTGTTTTGATTTAAGGTTCATTTCAGGAGAAACGCAGCAGGTATAAAATTGTAAGGAACAAACACAGGATATTGGATGAGAGAGGCAGGAGAGGAGCAGTCAGCGCTAGGCTTTAGAATAGGGATTACGCGCACAAATTATTATTTTTTTCGGCGGCCGCCTGATTATAGTACTTTAGTGGTTAAAATTAGGGTTTGATTTAGAGACGGCGCCTGACTTTACGTACGATAGGATATAGAATAAGAGCTTAAAAAATATAGTACTTAGCGACTGCGGTTCAGTAGGCTAGATATTAATTTAGGTACCTAATGCGCATTAGTGTTAAATGTTAGACGTGGAGGTTCACTGATTAAAGAAGTGTCAGGCGTTTTGCAATAGGGAATACTAACTTACTTTTTTTAGCAAGTGTAAAATTGTGTAAAGTAATTTATAATTATATTTCAATTTAGTGCAGTGAACGTGCTACAGGTATTGTACGAGAGGGCTTCGTGCTTGTGTCTTTCCCGTCGGGAATTTATGGCTTCGTTGTTGGTGAGTTTATTTCAGATTTCCTACTATTCATTAAAAAGTGCTAGCTAGGTCTCTTGAAATGATAGGTCATATGAGAAGGTGCTGGGGTGATCAACGGCGAGTTTTCTGAGTTAAATCTAGGTGCAGCTGAATCCTGTGTTTTATGGAGCCAGCGTGAGAATTAGGTTGAGTTCATTTGATGCTAGGTTATTAGGGCACTTAGGTGGTGATGGATGTTTAACACTAAAATGTGATGTAGGTATTATAATGTTATATCGATGAATACACAATAAAATTAATCGGTACAACACATGCATTTATAAGACAATATTACTTTAGTAAATTGGTTTTGTCTAATGTTCCACGAATATAGTACTGGTTAGATTACCTAAGTCGCCTAGCCTGTATTATAAAGGGACAATATTCAGCACTCTTACACGTTAAAATTGAGTGTCGAATCTTGTTTCGTTTGGATCAAATGGATATAAGTAAAACAATTTACTAATCGTAGATAAATTTTAGGCAGGTGGAGATGGATGTTATTTTGAGATGATCGGAATAATGTGTGTGATGGTTTGCAAGGTAACCTATTTTAAACTTTGGGCGTAGGATTGTTCTAGGTTTTGTAGGTAGGACTGGGATGCTAGGTTGGTTGGGAGTCCCAGATATTCTAAAAATCTATAGGAAACCTAAATCTAGACTTTAAAGTCTGCATCCAAACCCTATCCCTGGTTTTGAGTCACTTTCATTCCAGCAGTGCGAGACGAGGAAACCACGTACTTAATTTAATTTTACTTCTCACTATTAGGTCTAGAACTAAGAAACCTAGGTCACCTAGAAGTTGAAAGTGACGCGCGATCGAGACGAATTTGTAGCGCTCGGTTCAACATCACACACAAGCTAGCGGGCTGAATTGGTATGTTTTATTTTAAATAATTTTATTATATTATAATTATTTTCACTTTTTATTTCAGTTTCTTCTAAATTACCACAAATCAACTTATTTTTCTTTAATAAATCTAATTACCAATCCACAATGTACGGGTCTTTTAGATGTTGAAGTTAGACGATCACGCATTCATGGCCAAAATTATTACAGAATTAAAATAATTAAATTCCAGTCAACATTTTTCATTTAGGTAGGATACGGTTTGTTACAACAGAAACAGAAAGTATTATTCTAATAATTTTTAAAAGCACACAGTGGGATAAATGAGATTTTTTTTTATGATTATGACTTATGTGTTTCCTAAAAACAATAAAGCTCGGTGACAGAAAGTACCTACACTAAAATAATCATTCAAACATACCATTATACATATACATTTAAAAAAAAAATAGGTTTTTAATACAAAATCTTAGGGGATTTCTTACATGTCATCCATTTGCCCACTTATAACTAAGAGTAAAAGCTCAACAACTTTTGTTCAATTTGTGCGAAGTTGAAAAACTCGTAGAACAAAAGTAACTGGTTTTGACCTGGCGAACGGATGTTTGATAAAAAAAAAATCTCTGTGTGAACTAAACCACTGTTACTACCTATTATAAAAATTGATCGTTCTTGCCACGATACGGGTTTTTGGTGAGTTTCAGATATTTCGGCGCTGGTGCAAGCACCATATCGTGGTAAGAACCCGTCAAACTGTTTCTATAATAGTGTTAGTAACCGCGAAACTCTCAAACAATATGTAGACCACTGTCCTCTGAATCAGTAAAATAGGTTGTAACCCTTTGAACAATCGCAATTTCAATGATGGACAAAAAGGCACAATTAATAAAACAGGGTGTTTTGGAAAGGTTTACAGATGGTAGAGACCCGCTTAGACATGAACTGTGGTAGCTTTTGCTTAATTAATGTTTGCTTTTGGCCCTCAGTTTTAAATTAATTTGAATAGGAGACGGTTTTTGATCCTACTTTGTATTTCGGTTAAAATGTCAAAAGCTACCAAGACAGACATTTTCAAAGACTGGCCACGTGCGGATTGAACTCGCACACAGAGGGTTCAGTTCGACGAAAATGCAATGGTAGGTTCATAACTCTTGAGCCAAATCTTTTTTTCTTTGTTAGTAGCTTTTTTAATCATCATCATCATATCAGCCGACAGACGTCAACTGCTGGACATAGGCCTTGCTTTTTTTAATATCAGGTCGGAATGACAGACAGACGTATCAAGATCCCATCGGCAGGCCCGGGAGAGGCTTTTAGAACTGAAACCAATGATCTGTTTTCACAGTTAAATATCAATTGAGAAAGGAGTCGAAAGATTCAATGAAGACAGTTGCTGAAGAGCTTAAAATAAATATGGCAAAGATGAAGCGTGAAGTAAATAAACCTCCTTAGGCAACACTTACTTAGACAATCCCTACTCGGGATCGGTTTGGTTGGGTTTACTGTAGATAACGAACCTAAAATGCACTGGTGATCAAACCTGTTTAAAATTTGCCGGCGCTGTTTTACAATTTTCAATCCGTTTACAGTTTGTCCGCCGTTTGTAAACGGCGAATTATACGATTTGCCTGCGACGTATACATACTGGTGGAAATTACGTCATTAAGGGATTCTAATATCCACCAATGAACAAACAATTTAGAGTTTTTTTATTTGAGTTTATGCCGCAAGGCAAGCTATTCAAAGATTATTTCTGTATAAAACGCACTTACACCGAAACAATATTTAACTGTTAACAATACCTTCATATCACGAGCCCCGCTTCCGGTCCGTAAAAACTGATTCCAGCAATGATCACGCGACAAACGGGAGAGATGAGGACCGTAGATGATGGGGGAGGAGAGTATCCATTGTCCATTCCACTACCTTCTTCTCATCATCATCATACCTCTGAAGGACAAGCTACATCCAGAATCACAGCTTTTGCTGGAACAATGTGGAGGAGAAGTAGTACTCGTATAGTCACCACGCTTGTTGGGCGTTGCACCACGGACAACGGTTGTTAGTAACCGTGTAATTTAAGATGGAACGTTACACAGAAGGATACTGCTGCTCCGGTTTATAGTCCCTTAGTCGCCTATTATGACACAACGGGTAGAAACTTATTGGTACTCTATTCTGCTGGCAACACACAGGCTCACGGGCCTCCTCGCTATTATTGTAAGCTAGTCGTTTGCTACGTGGACTCCGTAGCACATACTACGCCATTGTAGCCGTTTGCTACGCTACCGTCACTACGGCTACGTTCAATAAACAGCTCTTGTTGACTTGCTTCGGAAGCCAAGTTAATAATAAGCTTTAACGTACCATTGCATGTTACTTCCGGACACTCTGCAAACATGGCTACTCACTTAGCCGTCTACCAACACTATAAGTGAATAGCCAGCCAGGTAAACTTATCCAGCAGCCATTTTCCTGTTGTCAAGTTGCGAAGATTGACTTACTCCGAACTACCAGTTTTCAGGCGGTTATTTTGAGAAGAAAAATGTTTATTCATTCACTTGTCATTCCTGTTAACCAGTGGTTGCGATGATGCTTGCTAATCAACTGCATTTTTCTTGATTATATTATTTGGACCGTAAAACTGTACAACTTTTTCTAAGAAACGTAAGTCGAATTAGGTAAAAAATACGTTAACAGCTGATGCAGTTTGTATAGGTTTTTTTTCTCAATTTGGTAAATTTGTTCCGTTTAAAACGTTTTAGTTCAAAATGGAGTAAAGTATCAACTATTTTACTGTAGTAAACAGAAAAAAAGGACGGGTTGCACTCCGGGAGTGCCGGCAGAAGTGAAAACTTAAGCATCAACGTTGTGAGTTTTTGAATATTTTGGAATGGTTAGGGAATAATTTCGCACGAATTGTTTTATTTATCAGTATAAAAGTACATACAATATTCATTTATTGCGCTATCGTAGACAAACATGACAATTTATATTACATATAGACAATCTTCGTCAGATCTGACGCGCCGCTAAAGAAGTTTTCACTTCAAAGATCTGACGCGACATCTGACGTGAGTTTTACATTTTTAACCCATTTAAAAAAGTGCCAAGTGCCGCTTAAGAAGATTTCACTTCAAAAAACACTGAGCGAATAATACATTTTGCATGTGTGATTTACAATACAAAATTATTTATTTCCGTACAAATCACATTTAAAAACTCATTAACTAAAAAATAAGTAGGAAAGAGTTATGGCCGCAGCATAGGGCTGGTAAACAGTTTTTAGTGGCACATTTACGTTACATAATAAGAACACCAGTTTTGCTGTTTCTTGGGTCCAGTAGGGCTAGACAACTTACCATTTGACGAAAGCAAACGTCATGAAATGTATGAGATGACAGTTGACATTTTTTGTCATCGTATATATATTTATGACGTTCGCTTTCGTCATCTCTATATTCATTGGCACGTTGTCTAGATTTTTGTCTGGTACAACTATTAGACCGTGAGGGCACTGCATGTTATCCTACGTCATCTAGTACACGAAATTTGCAACTTTATAGCGATAGTAGTGGCCTAATAGGTCCACAAAACGTTGGTCTGCCAATCCGAAACCTGGCAGGTTTTGTACAGTTGGAGAGAAAAGTGGTTAAATGACAGATTACACGAATGAAATCTATTCGTAGAAATAGAAGGTACCTATACAAGTAAAAAACAACAGGTCTGCCTTGCTTCCTCTTGGCAGTTTCGCTAGTCGGACCACAAATGTGGTCGGATGTGATTAGACCACAAATTTATTATATTGCTACGAATAGATTTCATTCGTGTAATCTGTCATTTAACCACTTTTCTCTCCAACTGTACAAAACCTGCCTGGTTTCGGATTGGCAGACCAACGTTTTGTGGACCTATTAGGCCACTACTATCGCTACAAAGTTGCAAATTTCGTGTACTAGATGACGTAGGATAACATGCAGTGCCCTTACGGTCTATATGCATACGTTGAATTTTCTGTGTGCGAGTATCATATTATTGTATGCATACATGACTTTTAAGAACGGATGTGTCTTGTCTTTTATACAAACATTATTGTCTAGAAGCTTCATTGTCTAGAACTTAAGGCGGCCATTGTAGTCACGTTGCAGAAATTGACTTACCCCGAGTCTCATTAGGGGAGATAGGGGCAATTGTGCCGACGGATGCAACAAGACTATCAGCTGGGGTGGAGACGTCTTTGTATTGATTTAAGCAAATCGCATGTTTTATCTTTCCAGGTTAATATTTCTTATGGAGTCAAATAGGAATTGTCGTTTGTTCCAAAACTGTCAAATAAGTTTTTTTGCATTTGGCATCTAAATTAGATTCGCAAAAGTTTGACAAGAATTCATAATTTACTTTCGCTGACTAAGCGACACAAAGCAGTATCATAAATAATAAAATTTAAATTTATTTATTTTATTATAACAAATATATTTTTTATTTGTTTTTCCCACTAATATGAAGAGTCAAGAGCAGGTCAAGCTTAACTCTTCGACTCTAAAGAAAGGCCATTGTAATAGGTTCATGTTGACAGCTGTCAAACGTATAAAAAATTACGACCTGCAATGGAAAATGAACCCTGTGTGTTGGTGATAAGGAAACGTCAAAACAGACTTCTTACGTTGGCCCTAATTTAGCCACTACTAAGACTTGTCAAGCTTGACATAATCTGTGTTTAATTTGAATTTATTTTACAACTAGCTGTTACCCGCGACTTCGTCCGCGTAGATTTTATAAAAAAACAGAACTCGAACTTAATTGAAACATATTTTACGGAGCGCTTATCCTTCTTGATCCCTACGTAAAAGATGCATTTGTACTTATCCAAGTTGAATAAATGCATCTTACTACAAACTTAATTATCTTTTGATTTTATTTAACTGGTAGGTAGTGCGGAATTTTCATTGTCAACCGTTACAGGCGAACTTAAAAAAGAAGGCAATAAAGGGAGTGAAGTGAATGGATAGCGAGGAGGTATTCATAAAAGTAAAAAAGGTCCCTATTCCTCCCTATCTATCCTTTTGTATCCCCCCCCCTACATTCCCACTCCCCCTCCCTCACCCTCTCCCACTCTCTCTTCCTCTCCCTCGCCCCTCCCTCTTCCCCCCCTCACCCTTCCTTCCCCCTCCATTTCCCCCCTTCCCCTCTCCCCATCACCCTCCCTTTCCCCCCTCGCCCTCCTCCCATTCCCCTCCCTTTCCCCCTTCCCCTCACTCATCCTCCCCTTCCCCTCTCCCTCCCTCTACCCCCCCTCCCTCTACCCCCCCCCCACGCCCTCTACCCCTCCCTCCCCCTTTCTCTCCCCTCATTTTCCCCTCCCTTACACTCTCTCCCTATCCCTCCCCCTCTCCCTCTCCCTATCCCTGACCCTACCCCTATATTGATTTTTAGACATTTCAAACCTATCGAATCCCAACCCCATCCCAGGGGTGGTGGTATTTCACGTCCACCACGTTGGATTTCAAAATCATTGTAGTTTTCGTAATCAGCGACCCGATAAACCATACGAACGACACCCATATTGATTTTTAGACATATCAACTCTATCGCACCCCAACCTCATCCCCAAGGGATGATTTCACGTCCACCATGTTGGATTTCAAAATTGTTGTAGTTTTTGTAATCAGCGGCTCGATAAACCTTACAAACGACACCCATATTGATTTTTAGACATTTCAACCCTATCGCACCTCAACCTTATCCCCAGGGGATAATGGTAGTTTACGTCTACCACGTTGGATTTCAAAATTATAGTAGTTTTCGTAATCAGCGATACTTAGTTGAATAAAAAAGTCCCATCAAAATCGGTTAAGTAGTTTCGGTGTGCTGTAGCAGATACAACCCCGCTAGAGTATTATTGTATGTGTAGATTCCCACGGGAATGAGATATTTTCCCGGGGTAAAAAGTAGCCTATGTCCGTCTCCAAGTTACCATCTATCACCATACCAAATTTCATCAAAATCCGTTCAGCCGTTTAGGCGTGAAAGAGCAACAAACAAACAAACAAACAGACAGACAGACAGACAGACAGAGTTACTTTCGCATTTATAATATTAGTAAGTATGGATAGTATGGATATAGTAAGTATATAGTATATATGGTATATAGTATATACAGGGTGTCTCATTCAAATCGGTCCGTATGGGAAAGTCTGAAACTATAAGACATACGAAGATTTGTTCTTAGGAACCATGTCACCGATTTTGATAAAAAGAAAAACTGCATTCATACATTTGAAAAAAAAAAAGTGTACCCAGCTGGGGAATCGAACCCGGTAGTTTTGAAAAAAAAGCTTACAGTTTTTCTGTTTAAATAACGGTTGTGTAGGTCTTAAGCAGTAAATGTCTCTATGAAACACGATGTCTAAAATGAATAAAATGCATTGTTTTTACATACTTTAATTTATCATAGTAGGTGTTCGAAGTGACCACCGTTTTTTTCAATACAATATGGGTACACTTTTTTTCAAATGTATGAATGCAGTTTTTCTTTTTATCAAAATCGGTGACATGGTTCCTAAGAACAAATCTTCGTATGTCTTATAGTTTCAGACTTTCCCATACTGACCGATTTGAATGAGACACCCTGTATAGTATATAGTATATATAGTATATAGTATATATAGTAAGTATATAGTATGGATTCAGATTTTTGTAGTGAAATTCTACGGGTATGATTGTTGATTTATGATTTTAAACATTTTTGTAACCATTTCCACGGTTTCTATGTTCGGTGGGTCACCTGCAAAGAGGTTTCTCAGTAGAACGGTCCCGTCTTTATTAACCAAACTCAATTTACATACAATTTGTTTGAAAACAGTATCACACTTGTCTGCTAATGAATTAAACTTTGAAGAGTTTCATTAGAAATAATTTATGCAAACTTAGCTGTTCTCTCATTCAGAACTGTATGGATCTAAATTAGAAGAAATAATGAAATTCTGTATACAAGGTGTAACAATAAAGGTACCTATATCAACCTTGAATGATGTGATTCTGCCCATGAAACTGAACAACTTTCCCTAAGGAACGTAGGTCGATATAAGAAAAAAAAAATTTACCTTCCATACAAAATGCGCGATCAGCTGATTCAGTTTATATGGGATGTCAAATTATTTTTTCGTATTTCGACCTATGTTCCTTAGGGAAAGTTGTTCAGTTTCATGGGCAGAACCACATCCTTCAGGGTTGATATACTCTTTTTGCTACACCTTATATACACCCAACAGCACGTCATACGTAACACTTTGGACTGTATGGCATGGTAATAGAGTTTAAAATGTTTCTATTGACGTGCAGTTGACCGTATAAGTTGAAATATTACATATTCTGTGAAAATTACAGCCAATTAGGTACTGCGGTTAAACATTTACATACAGCCTTTAAGATAAGATGGGAAAATTAAGACCAAGAAGTTTTCTCGTTATAACAACCTTTGGGTACGAACTCCTAAAAATATTGTGAAAAATAGGAGATAAGAACTTAATTCTTTAACTGGATTCAAGCCAAAATTTTACTCTTCATTATTTCGTTCAGTCAGCTTATAACTCATCAGTTGAAACCCTTGTACTACAAAAGTCTGCGATAAGTACAACTCCTTCATTAAGGCGTCTTTTTTTTATTATTTAAAATGGGCTTACTCTTGATCTCGATCTAGTCTTGAAGACAGAGATGAGGTCGACGATGGAACGAGCTTCCCTAGAAGAAGCCTATTCACTCGCGACTTGAATAGTTTCGGGTTATATGAACTCGGGAACACAGACGCAGGCAGAGAATTCCACTCTTTAGCCATGCGCATTATAAAAGATCTTTCAAAGCACTTTGTGCGAATGTGCGAAATATCAACCAGGTATGGGTGATATCCTGCGGTGCGTCTGGACTCCCGATGGTAGATAAGATGGCGTCTTAAGATCTAAAGCCAGATACGCACCATCGTTTTGCACTTCCAGCAGAGAGGGATGCAGCAGTATGAAAGAAAGAAATAGTAGTATATAACAGGTACGTATTATACAGGGTGTATGGGACGGTGTACAGAAAACTGAAAGGGCGTGCTCCGTTAACGTAACTGAACCACTTTCCTAAAGAAACATTTTTGGGAAATGAAAAAAAAAAATTGTGGTCTTTAATTAGAGTGAGCAATTTGTATGAAGAGATCAAAAATTATTTTAATTTCCTAATACTATTTCTTTGGAAAAGTTGTTCAGTTTCGTTGACTGAGCACGCCCTTTCAGTTTTCGGTACACCGTCGCTTACACCCTTTCCTTTATACTACTAATTCTTTCTCTCCTATAGCTGCATCCCATTTTGTTCGTCGTATATGATGAATGGTTTTAGTCTTTTTTTTAATCGAAATACAAGGTGTAAAGGATAGCTATCCAAAAACCGAAAGAGCATGATCAATCAACGTAACTGAACAACATTCAGTGATTGAAACATTCCGGAAATAAAAAAAAATATTGCTCTCCATACATTTTTTATGAAAAAGCATTTCCTGAAAGTTTCATTCGCTAAAAGTTGTTCAGATTCATTGACTGAACATACTTTTTCAGTAAACGGAAAGCTGTCCGTTATACCCTGTATAGCTTACTCTGCTGAATAAATATTATATATTTAAATATATTGTTAGTATAGGCTAATTTTACTCTCTCTAACTCTTAATTAATCGTACTTAAATAAACTTTCTTGGCGAACAGAGTACAAATTTTAATACATCATTATATAAATATTCTATCAAAAGATCTTAAGCGCACCTAATTCAAACAGTTTCATTATTAGGTAGCTACTACAAAAAATATAGCTTTAGGCGATGTTAGATTAGTTCAAGATTAGAAATAGATTTTTTTTAATTAATGTCTTTTCTTAACAGAATATCTTTCAAACAATTCGAATAGAATGAACCTAGTGTCAACAGCGGTTTTTTGCTTGAAAAATTAAAATAATCTAAATTGCTTATTATTATACTTGATCTTTCTGAGAAGTGCTCAACTCGTAGATCTTCATTAGTTACAATTCTCAGAAGCCTCTCCTAACACTTTACGAAGATAATAATAATAGTAGGTATTAATAAATCTTTATTGAGCAAAGCCTAACTAATTACAATACAAACTAATCACATAAGACAGAAAATAAACTACAAGGCTGGTAGAGCATACTTGATGTAGATCGTCACGCCAGTGCTTACTTATAGTCCCTACCTCCACGCCTGGACCCGCCATGGGACAAAAAATCGCCCTCCCGATAAACCATCGCATCGATAAACCTGTTCGTCTGCCCACTAGCGACATATTTGGTTGATATTCCACACATCCGCACAAAGCGCTTTGAAACATCCTTTATAATACGCACGGCTAAGGAGTGGAATTCTCTGCCTGCGTCTGTGTTCCCGAGTTCTTATAACCCGAATCAATTTAAGTCGCGAGTGAAAAGGCTTCTTCTGGGCAAGCTCGTTCCATCGTCGACCTCATCTATGTCCTCAAGGCTAGATCGAGGTCAAGAGTAAGCCAATACAAAGTAAAAAAAAGGGTTTCTCTGGCACATTCGACGGTGTGTGATAGTCCCTTTTAAGATTAGCTGTCTTCTTTCCCACGTGAGCACTGTCAGCTTTAGAACGCATGGTTGTTCTAATTTCGTTTGTTGGTTATATTCCAAAAATATTGCGTTTCGCCTAACTAAAATATTTGAAGTTGAAATAAAACTTTAATAAAAACCCTGCCTACACAGATCCATATCCAATAGCATAAATATAACTCGCCCAACGCTTATAATTCTATTTCGACATTATAACTGCGAGCTTTAGGGTCAGCGATCATTAACCGCCTTAGTACCAGCACAGCACAGCCTGGTCTCGCTACAAAATAATTGAAAAACGGACTTTAAGTAATGTGGCACACAGAACATTTTAACATATTGTTTGAGAGTTTCGCGGTCACTAACACTATTATGAAATGTGAGTAAAACGGGTTTTTACCAAATTAACATGTTCATCGAAAACCTATATCGTGGTAAGAACCCGTCATACTGTTTTCATTATAGTACATTTTAAATACAGAAGTGAATGCAGTGGTCGACGCGGGGACCGCGCGCTGCTCCGTCTTTAGTACAAACCGCCCAGCACCAGACAAGCGTCTGGTGCTGGGCGTTAAGTTAAGTATATGCCAACCCTTAAGTTCAACACAATACATAAACACATTGCATAATACAGTACGCTAAGCCGTTAACAGTGCTAACTGTTATACAAACAACACATGGAGTGGTTCACAAACGTTGAACCAGACGTGTGTATGTATTGAGCAATGGAGCTTCAAATATACAGAGTGTACCAAAAAGGGGATACCAACCGTGAAATAAACAAGGTGTAACAGAAAGAGTATATCAACCCTAAAGGACGTGATTCTGCCCATTAAATTGAATAACTTTCCCTGAGGATCATAGGTCGAAATGCGGCAAAAAAATTTTTACCTTACATACAAAAGATGATTCAGTTTCTATAGGAGGTCAATACATTTTTTTCATATTTCGACCTATGTTCCTAAGGAAAAGTTGTCCAGTTTCATGGGCAGATTCACATCTTTCGGGGTTGGTATACCCTTTTTGTTACACCTTGTATAAATCTTCTCATTAAACTGAATAACTTTCCCTGAGGCACATAGGTCAAAAACCAAAAAAAGACTACAATACATTTGCTCGAAAAACGTACTTACAAGGACGTAAACATTGCTCGTAAGTAGTTACTTACCGAACTAGTGCGGTAAGTAAAAAAAGTATAATACCAAGGAGTTTTTACACTCTGATCATAAGATTATATTGTAAAAATACTACAGTGATGACTTTTTACTTGGGTGACGACTGCCTACATATATTAAAAATAAAATGGAGAGTACCAGGAGAACATAAATCGATATGAGGCTGACAGTACTCATGATTGGTTCCTTTACCAAGTGTATTACTTATACCTGTTTTCTCACAAATGTATTAAAAAACGTCGTAAAATACACTGATAGCGCATTTTGTGTATAGGCTCGAGTAACCCAAAAGATTTTAAGTATCGAAACTGATGGCTAATTGGAGTAAAAAAAGGTATAACATATTATGGTCTGAAAAAGCGTACTTTTCAAGATATTTTTTTTTTATTAGCAAGTTGATAATTTTGCAGTAAAACAAACCCTAATGATAGTGACGCAGCTTAGTCGTATTGTGTCGGAGTGGTTCGTCAAGTGTAATGTCACTCCCTCGACTAGGGATTTGTTTACGAGGAAGTACAAAACTTAATTGACTTATTATGTGCCAAAAATAGCTAATCTTATGACAAAAATTTACGTATAACATCGTTAGAAATACCTAGTTAAAGATTTTTTGCGTTTCACTGGCCCACAGTATAGAAGGTCAGTTTTGTTTGTAGGTATGTACACTCAACAGAACGTCAGTAGAAACACTTTTCGACCTTATGGCGTGGTAATAGAGTTGAAAAAGTTTCTACCTGCCGGAAAAGAATAGTACCAACCCATTTCTACCCGTGGGTGTTGTAAGAGGCGACTAAGGGCTTATGAACCGGAGGGTGGGTAGCAGCATCATTTTGTGTTTCGCACCATCAGTGACTGCGGTCACAGACAACAGCAGTCGCCAATTGCAACGCTTACAAGCGTGGTGACTATGGTAATTCCCCTCTTAAATATCACTCATTTATGCTGGAGTTCTGGAGGGAGCTCCTTGTCCTGTAGTGCACGTTTCATGGAATGTTATATTATGAAAATGTATTAAGGTAAAGTTGTAAATTTTTTTGTTCGTGTTACATACTCAAAGTAACGCATTTGATTAGGAAGCACCCTATATCTATCAAGCAACGGAGCTTTGAATACCGATAGAAATTCGTAGTAGAATAGGTGTGTTGAATTTGCAATTGGCTGTTCAGGTACCTACTTCAAATAAGGTTTGGTTTAGCTATAGTACAAATAGCAACACTTCTAGTTGACCGTCAAAGATAAAAGGATTGCATGCGTCACAGGTTCATTTCCTTTTTAAAAAATAATATTTAGTTAAGATTTTGAATGTGACATAATACATAAATAAACCGGTCAAGTGCGAGTCGGACTCGCGCGCCAAGGGTTCCGATTTATTTTTTGTATTTTTGAAGCAATCAAGTCCATTTTTAGGACCGCAAAACTGAATTTGTTTGTATAGGTTATTTGCAGATTTCTTGAAAACTGTGCAACTTAGAATAAGGGTTCCTTTTTTTAACATTTTGGTATCGGAACCCTAAAAATGACACATCAGCCGGAACAGTTATCCAATCTTCTCCTTCTTCGTGTCAATTTTATAATCAAACATAAATGAAGCGCATCAAGGTTCAAATCTCTTTGAACCTTCCAATATTTTGCCACTGCTATGGCGTTACCTGATTGATGCCTCACATAGGCTTGATCCTGTTATAGATCCTCGTGAGTACAGGTGGAGAGGCAAAATGGACGAAAAAGCAAGTGCACCATGTTTTGAGACGTTGTTGTTGAGATGTTGTAGTTATGACTTTGTTGTTGAGATGTTGTTGTTGTGATGTTGTTGTTGAGATGTTGTTGTTGAGACGTTGTTGGTGAGACGTTGTTGTTGAGACGTTTTTGGTGAGAAGTTTTTGTTGTTGAGACGTTGTTGTTGTGGTTGAGACATTGTTGCTGTTGTAAAGACGTGGTTGTTGTTGTTGAGACGTTGTTATTGTTGTTGAGACGTTGTTTTCAATTGGAAAGTTAAGTGAATGTAGTTTTTCATCTTCATCTATGGCATTACGTAAGGCGTCGAATTACATCGAATATTTTTTTATGCGCTTTGTTTTAGATTATGTGTAGGTTAGCCGGCTAAAGTTAAAATAACTCCACGCATAATAGACTAACCGGACCTTGTAAATAAGCTAGCTGATCTTACCGACACCTACTGTTGAAGTGGTACCAGGTCTTTTGTATTAGGTACGAGTAGAGGAGAGATAGTAAATTCAACACAAATATTTAACTCAAAATCCTTGGTCCAAGACATGGTTCAAAAAAATGACACTTCAAGATTTTGTCGTAATTTGCAAGGCTTCAAGTGAGATTGTTCAACTTGACTAAATCTATAAAAACATGAGAAACTGCGGCTCGTTGGAGACCGGAAGTTCCAACGGAAACGGATGGGACACTTCTCCGCTCAACCTTTCGAACGTAGGTCATTCGTATAACGCCTAAGCTAAAACGGTCGCAGATACTATCGCTGTCTTTCGCTCCTGATCGCGACATTTTCGCTTAAATCCTGCGGAGGCGCCGAGCCGAAATTTTCGACTTTTAGGAAAGCGATAACGCAGTTAGTTGCTTACTGCACTTTGCAGCTTGTGTGTACTAGTTTTCTTAAGTTTAATTTATGATTTACGAACAAATTGTTTGATTTTGGCGCGGGCTTTGAGAGCACTTCTATTATTCGGGTGCGTGACTGACCGCAATGGTACACGTGGCCGCACGTCGGTGGAAACACTTTGACCTTGAGCGGGTCTCTGGTTTTGTGCGTCTGTAGTGTAGCGTTGGTTCAACTTTTACTGATTTTGTTTTCACTTGCCTGCTGCCATGCGTACATTTCCCTAAAAATATAAATATCACTCTTTACTGATGGTTGGAGCGCTCGGCTCTCGATCCAGAGGTTCTGGGTTCGTTTCCCGGTGGAGACACTGTGAAACACAAATCCTTTTGTGTGACCTCCCCTGATTGGTTAAGATATTGCAGGATGAATCACCAGATTTCCCAAAAAGTTAGATAATACTGTGCTTTGGAAGGCACGTTAAGTCGTCGATTCCGACTACTGTCTACGGATGTAGTCGTTAATGAGCCATATCGGAGGCCTTTGGAGTCGTCATCCTACAATGTCCTAACCAAATCGGGTAGGTCGCACAAAGGGATTTTCATTTGACAGCGTCACACCCAGAACCTTCGGATCAACAGCCGAGCGCTCTAATCACTAGACCACACATGCTGCTGCCACTGACACCAGAGACCATTTCATCATAACATCCCATAAAACATCCACTACAGGACAGGGAGCTCCCTCCAGAATTCTAGCTTTTGCTGGGAAAATGTAGAGGGGAAGTACCATAGTCACCTCGCTTGTTAGCGTTACGGCTGGCACCATGGACCGCGGTTGTAGGTGACCGCAGTAAGTAAGATGTTAGATACAAAGAAGGATGCTGCTGCCCATCCTCCAGTTTATAACCCTTAGTCGCCTCTTACGACACCCACAGGTATGTCAGGGTTGGTACTATTCTTTGCCGGCACCACACGGGACATTAGGCCATTTAGTGCCTTAAAAACCTTTGACAGTCATACTGAACACTAACCTGTCAAAGCCTTATCAAGGATATGCTTTACCCTCTAGTTTGCAAAGGTCAGATGTCAGCCGCTCTGTGTAAAAACCAATGTTCTCGTCAAAAAGTGTCCTAGGTTAGGTGGCCGACTCTAAAGTACGAGATACAACATAATAAGAATTTAAAAACAACAACCTTTTCATAATAAAGACCTTTAAAACCGAGTTAATCTATTTTAAGGTTAATTACAGCCTGCTCGTGTCCTCCACTTGTTTGTATATCTATTTTAGTATTCGTGTACTGAACATCGCAATCCATACAAACTACTAGAAACTAGCTAAATAATAGATATGATAATTCGTCATACAACTGGCATGTAGGGAATCCACTCGAGACTGTCTAATTATTCCTACTATGTGACGTAGAAACAGAACTGCGGATAAGAGGAAAACTTTTATAACTCGAAAAAATAAAATTTTGTGAAGCAACTCACCTGCGGAATTTTCGCGTGTAAAACAACAAATGTCGTAAAGTGACAAGCCACAGATGCGTCACTACCTTAGATTATTATAATACTGGTCACTACACTTATTCCTTGACTCTACTACTTCACCTTCCGTTTCTGGGCAAGAGTTCATCTTTTTGGTTAACTGGTTGTTGGCTTCTGGTTGAGCTTTCCGCTGTAGGAGAGCCCAGCCCCACCCGCCTTATGAAGCCAGTAACAACCCCCCAGATGAACTGCATGGATATTAAATTTATTTTTGACATTTAGACATAGCAGGTGTCACTGTCAAATTTTTAAATAGATAAAACGGAAGAAAAATTAAGCCAAGGGTAGATAGCGCTAGTCGTCCTGTTAGCGACCAAGTGTATAATGAATAAGGAGGAGAGAAATTTGAACTAGCTGCTTGCAGACACGATAGCTCAGTTGGTAGAGTGTCGGCACGGTACGCCGAAAGACGAAGGTTCAAATCTGGCTCGCGTCAAATTTTTCCTTCTCTTTATCTATTTTGCATGGATATTTATAAGAACATTTGAACTAAACTTTTAACGCACCACGTGGAACGCGTTAGCAAAATATAATCTGTGGCATCTTTCTCGAAGCTACTTATAGAAATTAACAATACAAGACCGTAGTAATAAAAGCCCACATTGCCTTTAAATTTCAAGTCAAATTTGCAGGATACAAAACTTCGAGAAAATTCCTCTGGAGAGAGGAACCAAACTGTATGGAAAATTTTCAATCTTGATAGCTATTTTTCTATTTGCTAGCTAATATAAAATATTCTAAGCAGAAGACTGAGATACACAGTTTTGTACTCGTGAGAGCCTTAGTAGATTCAAACACGTATGATCTATATATGATGTACACTTGGGGATTTCGTTATTACCATTGGATGTAGGCAAGTTCAAACGTGGTTAACACTTTAAATGATGATGGCTATACGGGTTTAACCAGGGAAAATCAAAATGTATACGTAATTTGATCCATAAAATTCGATAGTTAAATTTTTACAAGAAATAATGCATTTTCTATGAAAAATTTATATTTTTAGGGTTCCGTACCTCAAAAGAAAAAAACGGAACCCTTATTGGATCACTTTGTTGTCCGTCTGTCTGTCTGTCTGTCAAGACCCTTTATCTCACGAACGGGGAGAGGTATCAGGTTGAAATTAACACCATATATTAGGATCCATGAACCACACAAGATCTGAAAATTTCAATTTTTTACAACGACGCAATCAAAAGATATGGCATTTTCTGTCCTCATCTCCATACATTTATTCAAAAATGCAAAACCTACAGGGTACTTCCCGTTGACCTAAAATTATGAAATTTGGCAAGAAGCTAGGTCTCACAGTACAAATAATGGGAAAAGTCTGGAATCATTAAATATTACAACTTTTCTCACAACTAATGGTAACCAATTGTGGTGAGCTCCCGTTTCAAGAACATTCATATAAGAGAGGGGTCAAGTTGGATGGTCGCTCAGGCGATTTTTGTTTTAGTTCTATTTAAAAACGGGAACACTTACAAACTTGAAAATTGGTATGTTTATAGTGCACAAGCTATAAAATAACAACAAATAATAAAATTTGGTCAAGCGCGTGTCGGACTCAAAAAATCTAGCACATTAACTTACTGAAATTTCAACTAATACAATTATGTTTATGTGGTGGTACGGAACCCTCAGTGCGCGAGTCCGACTCGCACTTGGCTGGTTTTTTATGTAAGAGCAGGCAAACGACCAAACAGCTCACTTGAAAATAAAAAATAGTCTTAGGGTCATTGATAGTCTTAGGGTCATTGTCCACGACGGCGACATTTTGTCGAATGCATGCAAGTTCTAATATCGTTTGGATTTTAGATCTGTCCGCCTAAACGACATGCAAGTGATAAAAGAGTGACATAAACATCTATGGACTCTGGGTCACGAATAAAATGCGCGAAAAAATGGCAAATTTTTTTCTTCCAGTAAACAGTCCTGAATTATAAATAGTTCAATGGCAGAATGTTGGTGATTGCAGCGGCAAGTGCTTAAAATCGCTAGAGTGATTAATGTCACTTTTTCAACTCTATTACAACGCCATAAGGTTCAAAAGCGTTTCTAATGACTTGCTGTTGACTGTACGTGGACACAGTTTTTTTTGTTTCTATGCAGGATGAATACAAGACACAAGCAAGTAATTAATATCGCTACCTTGCGTATATCGTGCAGCGTTCGTGTAACAGTGATCCGAAAAGTTGTTCAGTTTTATTTGCAGTTTTCGACAACGTAACCAACATAGATACGAAGATGCGGAACGTTTCGATTGCTCACTTGAAAACTGTCAAAAAACAACGTTTACTCATAATCCACTGAATAGAGAATAAAAGTGGAGGGTTACCTTACAAACGGTCCGATAACTCAAAATTTTTGATATATTGTCTAGGATTGTTAGTAAAATACACAATTCCCCCCTTCGCGAGAATCAATCCCATTTTCCAGAAATTTCTCAAATTCAGTACAAATTTTACCCAATACTTGTTTTCCTAAAGTAGACCGTTACTGAATTACAGCGTTCTAAAAATTTCCGGGAAATGAGATATTTTCCATTTTTTGTGCATATCTCCGTAGCTGTCAATCCTAGACACGTAATTGAAAACGTAAAATATAGGAAATTAAATTCTCTACAACATTGTGCAGAAAACTTTTCTAGCTAAAACGATAAGTGAAAAATGTGGTGGCGAACGCGAAGGGAATTGTGAATTTTGCATTTTGAATGCTTACCTACCAACCAGCCTTGAGAACATATCAAAAATTTAGAATTACTGGACCGTTTGTAAGGTAACCCCCCTCTTTTCAGGGGATTATGACACCATACGGCTCTATTTAGTTCTAAGTTAGAGTCGGGAGTTGACAAGGGCACTGTTTTGGTCATTATTTGTAGCATATACTGCGTACAAAATAACTTTGTCTGTAACCGTTAATGCGCAAAAGTCAAAAAATTTGTCGCGAGGGTTAGCGCATTATATAGTCTAAGGTTAGCGCGGCTCCCAGGGGCGAGGGAATCGTTCATTTGCTCTCCGCCTGTCACTCATGCGCGGAAAATAACCGTCATAGACAAACTTGTTCTGAACGCGCTGTACCACTCTAAACCCAACAATCACCAGGGTCATTTTTAGTACACACGACCATTTGTCGGTGGAAACACTTTAACCTTGAGCGAGTCTCTGGTTTTAGGCGTATGCAGCGTAGAGCTAGTTTAGTTTATACCGGTTTAGATTCTACGTGTGCGTACAACTAAAGTTCAAACTAAAAGAATAATGATCACTGATTTTTGTATGTATAAGAAGCAGATGCCCAGTAAGGTTTAACCAGTAACCACGAGCTTATTCCACCATCTCCCTTCTACCATCGGGAGTCCAGACGCACCGCAGGATATCATCCATACTTGGTTAATATTCCGCACATTCGCAAAAAGCGCTTTGAAACATCATTTATAATACGCACGGCAAAGGGCCTAGGAGTAGAACTCTGCCTGCGTCTGTGTTCCCGAGTCCATATCAAGTCGCGAGTGAATAGGCTTATGGGCAAGCTCGTTCCATCGTCGACCTCATCTCTGTCCTCAAGACTAGATCGAGGTCAAGAGTAAATCCATTTACAAAAAAAAAGGTAAACTACATTCATCGCGCATGTGGAACCATCTTTGCAGTGCGATATCGTCATCATATTATTCGATATAACAGAGTTCACAAAAGACACACAGAAATTCACTGATGATGATGAGTACCTCTCTCCAGAATTTCACATTAAAATTGTTTGGTATATTTTTGATGGGAAGTACGAAAAAGGTCGCCACTGCCCATCCTCTGCTTCAAAATCCTTTAGTCGCCTTTTACGACACACATGGGTAGAGATAGGTTTGTATAATTATTCGTAAGCACCGCATCCATACTTTGTGGTATTTATCTTTAGTATAATCGTAAAAACATAATTTACTTGACTCATCTCTGCCCAAAAGCTTACAGCCAAGCCCGCCTTCCCTATCATGGTTCCATAAAACGAAATTGAAATGGTGCTATGAAGGAAATATGGCCGGCGGTAAAAACACATTCTGTTTTATCGAAAACAGATGGCGGGTCCATATTTCTCTGCTAGCTGGGGATAGCGATATTTTTTGTAGATTTGGCGAAGTGGTTATTAATAGAAACACATTAGGAATGTAGACGTTGTGACAATTTTACAGTGGTAATGAGCGAAGTTTTAGCGGTGGTAGGCTTTGGCCGCCTGGCTCGCGACCACCCTCCTGCCGGAGCCCGACGCCAAACAGCTTAGCTGTGTTCCGTCGGAGTGCGGGAGTGCCAGTGCCATTGGGGGATGGGAGGTGGTCAGTAGCGCGGCTCTGATTCGGTCTTGGTCTCTAAGCAAGTTTGTACCGGGTAACTCATACTGGAGGGTAGCGGGATCCGAGGCACGGTCCCTGCCGTTGGCCGACCGCAGGTAGTAGGGGGCCCAAGTACCACGAAAGCCGACGTGGGAAAGGCTGCCCCGCCAACTAGCGAAAAATCCCGAAATGCTCCATCGTGCCAGCTGGCGACTGGACGGGAGGACCCGATGGACCCATTTCGGGGAGGCTCGGGCGTCCCCGCAGTCTCCAGATGAGTTCCCCACAGGTCAAATGAGCTGAAGCGTCCAATTGGAAAAAGGAGTAGCGTCTCGACCATTCTTCCATTTCCCCACCACACACTCCTCAAAATGAAAAAAAGTAAGAAAAGAAATAAGTTTACCAAACGGCGGCACTTCCTCCCGCTTAAAGTGCACCTTACAAACATCAGGGGGTTGCACTCAAATATCGACCCGGTCCACCATCATCTCGAGACCGAGAAGCCGCACTTATTCTTTTTAACGGAGACGCAAATAGGAACACCGTCAGACGCGGCGTACCTCAACTACCCAGGATACTCGTTGGAACACAAGTTCAAAAAACGAGCTGGGGTCTGTGTGTACGTTCGCGATGACATTTGCTATCGGCGTCTCCGTTGCTTTGAGGATTCCGGGTTTTCTACAATCTGGCTACTGGTGGACACCGGGGTTGAGAAATCTCTCTACGCCGGTGTCTATCGGTCGCACAGCAGTGACGAGGAGACATCCAGGCTCTTTGAACAGCTAATGGAGAAGGCGGATTGTGCCCAACAACGGTACCCAACAGCGCAGCTTCATTTTCTGGGGGACTTTAATGCCCACCACAGCGAGTGGTTGTTCCCATACCAGAAAACTGACCATGCTGGGAGAGAGGCGCGCAAACTAGCACTGTCGCTAGATCTCACCCAGCTGGTGAATGTTGCTACGCGGGTGCCAGACGTTGACGGACACACGCCCAATTGCTTGGACTTGCTGCTGACCACAGATCCGGACAGGCACTCCGTGTCGGTATCAGCCCCACTGGGAACATCCGACCACTGTCTGGTGAAGTCCGTGTCAATCATCTCTCCTCCGGATGATAGCCCAAGAGGCACGAGGCGAGTTTGGCGATACGAGTCAGCAGACTGGGATGAGATGCGGCACTTCTTTGCGTCCTACCCATGGCAGCCAGTGTGTTTTTCTTCGGGCGACCCCACCTGTTCAGCTGAAGCGGTTGCAGATGTGATACGGCAGGGAATGGAATACTATATTCCATTCTCCGATATACCGCTCGGTCACAAAGCCCGACCTTGGTTCAATGCAGACTGCGCTCGCGCTGAGGCTCGAATGCAGTCTGCATACCAAGCCTGGGTTCAAGCCCGTGACCGCAAAGTTCGAGCTCGGCGGGTTCGCGCGAAGAAAAGAGCATTTAATGCTGCTGCAAAGTCCTGCAAGCGGGTGATCCGGAAGGCCCGTTACGACCACGTCAGTCGCATAGGGACCAAACTTGCATCCTACCCCTCTGGTAGTAAACAATTTTGGTCTCTTTCCAAGTCAGTCGAAAACAACTTCTGCCGTCCTACATTACCTCCCCTGCTGAAACCAGACGGGTCACTAGCCCACTCCGCAACAGAGAAAGCAAATTTATTTGCATCTCTATTTGCGAGCAATTCTCGCCTAGATGCAGACTCTAACCAGCCACCGACGATTCCTCGCTGTGATTCTTCAATGTCGGAGATCACAATACACTCAAAAGAGGTTCGTAGAGTACTTCGAAGTCTAGACGTGAACAAAGCTAGCGGTCCTGATGGAATACCAGCAAGAGTCTTGAGGAACTGTGCGCCTGAGTTGTCTCCTGTGCTGACGCGTTTGTACCGCCTCTCTCTTAAAACAAGAACGGTGCCTAAACCTTGGAAGGTTGCCAATGTACAGCCGGTACCCAAGAAGGGTAGTCGTGCCGACCCCACCAACTATCGTCCGATCGCCATCACCTCCATACTCTGCAAAGTTATGGAGAGGGTACTAAATGGAAAATTGCTGACTTACCTAGAAACTAACGACCTACTCAGTGATCGTCAGTATGGCTTCCGCCGGGGACGATCAACTGGGGATCTTCTAGTGTATGTTACGCATTTCTGGGGCGAGGCCATCGAGAAACACGGCGAAGCCCTTGCCGTATCACTGGACATCTCGAAGGCCTTTGACAGGGTATGGCACGCAAGTCTGCTGAGCAAACTTCCTGCATACGGCATTCCCGCTGACTTTTGCTCTTGGATTTCTGACTTCCTGAGTGAACGGTCGATCCGAGTAGTCCTTGATGGCTGCTCCTCTGACCTCATGGCTATTGACGCCGGGGTTCCTCAGGGGTCTGTTCTCTCTGCGACTCTTTTCCTGCTGCACATCAACGACCTACTTGGTCCTAATATTGTTGGGTACGCAGATGACAGTACTGTCGTCGAGAGATATATGTCAAGCGCAAAAGCCAGCAGTGACGAAATACGTTCTTTGAGAGAGACCACGGTAGAGCGTATAAACTCAACCTTAAGTCTTGTCTCCGACTGGGGTGACAAAAATCTGGTGAGTTTCAACGCCACCAAAACACAAGCGTGTCTATTCACTGCCAAAAGGAGTCCATTCAATCTGGCTCCTACTTTTCGAGGTACATCTGTACCGGTCACCGACAGCCTCGAGCTTCTTGGCATGAAGCTGTGTGCAAACCTGAACTTCGGCGCCAACATTGAGTCAAAAGCTCAAACTGCGGCCAAAAAGTTGGGCATCCTCAATAAGGTTAAGCGTTACTTCACTCCTGGACAGCTTCTAGTTTTATACAAAGCACAAGTCCGATCCTGCATGGAGAATTGCTGCCACCTTTGGGATGGCTCAGCCAAATACCAACTAGCCGCACTTGACTCGATAGATCGCAGAGCCAAGAAGCTCGTTGGTGATGACATGCTAGTGAAAACCAAGTTTCACAGCCTAGCCCACCGGCGCAAAATTGCATGTCTGTCGGTCTTTTACAGATTGTACTTCGGAGAGTGTGCCCAAGAGCTCCATGAGCTTATTCCGCCATCCCCCTTTTACCATCGGGAATCCAGACGCACCGCAGGATATCACCCATATCTGGTTGATATTCCACACATTCGCACAAAGCGCTTTGAAACATCCTTTATAATGCGCACAGCTAAGGAGTGGAATTCTCTGCCTGCGTCTGTGTTCCCGAGCTCTTATAACCCGAATCTATTTAAGTCGCGAGTGAATAGGCTTCTTCTGGGCAAGCTCGTTCCATCGTCGAACTCATCTCTGTCCTCAAGGCTAGATCGAGGTCAAGAGTAAGCCCATACATAGTAAAAAAAAAAAAAAAAAAAAAAAAAGTAGATTCGCAATTATTGAGCGGTTTAAAATTAGCTGTTCACTACAATAAATAATTCACCAATTAAATTAGCTAATATTGAAACAAGTCATCGATTTCGAATCAGAAATGCAATAATTCTATAATGCTCATCATCGAGTTAAATTTAATTATCATCAACCATTATCCTGGCATACAAAACCGTTTAAAAAAAAAAAAGAAATGAGTAGGAAATTTGTCGGAATGCATACTTTGAATTTCGAAGAGAAACAACAGCCCAATGTTTATGATAAAATATAGAAACAAGGCTTTGTTTTAAAATTCGTTACTTGCTCGTGTAACACGCGTACAATCAGCTAGACCTGTTTTTTGTACATTTGAAAGTAAACAGCGTGTTTACACATACATTCATTTTGTACAGTATGAACAGAGTTATTTCATCATGATCATAACATCTCATGAAACGTCCACTGCTGGACAGGAAGTTCCCACCAGAATTCTAGCAAAAACGCGTGGGGAAAATTAGGAGGGAAAGGAACATAATCACCGCGCTTGTTAGCGTTGCGGCTGGCAACATGGACCGCGGTTGTCGGTTAGCGCAGTATGTAAGATGGTACGATACACAGAAAGACGTTGCTGCCCATCGGATAGGTGGGGGTACAGGGTAGAGGCAGGTTAGTTATTCTTTGACGGCACCTCACGAACAGTAATTTAGGTATATCAAAACGTACAAATTTTCAAAAAGTTTTTTTTTTTTTTATCTCAATTAAGAACGAATTACTAAGTTTAAGAAGTTTGACCATTTTAAAATACCTGGATTCTGTCATCGCTAATAATAGCGCAATTGGCCGATGTAACTCATCGCATCAATACCGGTTGGATAAAGTGACGAATAAAAAAAAAATCAAAATGTTCTTTATTCATTGTAGGATATTAAAAATTTCTTAATGACGGAGTGTTTATAATAATATGAAAATAATTGCAGTACCGGCCCTCAGGTATCGGCCACAATGGTGGACTGTCAGAACAAAAACTCTGCCATCTGCTGTGCCTCTAACTGTACAACAAATGCTTGTTTTCGATCGTATTTTAAAACAGCAGTCTGAATTCTCAAAGCAGCGTTTAAAATTTGGATAAAGCAAAAACTGCTCTAAACAATTCCTTTATTCGAGAACGGAACAGAATTTTATGCTCCAGTGGCACTAACTCTGTTGTTTGAGAACGTTTCGTGCACGTTTAGACAATTCTAACATAAGTAGAGTTCACACTACAGAACAAAGAACAACACTTTAGGCACAGAATAAAGTAATAGGTCTATCATACAGAACGGACATTCTCCGCCCCCCTTGCAATCTACCCCGCACCCCCGCGCGCACCCGCCCGCGAGGTTCTCGTGGTCTTTTGTCAAATATCAAATTCGCGCTTGATGTATGTAGAGTCCGGGGTGTGCTATTAATTCAGTCAACAAATTCTCTCTGAATCAAATGCGGTTCTCGTCGTCAGTCGTTGACAGTCATCGACTACCTTGTGGCTGATATGTAAAATCCCTTATTATTTTATCTGGCCTATTCAGTCAGAACAGGTATGGCAGTTCAAAACTAAAGTGTTGTTGGCCTATTTTCTTTAATCCCATTAAACGTCTCACTTTAAAGTAACATTTTTTGTTTTATGTTCTTTTGCCTAATCCGCCTCTTTTTCCTTTTATTACTTCAAAAATAATATGTCTTTTAATGTGCCCTTGCCTTATAACAAGTCTTGTTAATTAGTGCCGTGTGAGGCGAAGAGAAAATCACACAATGAAGTGTCTTAACGATGTCTGTTTGCATAAGCTTCTTAATTTTAATATCTGGTGTTTGACTTAATGCTATTTTTAACATTGGTTCTAATATGAGGTCAAGGCCGAGATACACAGACGAAACTAAACATGTGTTCAGACTCTCAAATGTCAAGGTCCTATACAATTTTGACACTTGGAGACGGATAATCCGAACTAGAGATCTTCAGACGCACAATACATGCACAATACAAATGGTATGCGGAGGAAAGTTCGGACCAAAATATCTCGAATTCAGATTGGGGGCGTGTTTAAATGTTACCAGTAATTTGTATAATCTGCGGTATTTAATGTATAGAATGCCTCAAACGTGAAATTTTATACTTTGCCTAGGCATTCTATAGAATGCCTAAAGCGCAGCTGGCAATGTGTGATATCTTACTACGAGTAAATCTAACCTAACGTAAACCTAACCTATCCTTTCTTTTTTTTGTTGACGCTAGGAAAAATGCTTTATGCAGCCCCTCCCACTGGAGAATGAGAAGCGTATGCGTGATTCCCCGGTACACCCAGTTTACCCACTAAAGCGACTGAACGGAACTCTGGCATCAACAGAGTGGCAGTCGACTGGGAAACCGGCAGAGCCTTTACGTCTGCGTCCTTTGCGGCGGGCAATTCACGCCCCTCCAGGAGTGACCGTGAGTGCCCGGCCCTTCCCTCCCGCGGGGACCCAGCCCGCCAGATGGGCGCCAGACGATCCCGTGTCTGAACGCCTTGAGTCCCTTACTTCGGGTCAGGTCACTGGGCCCACCGCCACTTTGGCCACACAGGATAGGGAGGGTGACGCCTCGACCGACATTCTGTGGCCCCAATGCCGAAGAAGGTAACGGAGAGCGGCGCACCGTCATACCGGTACTCCTCTCCCGCCATGGCCCCTACCCTTCAACTGCGGGGCCTCCCATACGATACCGCAGCTCAATTGCAATAGCGCCCACACACTACCGCCCCAGGCTGCTTCATCGTGGGCTTGAAAGTCAAAGTCTGGAAGAGCAGTCCCGCCCGGGGCCGTCCGGCCGAACATCGGCAAGGCCGCAAACAGCACGGCCCCATGGGGTACTCTTTGTTTCGCCGTGGGAGACCAAGCTACGGGTACTACGATAAGGCGGGAACCCACTCCTGCTCATTCTGGCAGTCAGAGGTAGGTGAAGTTACTTTTAGTTTGACGAAATTAATGATTTATTTTTATAATCAAATTGTATTATTCCAAACGTTTGAAATGTTTGTATTTATAATTATTTACCCTGAATAAGAATCGAATCGCTCTGCGTTCACTTGTAACAGCTTGGGAGTTAACCGTTTCATTTGGTATACACTAATAGCCTTGTAGATTATTTTCATTCTTTAGTGATACGTTTGTAATGTAATAATAATTAGGCTTTGCTCACTAAACATTTTATTATTAGTTATTATTAATAGCTTTAAGTTACTTGAAATAAACATGGTTTTTGAAGCAACGTACAAAAATAAACTAAAACCAGTATAATAATTTATTTGCCATGTAGCAGAGAAAGGAAAATCGTTTATTAGCCCTGCCTGTCATGTGACACTCTTCATCATCATTTATTCTTCCTCTGCTCAAAGGGGCAGGGTTGGCAATATTCTCATTATGTGACTGACTGCTTACTTTCTTTATCACGAGAAATTTTGAAGTGCCATAAGATGATTTTTTTATTATTTGGCAATCGTCTACCCATTTCTGTGGACATTGCTGCCAGTCGAGTCGTGTTCTAAAAATATTTTTTTATAATATTAAACTTAAAATTCAAAATTAAATTGAATTGAAATTGAACGTTCTGAATTTTGTTTGTCCCAAAACGTTGTTTATATTTTTTTTAGGTACTCAGTGAGCACATGTTTTTCGAACGTGCAAATATTTAGATTAACACTACCCCAACTAATCCATACAGCATACTAAAAAACCAAAGGTACACCAAGCTTTGCGATTTTAATGTAAATATCACCGGCCTATCCGGACAAAATGAACAATTGCCAGCAACCAATCAAATGAACGAGCCATACCGACTGACTTGGCAGCCCTGACCCGAACGGTCCCATACGTCACTGCTACTGGCAAGACGAACATGCTCAGATTCATCAAGCAACTCGCGACAAATGAGCCTTCAGGACCTGCCGGAAAAACTCGACTTGGATGTAACACGATGTTACATGGCGCGAGGTGATTACCATTATTAATGGACAGCGAGGGCGAAAAAGGAAAATTATTGAACTACTGTTTATGAGGACGCATTAGGTGAATTCAACCACTTTCGTTTTGGGGATTTCGGAAATACTGGAAGGATTTGCAAATTAATTTAATTTTTATATTTTCTGTGTTCGAATAAATTCCAATGCTTTTGAGACGGCAGAACAAACGCAACGTTGAATGAGTATACAGGTCGCACATTTCACAACATCAGCTGGGACCACTGTACCCTAGTTGGTAAAGGCGTCTCCGGTACTGACGGAGAAGACGCAGGTTCAAATCCTGCATGTGGTTGTGAAATTTTGCAATTGTCTATGTTACGCGACAGGACAGCTCGGGAGTGCGGTTGAAATGTATGAAGCTCCATACATTTCACCCACACTCACAAGCTGTCGCGTACCTTATCTATAAAGAAAAATGTTAAAAATGTGTATATCAACTGCAAAATGTGTATTTACAAACCCCCAGCGTCTTTCGTGAACTAACTAGGCTACGAGTATATGTATAAAAGCTAACTAGGATGAAACTCAAAATAATCATTAGTAGATAGAATCTTTTTCCAAGCCCAGTTTCTTTATTATAGTATCTTGAAATATCCATATTTTTGTAGTATCTTTTTGCCCTTGTGGTGCCGGCAAAGATTAGTACACTCAACAGCATATCAGTAGAAACACTTTTGGACCTTATGGTGTGGTAATAGAGTTGAAAAAGTTTCCACTGACGTGCGGTTGACCATACCAACCCATCTCTACCCGTGGGAGTCGTAAGATACGACTAATAGTAAAAAACCGGATGAAGGGCAGCAGCAATCCTTTTGTGTATAGTACCATCTTTTGTACTACGGTCACCAACAACCGCGCTCCGTGGTGCAAGCTGCAACGCTAACAAGCGTAGTGACTAAAGTAACCACTTCACTTCCGAAATTTCCAGCAAAAGCTGTAATTCTGGAACAAGCTTCCTGTCCTGCAGTGGACGTTGGGATGCTATGATGAGTATCTTTTAGCTCATAGAACTTAAGGATTCCTTAAATTATTCAAGCGAGACCATAGCGAGACTCAAGTTAGGAATATCGGAAGCTGCCAGTGAAGTTTGGAATTAATATTATACTGCAAGTCAATATGAAACGATCGGGAATCCCAAGTTCCTAGTTGAAAGTCCAAGAATTTTGAACTGTTATGAATATTTGAATAGGATTGTAACGGAAGAGAATTATATGAACGATTTGGCTTGGAAGATAATCTCAATTTAAATTTCAAAATAACCACTCATAATAAAAGGGTATAACGACCCCAACGGATTTAATTAAAATTGGACGAATTTTCCAAGAAACATAGAGAATAACTTTGGCAAATAGGCGGCTATTTTATTTTACTTTCTATACAAAATGCACTATTTACATGAGGTTCTTTTGGGATGTTGTTTATAGGCTTTCATACTCAAATGTCTGTCTGTCAGCTGGATGTATCTCATGAACCATAATAGGTAGACAGTTGAAATTTTTATAGATTTTGTATTTCTGTTGCCGCTATAATAGCAAATACTAAAAATAATAATAAATTACGATAAGCCAAGCCAAGTCAAAGCATGTCATGTCATTAAGGTGATCCGTTTTCCATACAAAAATTCAAATGACTTGCATTCTTACGCGGGACATAAAATTCTGTTGAAAAACGAACGAATACTGCTATTTTTAGTTAAATTTTTCGCTGAATATTACAAAAATACAGCTAATGTACTGAAAGTAGGTACTAGTTTTTGTTAGCAATTTTGGTTCAATATTAAGATTGTGGGCGTGCGGTCAAAACTGTACGGTTGTGCTTTGTGTGCAGGTGTGAGTGATCGTACTCATGTAAATCACGGACTGACGAGAGTAATTGACTTTACTGGACATGTGGAGATATTTTTTTTATCGAAATTGTTGTTAGGCGTTGAAGTTGCACGATGAAATTTACGCAGATCAACTTTTTGCACATATATAGTTGGTAATTATTGCATTAAAAAAATAAAACCATATATTTGCAGCAGTGGCTCCATCTAGTTGCGTTGGGGTCCCTGTTCGGGCCTAAGCTGGCCGTCACAGATCACCTGAAGTGACATTTCTTTGGCTTGGTAATAAGTTGTAAGGATATGGTAGGGATCATAGGGATCTAATAGTAGGGATATGCTGGGGTTTGCTTGCGCATTTTGATCCCGTGCTAGCATTATGTGAATTACAGCAGATAGACAATGTCAAAAACTGTACAGAACCTAATGGGACTAGATATTTTACTGCCTGCTACAAGAATCATTTTTAAAATTAAAGCTTCTTCAAATCTATTACTTTTAGATAACAATTGATTTAATAACACTGCATTACCTTTTTATTTTTAAATAATAATATTAATTTTATTATATTAGTCCAACTCAAACGTCTAACATCTCTTTGTTACCGCTCTCCATATTTTATTACTATAAATTTACTTAAAGTGTTATTTACTCAGTGAAATAGTTAAAATTCTATTAATTAACATCTAAATTGCTTAGTTACGTTAATATTCAAAGTAAAAGAGTGAATATTGTGATAAGAAGTCATCCAAAATCTAAAAATAACGTGGTCAGTGCTAGTGTCAATTGTGTGAATACACAGCTCGCTGAGCCGCCTGCGCAAGGGAATCTCACGGTTACGAGCTATACTTAACCGTGATTATCGCGTGAGGTGTGCGCGGCCGCTGGCTGGAGTCACACGTACGTCATACCGCGTAGAGTAAACTGTTCGCAGATGTGACAACCGCTTAGCGAACTTCAACTGTATCAGAGACGTTTCACCTTTTATTTAACACAAGTCAGCTTTTTTTTCATAATCATCAAACATGACGCTATGCGGATGCTGTAATGAGGAGGCTACTGTATCGACCTCTATATCATGCCGCAACTGTAAAGACACATACCATAGAAGCTGTATTCAGTCTTTAGGCCCTGGTAAGGTGCTACGCGATTGGGTTTGTCACGTTTGTTCCTCAAAACTCAAAAAATCCGATAGTACACCAGTAAAGAGTCACATAACACCGAACGAGGAAAAGCAGGCAGACTGCTTAAAAAGTGATATGGTTTCGGATGAACAAGACTCTAAGCTTTTGGAATTAGTGCGACGTGAAATTAAAGCCAGTGTTATAGATACAGCAAATTTGGCTTAGAAGTCCTCCGTAACACAGCCAGTCTTACCCACTGAAAAAGATATACTTAACCTTATTCGACAGGAGATTAAATCTAGCATTGCAGTACATGTTGAAATGTCAGTGAAGACCGCTATGGACACACATTTTGGAAAAATCAAGGATGCCTTACAACTACTTAATGATTTCAAAGAATCCATTGATTTTATGAGTAATGAGTTCGATAGTGTGAAGAAAGAATTAACTCAATTAAAAGATCAGAAGAAATCACTAGAATCTGAAAACTCTAAATTAAAAACAACTGTTGAAGACCTCGGTTCAAGACTGACACTACTTGAACAGCACGCTCGCCAACAAAACATCGAAATTAATGGTGTCCCTGAGCACAAAAATGAGAATCTCTTCACAACAGTCATTCAATTAGGAAAGGTAGTATCTTATGAATTAAAAGATAATGATATACTAACAGCCGTGCGTATAAGGAAGATGAATTCCGATAATGACCGCCCACGTTCAATCATCGTCAAATTAAGTAGTACACGTATACGAGACGAAGTACTTGCATCGGTTTCCAAGTTCAATAAGGCAAACTCCAGCGACAAGCTCAACACTCATCACCTTGGATTTGGAAGCGCAAAACGTCCAATATTTGTATCAGAGCATTTATCTCCATATAACAAATCAATCCACGCCGAGACACGTAAAGTGGCCGCATCCAAAGGTTACAAGTACGTGTGGATCCGTGATGGTCGTGTACTCGTTCGCAAGGACGATTCTTCGCAAGCTAAGCATGTAAAGAGCCTAGATGTGGTGAAGTTGCTCTAAAATAAACGAATAAACCTATTATGAACGAAGCTGTAAGTAGTGATGTTCAGATGGCTCTCACTATCTACTACCAAAATTTCAGAGGTCTAAGAACTAAACTGCAAAATGTCTATCTTAAATCCCTTACATACACTTATGATATAATAGTTGGGACTGAATCATGGCTTAATGATAATATCCACGATGCTGAAGTATTTAATTCAAATTATATTATTTATAGACGAGACAGATCATCAACCGCATTATCACACAAAAACGGTGGTGGAGTCGTGATTGCAGTTATAAAGACCATTGAATCTATCCGAGTCCAACAATGGGAAAGCAACGTTGAAGATCTGTGGCTAAAACTGAGAATTCGAACGGGTTCAAGCTATAGGCATATAAATCTCTGTGCAGTATATCTGCCTCCTCCTGTATTACTGCGAACCTTGGACTCCTTCTTTGATACGGCAACCTCGATTATAGACAGCACTGCAAGCGAAACTATCCTCATTGGCGATTTCAACCTAGGCTTCATTCAGTGGACACATGATAGTAATTACAATACTGAATTGCGACCATTAGAATATGAATGTAATGAACTTGGTTACTTACTTGTAGACTTTATGTCAGCTAATTACTTACATCAACTTAACCATGTCAAAAATTCTAATGATAAAATATTAGACTTGGTACTCTGTAATGTCAATTGCGGATCGGTTACAGAATGTTCAGATCCTATTTCTAAAGTAGATTGTCATCACCCTCCTATAATCATAGACTTTGGTTTTACTCATCTACCTATGCTAAAAAGTAAACAGTTTGCGACACACAATTTTAGGCGAGCAGACTATAGAATTGTAAATGAAGCTCTAAAAAAAATAAACTGGGATGAAATCTTCCAATGTTGTTCAGATGTCGATGCTATGGTTGAAGTATTTTATAAGATTTTATATTCTGTGATAGAACGGACAATACCAAAATCCCCACGTCGTAATTATAATTTCCCTATCTGGTTCTCAAAAAATCTTATAAAGTTATTAAACGAGAAAGAAAAAATTAGGAAAAAAATAAAAAATTTCAAAAATCCAATCCAAGGGACAAATTAGAATACGATATTTTGACTGATAGGGCACATGTCATTATACAACAGTGTTATGCAAACTACAAAAGAAATATACAGAATCAAATTACGATATGTCCAAAAAAGTTTTGGAGTTATGCAAGTTCCAGACATAAGAGCAGTCATGGTTTGCCCTGTGAAATGAGAAAAAATGGTGTTATAGCATCATCTGGATTGGATATCTGTAAACTCCTGGCAAGTCAATTTTCATCCACATTTTCTCCTCCTAGTACCGTCAACTTGCAATCGGAATCACTTGATGTTTGTCGATTCCCTCAATTAGTTCTGAGCAAATTACAATTAGAGGAAAAGGATATTGTTAGAGTTCTGAGGGATGTTGACCCGAGCAAAGGAGCAGGTCCCGATAATATCCCAGCCATATTTGTTAAAAAATGTTACTCTAATCTCTCATACCCTTTAAAGTTAATTTTTAACAAGTCACTGTGTACATCTACATTTCCTGCGAAATGGAAATTGGCCAACGTTGTTCCTATCTATAAAAAAGGAGATCCTACTGAAACTAAAAATTATCGCCCTATATCCATACTGTGCACTTTTGCTAAAATATTCGAAAAACTCGTGTACCCTTCATTAACATCACACATAAATATAGTTCTAACCCCTGAACAACATGGTTTCTGCAACAAAAAGTCAACTACCAGTAACTTGCTGACCTATGTAACAGATCTAAGTCAGAGCATTGACGAAGGGAAGCAAGCTGACGCTATATACACGGACTTTAGTAGCGCATTTGATAAAGTCGATCACTCTATCTTACTGCGTAAGTTATCACAGTATGGTGTACATGGGTTGCTTTTACAATGGTTAAAGTCATACTTAACCGAAAGGGAACAAAGGGTGGTCGCTAACGGCTTTGTCTCTTCTTCATATAGAGCCTCGTCAGGTGTACCTCAGGGCTCACATTTAGGCCCTGTGTTATTTCTAATCTTTGTTAATGATATAGTTGAATGTATTAAACATAGTAAATATTCCCTTTATGCCGATGACCTGAAACTATATCGCGAGGTATCCTCGTCTGATGATGCACAGTTATTGCAAAATGATTTGGAAGAAATCCAAAAATGGTGTTTTAACAATAAGATGGAATTAAACGCAGGTAAATGCTGCCATATAAAGTTCACTAAAAAGGAAATTTCTACCCAATACTTTTTATGTGGAACTATTCTACAAGAAGTCGACCAAATAAGAGATCTGGGAGTCGTACTTGACAAAAAACTGTCATTTATCCCTCATATCGACCAAACTGTGGCTAAGGCTTTTAAAATGACCGGATGTATTAAACGAACCTGCAGAGACTTTACAATTATTCGTCCCCTGGTGATGTTATATAATTCTTTTGTGAGAAGTGTACTGGACTATGCATCATCAATTTGGAATCCTTTCTACAAAGTACACATAGATCGCATAGAGCGTGTGCAGCGTAGTTTTACACGACACTTAGCATTTCGCGACAAAAATGCATGTACGAGATGGAGTTATAAGTTACGACTTACTTATTTTAACATAATATCCTTGAAAGAACGGCGTAGTTTGACAGACTTATTGACCCTTTATAAGATTGTTATCAACAAAATTTTGGCCCCAGACGTCCTAAGTCATATAAGCATTTCCGTTCCTCGCTCAGCTAATGTGAGAAGTTGTACTGATCGCCGTATTTTTTCGATTCGCAATAGTCGCACAAACGTGGGTATAAACTCCCCCCTCAACACAATGCTGTCTACATACAATCAGCTGTATAATCTCAAGCCTAGCATCGACATATTTAATGACTCCTTTGTCCATTTTAAAAATCTTATTTTAGAATGATTTTAATCAATTCATTTTCTGTCATTTTTTATATTACATTCCAAATTCAAAATTGTTTTAGTTGTTTGTTAGTAATTCATTAAGTTTCATTTAGTTTGTGATGAATTTTTGGTTTGTTGTTGGTAATAAATAACTAAACATAATTAATTTATTGGTGAAAGATGTGTATGCCTGTAAGTGACATGTTGATAGAGTTTAAGTCCTATTAATTTTTTTTGTAAAATTTATGTATGAATGTGTCGTTGGTGTACCTATTTAAATAAAATAAAATAAAATAAAATACTAAAAAAGTGGGCTCTGTGTCTACAGCGCCATTTATTTAAAATAATACTCTCTAATATCATAGAGGAAATAAATAAATAAGACAATAATATATTATATTAATAATATTTACTTAATATAATATATGATATTATTAAGGAGATTGAATAATCTTTAATAATTTATTGCATAGCTGTTTGCACGTTAGAACAGAATTATTGTTAAATAATTAATATTTTTTACGCTTTTAGATCTCTAGTCTCACATCGCTTTAAAAGCATTTACAGTTCGATCAATCTTAGACGAGCGCTTAAAAGCGTGGGCGTGTTTGCACTTAGAGAGACAATCGAGTTAAAAATACAACCGTCTTAATCTGGACTTAATGCGAACAGCTGTTGCCATTTAAGGCAATGGACAAATACTAGAGACGGAATTGAAATTTTAAAGAAATTCGTAAAATCTTAAAAATAACGGGCTTTTAAATCTCTTAGGATAGATGATTTAAAAAGAACTTGAAAGAGGGATGACCAAGTTTTGATAGATCAAAAACTTTTGAAGAATCTCGTTTTCTAGGTGTCTAAACATATAGTTAGCGTTAAGTAGAAAAGCAATATTACAACACATGTAATCTTTCAGACAATAGTACTTTTGTAATTTTCGTGCAATAAAGATTATACAACAACAACAACACAATATTGCAATTCGCGTCACTTTTTGTAAACAAAATAAAATCCTCAAATTTATGTAAAAAGTGTTATAATTTTTAACTATAAGTAATACCGATGGCTGATTGGGCGTAAGGGTTCTAGAGTGGCAAACACGTACCGGAAGACGAAGCGTTGGCAGGCCTTCCACAAGGTGGACCGACGAGTTCAAGGTCGCGGGGGGCCGATGGATGCGAGCAGCGCAGGACCATTCGTCATGGAGTTCTTTAGGGGAGGCCTATGTCCAGCAGTAGACGTCTTTCGGCTGGTATGATGATGATGTGAAACGATAGTCTAAGCATTTTTCTGTATGTAATGTTGTGTTTACAAACATGTACCTTGTGTGATTGAAGAGAAATATTTTCTTAACTGCAAAATGTTTGTTTACAAAACTTCACACTCTTTCGTGAACTCTAATATAGTTTATAGTTTCAGGAAGGTTATTTAAGTAGCAAAATAAATCGGAACATTAATCGACTCGTCGTCTCTGTGACATCCTTTGAAACGTCCACTGCAGGACAGAAAACTCCCTCCAAAATTCCAGCTTGTGCATACAATGTGGAGAGAAAGTACCACAGTCACCACCATAGGTCACCACGATTGTTAACGTTACGGCTGGCACCATAGACCGTGGTTGTTGGTGACTGCAAAATGTAAGATTATACGATATACAGAAGGTTGCTGCTGCCCATCCTCTGGTTCATTGACCCTCAGTCACCTCTTACGAAACCGACGGGTAAAGATGAGTTGGTACTATTCTTTGCCGGCACCACACAGGCCCTATTCATTATTATAATAATCGATTATTTATAACTAATTTAGCTTTGCTCATTAACGTAAGAAAAACGCAAGCTCCCTAAGTAAAGAATAACAAAATAATGAATACATATTAGTCATAAATTATTTTTAAAAATTTATATTTTAAGGATTTAACGTGAATAATGTGTATTTTCGATCCTATTTACTAGCTTTCAACTTACCTTCTCATTTACAGCCTTCAAAAATGTTTATTGAGGCAAAATCGATTACAAAATTTTGGTTTATTTACGGGTGATTGGCTGATTGAAAGCTCTTATATAATATTACATCTAATATTAATAAACGCTGCTCATTTAACATCATACCCTAGCCCTATTCTTCTACTAAAAAGTCGGCTATACCTAACTTAAGGGATTTGACGAAGAGGACACTGATTCAAACTCAATCTGAAAATCGTTTATTCTTTGATGAATAATAAAATCTCTTAATGACGTCAGCTAAACAACATCGATTCACAAACAAAGTGGCGCTATGGTGCATTGGTGGTGGGATTAAAGAAGCGACAATAAAAACCCACTAGCTCTTTGAATGTACAGGGTTGATACAATAAACATAAGTCAATTTGAAATTTGAATTAGCCTGTTAGAACCCTAGCCTAATCTCATGGATTTTTCTCTTCTAGGCAATCTGATATTTTTATAATAACCTTTCAAATACAATTTTTCCATGATAACAGCTTTAAATTTATCTAACGGTAAACTTTTAATGTCAGTGGGTACCTTATTATAGAAGCGTATACATTTACCTCTATAAGTTTTACTAATTTTGTGAACACAGTCAACATGAGAAGCACGATGAATCTTGTTTCTTATGTCGACATTGTGCCTGTCACAATTTTTCTCAATTATCACACAATGTGACTGCCATGTGATCTCCTTAAGCCATAGGGCACACAGCTTACTTGTTTATAATATCTCAGAAATTTTACTGCTAATAAAGATTGTGCTTAACTCTCTAGCACCTATCCGCCTTAAGGACGTTTTGAATAAAGGCTAGGTTAAAAGTACCCTAAACCGACGAGCATGTATGAAAGTATTGATGAAAGTACAGGAAGCAAGGGAAGTATGTCAAGATCGTAGCAGGTTGAGAACTGTGGTCTCTGCCTACCCCGTCGGGAACAAGGCGTGATGTTATGTATATATGTACCTATCCGCATTCCGCATTCTCAGTTGACTTCTCTCCTCAATTTTATTTCCACTAGAATCTTAAGGCACATAAAACCTGGGATCTTAAAGTGACGGAAAAGATCAAGATAAATCAAGGGCAAGGTGCTGACCCGCGATTACGGCTTTCCTGAATGCTTGCTACGGAGAATTAAGGCTATAGGCATAGAATACGAACTAATGGTAGACATAGCATCATACGCACGACAGCGAGCACGTAGAAACAATACCAGTATAAGCTGAACCAACGCTACGCTACAAACGCCGGAAACCAGAGACACGCTCAAGACCATTGTGTTTCCACCGATGGTGCGTTTCGGATCGGGCTATGGAAGCGTAAAAGAAACGGCAAGAAACCACTGCAGCACGGCCTACTTTAAGAGTCGTAATTATAGCAAGTTAATGTGTAAATGTGACCTTATTACCCAATAAGGTCACATTTACACATTAACTTGCTATAATTTATGTAAAGAAAAAACAGTCCGTATTCTGTGCAGCAGTCTTTATTCTGTGGCTAGCAGTAAACATAGCCTTAAAAAGCGGCGTAAAACTTTAGGGCGCTATTTCAGGGCAATCACCGCTAGATGGTGCTGAGCGTTTACAAGAAGCTTTTATTAAACCGCAGCTATAAAATAAAGTAAAAATGGGTTGTGTGCATGTTGTGTGCATAAGAACAGATTAAATCCTATACTATTAAACGAGCAATATTTATATATATACAAATATATTTGTAGAAATTTCAAAAAAAATTACCTGGAGGGTTTCTGGGGTGAAAAATCGATCTAGCTAGGTCTCATGTCTGGTGAAATTCGTTTTCGCCGTGTTTTAAAGCATTTTTTTAATTATTGCGTTTTAGACAGAAACCTACAGCGCCATTAGTTGACGGGTAGCATGGATTGCTCACCCGATGATATTTTAATGTTGAGGTGGCTATTATAGTTAATTATTTTATTTAATTAATTTTATTTTAGTAAATTTTTTTTTTTAGATATTTATGTTAATTTATGACATACTAACTCAATTATTTTGTTACATAGACTAAGATATTCGAACACAGTGTAACTGTTAATGAATAATAATAATAATATAGAGCGAAGCTCGATTGCCCAGGTATTATAGTATACTGACGTAGCATAAATAAGGCCGGTATTTCACTGGGACACCATGGCAGCGCAACCAGTCACCGCTACCAACAAAATGTATACAGCTCTAATAGAGAGTTACTCATCTGGTGTCCGTTTGGTTGCGCAACCAATTTGGCGGCGCAACCAACTCGGATGCTGGTCGCGCTACCACTCCCAGTGAAATATAGCCCTTAATACTGTGGCCGCAGGGTGTAGCGACTCTGGTGTCTTTACTGGTGTCTAGTTACGGACACCAGTGGAGCAACCAGTCGCGCCATCGTGGTGTCCCAGTGAAATATCGGCCTAAGGGCCCATTTCTAGAAGCTTTCTACAAATAGAAGTGAGTAGATATGGCAACCTATACAAATTTTTATCACATGACTTGTACCTATACACGTGTAACGGAGAAGTGTGATTATACCGGAAGGTTTAAATCTGCCCATGAAACTGAACAACATTCCAAAGGAACAAAGGTCGACATACGAAAAAACTAATTTGACCTCCCATACAAAATGCGCTATCAGCTGATGTAGTTTCTTTGGGAGGTCAACAATTTAGTTTGTTCTTTCACCTATGTTCCTTGGGAAAAGTTGTTCAGTTTCATGGACAGATTCACTTTACCGTTATACGCTATTTATGTAGCTCACAGTTTCGAAAAACTGACTCCAGGCCATGTGATTGGCATATAGATAAGAAAAATAGAGGGAAAAAATCTGCACGTTGCCGCGTCGATAAAAAAGACCCTGACGCAGATACCAGTTCGTGACAGACAGCGCTAATAAATATTTAGTATTTTGTTTGTTTTTAAGTGTTTTTGTATTTTCTCTGATATACCACAAACAGGGGAAAATTCTTTTTGCAAAACTGTAAAAATTTTGGCTCACAGAATATAAAATCTTAGTAAAGCTGTAATGGGACAAGCCTGCCGCTAATAAAAATAACATCCCAACCATATTTTTTTAAGGAGCGCGGTAAACGTTCGGATTGACTTTGGATTGCAAATGTTATAAAAAAGGCGTAAGTGCCACTATCTTGTTTAGCAAAGCAGAGCCTTAGGTCTAAGACTTAAAGCGCATCTGTTTGCTCCTATATAGGAACATTTAAACACACACACTAACAGTTTCAGGTCAGGCAGTTTTGGCGCGTAAATGCAGCACATTGGGTTTCCACCAATTAGGAACCGCGCGTCTTGGCATGGAGGGCCAATGACGTTACGAATAGAACGGCGTCGCTCGCGCCAGCGGGGTTGGAGAGGGGTTGGACGGCCAAGGGAGGCATTCGGTGTGGGACCTCTAACGAGAGGTGTAGTGAGTGAAGTGTGTTTTTTGATTCGGTATACAAAAGCCGCAATGTAGAGTCAGTGGAATACTAAAGGCGAATTGTGGAAACGCCTAATTACCAGATAAGCATACCAACATGTCCTTTTTGTTAATTATAGATATAATTTACCGTTTGCCATTTGAGATTAGATTGACTAATATATTTTGCACCAATTGATATAAATTGTAACGTCAAACCTAGTGTCAACCGTAATCTGAGAGGGCAAACTTAAGGTGTTATTGTGGCCACAATAAAAGTAAGCGATAATTATAATGATTTGATTTTATCTATATGTCATGTATGAATTGTATGGTTAGGGTAGAACCAAGGGGGGTTTGTTTGTTTCGTTTGTTCCCTCCTCCTGCCACATTTGGGTTTTGCCAAACGAAAGCCAATGAATACCGATACGCCAAATTGCGTTAATTCATTCTAAAATAACTTGATATTTATACTCCATAAATATATCCATCGGTTTCGTTGGCGTAAAGTAAAGTAAACTTCATAAGATGCAGGCGCTTTATGTGGTAAATAAAATACTTACCGTTTGTTACCACAAAATTCTTTGTTTCTCTCAAAATATTACCTACTCCCTAACTTGTAATAATTCCAGGCCTTTCAAGCACAAAAGTAAGCATCTACTCTTGCCTAACTTAATAAGCCGAGCTATTCTAAAACTTTGCCATTTACAAATAAATTTGCCATTTTATTAGTATCGCACAGCACAGTGCTTGGCTAGACAAAACCGTGAAGTATTATTTTATCAATCGGTCCAATAAAAGACGATCAACAAAATTTAAGACTAACAAATCGAGATAATACATTTCGATTTATACATGGGTTCGACTCCCATCACAGGGTCATAAGGCCGTGACCCTCACATCTGGTCGCCGTGAAGCCAAGATCTAGATTTCGTGTCTACGCAGTAGCACACAGCTAGAAAGAACTTAAAATTAATAACACAACGTAAACTTTTATAGATAAAATATTAAAGGTGCTTGTTTAGTCCAAAGATCTGGGAGAGGCAGTTTGAGAGATAAACTATTGTAAATCTCAACTCAAAGAAAGGCATTTAAAATAATAATAAAGTAGGTGAAATATAAAATACAAAAGAAGCTTATTTAATTAAAATATCTGGGTGAGGTAATTTGTTGAGAAAATACTGGTATAGCAAATGACATTTCCAGAACAGTTATTATTATGGCCATTTTAAACACCTTTTACTTATACTGTTGCATGAGATATTACTGTGTGCTATTTTCAGGTTTTAAATTGCAATCCAACGTCCAATCCGAAATCATAAAAATGCGCAGAACAAATATTTGATTCAAATTAATTTGTTTAATGTAGATTATTTACAGAATACTCATTTACCGTAATAACATGCAGAATATAATGAAAGTAGAGCAAGCCTTGGTTTGGAATGAATTTATTACAAGAAAAATAAATACATAAATAAACATTCTTAAGTTGAACATTCCAAGATTAAGTTACAATGTTGCATATTACTCATCAAACAAAAGGGTGCCTCGCCACTCTTAAAGCGAGCAGGTAGGCCGTTACTACTCGTAACAGGGCTTGGGTACAATGCTAAATGAAGCACACATTCTAGATGATTGCAAGTAATTTTAATAATATTGACACTTTCATGTTAGTTGCTTTATTAATTAATAATAGATTTTATTTATTCAAAAGACAAGTATGTCATATTAATATTAAATTAGGAATAGGCCAATTTATAAAGAAAAATTGGTTATCAAATAACGATCAAATGAACTGAATACATCTCATGACCACATAACTAAGTTAGTAAATATAATAAATAGATAAATAAATAATTATATGCAATCTTGGTAAAGGAAACCAATACTAATTTAATAAAGGGCCACCTCCTATTAGATTTAGAAATCAGGTCGGCTTAAAAACATCGAAAGCTCAAAGAAATTATTCATCATCAAATCAGACGAAACACATATTGCATTTTGATAGCTTTAGGTTAGATTCATCATCCATCATCATATCAGATACAAAGCACCAGTCAGTATTTATAAAAAATATTTACATTTATGACGAAGAGTTCAAGCGGGTATAAAGTTTACACAATTTAAATTCTGGGTTATATGATAGCAATTTAGAGTAGAGAGAGAAAAAAATACACAGCTGTTATTTACAGTTAGGTTAGTAGTTAGGTAGGTAATATCGTTAAGGTTAGGTTAGTTTCGATTGAACCGAAAGGGTAAATAGGTATAAATAGCCAGAGCTTCCTTTAGGTATTGTTTCAGGCTTTATTAAAAAGGATATTAGACCATGAGGTATGGTCCGATACTAGACTTAGGATAGCATAAAAAGCTTGCAGTATGGTAGCGCTAGTAAGTGTGTAAGCACTGTCCACATATCTAAATGCGTTCTTATCCATAATTTTATTGGTTTAAACATAGAGGGTTCGATTCTCTCATGATCTCAAAGTTGTATAAACTTTAATAAAAAAAACTACTTGAATCGATTATTCTGAAAGCTTTTGATCTGCTATGGTATGGTAATTGCGAAAAAAAAACAAACTAAGGGATTACTACTGCGTTAAGTTCAGATGACTTAACAATAGATAAGGACTATAAAAAGGGCATTATCAAAATAGTACCAAAGATAAACTTACAGTTGTTTTGCACAGCGATAAATAACAACGAGTACTCACTCAAGTCTTCAAGTTAGGCTAGATTTTATTGATAAGGTGTTGCTAGTGTTTGTTATAAAGTAGGTAGGTAAAGGGGTGTGAAGCGTATTTTGAACAACGATACGAGCTTATAACAAGCTAAGAATCTTCTTAAAGCGTATTTATTAGGTATTTAGGTGGTAGGTCAGTTATCACTTAGTTTAATAAAGGTCGATAGTGGCTTATTAAGGTTTAGCTGAAATGACTTAGATGTCATGAGTTTTCAAGCCAAGACTTAAGTCTGAGATCGTTAATTTAGGTAACGTGCCTTCCGAAGCACGAAAAGGAAAGTATTCGCCTATAGGCTAAGAATGCTCGGAAAAGTGAGCGAGGTAATACTTAGTAAGTTTAAGAATAATTTTAAAACTGCGATAAGAAATGCAGTTTTGTTTCTAAGAACGGTCAAAACAAAAGAAAGTTTTTTTTTACATTCAGTTCCGCCTGGGAAGCAGATAACTCAAGAAAGACCACGGTTTAACAAAGAGACACATGTACCGAATAGGACCTTTGAATATTGTAAGCTTTAATTTTTTGTTGCTTGTTCTTGAAACTGGCAAGAATAATGGTATTCCCAGTGTATTGAGTTATTTAGAAAGCCGACGGTCTTTAAACAATAGCTACAAAGCATGCAGCCGGACGTTAGTAATAAACTTTACCGAAAGATAAAGAAAAGGGAACTTTATGATTATTTGTAAAAATTCTAGCGGCTGATAAAATTAACTAGCGATTTGTTATGACTTCGCTTACGGTTCGAGTCCGAAGCTTGAGTCCTTTACAAAAGTTAAGAACGAGTCGCATTTCAGAGGAGGTTGCATATCATTAAATGTTTATAATGATAAGTCAGTAAAGGTTAAATTAACTGATAAATGAGATTTTAAAAACGAAGCTTGATTTAAGAGCCACAACTTTTATGGCAGTATGACAATAATTCATATTAACTAGTATTTAGGCATAAGGAGTGAATAAGTAACGAGTTAGGTCATGAGGGTGATAGGTAATATAATTTTTCTCTTTAGTATAAGTAGATATATCTTAGTACAAGGTTAAAGCTAAAAGATTAGCTGTTGGCAGATAAGTATCAAGTTATCCTGTATTTCGTGGAGAACTGTGGTCTCTGCCTACCCTGACGGGAACAAGGCGTGATGTTATGTATGTATGTATGTATGTATGTCGTTTATAATGCGATACGGAACCCTAAAAATGCACCCAAGAGAATGGCTAGATGTTTGCAATCCGGGCTGTACTAATGGCAGACAATGGCAATAGTTAACCGCTAGATAAGGCAGGTAGCTACAAGAGTAGATTTTATGGTTGTATGTTGTTGAAATAAAAATCGAGGTCTTATAAACAAGAACTTCGTGGTTCAAAGAATTACTGAACTGATAGGTATAATTTGATTAGAAAATTAGATAATGTCGAGCTTGTAGAAGCGAGTGGAATATCGATAGGTATATACTTTAGCTCAGGAGTGGACTACTATAATTGAGTTTGGTGATGAAATGATCGATCGTAATATTCCATGAGACGCCCACTTCAGTACAAGGAGCTACCTCCAGAACTCCAGCAAAAACAAGTGGTACTTAGGAGGAGATTTACCAAGGTCACCACACTTGTAAGCGTTGCGGTAGGTGACCGCTGTTATTGACGACCGCAGTATGTAAAATGGTACGATGCACAGAGAGAGAGAGAAAAGGCTGCTGCCTGTCCTTCTGTTCATAAGCCCTTATTCGTCTTTTGCGACACCCATGGCAAGATATGGGTTGGTACTATTCGTTGCCGGAACCACACGGGTCCGTTATTTGCCGCAAATGAGCAATAAGAATATTGAATACAATTGATTTCGGTGATAGTGAAAGGAAGTGCGATACGATTTAGGTAGATTTGTCCAGCAGTAAAATGTGAAAGGAAAACGATAGAGATAAGGTTGAGAGAAAAAAAAATCAGGTTTGATTACATTTTCGTATAAAATAAAATATATGGTGATTTACTTTACCTTGCGAAGGCAAAGACAAAATCGGAGATTGTTATTGTCATAGGTCCGCAATCAATTATTACGTGAGATCAAGATCTATTCGGAATATGCTAGATAGAAAGAACTATAAGTAGCTCTAAGTTTTACTGCCAGTCATGATATATAAAGCGTCTTAAAACAATGCTATACAGAGCTCAGTTAAGTAAAATCATTAGAAAATATGTCATGATACGAATAGTTGACATTACAATTAAGCGATAATATAAACTTCATTGACATCGCATATCACCTACCTTATTTCAATATAGGCCGTTCGTCTAAACAAAAGGTGTTTCCGATCTCGAGAAACAAATACAAGATATACAAAAGGTCTAACACCTCATTGTACTATAAATCCTACTTATATTATAAACGCGAAAGTTTGTAAGTATGGATTGATGGATGTATGTTTGTTACTTTATCGCGTAAAAACCACTAAATGGATTTTAATAAAACTTTTCAATAATATAGCTTATACGTCAGAATAACACATAGGCTACAATTTATAAAACTGCGCAGACGAAGTCGCGGGCACCAGCTAATAAATAAATAAAATTACCCACGGTCAGGCTGAAACTCTTATACAGGTTTATATAATATATAGATAAATACATAGCTGAACCCATACTCTGGTTAAAAGGGAACGACTCAAGAGCTGCTATGACCAATGAGAGTAGCCATTTACCCAAGTAACAGGAAAGGGCACTCAGCTGTACTATTTCATATAAAACAGGCTTTTGGCATATTATTACACTATAGACACTCTGTCTCAAAGATTTCACTTTTAAATAGCCAATCTATTGAAAGGAATAATAATGCCACATGCAATAAAATATTTTAATTTGAAAAGACAGGAAAACCGAAAAGCTAGTTTCGAGAACTTTAATTGTGAGGAGATCGTATCCATATCAAGTGCCAATTGATTTTGTTAAATCGATCAGAATGAGCATTTCATTTAATTTTATTTATTCTGACAACAAACCTTCAGTACCAATACAGTCAAGTAGTAACAGAATTATATAATCCTATTAGAGCCGGAGTGTCAACAAAGAGATTTTATGTTGGAATATAAACTGAAGACGCTTGTATATGATTGACCCTTTGGGGCATTAAGTTCATGCTTACATTATAAACTGACCTGACATTTAATTACCTGACATTATGAAGTTAATGCTGACCGAGCCAGGCCAGACTAAGCTCGACCATACAAACGTATATGTCGTATGAATGTAAGAAAAGGGGCCCCGCAACTCACATACAACGAGAAGACACTTCTATGCATATAGAGTGAAAAAGAACAATGAATCCGCATTTACTTCGTTTCTCCCTGCAACCTGGCTTCGTACGGAGGAGGTAGTGTGGAAATCGTTGCAAACATCATCGACAAACAACATCAAGCCGTTACGGTCGTCTTGGCTGGACTTGCTCTAGTTGGGGGATAGTAATCGGCTTCGTACACAAATCGACTCTTTGGTCGGCTGCCACCGTCCGCCGGTGAGTGGGGATCTGGATCGATGTTGTGTAAAGATCTGACCTGGACTTGGCGCATGACTGAAATACTGTCTTAATAATTCTTGCATAAATTAATATTAAAAAGGAAAACAAGCGATTCCTAAAATAATTAAACTGATACAGAGGCACTCAAAGTTACGGATACATCTCCAACCAATTATTGTTTAACTTATCTTTAGGAAAATGACAGATAGAGTTGAAACCCGTAGAGGGCGTAAACGAGTAGATTATTAGATGCTAGTAACAGGTTAGGTACCATTTACTCTGTGTAAGTTTGAATGAGAAGGGGGCGTCAATACAAAAAGGTAACGCCCACATTTATGACAGTGCTAAGGAAACTAGTTACGTAGTACATGAGCAGGTAGGTTTTGAAAAGGATAGAAGATTTATATACGAACCCTTAGGTTATGTAAGGGCTAGGTGCATAAAGATAGGTATTGTATGCACATAGTTGGCTGTGTAGTATTGGGAGGAATTATGTTCGTAGAGTTAGGTAAATAGGTTCGCTAGGTAGATTTATTTGCAGATATGGTTATATTATGTAGGCAAGTATATTTAAAGTAAATAAATAAGGTTACGTGTACGCAGGTAGGTTTGTATAAAAGAAAGTTAGGAGATTGTAATAAATAGATAGGTCTGAGGGTGAAGTAGGTGACTTGATTAGGGTTATAGGTTGTTAGAGGAGTTAGAAGATTAAATTAGCTGAAGATTAAGTTACGTAGGGTTGTTGCGTTTGTTGGTGATAAGGTAAGATTGAAGCAAGTATTATGAGATTATTATTTGTGTAGAGAGCTAGAAGAACAGGTTCTCTAACTATCTACAGGGAGAGGGATGTAATGGGACAAGCCTGCCGCTAATAAAAATAACATCCCAACCATATTTTTTTAAGGAGCGCGGTAAACGTTCGGATTGACTTTGGATTGCAAATGTTATAAAAAAGGCGTAAGTGCCACTATCTTGTTTAGCAAAGCAGAGCCTTAGGTCTAAGACTTAAAGCGCATCTGTTTGCTCCTATATAGGAACATTTAAACACACACACTAACAGTTTCAGGTCAGGCAGTTTTGGCGCGTAAATGCAGCACATTGGGTTTCCACCAATTAGGAACCGCGCGTCTTGGCATGGAGGGCCAATGACGTTACGAATAGAACGGCGTCGCTCGCGCCAGCGGGGTTGGAGAAGGGTTGGACGGCCAAGGGAGGCATTCGGTGTGGGACCTCTAACGAGAGGTGTAGTGAGTGAAGTGTGTTTTTTGATTCGGTATACAAAAGCCGCAATGTAGAGTCAGTGGAATACTAAAGGCGAATTGTGGAAACGCCTAATTACCAGATAAGCATACCAACATGTCCTTTTTGTTAATTATAGATATAATTTACCGTTTGCCATTTGAGATTAGATTGACTAATATATTTTGCACCAATTGATATAAATTGTAACGTCAAACCTAGTGTCAACCGTAATCTGAGAGGGCAAACTTAAGGTGTTATTGTGGCCACAATAAAAGTAAGCGATAATTATAATGATTTGATTTTATCTATATGTCATGTATGAATTGTATGGTTAGGGTAGAACCAAGGGGGGTTTGTTTGTTTCGTTTGTTCCCTCCTCCTGCCACATTTGGGTTTTGCCAAACGAAAGCCAATGAATACCGATACGCCAAATTGCGTTAATTCATTCTAAAATAACTTGATATTTATACTCCATAAATATATCCATCGGTTTCGTTGGCGTAAAGTAAAGTAAACTTCATAAGATGCAGGCGCTTTATGTGGTAAATAAAATACTTACCGTTTGTTACCACAAAATTCTTTGTTTCTCTCAAAATATTACCTACTCCCTAACTTGTAATAATTCCAGGCCTTTCAAGCACAAAAGTAAGCATCTACTCTTGCCTAACTTAATAAGCCGAGCTATTCTAAAACTTTGCCATTTACAAATAAATTTGCCATTTTATTAGTATCGCACAGCACAGTGCTTGGCTAGACAAAACCGTGAAGTATTATTTTATCAATCGGTCCAATAAAAGACGATCAACAAAATTTAAGACTAACAAATCGAGATAATACATTTCGATTTATACATGGGTTCGACTCCCATCACAGGGTCATAAGGCCGTGACCCTCACAAAGCTCCTAAAAAGGTATATAGATCAAATCCCGATCAAGTAAGATATTCTCTAAACGTTCCGACCTTCAAATGTAGTGAACCGAAGGCACGCGGGTATGTGTGTTTAGTCCTAATTGACCCTCTTTTGGTCCGGCTGAGGTCCGGACTGGCCCGTACTAATACCTGTCCAGTAGTAATCTTAATTGAATACCCCTGTCCCTTTTCGTAAGACGAAGGTGTTGCTAAACTCCTAAGTAATAAGTAGGCTCTGGTCCTCTTAAATAACTCTGATTTTACTTACAGTTTCTTTGCGATTTCTTTCCGATCACGAAAGTTTTGCTATATTGAATCCGAATTGAAACCGGATGGGTGTCCGCTATAAGGAAACACAGTAAGCATTTGGGGATACTCTTGACCTCAATCGAGCCCTAAGGACAGATGAGACGAGGTTAAAGATGGGACGAGCTCACTCAAAAAAATCCAATTCACTCGCGACTTGAACATATTTGGATATTGGCTCAAAAACACAGACGAAGGCAGCAGAAGATGAATGATAGAAAACATTCCAAAGCGCTTCAGGTGAATCTGAAGAATATCGACCAAGAGTGATAGCCTGTGGTACATCTGGACCTCGACACGCCCCCGTCGAAAGAAGCGGGATGGCGTCATTAGGTTCATCAAGCTCTTGGGTACCTTTCGAAGTATTATGAAAAATAGTCTATACGGTCTTTTAAGTAAAAACCTTATTCATAATTTATGAATAAGGTTTTTTTTAAAGACTATTTCTTTATGTCACTAATGGGCAAACGAGCAGGTGGGCCACCTAAGTAAGTAAGTGGTCACCACTGCCCATAACACCCACTGTCTTATTAGTGAAATAATTTGACTCTAATATGAGAGCAAAGCGCGTGACCTACCCTGAGAACTAAGATGCTATGTCTCATGTGCTGGTAATTTCACTGGCTCCCTTATCCTTCAAACCGAAACACAGCAGTGCTTGCTTTAAGGCAGAAAAGGGCAAGGGGGTGGTACTTTCCCAGATGGACTTAGCACAAAAGTCCTGCCACCATTAAATTAAGTCTATGAAGTTTTCACCAGCTTCTCGTTACCAACAAGGTTTTTGGCTGGTTTTTGGCTATGCTATCCTAAAGACGCTGGAAATTCGGGCATGGACATTCTCATATCAAGGTTAAGACCCTTAATCATGCAGACAGCTTGTCTAAAGACGCAAAACGAGAATTACGACGATAAAATGTATCTATCGTCTATTATGTGAAAAGGTCTTAAAAACATTCGCTTACTTGTGCTTACTTGGACCATACAACAAAACGAATCTTAAAAAAAAACCGCAGTTGAAAACTTCGAAAAATTTTTGGTCATCCTATACAAAACCATCTCAGGCAGCGCGAGGTTTGTATGGGAAAACAAAATAAACTAATTTTCGATTCAAATGCTCTTTAGGGAAAGTTGTTCAACTTTATGGTCGGAATAACTACTTAGGAAGCACCTTATATTTATGACTCCAAAGTATCGAAACATTACATTTCCTTCCCCGGTGAAATACTATTTGATGTAGACTAATTTGACTCACATCCTATCCAAATACGACTTCAAATTTAAAATCAACTGAGGGGTTCAAAAGTTTTGGAAATGAGTTAATCAGGATAATCAGTGGAGTTTTAGTTGTGATCTCCTACTATTCCCTGTTTTGTTTTGATAACCTATGGTTTTACAGGCTAATTCAAATTGACTTACGTTTATTGTGTCAACCCAGTACACTCAAACATATTTGAAAGAGCGCGTGGGTTTTATCGTCGCTTCTTTTATTCTCGCAACGAAGCGGATCGTATGAAGACCGCCGCATTAAATCGTCAGTCGATGAAACTTTGCTGGGGTATTGCACTACATGAGACAAACCTTCAATAAAAAAATCCAAAAAAAACGGTACTTTTAATTTTTCCATACAAAAATTACAAAAAATGTATGAAATTTTTTTTTTTTTTTTTTATTTAACATTTAATTCATGATTCTTTATCATCCTGTCGAATAAAATCTGCCTGAGAAATTTATGTTGGGGTCAACTGCTTCGTTGCCTACACTAAATGGCGTCACTTTGTTTGTAAAGCGATTTAGTTGAGCTGACGTTATTTTAATATCCAACCATAAATATTTACCTTTGGACCAAAATGAGGAGGCCTAAAACAAATTACCGAAGTAAATAAAAACCAGTTGCACAAAACCCTTTTTTCGTCGACACTTTCTTTGTCACAATAGGTGACGGAAATAGATCTAACAAATTCTAAACTAAAAGCCTTTGTTAGCGGTGTTAGCTACATCTAAAAATAACTCGTAAATACTAAAGAGGCAAAAATATAAAATAACTGCAAAAAAATTCACCCCCTTGATACCCTCGGTTGCATTTTGTAAACATGTTACGAGTATTTGCAACTCGGTTAAAAGGTCGGGAAAAAAGAAAGAACTATTTTCCAATCTAGTATTTGACTCATCCTTGTCAATTACTTTGTACAATATGTACTGTTCTAAATAAAGCGTGAACTTTCAATGGTTATGCTCTCGAGGAACCTTCCAGAGGAATTTTTTTGCTCAAAAACGTTTTTTCAACTCTCCATAATGTCACATAAAGAGTGATCATGTGGTTGAATCACTTTATGTGGGAAGGCGAAATTTTTGATGTGGAAAATGGAAAATTAAAAAACCAACAAAAAATCACGCGGTAGTAGCATATTCCTGCGCCTGCGCAGTCATCATTATCATCATCATAAAATCCCACCAGCGTGGTAAATTAGGAGAGGAAGTACCATCAACGCAAAGATTCCGGACCTCCTTGCTTCGCTCGGAATAAATACCTTGCTAATTTATTTTAGTAGAGGATCAACATGTCTCAACCCCATCATCGATGATCCCAAGGAAATATTCAAGATAACCTGTCAAATCCAAAGAACGACGCCTTGACTACCTTGTGACAAATTATTTCTTTGATTCTCCTTCTAATTACAACACACTTCTTAGCTTCTAACAACGCTTCTTAGCGTTGTGGCTAGCATTATGAACCGCAGTTGTTGGTGACTGCAGTATCCTACTATTAAACGAGCAATATTTGTATATATATATATATGTATGTATATATATTTGTAATCGGTTTCTTGAAAACGGCTCTATTTCGATGAAATTTATCATACGGGCGTTTTCGAGGAAAAAAAAATCGATATAGCTAGGTCTCATGTCTGGGAAAATTCGTTTTCCCCATGTTTGCGTTTTAGACAAAAATTTACAGCGCCATCTGTTGGCGGGTAGCATAGCTTGCGCACCCGATGATATTTTAATGTTGAGGTAGCTATTATAGAGTGAAGCTTGGTTGCCCAGGTACTGTAAGATTATACGATACACAGAAGGTCGCTGCTGCTCTCCTTCCGGTTCATAATACCTTTGTCGACTCTTACGACACCCACGGGTAGAAATGGGTATGCACTATTCTTTTTTATCGCACAATACGGGCATAATTATCAGTACCTTATAAGTACGTCCGTTTGGACGGCAAAGAATACCATCAACCCATCTCTACCCGTGGGTGTCTTAAGAGGTGACTAAGGGCACCGGAGGATGGGCATCATTATCTTTATGTGTATCGTACCATCTTACATACTGCGGTCACCAACAACTGCGGAAGCCATCCGCAACTCTAACAAGCGAGGTGACTGTGGTAAATCCCCTCCTAAGTACCACGCGTTTTGCTGGAGTTCTGGAGGGACCTCCCTGTCCTACAGTGGATGTTTCATGGGTGTCATGATGACCTTATCAGTATTACTAATAAATTAGACGAAGGCAAAATATAATTATCCCACATTCAATACATACAATCCTATTAGTTACGTTACAAACAAACACACAGAACGGCGATAATTAACACGTCACGTAATTCCGTCGAGTTGTCACTTCGCTCCGTTCTGCTGATGACTTGGGTTGTATTTTGGAGATATAAGAAATTTTGTATTGTACTGTAACTTAGGGCCCTCCCGAAAAAAGGGATTTACACTGATAGCAAGATACTTTTATATTATGACGTCTAATGTCTATCACTGATTGAGACAGACGACTGTCAAAAGGAACGCCCTTAAATTACAGAATTCAGTTATATAATGCTGTGCTTAAATTTGGTAATTGATCTTTTACAAATACCTTTTTCTTAAATTTTTGCGTATTTCTCGGCTAGCAAACATCGGGTTAGATTAATTATGTACTTCAACGGATAAACTCACGTTTTATATTGCTCTTTATTCTGCGGGAAGGTGGAACACCAGACACTGATGACGGCCATATGCCGTCAATATAAAACATGAGTTTATCCGTTGAAGTACATAATTACCCATCTAATAAATTCGTGTATTTCCACTTCCTCATACCCTGATAAGTTGAAAACTGGTATTATTAGACCTATTCATAAAAAAGGATCATACAATGATGTAAATAATTTTAGGCCTATTACAATCCTACCTTCCATAGATAAGATAGTTGAGAGATACTTTGGGAACGAAATTAATAAATTCTTAACTGACAACAATATAATCAACAGCACACAATATGGCTTTCAGAAAGGCAAAAGTACCCCTCAACTATTATCTGAGTTCACCGATGAGGTCAACGGGCACCTGAATGCTCGAGATCAGGTTCTCGTTGTCCTCATCGATTTCAGTAAAGCTTTCGATACTCTTCAGAATAAAACTCTTTTTTCTAAGCTAGAACAAAATGGTATTCAGGGTCCCTTGTTAAAATGGTTTCAGGACTATCACACTAATCGTCAAACAACTGTACGCATAGGTAACAGTCTAAGTGACAAAATACCTACTACACAAGGCACGGCCCAAGGATCAATCCTTGGGCCTACTGAATATCTGGTTTATGTAAACGATATGAGTAATATTTTTGAAAAATGCGGCGTGTATCAGTTTGCCGACGATACATGTTTAGTGACCCATAGTAAAAATATACAGGAAGCGGAAAAAAACATGCAACAAAATTTTGACATCTTATGTAGGTGGGCTCATGATGCTGGATTGGTCATAAATGCAAGCAAAACAAAAGTCATCCGTTTACGTTCCCCTTACACTAAATGTACGTACATACCCACTATAATTGCGCATGATCACCAATGCATGCATGATCAGCCCGCCTCGTGTCAGTGTGAGGCACTTCAGTTAGTAGATCAACATACCTACTTAGGTCTAATTATAGACAAGAACTTTCACTGGGGACCTCACATCGACAATTTGTGTAATAAACTTAGGTCAATCAATGCGAAATTAGCTATATTAAAATATAAGTTGCCATTTGAAATATTGAGAATGTTGTATTTATCATTAGCAGACTCTTTAATTAGTTACGGTATTAGCAGCTATGGACGCTCCTATAAGACATACCTAAATAATATTTACAAACTACAAGTAACTATGCTTAAAACTATTGTATCTAAAAATATTAAAAATAAATTTAGAGATAATGAGCCTGGATTGTTTAAGCACTGTAAGGTAATATCAGTTTTTAATAAATCACGTATGTCTATTATCCTAGAAAATTTTGAGAATGTAAAAACGTTGACCAAAGCTAGTAGATCCAGCCAATTGCGTAACATAGACTATCTACCTACATACAACTTACCGAGGTGTAATAATGTCTACGGTATGAGAACGTGGAAATACCTACTACCTGAAATTTTAAATAATATCTCATGTGATTTACATGACGAAATGCTTGTGAATGCAAAAGAATGTAAAAAATGTTTAAGAGATCACTTCCTGCGTGAATGATTGGTCACAGTACCTATTATAATTTATGTTAGTGAGTGAGTAAGCAACCACTCATCTCTTAGATAAACCCTCACAGGTTTTTTTAGAGGTGTGATTAAAAACTACCTATGTTTTTTGTAAATTGTTTTGAACAATAAATTAAAAAAAAAAAATGTGTAACACTCACGAGTCTTTAAGTGATAAAATCGGGTCAGATTATTGTAACACAGAAGGTATGCAGTGCAGAAGAGAATAAAAAAATGTAGGATTGCTAAATGTTCGGTTATTTCGACATTTAGCAATCCTACATTTTTTTAAATTCTCTATGTTGAATAAGAGACATTTTTTTTTTCATTTTACCATGGATATCACTCCCAATCGTGTGTTTGTTCGGACCAGATTACGTAATTTAATATTAACGAAACATGGATGTAATATGCGACATATTATATAATATTATGTAGGCAGTAAAATAAAATATCGCCATTCCTCAAAATTTTAATATGCGGGCATACGCGACCTTCCAATTTCAAATTCGCGCTTGATGTACGAGTATAGTGTGCCATTACGTTAAAACAAAACTGACGTCATTACTATTAACAAAAGTTAAGCTTTTTATGTTTGTTTCTTACGTTGTACAAAATCTCTTTACCAAAAGCGAAATACGAATATGACAAATGATTGTGAGGCAGTAATTATTACTTCTGAGTAATATGTAATGAATCAGCATTGTGTATTATGTACACATGGGAAAAGGTTTATGCTGAGCAGACCAGCTTGTTGAATAAAAATCACAAAATAGAATTAACATTAAGGCGCTCAGCACATGGAGGGGCGGGTAGACACAGGCACTCAGGGACATTGTCCTCCAGTGTGGCCGATATTGCAAAAATTACAGTTTAATCAGAATAAAATTCAAACTTATCATGTTTCAAAATTGCTCTACGTTTTAAACGCTCGCTCTTATAACCCGAATCTATTTAAGTCGCTAGTGAATAGGCTTCTTCTGGGCAAGCTCGTTCCATCGTTGACCTCAACTCTGTCCTCACGGCTAGATCGAGGCCAAGAGTAAGCCCAACAACAAACTTTTCGACTGAATAACTCTTTGAATTAAACAACTATTCAAGATTTTGGAAAACACGCGCATAGAAGCGAAGCGTTTGAATAAGAAAAATAATTGCAGTACCGGCCACACTGGCGGACTGTAGGACAAAAAGACTGCCGTCTGCTGTGCCTCTCTTTCACTAAACAATCTAATGTAAGAGAAACTTTACAACAATTACAACTTCATCAATGGCACGTCAACAGGTAGAATATCTTCCTTGCCTCGGTTTTTACCATTTATAGGAAAGAATAATCAGCAGCATTTTTGGTTCATTTTGGTTTTAATCGTGTCTGTTTCTGGCAAGGGAGATTTTTAACGAATACTTATAAAAAAACGCGCATTTTTATCAACGTCAGTGAGAAATACATGACCTACCGGTTCCGTAGAACTTATAACAAATACGACTCTGTAACCATAATTATGAAAAAAGAAAAGAAAAAGATCATTGATTTCAGAATCCAATTTTGTTTATCGGTGGGCTTTATCTTAATTGATCCGCTCATCGGACCACTGAATCGTTTCACTGCTCGGAGTTGATGGGACAAAATGTTTTAATTAAAAAAGCAACTTATTTTTGCGTTTTGATCAAATTTTACGCATAAAATAAAAGGGGAAATGAATCTATTTATTTATTAAATAAAAATTGATTTATTTGTCTCATTTGTTGTCTGTTGTATGATCAAAGTGATAAAAAACTGAAAAAGGAAATCAGTCTAGGCAACGAAGCGGATCATCGTTGTATGAAGACCCCCGCATTAAATCCTCAGTCGATGAAAATTTGCTGGGGTATTACACTACATGTACAAACCTTCTATTAAAAAATCCAAAAAAAATTGGTACTTTTAATTTTTCCATACAAAAATTAAAAACAACAAAAAATGTATGATTTTTTTTTGTATATTTTGAATTTACATTTAATTCATGATTCTTTATCATTCTGTCAAATAAAATCTGCCTGAGAAATTTATGTTGGGGTCAACTGCTTCGTTGCCTACACTAAATGTTAATCATCATCATAATATCCCGTAATATCTCACTGCTGGACAAGAAGCTTTTCATAATTTCATTTAAAAAACGTGGTTTATTTTGGGAAGGATGTACGCACGGCAGCAAGTACGTAAAAACAAAACCAGTATAAGTTGAACCAGCGCTACATTACAAACGCCCGAAACCAGAGACCCGCTCAAGGTTAAAGTGTCTCCACTGACGTGCGGCCGCATGTATATTAGTCACAATGCTTATAATAGGTTTTTACTTTCTTTACCTATGAAAATGCCGAAATTTTCTTACAGATTAATGAGATCATAATACCTATAATTTTAATGCTATTTTTTCATTTGTCTTATATTTGTAAGTTGACTTCAAGGTTATCAATTTCCGCATAAAATAAAGTTTTTATTTTTAGTTTGATATATAAAATAAAAGGTTCGAAAATTGTTCGTCCTTAATGTCGTCCGATTTCATCATTCATCATCATCATGACATCCCATGAAACGTCCACTACAGGACAGGTGACTCCCTAAAATTACAGCTTTTGCTGAAACAATGAGGAGGGGAAGTACCATAGTCACCACGCTTGTTAGCGTTACGGCTGGTTACGGTTGGATTTCATCATTAGATTTGTTATATTTTTATACAGATAATATTTTTCGAAAATAAAATTCAAGCTTCTGTTAGCTTAATGTCTTCCCAATAATGCTTTAAAAAATTGGATTTATAATTCCTAAGAAAAGTGCAAAAATGTTAGTACTGAAAATTGAGTTTACCTAAAATTCTCCATACAAAACGGCAATTTCATAGATAAAGACCTATTATTACCTTTGCGGCTGGTGCATGGCACCAAGAACGTAGAGACAAAACCAGTACAAGCTGAACAAGCCACGCTACAAACGTAGAGACAAAACCAGTACAAGCTGAACAAGCCACGCTACAAACGTAGAGACAAAACCAGTACAAGCTGAACAAGCCACGCTACAAACGTAGAGACAAAACCAGTACAAGCTGAACAAGCCACGCTACAAACGTAGAGACAAAACCAGTACAAGCTGAACAAGCCACGCTACAAACGTAGAGACAAAACCAGTACAAGCTGAACAAGCCACGCTACAAACGCCTGCAGCCAGAGACCCTCTCAAAATCAGTGTAAGTAGTATAAAAGACCGCGGTAGTTGATGGCATGATACACAAAAGGATGCTGCTACCCATGCTTAGTCCCGTGTGGTGACGGAAAATAATAGTAGCAACCCATACATACCCGTGGGTGTCGTAAGAGGTGACTAAGGGTTTTATACTGGAGGATGGGCAGCAGCATCCTCCTTTGTATCATACCATCTTACTTATACTGCGGTCCATGGTGCCAGCCGTAACGCTGACAAGCGATGTGACTATAGTACTTCCTCTCCACATTTTTCTAGCAAAAGCTAGAATTCTGGAGGGAGCTGTCTGTCCTGTAGTGCACATTTCATGGGATGTTATGATGCTGATGATGACCTATGCTCCGGTTCGATTCTTCGATTCTTATTAAGTACCATCAATATCGGATTTCTAGTAAAATGTATTTTCTCCTTACGTATTGAAAATTCAGACCGCATAACAGATTTCGTCGACACTGACGGATAGTTCACTTTTATCTCCGCCCAACTGGGACACGGGCTTTAGAAATGATTTATCTTATCGACTGAATTCAGACTAGCAATTTGAATAATCGATTCCGGTTGTGGGTCGTTAAGTAATAAGACGAAATATTTTGGAGAATACAAAAAAAAAAATGTTTTAGGAACATTGTCAACCTTTGAGCTTAAACTAAAACTATAGCGTAGCTGATGTTGGTAACAAGACAACCATTTTAAGGGGCTAGCTGCAGTCCACTAGCGCCCCATCAGTTAAAAAAATACATACATACATACATACATAACATCACGCCTCTTTCCCGTTGGGGTAGGCAGAGACCACAGTCCTCCACCTGCTACGATCTTGACATACTTCCCTTGCTTCCTGTACTTTCATCAATACTTTCATACATGCTCGTCGGTTTAGGGTACTTTTAACCGAAAAAAAATATTAGCCGATAAATACGAAACTTATAAAAAATCCGGAAAGACAGATTGAAGTAAAGGTACCTTTGTTTATTTAGAACCTATTTACTCTGTAAAATAAAGTTCACTGTAGTTACAGATAAAAAAACTACTGAAAGTGGCAGTTTTTGGCACTTTTTGTATATGTAACTACAGTGAACTATATTTTTCAGAATTGATAGGTTCTAAATAAACTAGGGTACCTTTACTTCAATCTGTTTTTCCGGATTTTCATAAAGTTTTGTATTTGGCGAGCAATATTTTACTAGTGGACTGCAGGTAGCCTCTTAGATCGGACTGGGCAGGCCACAAAAACCGAATGAATTCACACTGAACGATGGGCGAGGATCACCACCCAGTGGTCACCCCAGAGCAGAGAACGTCAGAGCAGAAAACCCCGTAAGAGCGATGAAGCGACAATCAGGGTAGGCGGGATACTTTCGACAAGGACTGGTAGGGGCATGCACAGGACCGCGAAAAATGGAAGAAGGAGGGCCCAGTACAGGGTTGGTCAGGATAATACAGGGTTTTCTATGTTTAAAAATAAAATTAAAGGTATTATATTGTATAAAGAATGATCGGTTCCAAATAATTAGTAAAAGAAATTCTGTCACTTCAACTTTGTCAATCTTAGTAACAATTTTCCGCTTGATATGCTTTGGCAAGAGGACCTTAACGTTTTTCTAGAGAATTGGCCAACAGTAGCTCAGGACAGACGAATGGCATGATAGAGGGGCCTTTGCTCAGCAGTGGCACGCTACATAGGCTAGTAATAATAATAATATGCTTTCGTAATACCTACTCTACCTTTAGTGTAATTTAGGTTGAAATTGTGAATAAAATTAATAAGCCAATGGAATTTAGAAATAGTGCCTCAAATATCATGTATGTCACGAGTGTCATCAATATTTAAAATCTTATGAGAATTTTTTCAGTGGCTAAAAGAGAAGACACTGAAAATGTAAGTAATGCTTTGTAAGAATTTGATTATCCGCGCATTGTATGAGTAAAGCACTGGGTATACGAGTACAAGCCTTGGCCGAAACCAGGTATTGATAGACTCACGTCTCACGTATGTAGGCCTCGGCTTCGCCTCTGTCCACATTATCACGTTCGTCCCTCTATACCCATTTTTTCGACCGCTGCAATAATATACTATTGATGACTTTCTGTATATTTTGAAAAATATTTTACACAATGTGATTGAAAATAGTGATTGATTTAACAGTTAGTAAGTTAGACTCTTGCTTTGCTACCTATTACTAATGAATATTAAACTACTACGTCTTTGTTTTAAATATTTGCAAACACTATCATTTTACAACTAGAAATCAGATTAATGTTTACATACAGCGTAGATATTGACTTTAAATAATAGTTTGAATTTAATAGACGTACCGAATCTAAAATAATATATTTGACTACTGCGTAAACTATTTTCTTACTCATTAACAGAAAATATTTACTTTAGCAGAAAATTATTGAAACTTAGTTTTCGCTTTCTAGTTCTGTTTAATTCACCACCTGAATTTAAATTCAGGGACTCTATTCTTGAATATCATCGTGTGATATGCGAGATTTTGAAAATAAATTAAGGCATCTTCTGTCTCACACCACTCCTTACTTCAAGTCACTTAAGGCTCATAGTTTTTAGGGTTCCGTACCTCAAAATAAAAAAACGGAACCCTTATAGGAACACTTTGTTGTCCGTCTGTCTGTCTGTCAAGACCCTTTTTCTCACGATCGAGAAGAGGTATCAAGTTGAAATTGATAACGAATATTAAGGTCCATGAACCACACAAGATCTGAAAATTTAAATTTTTTACAACGACGCAATCAAAAGATATGGCTTTTTATGTCCTCATCTCCATACATTTATGCAAAAAAGCAAAACCTACAGGGTACTTCCCGTTGACCTAAAATTATGAAATTTAGCAAGAAGCTAGGTCTCTCAGTAAAAATAAAGGGAAAAGTCTAAAATCATTAAATATTTAAATTTTTCTCAAAACTAAGGTGAGCCAATTAAGGTGAGCTCCCGTTTCAAGAATTTTTCTATAAAAGAGGGGTCAAGTTGGATGGTCGCGGAGTTTTTAAAATCAAAGAGCAAAAGATTTTAGTATATCATATGGTAGATAGGTACGGAACCCTTAGGGCGCGAGTCCGACTCGCACTTGGCCGGTTTTTTTTGTCAGCCACATTTAGTACGTAGTTGAATTTGTATTTTATCTCTCCTCGTAATCGACATACAAGCGATAAAACAGTGACCTACGAGTAACTATCTATGGACTCCGGGTCACGGATAAAATTCGCGGAAAAGTGGCACAAGTAAAAGATTTTATTCCCATAAACAGCCCTAATATAAATAGGTTAATGGCAGGATGCATGCATCTGCAGTTGCAAGAAAGTGATTATTGATTAATATCGCTATCGTGCGGATATCGTACGGCATATAATCCGTTTCAAGAGTCAATGCCAAAGCTTACCAACACATTTTGCAGCTATATCAAGGTTATTTTGCTCCATGATCAATAGTAATCAGGTAAAGCTGTCAGAAAAAACAAGTTTGTAAAACAATGTTATTTTTTCCGTCAAATATACTCTGGTTCATCTGGTTCGTGGTAGTTTGTGTAGTTCTATAGCTGCATAATGTGTTGGTAAACGTTGGCATTTACTCGTGAAAAGGCTACGAATAAATAATAAGTCAGGAATTGTAACTGCGCTCAAAAAAAACCGGCCAAGTGCGAGTCGGACTCGCGCACTGAGGGTTCCGTACCACCACATAAACATAATTGTATTAGTTGAAATTTCAGTAAGTTAATGTGCTAGATTTTTTGAGTCCGACACGCGCTTGACCAAATTTTATTATTTGTTGTTATTTCATAGCCTATGCCCTATAAATATACAAATTTTCAAGTTTGTAAGTGTTCCCGTTTTTAAATAGAACTAAAACAAAAATCGCCTCAGCAACCATCCAACTTGACCCCTCTCTTATATGAATGTTCTTGAAACGGGAGCTCACCACAATTGCTTACCATTAGTTATGAGAAAAGTTGTAATATTTAATGATTTCAGACTTTTCCCATTATTTGTACTGTGAGACCTAGCTTCTTGCCAAATTTCATAATTTTAGGTCAACGGGAAGTACCCTGTAGGTTTTTCATTTTTGAATAAATGTATGGAGATGAGGACATAAAATGCCATATCTTTTGATTGCGTCATTGTAAAAAATTGAAATTTTCAGATCTTGTGTGGTTCATGGATCCTAATATATGGTATTAATTTCAACCTGATACCTTTACCCGTTCGTGAGATAAAGGGTCTTGACAGACAGAGACAGACAGACAGACAGACAGACGGACAACAAAGTGATCCTATAAGGGTTCCGTTTTTTTCTTTTGAGGTACGGAACCCTAAAAATGACCCAACGAAAGTCGTGTATTTCAGAAGTAGTTCCACCGCGTCATTGGCTCAACTACCACTAGCTGACATTGCAGCACGCGCGCGAACCAATCGCTGCTCTTGTTCTGAATTTGAACCAATTGATACATATTTTGAATATACGTCCTTTTGGTTTCACGTAGGCCCACTTTTTGTTTGGAATTTGTTCTGAATTAGAGTTCCTGACTTATTATTTTTTCGTAGTGAAAATGATTATATGTGGACGGTGCCTCTAACATCGGGCTGGTGAGAATCACACATCTGCTAATTTAACTAATGCCCCTCTTCTCGGCCAAGACTTTGATATTTAGTCCATTTGATTGGTTCAAAACTAAATGCTGGAGTGTAGCGTACATTCATGCTTCAGCTGCCGTACTCCGAAGTGAAACTACGATAATTCGGCTTTTGACAAGGAAATTCCCATACAAGGTAAATCTCCGAACGTAATTGTTGTTGTCAATCCGATAATATCAGAGCTCCGATAAAACTTTGCAGTACAGGCTCAGGGCGTCAAGTGGTTGCCGCTCCAATGCCAAGTCGACGGAGTTATGAAGGTGGTAGAGCTTTCGTCCATAATCCGTCTGGAGAAGTACCGCCCCCTTGCCTATTTCTGCTGTAAAGCAGCATTATTTTCGCTGTTGTGTTTCGGACCAAGGGTAAAGAAGCTAATGAAATTACCGGCACATGAGATATACCATCTTAGTTCTCAAGGTTGGTAACGCGCTTGCCTTTCTTGACAATGGAAAAGTGTATGCCAATTATTTATAGTGGTTATTATGGGCGGTGGAGGTCATTTACCATTATACTGTGATTGCAGTGCATTGGGATAGAATCGTGATTTCGTCGATATCGATGATTTACGTCTATGTATCATCATTATCACTTAGCAGTAGAGCAGATTTTCAAAGTGCTAGTGTTTCCACTAATATGCAGTCTACTTTAAAATAAACCACGTTGTGTTGTCACAACGTGAGTAACAGACCAAAAAATATTGAGAGTAGTTTCGTCAGTTAGAAATGCTGTTCTTTTCATAGGAAAGTAATAAAAAAACTAACGACGACATTGCCCCCTCAAAAGCTGGTCCGTGGGCCAGATTCGCCCTAAAGCAAGTTCATGTTCAGGCCAGTGGTACTTTTCAAATATCACAAATTTCTAATAATTTTTGTACCATTTGTAGATACTTGAAATTCTTATTAAATGTCATTTAAAAATGCTTTTTTCCATTTTACAGTTTTGGTTTTGATCTATACTAATAAATTCTACGAATTAATAAGTTTACCATTTAATTTTATAATATATTTTTGTTTTATTGTAATTTGAATAAATTTAGGATTAAAGATTTTGTGTTTCTATTTTGATCAACTAATTAAAGACCCCACTTATCCTTTTTAAATTTTACAATCCCTTATACAGGGTGTAAGGGACAGCCTTCTGAATACTGAAAGGGCATGTTCAGTCAACGTAACTGAACAACTTTCAGTTAATAAAACTTTCAGGAAATTAAAAAAAATCGGCCTCTCCATACAAACTATTCAATCAAGTTTGCAATTTTGTATGGAGAGGCCGATTTTTTTTTCATTTCCTGAAAGTTTTATTCGCTAAACGTTGTTCAGTTACGTTGACTGATCATGCCCTTTTAGTATTTGGAAGGCTGTCCCTTACACCCCATATTTTTACCCGGCTGCCTTTAATGACTGCCTTTAATGTCACTTTTAATGTCCTTTAATGTGACATCAAAGAATTACGCGAGAAATGGCGCGATTGAACCTTGCAAATAGCATAATACTCAAAAATGCAAGTTTTCACTTCTGCAGGCACTCCCAGAGTGCAACCCTTCCTTTTTTTACCATTTGCAGATACTTGAAATTTTTATCTAATGTCATTTTAAAATGCTTTTTTCCATTTTACAGTTTCGGTTTTGATCTATACTAATAAATTCTACGAATTAACAAATTTACCATTTAATTTTATAATACATTTTTGTTTTATTATAATTTGAATGTGTTCCTTTCGGATTGAAGATTTCGTGTTTCTATTTTTGATCAACTAATTAAAGACCCCACTTATCCTATTTAAATTTTACAATCGCTTATAAAGGGTGTAAAAAATCGGCCTCTCCATACAAAATTGCAAACTTGATTGAATAGTTTGTATGGAGAGGCCGATTTTTTTTTCATTTCCTGAAAGTTTTATTCACTGAAAGTTTTTCAGTTACGTTGACTGATCATGCCCTTTTAGAATTCGGAAGGCTGTCCCTTACACCCCATATTTTTACCCGACTGCCCAAACAGGAGGGTGATCTTTTTGATTAAAGTATTTTCAGTTTTATTTTGTAACATGTCCACATTTTTCTTCCCTTGAAGACCGACATTCTTGTCACAAAGGTTCATTTTATCAGTGAAGCAGATAAAGCTCTCTGGCAAAAAGTATTCTATCTCGACTTGGATCGTCGCTTTGTTTTATTTTTGCTCCATTTCATTAGGACATTAGGACTGCGTTGATTCTCTGCTTTGCGCTATGAAATGAAATTAGCTAATGAGATTATGACTTGCCCTGTGATCTTTTGAAGGCTGAGATATTATGGTTTAGGTCCTGTGCTACAGTCAAAGCATAGAGAAATTACACTTTCTCTTTGAGTCAAAGTAATGTAGCTCTTGGTTGGATTGAGTGTTGTGTTGTGTTGTGTTGTGTTGTGTTGTGTTGTGTTGTGTTGTGTTGTGTTGTGTTGTGTTGTGTTGTGTTGTGTTGTGTTGTGTTGTGTTGTGTTGTGTTGTGTTGTGTTGCGTTGCGTTGCGTTGCGTTGCGTTGCGTTGCGTTGCGTTGCGTTGCGTTGCGTTGCGTTGCGTTGCGTTGCGTTGCGTTGCGTTGCGTTGCGTTGCGTTGCGTTGCGTTGCGTTGCGTTGCGTTGCGTTGCGTTGCGTTGCGTTGCGTTGCGTTGCGTTGCACTGTACTGTACTGTACTGAATTGTACTGTATTGTATTGTTTTGTATTCTTTTGTATTGACAGTATTGTGAGAGCCGGACGGAGCAATGTGTTAGCTACACATTGAAGCGATAGAGACACGTATCAAACCGACCTGCTCTGACGCGTAGCTTTCCTACTGTAATTTTAATCACAAATATATAAAGGAGAGCGTCTCATTTTAATCAAGCATTCTTTCTTGCACACACAATTAAAGGAAATATACATATACAACGGGCTTGTCGCTAAAAGAAGTTTCTTCCAGCCAACCAAAGGAACTTAGTAAGTGAATAGCAGCGGGACACAACAGTGCAGAAAGTATTAAAAATATTATATAAAATAACTTATAATAAACTTAAATAAATGCAGATAAGAATATACTGCTAACATAATAATTAAACATAATCATATCATAATACATACTTATAAATCTTATATACAATATATACATACATAGATGAAAGTTAAACGTATAAATTAACAATGATGATGACTATGAAGTGACTTACGAAAGGAAATGTTCTTATGATACGCTATATTTTTTTCGACTGTAAAGTCACAAAATTTTATGATTTTTTTTCCCATTTTTAAGTGTTCCTGTTTTTACGATAGAGCTAAAACAAAAATCAGGTTCGTAGTAGGGTAGGTAGGTAGTAGTCCCCCCTTATTTTTTTCTTTAATTTATTTTTTTGATGTTATAGCGGCAACAGAAATATATACTTAATCAATCAAAATTTCAACTTTCTACCTATCACGGTTCATGATGGATTATACCGGGTGTAAGGGACAGCCTTCCGAATACTGAAACGGCATGATCAGTCAACGTAACTGAACAACTTTCAGCGAACAAAACTTTCAGGAAATGACAAAAAAAATCGGCTTCTCCATACAAACTGTCCAATCAAGTTTGCTATTTTGTATGGAGAGACCGATTTCTTTTTACATTTCCTGGAAGATTTGTTTGCTGAAAGTTGTTCAATTACGTTGACTGATCATGCCCTATCATTATTCGGAAGACCGGCCCTTACACCCAGTATACAGCCCGCTGGCTGACAGACAGACATTGTAGGCATAATAATATGATTCCGTTTTTCACCGTTTGAGTACGGATCCTTAAAAGAGAAGAATGAGCTGAACGTCTGCCTTTTTAGTATACCTACCTAAAAATTTTTGGCATGGCAAAAGCTTACCAACACATTTTGCAGCTATATCAAGGCTATTGTGCTCCACGATTAATAGTAATCAGCTAAAGCTGTCAGAAAAAACTAGTTTGTAAAACAATGTTATTTTTTCGGTCAAATATTTATTTATTTACAGACAGAATAATAAGGTAAATAGGCATCAAAAAACCAATTACAGGTCTCCACAAATAGAACCAATGTAGGAATGAAGTTACGTAGAAAGTTATGCACAACCAGCATCAGAGGTAAATACGAACTAAAATAAAAACTATTTAACAATCAAAGAATTGTTTGCTGAGTAAGCGCCTCGCCGCTTCAAAACCAGTATTAAATATATCCAGATCCAGAGCTACGCTTAGTTGGTTAAAGTTGTTGCTCGCTCGCCATATAAATGCATTTTTTCTGTAGTTTGTAGAAGCAGACGGAAGGTCAAGTATTGCGTTATTACGCAAATTTTTATTTGGGGGGCTGATATTAATTTTAGATAGAAGGTTAGGACAGTCAATGGCACCAGAGGCTATCTTCAACAGTAAAATAAGGTCAGCGGTGTCACGTCTACGATCGAGGGGAAGCAAATGGTGTTTTTTACACATGACCAGGTACAAAGTGGAGGAGTATCGTTGTTTAGTGCGGTAGGAAAGGTAGCGTATAAACTTCTTTTGAATGTTTTCGATATACTCTGGTTAGTCTGATTCGTGGTAGTTTGTCTGGTTCTATGGCTGCAAAATGTGTTGGAAAGCGTTTGCCATGCTAAAAAATTTTGGGTGTAGGTCTAAGTTAACTACAATAAACATATTGTTCTTATACAAAATTTTATCACAACATTGAAATAAAATAAAATATTTCCTTTACAACAATCCGGTCTTCTTTCATTTACAATTTCTCCAGTAATAAATTGGATCCAGGAAAACCCGAAAACTTGTACGGTGCTTACAATTGGAAATTTGTTTAAAATCAATTACAAATTTTCCAAACGATTGGAATGAATTCAAAACAAATTCAAAACTTTTCGCAACCCCTCAAATCCTGTTGCAAATTCTGTGTAAAACTTCTTTGAATTTTTTAGGTTTGCTTCAGGAGAGCAAACTTTTGCAAACACATTTTTTTATCGTCATACCGGTTAGACAGTTATAAAACTCATCAAAATCATTGCACCAATGAGCTAGTAGTATTGTGCTCGGCCAAGAGTAAGGCCAAGAGTCTCTTGTATTCTATGCTTATAATAGCTATATGAGTTCCCCTTTCAAGAATATAGCACACCCAGGACCACAGAGCTCTGAAGTCCATGCGTCTTGCTCTCTGCTTGCTCTACACTTAGACTATATAATACTAACGTATGTTCTACATCTAGAGATGAATTATTTATGTCATTCAATACAAACCAGTCAAAGCTTAGAGCAACGCGTCAAACCGCGCAAGCTCGGGCTTTGCGCGCGAAAATCGTGTTACTCTATGGTGCAAAGATTTTGGAAACTACGCCAAGAAGCGCAGCGTTTTTCTTACGTCAATAAAAAAAAGAAATACGCTCAAAATGTAAACAAGGCTACCAACCAAAGAGGTTCTGTTCCTAATTGATACAAAATTGTTATATAATAACATTTTCAGTTGTTACAAATAATACTTAATATGATTTTTAGTATTGTTTCATCAAGTAATAATATTGTAATGGTATTTTATTTTTAAAATTAATGATGAGCGTGTGTCTCAATGAGCCTCTTATAATTTTCTCATAGAGGGACATGAAAAGGATATTACGCGGCTGCAAAAATATTTTTACCTTGGGCGACCTATTGAATCCCTCGCTACATTCAGGATTCTACTTTAGAATCCCTCGCCATGCTCGGTGTATCGTGCTCGGTGTAAATTAGCAGATGATGCGCAGTGGAAGGTTTTCCTCTAGCAAAGTCTGTCTGTGGTATGTGATACTAACTGCGATACGCAGTGCTAGAAATAGATATAATCTTTTAAGATCGGTGTCTTGGTGATGGGGCCGTCTTCTACATAAGAGGAATTAAGGAAGGATAGGAAGGGAAGTAGAAGTCAATCTTGACAATCTCCTGTTCTTCAATACACCAGCAATGATATTACAATTATATAACCGACGTACACCAGTACAATCCAAACCGGTGACAATATACAAAATGTTCCTCACATCAAGAAAGGGGCATCACAGCAAGCCCGTATGAGAAATCTTGATAATTTCACTCACAAATTGGTTTCAATACAAAATTGAAGGTCGGAAACATAACCTTTTCAAAAACGTGGTTTGATAAGTACAAGTAACAAAATGGTCTATTCACTTATCACAAATATGTTCTTACAGCACCACACAACAAATTAAGGCCAAAAAAAAACTAATGCCTGTCTCAATTAGCAATATTTCAATCAAAAATCCATACTATTAATATTATAAATGCGAAAGTAACTCTGTCTGTCTGTCTGTCTGTCTGTTTGTTTGTTTGTTGCTCTTTCACGCCAAAGGAAGGGTGAGGGGGGGGAAGAGGGAGGGGCGAGGGAGAGGAAGAGAGAGTGGGAGAGGGTGAGGGAGGGGGAGTGGGAATGTAGGGGGGGGGATACAAAAGGATAGATAGGGAGGAATAGGGACCTTTTTTACTTTTATGAATACCTCCTCGCTACCCATTCACTTCACTCCCTTTATTGCCTTCTTTTTAAGTTCGCCTGTAACGGTTGACAATGAAAATTCCGCACTACCTACCAGTTAAATAAAATCAAAAGATAATTAAGTTTGTAGTAAGATGCATTTATTCAACTTGGATAAGTACAAATGCATCTTTTACGTAGGGATCAAGAAGGATAAGCGCTCCGTAAAATATGTTTCAATTAAGTTCGAGTTCTGTTTTTTTATATAATCTACGCGGACGAAGTCGCGGGTAACAGCTAGTGTGAAATAAAACAAAAAAAATTTACTCGTTGCAAATTCCGAGAACACACGTTTTAGTATTATATAGTCTAAGGAGAACCGAGAACACTGAGAACTAAGGTGACATTGAGCTGAATGACAGTTGGCAGCTGTGTGTTGCCAGTCCAACATAGATTCCGCTAATTTCGGTAAAAAAGGAGTATGCAAAATCGAACACTCGGGACTCAATCTTTCATTTCGCTCTGGATTCAAAATAGCGCCCTCGCCTTAAAAATATTATTTTACAGCCTTGTGATATAATCTACTATTTTTGTTACAATATCCAGTCACTTTCATTTTAATGAATTAGGTACTGTAATTAGCTATAGACCTTATGACTTAAAAGCTGCACCTGGGGAAGATTAGAAGCCGCTTTGCACAGTGATAGAGAGGATAAATATAAGCAATTTTTCCCGCAGCAGCAGAGGTTTCAGTCGTGCGGAACAGAGATGGCGCCACTTAAAAAAAAATAACTTCAAAAAATTCTACAGACCTAACGGGTGCACCGTTTTCAATTATTTTGATGCCCATTGAAAGAAAATGGCCTAATTTATCATAAAAAAATACTTCTATAAAATTTTTTTTTATTACTACAGACAATCTAGCTTTTTCTGTTTTTTTTTTTACTTTTTCTTATGATTTTACTATATAACGTAAGAAAAACGTAGGAAGAGGGTATTTCAAAATATTATATATTGTTGCTAAGTAAATAACTAACCGACCAACCACAGAGGGTTCCGTACCACTACGCAAGTACAAAGTGTCAGACAAAATTTCAGTTGGGAGTTCGAAACTACTGAGACAAATTTTATTGAGTCCGACTCGGACTTTACCAGTTTTTTATAATTTATTATTATACTTTAGCTACCGTACTACAATTATACCAAGTTCGACACTTGTGTTTGGTACAACTTTTTGTGATAGAGCTTAAACAAAAATCGCAAAAAAAAAACACGTTTCTTGTATGGGGCTCCCCTTATTTTAAAACTTTTTTTTTGTTTTTATTATTTATTTTGATATATTTGTAAATAATACATTCAATTTGAAAATTTTGACGAGTTTGCTATTACGGTTTTAAAAATACGGACCTTGAAAGGCCGTGCGATCGACACATTATCATGTTGATTTAAGTTTGAAGTTGTTAGCCCAAATTGCACTGTGTATTGCAATATTAGGTAAATTAAATTTAAGGTTTTGAAATGCAATAGACATATAACTACATGTTTCTTGCACTTTAATTTAAATTACTAATTAAACACCTACCGTCACGCGGAACGGACGACGTACGCGTTGCGACGCGAGTGTTAAAAATCAAAATTTAAGGATAAAATTGTTTTTAAAATATTAGCGACATGGGGACAAAGTGTGGTGGGTGTAACACCAAGATGTTTGATATTCTCTTCATGGAGTGTTCTCAAAAATTATGTAAAAAGGTGTACCATCATAAATGTGTCTCTTTATCAACGGAGCAATTCCAGGAATTTACACAGGAAGAAAAAGGCCAATGGGTATGTCCTGAGTGTCTACTTAATATTCCCAAGGGAGATAACTCTAACACTCCAGTTCGGGGAAACTTGGTATTAGATAAAACATTTACACCTTGTAATTACGTAAACAAAGAACGCGGGACCCGTCAGAATCAACTGGAAATATCGTCGATCGACGGGGATAGTAGAATCTTAGAGGAAATACGAGAATTTAATAAGGAAATTATATTACGTCTAAATGAACAAAGCAAGCAATATGAAAAACTTGAGAATAGATTTATCAATACGGAGACAGAGCTGCGAGAGTTGAAATGTGTAATGAGGGTATGGCAACAAAAAGCTGAGAAATTTGATGAGCTAGAAAAGGAATATAATACTTTATTGGAAAATATCGGGCCCAGAAATATGTTGGTTGACTCGGTTCATGAACTACAGCAACCTACTACAATTACTGCTGCGAAGGTAGTTAAACAAAATCAAGAGCAAAAAGTAAACAAACGTAGTAATGAATCAGACGCTGTGGCCAGGAAGTCGGCGAGTGTGTCTTTTGCTAAGATAGTTGAACAAAATCAGGAGCAAAGAATGCATAAAAGTAATCACGAAACTGAAGGTGTGGCCACAAAGTCGACGAATTTATCTCCTTTAGGAAAAAAAGAAGGGTTGCTAGCGACCACCCAAAAAAATTACACAGAGAGAGAAGAGAGCAGAGATGAATCAAGGAATAAGGAACCATGGACACTTGTGACTAGAAAACAAAGGAGATACCCTTACATGGAGGTGAAGAAAGGGGGAAGAACGAGCGTGGCTGAAATACAAGGGACAGAGCGGAAGAAATATTTACATGTTTGGAGACTGCAGAAGGAAACTACGTCAGAAAGCCTAGAAAAGCATGTCAAAAGCGTATGTGGAACAGATGTACAAGTAAAAATAGAAAGAATTAAACACAAAACAGAAAGAGATTACGCGTCTTTTATAATAGGTGTTCCTGAGAGTACCTACGATAAATTATGTCAACCGGAACATTGGGCCGTCAATATTGAATTTTGTGAGTGGATTTGGTTTCGCAAGCCAGACAACAAAGCAAAAATCTCCTGAAACATTTAGTCATCATAGCAAAATAATAGAAATATTCTATCAAAATGTAAGAGGACTCCGAACGAAGGTAGACGAATTTAGACTGGCAGTTTCTTCTTCGAGCTCAGACTTATTTGCCATAACAGAGACAGGATGCAACCAATCAATACACGATGCGGAAATTATACCATCCGGATACACGATACTTAGATGTGATCGCATGGACGGTCGGAAGCAAGGTGGCGCGTGTTTCGTGGCCACACCGCGTATCGAACTGCGAGAAGTAGCCATGCCGAGGGACTTGAATATAGCTGATCGTGAGTTTGAAATTGTATGTGCTAAGGTGTACAAAAAGAACAGGTTTCTTTTTTTAGTGTGTGTTGTTTACATTCCTCCAAGTTGTAACGATAAGGAATACATGCTTCTGTTCAAATTAATTGAGCAACATTGTAGTACTTTTAGTGAGGTAATAGTACTAGGTGATTTTAATTTGCATTCTTGCTCAATATCTATAAAAAATTATTATGAATATTTTGTTAGTTACTGTGGATTTACTCAGAATAATAAAATAGGCAATTGTAATAATAGGCAATTAGATTTAGTGTTGTGTACAAGTACGTTCGATGGTGGAGTGAGTGTGCGTGAGGCCGGGAGCGGTTTGGTTCCAGTGGACGCGTACCACCCGCCGCTCGAGATTAGCGTGCGGCTCAGGGGCCGGCTCGCCGCCGCCGCCGCCGCCGCCGCCGGGAACGATGCTGCTGCGCCCGTCTTCGCCGCTAATACGTACTCCAAGCGGTCGCGGTGGAATTTCACGAAAGCGGATTTCCTTTCGCTGTAAAATAGATTGGAGACCAATATACGCGTTAGGTGTTGAAGATAGTATTGACTTTTTTTATGAAAAAATGGATAGTGCTCTAAATAAATGGGTGCCTAAAAAGAAGACAGGGAACAACACATCTGAGTATGTTTACCCCGAATGGTATAGCGTGGATTTAATAAATACAATAAAATTAAAAGCGATTTTTCATAAAAATTATAAAATTAGTGGTTTGGACGGAGATTATAAATTATTCTCTCAATTTAGGGCCAAAGCTAAATATTTAGCAACAGTAGAGTATGAGCGATACAAACATAGAGTACAAAGCCATTTAGTGGAGGACCCGAAGGCATTTTGGAATTATATTCGATCAAAGAGAGGCAGCAGGAAGTCAAAAACGATTTTGAAGGCAGGTGAAGTGTTGAGTGAGGATCAGTGTGCTAAGGAATTTGCTAAGTATTTTTATTCAGTGTATAGGAGCAAACAAGCTACGTTAAATGTTAGCGAAGCGGTGATGCGAGCGGGCAGCTATAACGCGGCAGCTCGAGTGCACCTGGATCAGCTGACGCAGCGAGATGTGAGTGTGGCACTCAAGCAGCTCAAGCCGAAGAGATCCGCGGGGCCGGATGGCATACCGCCATTCATAATCAGGGACTGTAGGTTTGTGTTAGGGGAACCTCTACTTCATATTTACAACCAGTGTTTGGGAACGGCGGTTTTCCCAGAAAGATGGAGAACAACGAGAGTGGTACCGGTACCTAAAGGAGGTGGTAAGGGATCACAAGTAGAAGGGTATAGACCGGTTGCTGTGTTGTCAACAGCCGCTAAGGTACTAGAGTCAGCTATACATGCAAAAATATTGGATCAAGTTAAAACACAGCTCTCAGACGCACAGCACGGGTTCAGGCCAGGTAGAAGCACAACCAGCAATCTGCTCAGCTACATGATGGACGTAATACCAATTATAGATGAAGGGGGGCAAGTCGACGCAGCTTATTTTGATTTTAAAAAAGCTTTCGACTTAGTCGACAATGATGTTTTAATCCAAAAATTGGCAGCTGTAGGTTTCACTCCACATCTTCTGAATTTTTTCGCTAGCTATCTATGTGATAGGCAGCAATACGTGGACTACGCGGGACGGGAATCTGATCCATATTTTACGCGAACAGGGGTAAGCCAGGGCAGTAATCTCGGACCTCTACAATTTTTGCTAATGGTGAACGATTTACCAACAGTCGTCAAAAACTCTAAATGCCTATTATTCGCAGACGATCTGAAACTGTGTTGTGCCATAAAAAAGGAAGAAGACTGCAGAAAGATGCAAGCCGATATCGACAGAGTAGTGATGTGGAGTAAAAACAACTTGTTGGAGTTTAATACCTCAAAGTGTGTAACGATAACCTTTACAAGAAAACAGAATCCCATAGTGTTCAATTATAAGGTGGATGGTACTTCAATGCCCAGGGTAGAGCAAGTGAAGGATTTAGGCGTCCACTTTAACCGGGATCTTACCTTTCGAGATCATATTCAGATGTGCTGTAAAAAGGCGTTCAGGAACTTAGGATTCGTTCTCAGGACAGTTCGTGGCTTTACAAACATCAAAGCTATAATAAATATTTACAATGCATTAGTGAGAAGTAACTTGGAATGTAACGCGGTTATTTGGTCACCTTATGAAACTAAGTACATTCAAATGTTAGAAGGGGTGCAAAATAAATATGTTCGATATTTGTATTTAAGATACTATGGAGTATATCCTTTTTACCCATTATGTTACCCAACCCTATTTATTTTAGGAATGGTAAGATATAATGAACTGCGGGTAAGGCGGGAAGTGGCCCTCGTAACATTAATGTTCAAAGTTCTGCGAGGGGCGGTTGACAATAGTGACGTATTGAGTCAAATAGGGCTGTGCGTGCCGGACGAATACGTGTGGCGGCGGCGGCGACCCGCGCTGCTGGCCGTGCCGCGCGCCCGAACCAACCTGCTCAGAGAAGCACCACTCACTCGAGCACTGCGCACTCTCAACCTTATCGATGCGAAAGTTGATCTATTTTTTTGTACTTTGAGTGAATTCACTAGGGCGGCATTATTTGTCATTTCTTATATTATTAAGTAAATATTCTGATAAACTGCACTATCGCATTAGGTTTATCCTGTAATGATAGATGTAAGTTATGTGAATTAAATAAATAAAATAAAAATAAATAAAATAAACTTCACTCCCCATGATATGAACTCAAAATCAGCTTGTCCCTAGGATAGGACTACTGGAATGTAGTTTTCTACTCAACACTTGCTCTTTGGTGCACTTACATAAAAATGATATCCATAACTTCTCATATCGTTATTACTTACTCTTATCCCATACAGCAAACTCGCAACACTATGGTTGTGCTATGGTGTCGATCGATCTTATAAACTGCCATTGCGGTCTTATTCTTGCTAAAACCTCATCACACATTTCATACCCGGACCAGACTAGTGTATCCTTTCGACTAGTATCATCGTAAACATGAACGGACAATACTTCCTTTGACAAGTTTCACTGTAACACAGAATAACATTAGAGCACTGGCGATGGCAGAAGGAAACTACCACGTATATACCTCCCGCTATATTTTTCGGTCATATCTCAAAATTAGGAAAGCCGTTAAATAAAACTACATGATGGTCCCACGGGGCTCAACAGCGCCTCTGCTGCTTAACCTTTTGCATACAAACGATCTTTCAGACAGAGTTAATGAAGTTAATGCTCGCCGATGACATCGCGCTTATACCAACACAAATACTCACCTGAGACTACAAAGTTACTCAACACTTATTTGAAAAGTTTAAGTTTGTACTTAATGACAGTAAAATAGATGTGTCGACTTTTCACCTATACAACTAAGTGGCCACATAGCCTCAAGATCAATTTCAGCGTTATAATTCTTGGGAATTGAAATTCTGCAACCCACATTACTTACAACTCAAGTATCTTGGTGAAACCCTTGACACCTCGCTGAACTTTTGTCCTCACTTTGTTAAATTAAACAAAAGCCTTGAAATTGACAGCCACGATCTGGGGATGGAATGCATACTACGGGACTTTGGTCACTCCGCAGACGAGTACTGCGCTCCGACCTAGCTCAACAGTGCTTACTAAAAGGTCGTCGTTCTGCTGCGTGAAACCAGGAACTATTCGGTTGACCTCCGTCCAATGGCTGCTAGTTCTATTGCAAATCGAAGCAAATAAGATTTTTTATAACCCAGACAAATAACACAGTCCATCAAGAATTCTTGTGGCTACCAAGCCATGGCTAGAAATCTTGCCACCTGTTCCACCAGCAATTTTGAAAATACGAATGGAAATCCACCTAAGGCTGCAATACTGTACTATGAGACCACACAAAGAACTCGTGGCTTCTCGACCTTCAGACAAGATAGGTGTCAACTGAATCAACTTTGAACCTAACATGGACACCTCTCGGCGCATTATATATCATGTTCGCAATATGTCACAGTTAGCTACGCAGTAGCACAATGTCAAATTCGCAAACTGAGGCACCTTGTATCCAAATGTGATTGGCGTATTACAGCGATTGCAAAGTACCTGTACTGTCCATCATCTATGATCCACCACATCATCAACGACTGCGCAAAACAGAAACACGCCGGAAACACGCTAAACTTACTTTCTTCTAATGTGAACGTAGCCCGATGGGGCCGGTAATTATTGTTTCACTGTTTTTTATTTAAATTACATTGTGACTATAACTTTAGTCGTACGATTAAATAAATTGTTTCAAAACTATTTGCTTTTATTAACTTAGTCGGTTATAAACTATGTGACATCCAAAAATCTGTTATACTTGAGGTAACACCCCTTATCTGCATCCTCTAACCTCTTTGGCGCAACTCAGCAATTAAGTGTGAAACAGTCTCAAAACGTTTCAAAACTCATAATAAAAACTACTCAAACTCTAAGCTTGGCCTGATACTATTAAGGGTAAGAAAAAAACCCGTGCAGTAAAATTCACTAAATTCAAATAAAATTGAGGAAAAGTTTACTGTACTACAAATAAATTAACAGAAATCAAATTGTGTTCACCAATTAAACTTTCTCAAAAAAGAATCACAACAGATTAACAAAACCTGAACGTCAAATTAATTAAAAACAGGTATGACGTGAGGATACAAAAATACTTACTGCCTTTCAGAATTACCTCCTGTATATCGAACGTTACCAGTAAAAATCAACAATTTAACAATCGGCCTCATTAGATTTTCCACCGTACTGCTGATACTTAACTGGTGCAAAAATTCGAGTTTCCTCCCTTAGCACAACAAATATTCAGAGCTACTAGAGACAGCATAATTTATTTACACTTGTAGGTACTTGCTTGAACAAAGTCTGCCTCGTCGGTATCTCAAAATGATGTGTGTCGTTGAATGATTACCTACAAAGTTTTGTAGGTAATCATTACTAAACTAATCATTATTAAACTAAACTTTTACTTGAACACCAAAATAACTTTACTTCAAAACTACCACGATTAACACTATGATTCTCTCGAAAAGTGAATATTTTGTAACGTCTTTGCGTTATACACTTTCTATACGAACCTACCTGAACAGGCATATGCATACGAATTTTACTGTCTGACTGATACCGAATCGAGAAGGAACTTGTCGTTACTATTTATTTCGTCTGAATACTTGTAAACACACAGCTCGCCTCTGCGATTTGGTAATTATAGCACAATCTGATAGTAAATAACATTAGAAATACACAAAATGAGAAGCGAAACCGAAAAGGAAACTTAATCACTGTAAAACCTGTCTATATCTGATTTGCGTGACAGTCTCTAGCGAAGTAAAAAATATCTACCTTAAAAATCTGGTATTGACAAGTAAAAAATATTGCTTCCTCCAATCCACCGTCAAAATGTAGGTATTGACGAGTAAAAAAAATATTGCCAAGTAAACAATGTTACAGTTTTACCGAATCGAATCGCGAGCATTCGCGATAGACCAAGTTATTGAAAACCACCATAAATTGAATGGTTGTATAGTTATGCCGTCTCAAAATTACTGTAACACAATTACGTGTGTCAAAATTACTGTGTTTTACACCTAATACCAAGCCATTGACCATTACTGTGAATGTAACAAGATCTTACGGTACTTACTGAAGATATTTTACACACCATCAAAAACTTCAGTAAGAAATGGAAAAACTGTTATCACCTCGCTATTTCTTTCTTGTCCGAGACTATCGTGGGCGTTAGATTTCACTTCCACTTCTGATGTCGTGATTAGACATGGGTGATAGTCCTATATGGCTGTAAAGGATGGCTGTAAAGGCTTACTCTTCGATCACAATCACTCATCATCTTAGCCAACACATCGCGTCTCATCTCACTGTAGTCAGACTTGCATTTTTCTCCTGATAGAGACACACAGTTTGATCTAATGTCTAGTACAAGTCAGGACCCAAGTAACTTGCTCGGCTGCCGCACGTAGACTGATCCAAAAATGGAAGCAGGGGAGGGGCACGCTGTGGGGGTGCGCACTCCCAGTCACACCACTCAGAAGTCAGTCGCTATTCAAATAATTGCTCGTCATTACAAGAACCGTACTCATGACCCGGAAGTATACACGACATATATATTATTTTTAAATACCCTCTTCTCTAAATACCCTCTTCCTCTTTTTTACGTTATATAGTAAAATCATACTAAAAAGTAAAAAAAAAAACAGAAAAAGCTAGACTTTCTGTATTAATAAAAACTTTTTTCATAGAAGTATTTTTTTTATAATAAAATAGGTCATTTTCTTTGAATTGGCATCAAAATCATTGAAATCGGTGCACCCGTTAGGTCAGTAGAATTTTTTGAAGTTATTTTTTTAAAGTGGCGCCATCTCTGTTCCGCATGACTGAAACCTCCACTGCTGCGGGAAAAATTGCTTATATTTATCCACTCTATCACTGTGCAAAGCGGCTTCTTATCTTCCCCAGGTGCAGCTTTCCAGTCCAAAAGCTTCATAAGGACTATGGCTAAATGTAATTCGAAAGAAAATCAAATTTCATGATCACATAAAATAAAAATAAATGTTTTTTTTTTACTTTCTATTAGTGACATATTAGTGATGTATAAACTTTGCCAATTTATGAAACTCATTCAACCAGTTTGACCAGTATTTTGTAACGGGTTAGAAGGTATTCTATAATCGGGGCCGTTTTACTTTTTTTTTATATAGCTGAGAAAGATAAGATAGATATGAGAACTTACTTATTTACTTACTACGCTAGCCATTTCAGTAAAGTCACAGAAAGTTGTTCCATTTAACCCACTAAACTAAACGTATTTAAAAGGAAAACCAACCCAGCAGACGTAGAAAATGTCGAAAATGTTGGAATTGAATTTGTTTAGCTGAACCACGTTTGCGTTTCGAGTTCACATTCCTAGTGGAGACGTTGGAGGTTAACTTTAGTTAAGTTTTTGGTTTGCCCATTTAGTTCACATTGGCTTTACAAACATGCAAGTTTTGCTAGTGCAGGCGAAATAGGATAGTGCTATTTTAAATTGGAACAGGATACATGGAGTGGGAATGAATTGTTTTTGGAGCAGTACTCGTAAAATTTAGATATACAGAAAATTATTAAGCTGCAAAGAAAATGTTAAGTCAAGGATGTTGTAAATCGTGGCAACTGGTTTCAAAACCGGTCAACTGCAGGTTGGACTCGCGCATCGAGGGTTCCAAAAATACCGTCTTTGTTATGGTCGTGCAGTCACGCAAAAGTGTATTGAATGCACGCAAGTCCGAGACGCACTCGACCAGTTTTTATTATTTGTAGTTATTCTATAGCTTATGGGCTATAAACGTACCAATTTTCACGTTTTTAAGTATTCCCGTTTTCACGGTAGAGCTAAAACAAATATTGAGCAAAAATCGCCTATAAAAACACGTTATTAGTAGAGAAGCCCCCTGGTCTTATTTTTTTTAAAAAGCGACAACAGAAATACATAATCTGTAATAATTTCAACTTTCTACCTATTTTGGTTCAACAGTCCGCTGACAGACAGACAGACATAGAAAGCATATTATAGGGTCCCGTTTTCTACCCTTTGGGTATAAAACCCTAAAAAACATAGCTTTTAGCAATATAGTGGCCAGGCCATGCAATGAGCGGCATATGAATATTTAAAAATAACGATGTTGGTTTGGCCGTCAAAAAAAGTAGCCTACTCCATAAAAGAAGACTTGAGCAACGATTATGCCTTCAGAAATTATTTTTAGCCATTTGTATAACGTATATATAATGATTTTTTTCAAAGTGAGAAACTAAATAAAACTTATCATTTTGCATCTAACTCATAAACTATTTGTTGAGGCCTCTATACACCTGTTTTGTCTTTTTGAGCGAAAAACAAGAAACACCGAGATAAGCATCGTTACAATTTGGGTTGGAAGATTGATGACCGCTTCCATTAATACTAGTGTCAGCGTTGTTGAGCCGCTTAAGGCGCTCCCTCCAGAGCTCCAGCAAAAACGCGCGGTTTTTTGGAGAAAATTACCAAAAATCATCACGCTTGTAAGCGTTGCGGCTGGCAACCGCTGATGTTGGTGACCGCAGTATGTAAGATGGTACGATACACGGAAAGATGCTGCTGCCAATCTTCCGGTCCATAAACCCTTAGTCACCTCTTACGACAACCGCGGGTAGAGATGGGTTGGTGCTATTTTTTGCCGGCACCACACGGATGCTACAAATTGATGCTATGATACAATGAAATCCAAAACCAAGATTGTTAAACAACAGTGTTACTTGAGTTTTGTAGTGGATGTGGTGAGAAATATATTTTTTTTTTTATATTAATTTACCAACTGGAAGCCCTGGAGGCGCGGGCGCTAGCAATGCATCGGTGTTGGAACAACGTAGATAATATACTCCTCGGGTCCAACGTGCTTTACAAAGCACGACAACGCTCAAGTTACACCAGATTGTTTTAGAAACTATACAGCTGATAATGCTTAACTTTCGTGATCGTAAAGAAAGGACAATCGCCACTAGACAGCGAGCTGAAAATCAAAAATGTACTAGGGACACGTTTTCAATTAAGTCGGATGTCGATTCATTTCCCCTGCGGCCCGCGGCTTCCCTTCCGTCAGGGCTGTCTGAGAAGATATTTACAGGAGGCGATTTATTGCTTTTGAAGATTACAAGAATACAATGACCTCTCTCTCAATTTGTGGGTGTCGTCACTAAGCGGAATACAATAAATTATGCAGTCTCGTTTACCTTAATGTCCATCCATTCGTCCTGGCCAAAAATGTTTAAATTATGCTGTATTCACACTACGGACATTTTGACGCTATTTTCTTGTAATTTCGCTTTTGATCTTTACTTACTAATTTCGTCCTTCTACTTTTTTTTATAAGTGTTTATTCAAGTCACATAAATAGTAGCTTAAGTATGGCAATCACATCCACTGACACCTAGCAAGGTTAATGCGTGGTGCGCATAGTATCGCTGCCACTCAGCACATACGTATATTTTTTTACTAAATAAGTATTACTCGGGTCACACCGCATACCCATTCTTGCATTGTTCATTACCTCATACCGTAAGAATCAAATCGTGTAATGTAAAATATTCTCGGCATAACAATTTTAGTCGGGCAGTTACAAAGCTATGTCTCCGTAACTCCGTAATTCAGTGACTTCTGTTGTGTGATAAATGACGCACGTATTTCGGAGGCTACGAACTGTCACAGTACCTTACTGTCTGATTTATGCTTCACTTTGGGTGTTTTAAGTAAAAGACTAGGGGCCGTTTGCACTAAACTTAAGAATCGCCCAATTTGTTGCTTAAGGGCCGTCAAACTATTGCTAGGAGTGTCCTAAACAACTTAGGGGCGATTCTTAAGTTTAGCGCAAACGGCCCTAGGGCCCTGAGGCAAGTGGCTTTCTATTATCGCACACGCTATAGAATAGAATAAGACTCTATGGGTTTGACATGAGCTGTCATGTGAAATTTCGTTAGCTAATGTCAATCCCATACATTTTCATTCTATTCTACTGGCGTTTGCGATAGTAGAAAGTCACTTGGCTCTAGGTCTAGGCTAACTTAAGTTCGGTCGGTATTCTACTGAACTTTTCTAATAGCAGTAACCTGTAAACTAGTCGATTATAATGCCATCTGCCTGTTTTTTTTTTTTGATAATTTACCAAATCGAGCTCAGGGACCATAGAATCAAAATTGACATTGCAAAAAGTATACTTTGTTTCATTCGTCAATAGTCAATACCTTTTTCGAGATATCTGATGCTATCAAAGTGCAATATTGTGCATAATCTTGAGTGAAACTTCTAAGTGGTAGGGCTTCTGTGTTAAGTCCTGTCACCTGAATGATGCAGTTCACGTGGGAATTCGAATTTTTATTTCGCATTTTGACCTATGTTCTTTAAGAAAAGTGGCTTATTTTCATGGACTGAACCACTTCTTATGTGAGGGTGATAAAAAACAAGGGGCCGTTTGCACTAAACTTAAGAATCGCCCAAGTTCTTGCTTAAGGGCTGTCAAAGTATTGGTAGGAGTGTCCTTAACAAGTTAGGGGCGATTCTTAAGTTTAGTGCAAATGATCTAAGGGTGTATAATATAGTTTAAAAAGTGAATTATAATATAGTTTAAAAGTTATTAATTCTTAGTTCAAAGGAAAGTACATAATTATAATGTTTATTTGCTAATATCGTAATGTTCGCTAAACTTCTGAACTGAAGATGTTCTCATTGAACAGAGTTTCGAGTTTGTAATGAGCTAAGTTCGTGGAAGGTGTTGAGAGTAAACAGAACCGTTATTATTAGTTTGTTTTTAGCCTTAAACATACCGGGTGCAAAAGATGATCTCCCAAAAACTTAAACTGACACACTTCAAGAAATATATGTTTTATTTTCTCGTTTCAAACCAAGTTTCCCAGGCTAGTCCACGTCCAAGTTAAATTTCTGTCGGTCTTTTACAGATTGTACTTCGTAGAGTGTGTCCAAGAGCTCCATAGCTTATCCAGCCATCCCTTTTCTACCATATGGAGTCCAGACGCACCGTAGAATATTACCCACACTTGGTTGATATTCAACACATTCGCACTAAGCGCTTTGAAACATCTTTTATAATGCGCACAGCTAAAAAGTGGAATTATCTGCCTACGTCTGCATTCTCGAGTTCTGCTCGAGTTCTCGAGCCCCTCGACATTTTTCCAGCACAAGCTAGAATTCTGGAGGGAGCTCCCTGTCCTGTAGTGGAAGTTTCTTGGGATGTTATGATGAACAAGTTTCAGTAATTAAAATTTTCAGAATCTCCATACAAACTGTCCAATCAAGTTTGTGCGGAGAGGCAAATTTTTTCTTTATTTCCTGAAAGTTTTGTTTAAAAACATTTGAACTCCCATAGAAATTGATATTCATATTCATATTGCAAAATGTACTATCACCAGAATTTCTTTGGTAGGTAAAAATTTTTTTTTCTTTTTTTGACCTATGTTCCATGGACAGATTCACATATTTCATGGTTGGTATACCCTTTTTGTTAAACCTTGTACGGTCAACCGCTTGTCGGTAGAAACTTTTTCAACTCTTTTACCACGCCATAAGGTCCAAAAGTGTTTCTACTGATGTGCGGTCGTGTGTACAAGGTGTTAAGACATCTCTTGGAACCTGAAAGCGTGGAACCAGAGAGAACAAAGAATAAACGGTATAAAGGGTAAGTTTTCAAAAACTGAAAGGAAAGTTGTTTAGTTTCATGTTCAAAATGGCACCCTTCAGATTAATTATACCCGTACTATTACGCCTTTTATATTACAAGCCACCCCGGATTTGCACAGGTTTTCGAATACATGTCGTGATATTTGCATTTTGTATGGAAAGTCAAAATTCCTGTTATGTACTTAACTTTTTTTTATACGTATACACTCTGTATATTGGCAGCTTGCCCTGGATTAATATTCTATAGCTATATGACCTGCGCTGATCTGAAATTTTAATCCCCTTTTACATTTTGGTATAATATCCTGAAAAAACACACGTGTCAGGTTCTTTATATCTTATTTTAAGCCTAAATCCAAATGTTTATTAATCCGATATCTTAAGTTTCCTAATAAGTTTAAGTTAAAAAACCGGCCAAGTGCGAGTCGGACTCGCGCACCGAGGGTTCCGTACCACCACATAATCATAATTGTATTAGTTGAAATTTCAGTAAGTTAATGTGCTAGATTTTTTTTAGTCCGACACGCGCTTGACCTAATTTTATTATTTGTTGTTATTTTATAGCTTATGCACTATACACATACCAATTTTCAACTTTGTAAGTGTTCCCGTTTTTAAAATAGAACTAAAACAAAAATCGCCTCCGCGACCACCCAACTTGACCCCTCTCCTATATGAATGTTCTTGAAACGGGAGCTCACCACAATTGGTTACTATTAGTTGTGAGAAAAGTTGTAATATTTACTGATTTCAGACTTTTTTCATTATTTGTACTGTGAGACCTAGCTTCTTGCCGAATTTCATAATTTTAGGTCAACGGGAAGTACCCTGTAGGTTTTGCTTTTTTGCATAAATGTGTGGGGATGAGGACATAAAAAGCCATATCTTTTGATTGCGTCGTTGTAAAAAAATTAAATTTTCAGATCTTGTGTGGTTCATGGATCCTAATATATGGTGTTAATTTCAACCTGATACCTCTACCCGTTCGTGAGATAAAGGGTCTTGACAGACAGACAGACAGACAGACAGACAGACGGACAACACAGTGATCCTATAAGGGTTCCGTTTTTTTCTTTTGAGGTACGGAACCCTAAAAAGTGTCCGGTTTGTGAAATAAATGCTTTTAAAATTTGGTTTTGGAAAATCTTGAGTCACCGTTGATGAATCAGTCAGTAGATTTATGCCAATTTTAAAAGACGTGACTGCCTTGGAACCTCAATATTTTAAAATACAACAAAGTATAAACAAATCAAGCAAATACAAATCACGTTTCGTCAACAATACAAGCGCTCTGTATAATTTGTAATCACTCAGCGTGCAAACATTGCGTATTGGAGTGTTTGGAGAAACAAAACAAAAACACAAGTCATCAAAAATTTAAGCGAATAAGCACAAATTCCAAACATACGCGGAGTTTTTGTTTAAACGATCATGAGCACATCAAGCTTAACGCGACTCGAGCGCGTAGAGCGTTTGAAATAAGAACGGTACAAAGTCCAATATGTCTAGCTCGATGATCGAGCTCGATCTGCTTTTGACTGTACTGTCTGACAAGCACAGAACCCTTTATTTGTTTGTGAATATTTTATTCTTCCATTTAAAATGGCTACACTCTTATAATTGTTTAACTTTATAAATGCGAAAGTACTTAAACCTCTTTGTCATGTTTTCATGCCTAAGTGCAGTTTTCTACCAGAACCGTGCTAGGTAGTTAATTTGAGCTGGAAATATTCCAACCGAGATCAATGGATTGCTCCATTTTCGATAGCAACTGTAAAATATATTTTTTTTATGTGACAAGTGAGCAAACGAGCCGGTGGGCCACCTAATGGAAAGTGGTCACCACCGCCCATGGAGCCCGCTGTCTTATTAGTGGCATAACTTGACACTAATAAGACAGCAAAGAACGTTACCCACCCCGAGAACTAAGATGGTGTGTCTCGTGTGCCAGTAACTTCGTTGGCTCCCTCACCCTACGAACCGAAGCACAGCAGTGCAAACACTGCTATTTCACGGCAGAAATAGGCAAGGGGGTGGTACTTCCCCAGACGAACTTTGCACAAAAGCCGTACCAACTTGAGATGAAACACCTTCCTAAATTCAAAGACTAATTTGGCATATATTATCACTAGTTCCTCTTGAATCCTCTAGATCAGTCCCCCAAAGGTCTAAACAGCATTTAATGTTCCTCTACGATCCCCTAGGGGATTATCGGCTAGTACGGCTAGAAATAATTAGCACAACGTACAACCCAGCCGATCGTTACGGCAGTCCTATCCAATACCTGGTGCCCAAAACCATAGGTAAGCAAGCACGGATACTTGGTTTTGTTAATTTCAATATACGTATATCAACGAGCAATGTATGCCGTATTAGTGTGTGAATTAGGGAAGGTGTACGTAACGGCTTAAGCTGGAAAAGTTATGATTTTATACGTTGGAAAAGATGGATGGTTGGATTTTCAGAAACTTATTTGCTTGCTTATTTTAGTAAAAAGCACATAAATATAAGCCAAGTACCTTATGGTATTTGTATTCCATGTTAATTAAAAAGTACAAAATTGGCAAGACATGAAATCAATATAATGGAATACAAAAAACTTACATCATATCTGAAAAGGAAGTTTGAAATGTTTTCCTCGTAAGTGAAGAATAAAGCACTATGTATCACTCGAAAGAAAGTGCGATTCTCAACTCGGGTGTATTGAGCCCTTCGGCTTCGCCTCAGGGCTCAAACGGCACCCTTGTTGGGGATCGGTCATTTTCTCCTCTCGATGAACAATGTACTATTCTATATTTGTTAGAAGCGTTCTATATTTAAAAGTTTTGATACATTTTTGTGATAGTTGAGACGTACAGATAAAAAAAAATAAACCGGCCAAGTGCTAGTCGGACTCGCGCACTGAGGGTTCCGTACCACCACATAAACATAATTGTATTCGTTGAAATTTCAGTAAGTTAATGTGCTAGATTTTTTGAGTCCGACACGCGCTTGACCAAATTTTATTATTTGTTGTAATTTTATAGCTTATGCACTATTAACATACCAATTTTCAAGTTTGTAAGTGTTCCCGTTTTTAAATAGAACTAAAACAAAAATCGCCTCAGCGACCATCCAACTTGACCCCTCTCTTATATGAATGTTCTTGAAACGGGAGCTCACCACAATTGGTTACCATTAGTTGTGAGAAAAGTTGTATAATTTAATGATTTCAGACTTTTCCCATTATTTGTACTGTGAGACCTAGCTTCTTGCCAAATTTCATAATTTTAGGTCAACGGGAAGTACGAGTAAGTACCCTGTAGGTTTTGCATTTTTGAATAAATGTATGGAGATGACGACATAAAATGCCATATCTTTTGATTGCGTCGTTATAAAAAATTTAAATTTTCAGATCTTGTGTGGTTCATGGATCCTAATATGTGGTATTAATTTCAACCTGATACTTTTACCCGTTTGTGAGATAAAGGGTCTTGACAGACAGACAGACGGACAACAAAGTGATCCTATAAGGGTTCCGTTTTTTTCTTATGAGGTACGGAACCCTAACAAAGAAAATACAAAATTTACATCGATATATTCAGTGTACTTCCAGGTTGTTTGGAAGAAATTTCTATCTAGCAATAGGGCCGCCTTTTTATGTTAACCTATATTTGTTTCTGTTTTCATCAATTTTTGGCAAAGAAAATTGTATTACAATGTGAATTTTTTACCATTATACAGGGTGTAAGGGACGGTCTACCGAAAACTGAAAGGGCGTGCTCAGTCAACGAAACTGAACAACTTTCCCAAAGAAAAATTTCTGGGAAATAAAAAAAATTGTTGAACTCTCCATACAAAATGCTCAGTCGGGTCGACAAATTTGTATGGAGAGGTCAAAATTTTTTTTTCATTTCCCAGAAATGTTTCTTCGGGAAAGTTGTTCAGTTTCGTTGACTGAGCACGCCCTTTCAGTTTTCGGTAGACCGTCCCTTACGCCCTGTATTTGATCAAATATTTGATACAGTAGATATTATACGTAAAGCTAAATGATAAAAAATGGCTTGGACTGGCCTTTAATACCCTTTGGCAACCCTTTCATAAAAATAGCATTAGTGTATAAATTATTTTTTATTTCATTATTTTTATTTAAATTATGTGAAATTTTTTACGCTTTAGTAAATCAAGTGGACAAAAAAAGTATTGGTTAAAATTTTAACATATTTACTAAATTACGATTGCATATTATTTTTATTAAAAACGCTTTGAATTAAATATTTCTCAAACGAATTTATTTTCAAAAAGATGAAAGTAAATCAATCTTTTCAAAAGTGTACCTTATTTCAAATCATATAACTTTAATACGAGTATCTCTAGCTCAGCCTTCAACAAAGCGGTGAAATCTCGGAGAAAAATAAATATTTGTTATCTGTGCAGCTCACAAAGACGAACTATTGTGCTAGAGATAGAATTTTATATCTCCGCGACCAAAGGCTTAACGCCACAGAACAAGAAACGGACAGTCAAAACTGTGGTCAAAACCAAAGAGATTTGAACCTCGCTATAATAAGGGTGATGAAGGACAAATTTCTATATGATTTGCTCATGTCTGCCTCTTTGACTGATGATAAGGAGCATCCTCTAGAAGATACAAAAAATATTGGCGGACATCCACACCCCTGCGTTTTTGAGGAATTCAGTTTTAACTATTTTGAAATTTGACAATGAAAAGTACACCTGTCAGACTATGACTATCTGATTAAATACAATGTATAAAACCCCAGATAAATGGTCTGCCACCATAATAGCCATGCGTCGTAAAGTTACAGCTCTTCAAAATGCAAAAATTCACTACTTCGTCCCGTGATAATGCAGAGCCCTGCATGTCTGCCTCTTCGATTTTCTACGTCTTCAGAAGTATTTTAAACAGGAGCCACAAAGGCAGACAAAAAGAAACATTATTCAGTATCTTATTTTCCTTTTTTTGCTTTAACTCAAAAGCGCAGCGACGCACAGAAAAACTTGTAAGGTTCAAATCGATTCGTATTGAGCTGATCTATCATCCCTATTAATATGAAATGATTTGCTCATGATTCATATTTGCAATTGCAGCCAGCACCCTAACTACTACGTTTAGTATTATCTGAGGTCAAAACTACGGTCGATATAACCTTTTAATGGCGTCCGCTAAAAGTCGCGCGGGCGTCCAAACGCGTGTGAAATAGTATGAAAAAGCCCGTCCCACGCGCCCGGGCCGGGTACGCTTTTCATACTACTACACTCGCATGCGCGTGCGCGGGCGCGTGTGACGGACTTTTTCATAGTTTTCACACGCGTGCGGGCCGCCCGTGCCTGTTTTAACGGACGCCCTAAGGGGCTAATTTTCTTCTATGGCTTTTCATTGAAAGTAAAAACGAAACTTGTTTTTTTTTTTTAGAGTTTCGAACCAAAATGGTAAAAACGGAACCCTTGTAGTGCGACTTCGTCCGTCTGTCATACCTGTATATCTCAGCAACCACTCATCATGCTATCGACTTGAAATTTGTAACTGTTTTAGAATAAAACGGCCTTACTTAATTGCAAACGAAAAAAATAAAAATATACTATAGTTATTATTTTAAAGGGGGCCAAAACAGGTGGGGCAATATTTTAAACTGTCGTTACTAGGTTGAGTGGGGTATCATATGAAAGGGCTTCACTTTTTTATCCCAAAATAGTATTTCGGATTTTTTACGACTCATAATTATCAAGTTATACTGATTTTTTTTTTAAAAAATACCATTCCCCCCTTATCTCAGAAGTTTACGAAAAATAAATTGAATTAATTGTAGTCGGTAAAGATTATTATAAATATTACAGAAAAAATAAAACAATCTTTATAAGTAGCATAGTTTTTTGGAAATCTGCAAAAAACCTTTACAGACAAATTTAGTTTTGCGGTCTTAAAAATGGTCCTTATTGCGCTTGCAAAAATACAATAGGTATATCGGAATCCACGGCATGCGAGTTCGACTCGCACTTGACCGGTTTTTACTATCAATGGGCTTGACCTTGATGTATGTAAATTTAATTGTTAGAAGTCCACTACAAAAGAGGAGCTTCTCCGAGAATTTTACTTAAAAAAATCGTGAAATATGTGAGAGGATATCCCGCCATCAAAAACATTTTCATGTAAAATGTTGTCAAAACGAGACCATACAGCTCGTATTTTCAAAATGTTATCCAGATCTTATGTAGAGCCAAGCTTCTTACCCTACACGCCTTAGCTCTACAAGCCCTAACTTTACAAAATATACACCTTTGTCGAAAAAATGTGGCTTGGTCGTTTCGCTATCGTCACGTTGGCGTAAGGTGAAAAATGTATTCACGGTTCATTGCTTTTCTGTTATACAATAGTTCTTGTATAACGAAAGGGCCTAGCCACATATTTTGACTAAGGTGTAGATCAGGTATTAATTATTTACTATTAAATTGTTGGTATTATTTATTTATTTTTTTTTTTCCATTTACATGCACGATTGTATCCCGCTATGAACATTCTCTCTCACAACCATGGGTTGGCTGGAAGAAATCTCTTGTAGAGATAAGCCCGCCTTTGTAAATGTCCTTTTGTTTGTTTACTTTCTGTATGTTAAATGTGCAATAAAGAATATATATATAGACTTTGTGAAGTTAAGTCTTGTAGAGTTAAGGCGTGTAGAGTTAGAAGGCCCCCAGATAAATATACTATTCAATAGTCACTACGCTTGATAGCGAATGGCTGGCACGATGAACGTGGTCATGGTGAAACAATACGCAAAAGGACGAAACTTCCCATCTTCCTGCTCGAAATTCCGTAGTTCCTTTTAAAGACATTAGATGGTATCCCATTTAGGTGGATACCCATTGATAGATATTGGGTGATATTGTCCTGACATGTAGCAAGAATTATTATAGATACTGTACGAAACACGACATTTAGGTCACTTTATAAACCAACTATACTTAGTTCGTCTGTCTTAAGAACGCAGTAAGTCATCGCTATCCGCCGCTGGTAGCCAAGCCCCGTCGCTAACCCCGTAACCAACCATATCGCTTAAAAAAATAAAGTCAAATGCACAATAACTAACGGAAGACAAACCTTCGAAAAAAGGGGTTGTTGCCTTTGTGTGTAAACAAATATTTTTTTTTTGCATTGTATTGCATTTTAACTCCATTGTGAAAAAAGCTTATTATTATTATTTTTTTGCATTGTAACTCCAATGTGAAAACACCTTTACCCTGCATTTTCATTAATGACTTTCTGCATTCTTAAGGCGGGCGAACTATAAGTACTTTCTTATGTCACTTCTATTTTTCTTCAGATTTTTTACTGTGCAGCTTAGTCCACGAGAATCTTTCGCATTACTTTTGGGCTCCGCCGTATAAAAGCAGGATATTGGGAATACTTTGACCTTTGCTAAGCGTTCAGTAAACATTCACCTGAAACCAATCTATTGGGTTTGATTGACCAATAAGATGCCACACATATAAGGGCATGGGCACACGTGATCGTTGGTAGTGGTTATACAAAGTGTAACAGAAAGGGTATATCAACCCTGAAGGATGTGATTCTGTCCATGAAACTGAACAACTTTCCCCGAGGAACAAAGGTCGAAATACGAAATATATTTTTTCCTCCCATACAAAATGCGCTGTCAGATGATTCAGTTTGTATAGGAGGTAATTTTTGAAGTGAAAACTTCTTTAGCGGCGCTTGGCACTTTTTAAGATGGGTAAAAAATATTAAACTCGCGTCAGATGTCGCGTCAGATCCGTAGCCTGATCGAAAAAGCGTCAACTGTCAACCGTGTTGTTATTACAATACGGGTTTTTATTCAGTGACATCAAAGAAGTACGCGAGCAATGACGCGATTGACCCTTACAAAAAGTATAATATTCAAAAATGCAAATTTTCACTTCTGCCGGCACTCCCGGAGTGCAACCCGTCCTTTTTTCATATTTCGACCTTTGTTCCATGGGAAAAGTTGTTCAGTTTCATGGACAGAATCACATCCTTCAGGGTTATTATACCCTTTTTGTTACACCCTATAGACAATATACAACGTGTAACGGAAAAGTGTGATAAGTGTTAATACTGAAGAGTGTGAATCTACCCATAAAACTGAACAACTTTTCTCAAGAAACCAAATTGGACCTCCAATACAAAATGCCCTATCTGCAGTTTAGGGGGTCATAAATTTATCATGTTCTATGACCTATGTTTCTTGGGAAAAGTTGTTCAGTTTCATGAGCAGATTCATACCCTTTAGTATTATCTCCCTTTCCGTTATACGCTGTAGACCCATATTTCGATTTTGACCGATATTTCGGGTTTGATTCTCGGTGGGAACACTGTCAAACAAAAATAATTTTATGAAACTTCAGTTCAGTGCATTGCAGGATTAATCACCTGATTGTCGGAAAAATAAGATAAATTCCGTTCATTCCGTGCCTTGACCCTGACTCTATTTACAGAAGTAGTCGTTAAATGAGCTATATCTTACGCGGTTCAACAACTCTGATATCAGGTTTTGTGAGGTCGGACATCGACCTTACAACTCACACGATCCCACGAAACGTCCACTACAGAACACAGAACTCCCTCCAAAATTCAACCTTTTTATGAAGAAATGTGGAGGAGAAGTACCATAGTCACCACGCTTGTGAGCGTTACGGCTGGCACCATGGACCGCGGTTATTAGTGACCGCAGAATGTTATGTGTTCTTCTGTGTATACGGTACACAGAAGGATGCTGCTGCCCATCCTCTGGTTCATTAACCCTTAGTCGCCTCTTACGACACCCACGGGTAGGGATTGGTTTTGGACTATTCTTTGCCGGGACCACACAGGATAATAGTTTACTCGCATATAAACACGATATTTATATCATTCGTAATTCCAGTATATTAAAATTACATATTTTTTCGAGTCCGACTTACATTGGCCAATTTATATTTTACTAGCTGGTGCCCGCGACTTCGTCTGCGCAGGTTTATAAATTGTAGCTTATGTGTTATTCTGATGTATAAGCTATATTATTGAAAAGTTTCATTAAAATCCATTCAGTAGTTTTTACGTGAAAGAGTAACAATCATCCTTCAATACTTACAAACTTTCGCGTTTATAATATTAGCAGGATAGGATGTTGTTTAACAATAGGTTATAACCACACCTAGTTTGAAGCTTGTTATATTACCATTTTTAGGGATTCGTACCTCAATAATTATAAAAACGGAATAGTTATATGATAACTTTCTTGTCCGTCTGTCAATTAATACCATTAACTCAGATGCTGTGAAATGTTAAACTCTACCTTTTACGGTTAAAAAAACACGGCGACTTGAACCAGATAAAGTTTTAATGTAATTTTGACAGATAAGTATATTTTTGATGTCGCTATTTATAAATAACATTTAATTAAGTCATACAGTCTCTTCTAACAATTATAAGAAAGTAGTTCGTATTTTCATTAATTAAGATTAAATGAGGGAGTCGAGCAGTATCTTGTAAATTAAATTAATTATTTGAATCCCGGGACGTTTTTAATTGTTTATGTTAAAGAACATGAAAGGTTAATCAGGGGTTGCCGCTCAAGTTTAATTTTAAATAATTACATATATTAAATGTTTCATTATGTGTAGCAATAAATCATTTATTTACTCTTATTTTTCTTGTTAGTTTGACGTTTTTTTTTTTACAAATACAAACCGTTTAAATAATTATTACATAATATCCTTTTGAATATCTTTCACGAAACCACTAAGCTTTTACTCGTTATTTTTTTACAATAGGTCAGGCCTTAAAAACTTTCTCAAAAACAAGCTCCAAAAAGTATCGAATGAAAAGTACCTACAGCCTTTGTTTTCACCCCTTTCCCTATCTTTACTTCAGAACTGGTTTTGTTCGGTTAAAACCGGTGATCATTAATCTTTGGCCATTAATGATGACGTAATGTCTACGTAATTAATCATTGTGGCTCTGCCGATGAAAAGATTATATTGAGGTTATGTTTGAGTTAAATGGTTGTTTTAGATACTTTAATAATTTAATTTTGACAATTTTTATAAAGGATTACGAGTTAAGAAAAAGTTGAGCTAAAATTTATCTGACGTTTTTATACGTTCAACTAATCAAATGATCGGTGTGACGACTTATCCAGAAATAGTTGTTTAAACCCATACTATACGTGGGACACTCAGAAATATTTGCGACACTAAAAAAAATTGTTCTACAGGTACATATATTTTTATTAAATCTTTTCAAAGTACTCTCCACCAGCCTCTATACAAAGATTCATGCGTCTGAACCAGTTTTCAAAACACTTTTTCCAGTCCGCCGTAGACACCTCGTTTACAGCCTGCTCGAACGCAGCCAGCGCATCTTCCGGCGACGAAAATTGTATCCCCTTGAGCTGATTTTTTATTTTTGGAAATAAAAAGAAGTCACACGGTGCTAGATCAGGGCTGTAAGGAGGGTGACCCAGGAGTTTGACTGGTGTGCTGTCCAGGAAGTCCCTCGTTTTGAGCGCGGTGTGTGCAGGCGCATTGTCGTGGTGGAGCAGTAGTCCGCGGAGCCCTGTGTTTGGTCGCTTGTTGCTCACAACAGAAAAAACTTCTGGTAAACATTTGGTAGTATACCATTCGGCGTTGATGCTTCTTTGATCTCGTAAGGGAATTGAGGCCAAGTGGCCAGTCAAATTAAAAAAGCTGGCGATCAAAATCTTCCCCCCGCTTCGAGATCGCTTCACTTTGGTAGGCGTTGGTTCATTTTGAAACACCCAAACTGTCGACTGGCGCTTGGTTTCTGGATCGTATTGATAAATCCAGGACTCATCACCTGTTACGATGTCGTAAACACGCCGAGACGAGCCTGCTTCAAATTTGTTCAGCATATCACGGCACCATTCCACCCGGGCCTGCTTCTGAGCGTCGGTGAGGTAGTGCGGCACCCAGCGCGATACTATCCTCCTCACGCGAAGATGCCCGTGTAGAATCTCGTGAACGCTTCCCGATCCAATCTTTAATATGTGCTGAATCTCCTGATATGTAATTCGCCTATTATCTTGGATTAAATTTTTCACTGCTAGCACGTTTTCTTCCGTAATAGCCGTCAAAGGGCGACCGCTTCTTTCTTCATCCCCCAAGGTTGGTCGACCGCGCCTAAATTCGTTATACCAACGATACACGGTTGCCTTGGAGGGGCCTTCATCCATAAATGCCATTTGAAGTCTATCGAACGATTCATCCGGTTTCAGGCGACACTTGAAATCGTAAAAAATCATAGCTCTAAAATGTTCCCGGCGCAGATCCATTTTTCAGTAAGACACGATACTTTGAATTGGCTGGCAAAAAATGTGGAGGGAAATTTTGAAAATGGAGCACACATATTTTTACTTACAAGTAATCATATTTTCGAAAAAGATTCTGACCGGCCAGTCTCCCATATATAAAAACTATTTTTCGCAATACTTTCTGAGTGGCCTGGTAGATAAGCCGCCTAAATGAGTCCTCGCGCGCAGGGTACAGGGGCGCGGGGGTAAGACGACGAAGGGGGAACGAAAGAGGTGCGGGCGGCGGGGCATTCTCATTCTCTACGCGCATCCACTCCCGCACCTGCCCTTGTACCCCGCGGGCGAGGACTCATTTAGGCGGTACTACTATAGCTTGATTGTTACAATGTCTTTCTTTCTAAAGTATTGTGTTTTTGTCTGTCATCTTTTTATCACACGAAGCTATAATATTTTCAACAATGCAATGTAAGCACAAATCTCGTAAATTTCCGGACGGTAAATCTCGAAGGTAGATTACACATTGAAAGTGAGTTTTAGTGCTTTATTTCTTAGTGTGGTTTTATACCTGGGTTTATGGCTGGAAAAATATTTACTTTATATTTTTTCTTTGTCAACTTCGCAAACGGTAAAAGCAAAGAAATATGAAGACAAAGATCTACTGGCTCATGGCAGGAATGAAAAACGCTGCTTTGGGTATGGACATTCGCATTTAGGGTTCTGTATACCCAGAGTGTACAAATGGGACCCTATCACTAAGCCGTTGCTGTTCCTCTGCATGTTTTTACAAAAAGAGGTAATTTTTACGTTGTCCTTGCACACAATACTGGTGGATCTGTAAAAATCAAATACTCCATATAGTTGAAATCACAGGCTAAAGCTTATTGTTTAAAGACTATCGTTATGCCCTGTGGCTTCGCATGCATATGACCCGTACCCGTACTTAGTTCATACAAAAATCCCATAGAAAAGGCACCTAAAGTTTACACTATCTTTTTTTTCGGGAACTCCACTTTTTCTTCCTTACAAAAATTGACCCTTTAATAAGACAGATAGAATAGAAATGTCTAAAATATTTTGTTGTCTCTTTTTCGAGGTAGTTAAAAGCTTGAACGTAATCCAGTACTTAGGTTAGAAACTAGAAAAAAAATCTTTTTTACGGTTTCATACCCAATATGACCCTGTCCATTCTTCCTTTATATGATTTAATCTTTTGAACCGTGAAAGGTAGCCAGTTTAATTATTGAGGAATCATAAAAATAACCATTACGTCATTATTTCAATAAATAACAAGTAAAAATAAGTCATTAATACTAAGTATTGTTTTTTAAGTAATTACGTAGGCTACGGCCGAAGGGTCGAAAAAAAACCGAAAAACTTTTGGTACTAAATTTAATTTTTCAAAAATATGAAAGTTACAAAGTAAAACTTAATTACTAAATTACGCTAGTATCCTATTCGAAGTCGGAATATGGAATGCCTCGAAATTGGGCGGAAGACGAAGCGCCGGCGCCGCCGTAGAGCACGTTGTGCAGCATCAGCACCTCGTGGGTCCGTAGTCCGAATTGAGGTAAGCGCAGCATCAGCGCTTTACCTAATAGGTGCGGACTTAACACCTCCCCTCGCAGATCAGCAACTATTTGGCACGTTTAGTGAAAATGTTGCTGGGTCCTTCCCTTGGGGTTGATTTTTCCTTATGCTGCTCCCAGGATCTTCATAAGTATGCTTTACAGTAACTGCTGCATAGTTCTGAGTTGTGTCTGGCTGTGGGTGGGTGGGTGCTGTGACATGATCTTTCTTGCGGTGGTATCGAATCAGAAGGGTGACAGCAAGTGCACCTGCACTTAATAGTAGTATGACGTAAAACGGTATCGTTGTATGATAGAGGGAATCTGGTTGCGTTCGGTCAAGTCTCACAGGATCTTCTAGTTGTACTTTATCGTCAATCTTGTGTAGTCCTTGTAGATCGATAGAGTTGAGCCTTACGTGAGTTGAAATAACGGCTTGTTTCTTCTCATCATATGGTATCTTCATTAACTTAAGAGGCTGACCTTTTATCTCGTCGTTCTCGTTCGTAATGGTAAACTCCTTAGTCCTTATGTAACAGTTGACAGGAACCGTAGCAAGATAACTTCCTTCCAGTATGTTAGAGTCTTCTCTTCCGCAGGCTGACAGTACCTTAGTTGGCTGTGGGAATGACAAGGTATAGTGTTTGTCGTCCAGTTGCTCCATTGCTTCCTTCGCCAGGGTGATTGTAGTGAACTGGCAGGATTCGTCGAGGGCTTGATCGGTGATGAGATGATGAATACAGTCAGTCCTTGTGGTGATTTGGTGGCTCGAACTCTTCTCACAGAGATACCAGTTAGTTAACTTCGGGCATTCTGCCTCTATGTACATGAACAGTTTCTCGCTCGTTGCTAGGAATGGGTAGGAAGGGATAAGGGCCTGGTGGTTCTTATTTGGTACTATAGATAGTTTGTATAAGTTAAATATGTCTTTTCTAACTACAGGGAATTTAAAAACTAGAACTATTTGCTTTTCTATATAGTATGAGCCAGACTTAATGATATCATAGTATTCCCTTAACTCTAGACTTAGAATTTGATCTGTATCATATATATCCTTTAACTTATCTACCATTGACTTCAACACTTCTATATCTATCATAGAGTGGTGCGTCGTTGAGGCACGAATAAAAGCTAAACTATTTTCTATCCTAACTAACTCATGTACTAAATCTTCTAAATTTTCACTTATTATATCTAAAAGCTGAGCAAATTTAGCGTATTTAATAATGCCACTTTCTCTATACGCATCTGCATCTAATATCATCTGTAAGGTAGCGTTTATTTTATTCTGGTTCTCAACGAATTGTGTTAAGACATTACTGTGTTGAGACATCCATTCTTTGCTAAGACTAATATGGTTGTTAAGCTCGGTTACTATTTTGTCTTCGTTATTCTGAAGGGATTTGATTGCATTATTAAATTTTACAGCATCAGAATAGTCTAAGTTGCCAGTTATGCTCTTGATTACAGAACCAAGACTATCTACAAGACCTCTTTTAGCTCGGTTAGGTTCTAAAGACTTTAACTGAGTTAATAAATAATAAATAATAATAATAAAAATCTTTATTTCGGACAACAGAGATCCACAAAAATGTTAGTAACAATAAACTTATAACTATGTTAGTACTTATATTCTACGAGGGACTTAGTAGTAATAATTAAGTGCCGCATTATAGGGCACTCACTCCTTGCCGCAATTGTCTTCAGAAGGCTGTTGCTGCTGCCTCGTATTCTGTTCAGTAAAGACGCCGACTTTTTCCGCAGTAGTGCCATGAAGCTGTCGACGCGAGCTTCGGCAAACATGGCGGACGCACTGCAGAACCGAGGCAGCCGCAACAGCGTCCTGAACGCATTATTGTATTGCGTGCGCAGAGCAATGAGCGAGCGCTGAGTATGACTGGCCCACAAGGCACCCGAGTACAGCGGCGTGCAGTATGCTCTGAACAGAGTGATTTTGACCTGAGCTGTACATCGGGCAAACCTGCGAGCCAGCATATTCGCCCTCACCGACAGTGCTCTGCGCTCGCGTTCTATATCCATATCGTCTTTGAGGTCGTCAGTAATAAAGTATCCTAAATATTTAAAATGAGTAACTCTCTTCAACGGAATTCCATTGAGCCTTACAGGTAGCACATTCTCAGGACTCTTCTTACCGACGGCCCCAAAGACCATAAACTCTGTCTTTTTGACGTTGTATAATAGTCCATGGGAAGCAGCATATTGTTCACATATCGTGATCAGTTTTCGGAGTGCACTAATCGATGGCACCAGCAGCACCATATCATCGGCATAGCTGATATTATTAAGACAAACACCGTCTACAAAGCAGCCTACATGTGTGCTGCTGAGTTCACCGATCAGTGCATTCATATACAAATTGAACAGTTTAGGGGATGTCAATCCCCCTTGCCTGACTCCACATTCTGCAACATATGAAGTAGAAAGAGCGTCACCCCATCTTACGACATTTGTTTGATTGTGGTACCAATACTCAAATATGCCTGTCAACTCCACCGGCATGCCGGTTGCCCTCAATTTAGCCCAAAGGATATCATATGAAACTAAATCGAAGGCTTTTGACAGGTCAAGGAAGCATGCAAAAACTGGTGTCTTCCTACTGGTGTAGTATTTGACAGCATGCTTCAACGTCACAATAGCGCTTTCAGTTGAGAGGCCTGACTGAAATCCAAATTGCGCATCATTTAAATGTAGGTGTTGGTCTAAATGCGAGTTAAGTACGCTGTCAAACACCTTAGCAACGATAGTCGCCAAGGAAATTGGCCTATAGTTCGACTTGTCAGCCACGTCACCTGTCCTATTTTTGATTATTGGTACCACAATCGTTCGCATCAACTCAACTGGGAGATGAGAATGTCCCAAACACAAGTTAAATAGAAGTGCAAGTACTCTCGCTATATGTGGACCTGCATACTTAAGATGCTCTATACTGAGGCTGTCGTGTCCAGGTGATTTACCTTTTTTCATTTTGCACAAAGCTATGCGGATATCTTTAGCTTTAATTAAGGTAGAGATCTGGCCACGACAAACCTCAGTACCGGGCACTATTTGAGACGGTCCCAGAGGCGACTTTACAGTGAAGTGTTCCTTAAAAATATTTGAAATATCACGCTCATTAGTCACGCCTTCAACGCTCGCGGGAAGGCTATCTGTTCCACGCAACTTGTTTGTGGATTTCCAAAATTTTCCAAAGTCAGACGAAGAATGGTGCGAGGCAATTTTATCCATCACTATTTGCTCCTGATTATTCTGGCACCATTTAAGTCTGCCCTTAAAGACACGCTTGGACTGCGTCATGTCTTCATAAATTGGTCCTGATGTGGGGCACCCGAACCACTCCCAAAGCTTAAATTTAGATTTAGCCTCCTCGTGAGCGTCTCTGACGTGCTTGTTCCAACCAGCGACACACTTCTTACGAGGCACTGGTTTATCACGGTAAGTATAACTAGCTGCCAGACTTAACGAAGATATAATATTGTCGTACATATCATCTATCATTGTTTTATGAAGAGGATCCGTACAAAATTCTCCACCACATTTTTGGAGGTCTAACGGTAAGTCAATAGATCTTAGACTACCATTACTTAATTTAGTGTAGTGTTCCATTTGTGCAGCAGACCTCTCACCCCAACGGACTCTATTAGGTTGTCTAGGGTCTATTTTAATCTTGCTTTTCACTAAATTAAAATTACAATGCAAAAATAAAGGAAAGTGATCTGACCAGTTCACATCATTGTTAACATACGCTTTATTTATCATAGGCCAAGCGGCTTTAGTAGCCAAGCAGTGATCAAGCCACCTCTTACTACCACTAGCATCACTTACAAAAGTATAGGTGTTAGAACTTTCCCCTAAGATCTCAACGTCAGCACAAATCCAATTCAAGTCAACACAAAAGTTTCTTAGTTCGTTATAAAAAAATTCTTTGGGGTGAGAATTATAGTCTCCTAACATAATTACAGATTCTACATCACTATCCTCCACTATGGCATTCAAACAACTTAGGCAATCTATAAACTCCGGTAAGTTGTCATTATTACAGCACGGCATATAAACAGACATTATTAACACGGGCTTGTCACTAAGCATTATTTTGATCGCAGCTATACGCGGGTTGTCGCATGGAACAACGGAAACAGAATTAAAGATATGTTTATTCCATAATAACGCTGTCCCACCAAATGGTCTACCTTTCAGCATTCCCGTAGAAATGTCAACGGCCGAAGTACCTGTACTACAAAAATTATCGTCAATTGTAGACAAAAATGATAATTCATATGGCATCAACCAACTTTCTTGTATTGCGACAATATGAGCTGTTTTACAGAGTGATTTTACGTAATCTACCGAGCGCTTAACAGACTTGCAGTTAAACGATACAAGGATGGTGTTATGCACTATGTGCTCATTGCTTATGGTCATCATTTTTATTGTTTTTGTTTGCCACATCCTCGACTGCTTTATTAGGATTATGGATAAAGCGCCGGAAAATAATGCCTGTTGGCCAAAAACTGTCGTCTAAAAATATGCGCAACTTTTGTCGGGGGACAAATAACTTAAAAGCCTTGTAAAGATTTTCTCTTTTTGTCCTTAACTTTACCAGGATAACATTCTCTCCTGACTTTTGTAGAATATAGTCCGATATGTCCGATTCATTAGTGTCTTTATGCACATTAGTAATAAATAAAGGAACTTTGTTTTGCGCCGCCTTAAAATTTTCATTAATATTTCCTTTACCTGATCGCCCACTAAAACGGTTTTGTTTTCGTAAGGTATTTTTATTAATTACTTTCTGCCACGGTTGTTCCTTAAAATCCTTACTGGCTCCGTTTCGGTTGACATCGTCCACTTCTTTGTTTGCGACGACGTTCATTGGCAATGGTGAGTCAACATTCGAGGTTTGTTCCGCTGGTTGCTTAGCTGAGACGTCTCGCTCCATCTCCCTCGCACTTGCGGTCAGCCGTCTAGCTTTGTCCTGCGTCATCACTGTCGCACTCTCAGTCGGTGGTAGCATACAATCGCTATCATCAGAACGCGTAAATATTTCGCGTGCAACATTAATCGCCTGATGTAATGAGCTTGTGTAGGTTGAGTTTTTAGCAGCACCCGACTTCAAATTCTCAGTGAATAATTTTTGAGTATCTTCGTGTTGTGAATTTTGCGTGATGTTTTGTGATATATGGTGAAGACCAACCGGACCGCTGTCACAAGCAAAACTATCCATAAAAGCAGCACCTCTCCGTTTGTTTACATTGCAGTCAAAGCTGATTACGGAAGAATTTTTTATTACACTCATCTCCTCTTTCATTTGTTCTAACTGGCTAGTTGTAACATAATTCTCCTTAATTACACGAATATCATTTTTTAAAATAAGAATATCTTTTAGCAGATTCGTCGCATCTAGATGATCAAATGAAATTGGAGGTAGACAGTTTAAATTTCTCGCCACGAAGATAGGAGTTTGATCTGTCTCAGTGTCCTTAAAAAGCTGGATGATGTCATCAATGTCCCTTTGGGATTTTCCTTCTCTTTTTCTGGTAATGATTCTTTTTTCGGACTGTACAGATTCAAACATCAACTTTTTGGCCGCTACAATATCCGTGTCAGAAAAAGCTGTTACACAAATCCGCACCAAACTGTCCTCGTCCATAACTTCAAGCTTATTTTGGATGAAGCACAACAATTCACATATTACTATGTTACAACTACTACACTTAACAGCGGTGGACATCGTTGGGCAAAACAAATTTTGCCTCCGTACTCGCAAGATCGTGCGCCCGCGTCGGGGTGCGGGGGGAGACCTAATGCCTTGCCAAGCTTGTTAGTAAGATATTGTATCTGAACTTCATATAAAATGTAAGTGTCGTTACCAAGTCGGGTTCTGTAACTATTAATTTGAGTTTGTAGTAGAGTAAATTGGTCCTCAATTTTGTTAAGCTCGATGTATTGAAGAAATGTATGATAGTGGCTTGTTAGTCTAGTCTGTCCAAGTTTGTAAGGTAGTAGACCAGGTCCATCGGCTAGGCTCTCAAGTCTTATCTCCTGAGGGTGCGCCAGTTGCGCGATGATGAGAAGCATCAGTATCCTGTAACAATTTAGCTCCTTTAGGGATTCGTTTCAGTCGTGCTTTGGCTACAGGGCCACGCTTCTTGGATGTATAGATATGAATCGGGAGATCGGCTAAAACAGTATCCTGGGTGTAACGGGGTGCAGTCTTCTGTCGACTGGCAAAAGGGTTCTTAATAAAGATTTGCTGATTAGGGGTGTACTCCTCCTCTGGTTCCCGGTCTTTATTTTGGTTCTCTATTATAGCAGTACGGTTAGCCAGGGAGGTTTCGTTAACGATGTCGTAAACCTTCTTCATTTGTTCTCTATGGTGCTGTGTATACTGCTGGAGCAAATGTGGGGTGAGGTCAGTGTCAAGGACGTCTCTAGGGTCAAAGTGTCCAGTAAGGAGGTCAAAGGGTCTGCATTTTGTGAAGCTGTGTATGGAACTGTTATACGCTATGAGGGCATATGGCATCAGTTTTACTATAGGTTCATCTTTATGCTGTATCTTTAAGATTCTGAGATGCTCGAGAAGTGTTGAATGGAAACGTTCAATCATTCCATTGTCGTTTGGTGAATGGGGCAAAACTTTATGATGGTTAATCTTGTGGAGACGAGTGAACTCTAGGAAGAGTTGATTAGTGAACTCTGTTCCATTATCGGTTACGATGGTAAGGGGAACACCATGATGGGTGCAATACTGAAGCAGAGCTTGAAGGATGCTAACAGCTGTTCCGTCTGGTGGTACTATGTTAAATTGAGGTCTGATCGGGTTCCTATCATACTTTGCTTGTCCACAAGTAGTACATTCATTTATGAACTTCGTTATGTGTTCTTTCATCTTAGGCCAGTAATATTTCCTAGAAAGGGCTAGATAGCATTCGTTGATGCCACGGTGATTGGTCTTGCCATCGTGATAGTGTCGAATTATGTCTTGTTGACGAAGATAATCTTTGACGTTTTCTAGTTCAGATTTAGTCAGTACAAGATTCATGGCTGAACTTTTAAACTTATCTTGAATAATAGGGATGATAGAGTACATAGCCAGGGGTGGATTGATAAGAATTGCGGTCTTTACTTTCGGGTTCACATACTCTTTAATGGCATTAATTACGTCATTTTCTAAGTTGGACTCTGATAACTGAATGGCTACACGCGTGTGCGTATCGAATGGTTTCGTCATAGCTGGTTTTCGTTTAACGTCGTTAACTATAGTAAAGTGGATCTGTCTATGAAATTTGTTAAGAGGGTCGTCGGTTATGGGAACTTCTAGTATAGGGTGTTCGTTACTAGTATGTATCGTGTCGGTAGACGACTTCATTATAGTTTCGCTAGGGTTACCCATAATCGAATTAAGTTCATCTATTGCATCTATAAGCTCTTCATTGTGGATCTCTACGCGAGATAAAGCGTCTGCGTTAGTGTTGGACTTGCCCGTTTTATAAACGATGTCAAACTGATACTCGCTGAGCTTCAGCTTCCACCTACTCAGTCGAGAATTTCCTTCTACTTTGGCACTCATTAGCCACTGTAGTGGCTTATGGTCTGACAGGACTTTGAACTTGCGTCCAAAGAGATAGGGTCTGAAGTACTTGGTTGCCCAAACTATTGCGAGAAGCTCCTTCTCGATGGTACTATAATTCATTTCGCTCTCATTAAGAGTGCGAGAAGCATAGCAAACGGGTTTGTCGGATCCTATTGGTCCCTGTGACAATATAGCGCCAACGGCTACGTTACTAGCGTCTGTTGTGAGTAGGAACTCTTTGCTGAAATCAGGGTACTGAAGGATGGGGTCGTTTGTAAGAAGAGTCTTACATTTCTCGAAACAGGCAACATATTCGGAGTCAAAGGTGATACGACTACCTTTTTTGAGGCAGCGTGTCATTGGTTTAGTTATGCGAGCGAAATCAGGGATGAATTTACGGTAGTAGCCCATAAGGCCTAGAAACTGTTTGATTTCTTTGGTAGTCTTCGGGATGGGATATTTTTCTATAGCAGTAATCTTGTCAGGATTGGGCTTGATACCATCTCTGGTAATGACATGTCCGAGATAAGCGGTTTCCCGCTTGAGATACTCCGATTTGTCCATCTGTATTTTAAAGTTGGACTCTCGAAGTCTCTGAAACACTTTCTCCAGGTTGACCATGTGCTCCTGTAGTGATGTACTGAAGACAATGATGTCATCTAGGTAAACTAAACAGATCTCGTTCTGCAGGCCTCTTAGCACATTGTCCATAACCCGCTGGAAGGTGGAAGGCGAGTTCTTAAGTCCCATGGGCATTCGAAGGAATTCGAAATGACCATGCTCGACATTAAAGGCGGTCTTGGGGATGTCCTGTGGGTCCATCTCGACTTGATAGAAACCACTGGCCAAATCAAGGGTGGTAAAGTATTGGCACTTCCCTAATTTGTCAAGGACGTCATTGATGTTGGGTATGGGGTACTTGTCATCAATGGTCTTTTCATTCAATTTACGGAAGTCAACTACCAGTCGCCACTTTTGTTTTCCTGAAGCATCTACCTTTTTGGGTACGATCCAAATGGGTGAGCTCCACGCAGAGTCTGAAGGTCTTATTATTCCCTGCTCTAACATCTTAGTTATTTGGTCTCTTACTTCCTGTCGGTGTATAAAAGGATAACGGTAGCTTTTGGTGTAAATTGGGACCTCGTCAGTAGTCCTAATACGGTGCTTGATCTTGTTAGTGAAAGACAAGGCCTCTCCCTCTATGTGAAACACGTCTGCGTAGCGAGAGCAAAGGGCTATAAGATTAGCCTTTTCTTCCGCATTGAGATGGTCAGTACGTAGTCGTGAAATTACGTCATCTTCGCGCGTCATAGGTCGGCTAGCGCGCACTGTCTCGGTATTAAAAAGTTCTAAGTTAAATACCTCCGCTTGCGCGGGAGAGTCGAGTGAGAATATGATATCGTTAGGTGTCGGGTTCTTGACTTCTAAGTATCCGCGGCTATTAAGCACGGTAGTAAGGCACTCGTGAATAATACAGTTACAAATCACCTGTTCTGCAACTAAAACTTCGCCATCCGGGGCGTTGATTGGGATGCGTATCATCTTTGAGGTCTTGGCCGGGATGATGTTTTCGTATAAGTTTACGTTACGAGAGTTGTACATCCTGATAGGATTTGAAGCAGTTCGCGTTAATAATCTCTCGTCCTTTAAGTCAATTTTGGCTTCCCACTTCGTGAGTAGGTCCAAGCCAATTAGACCATCGAAGTAATTGTGGAAACGGTACACGAATAACTTCATAGGGTCCACGTCATTAAATTCCGTAAAGCACGGTAAGGTGATTGAGTAATCGTTTCGGCTAGTCGCGTGCACATTTGTTACTTCAAAAGGATCAAAATTAAGCGGAAAGTCGGAAAAATATTTCTGAACGGCATCGGGGCTAATAAAGGACTGGTTCGCTCCGGTATCAATTAAAAGCTTAAGGGGTGGATTTGAAATTTGAACAAAGGGTAGTTGCCTTTGGGTTTGAAGATTTAATTCTATCTTTGTCTTTTTAACGTCGGGTCTGACCGAAAATCCTGGTCCGCATGACTTGGGCCTGGCTGTGGTTGAGTCGCGTCTGCTATAGCCAGCTGATCGTCGGTCGTCTCGTAGTTACAGGAGTCTAGCGCAAGGTTATAATCTGTATTATAAGCATTGCACTCGCTATAGTCTGCATATTGACTGTAGGTACAATCCGGCTCGTAATAGTAGTCAGCTGTGTAATATGAGTCGTCATACTGCAAGCATTCGTTCATATTCAGGTCGCGGGTCTTAAAATAATTTGTCGGTGGAGGGTTGCCAAATTTATGCCAATCATGACCTCCCATACCAGAATGGGGTAGCACCTTAGGGGTGAAATGCTGAACGCCGCTCATAGGTTTAGGGGCTGAATTTTGGGGTGCGTTATTCCCATAGTTATTCCTAGGTGGAAGACGGAAAACGTTACTTTGGGGGTTGTAGTTAGGTGGTAAAGCACGGAACATTTGTTGAGTGCGAGTAGGACCGCGATTTTGGGGTTGATTTAGGGGATGATTGGGTCTAAATGGTTGAGGTGGTAAGAAACCTCGCTGTCCAGAAGTGACTGGAGCTTGAAAAATGGGTGGTCGCTGAGAATTAAACCCGGAAGGGGTAGAAGCGGGTGTGAAAGTGGGAATTTTAATCACCTGCGGGGCTTTAGGGGTGTCGTTACGTTGCTGAAGGTACATTACGTTAAGCTCCTCTTGCACGAATTCGAGAGCTTTTTCGATCGTAGGAGGGCGCATACATCTTATGCGTGAACCTAGGGGCTCCTTCAACCCCCGGACGAAAGCTTGCACGGTAAGTTTCTTGTACAACGTACGCTTCGCCTCAATAGTCGTCGCTACGGTCTCTTGCAAAGTCACGTAGGTCATTATTGTACTGAACAAAGTCTGGCATTGCTCGTAAAATTCCTGTGGTGTTCTATTTCCCTGCGTAGCTAAAGAAAGGTCGTTGTACAGGGCCGTTTCATCACGTTGATCGGAAAAGTTGTTAATTAAGGCGGTTCTTATTCCCAACCAAGTATCTGGTATGCCGTTTGAATTAATAATGCAAGCGGCCGATCCCGTGATTTTATTTAGGATCCCGTTCATTAGGCACAGATTCGTTAAATTGGCATTTTCTCTTACGTAGCTTTGAACTATCTGGTCACAAATATTAATAAATCTAGTAAGGATGTTAGGATTGCCATCAAAGTCAGGGACTAGGCGCAACGCCTTGTAGACATCATCAGGGTTGATTTGAGGTTCGTTATTGTCAGGCATTTCGGAGCCAAAAAGTAACCTCCAATCAAAATCAAAATCAGGCTCAAATAAAATATTACGATCTAAACGTCTATTCCTATCTGCTAAGTCTCGGCGAGCCTGTCGCAATACAGGGTCTCGCGAATAATCACCGCGAGGGTGGAAAATTTTGGAAAAGGGTAAAAACTAGGATAAAAGGAAGCAACACGAGAACAATTCAAGTGTACTCACATATATTTCATTTCTGGTCTCTGGTTTTCCTTCTTGAATCGATGTCTGGATTCCCCTCTGAGCCGCAGCTGGATCGTAGGTTCTGGATACTCGTTGAAGGGGCGTGGAAACCACCCGGGCGGCCCGCGTGTGCGATATACCGAACCGGCCCGCGAGTACAACTTTCTACTGCGCCAATTAAGTAGGCTACGGCCGAAGGGTCGAAAAAAAACCGAAAAACTTTTGGTACTAAATTTAATTTTTCAAAAATATGAAAGTTACAAAGTAAAACTTAATTACTAAATTACGCTAGTATCCTATTCGAAGTCGGAATATGGAATGCCTCGAAATTGGGCGGAAGACGAAGCGCCGGCGCCGCCGTAGAGCACGTTGTGCAGCATCAGCACCTCGTGGGTCCGTAGTCCGAATTGAGGTAAGCGCAGCATCAGCGCTTTACCTAATAGGTGCGGACTTAACAAAGTTTTGTGTTCTATTTTAGATCTATCATAACAAAAACTATGATACATACAAGTCCAAGCACACAAGCATCAAACGCCGTGAGATTATAGTAGAAAAACAATACAGAAAACAATAAGAGACTCCAACTTACCGAAATTCAGCATAAAAGTTTCAAAACCTACTGGCTCATGGCAGGAATGAAAAACGCTGCTTTGGGTATGGACATTCGCATTTAGGATTCTGTATACCCAGAGTGTACAACCTACTGCAGAAATTTTGTCTAACACAAATGGTGTTATGTACAGAACCTTCGAGGCGCGAGTCTGATTTGCACTTAGCCGGTTTTTGTATTTGTTTATTTGCGCTATTCCAAACTAACTAATCTACTTATCGTAATCAGCCAGCACTTTGCAGTGGGTATTTCTCTACTCTCCAAATTTTCCTAATAACAGACAAATTATGCATGAGTTTCAGATGATGTTTCAAATTGTTAGATCATAAAGCTTTGCTTATAAATTGCTAGCTGTTGCCCGCTGCTTTGTACGTGAGAATTCATAAAAAAGAAGCACTATCTCTAGGTTTCCTAAGGAGCTCAGCCCCACGTATAAGATATTCAATTCAATTCTTTATTTCTTAAAACAATTATTACATTGTATTAGAAAAAACTTACAACTAATTTAACGCAAGTACATTACATTTTCAAACTAAGTTAAAAAAAATTCAGGTGATAATGTCAAGTAGGTAAAATTAAAATTTAAAATAATATAATAAACTAATATCTGTCTTTCATATACTCGTCAATCGTGTAGTAGGATTTTTACGTCAATAGTATTTTAAATTCTTTTTTAAAAAGCTTTTTTTAAGCTACTTAGATAAGAAGCTTTGTTCTTCCCTTGGTTCTAACTTTCTATAAACCAGCATCAAAATCAACCCGCGGATTAGCCGTGAAAGCGCAAATGAAAGACAAATAAACAGACAGACATAGTTCGCTTCTTTCGCGTTTTATAATATTAGTTGGGATTGGGTTAGTATCATAGAATTAATGAAACAGAGTTCATTTATTCTATGGTTAGTATACATTTTCATCTTCTGGGTTAATTGCAACGTTTTTAGAATATATCTTTGCTGTAAATAAATTATGCTATTGAAATAATATTCTTTTGAAATAATATTCTTATCCATGTCGCAGGTGTCCTGCGACAAATGTGTCTGAGCCGTCAAATTATAATTTAAATATTATAATATTATATTCATAATTTATCTATTTCAATTATAATTTAACGGTAATTTGTCAGTAGGGTCCATTTCTTAAAATTTACCTAGGTAAATTATAATTTCATTGAGTCTATTAATTTCTCGGGCTATAATGTTAGATTAAGTTATATTTGGTTAGTTGTTTGGTTAGTAGGTTAGGTTAGGTTGTTTTGTAATTTACCGATTAAATTATAATTTAACGGCTCTGATAATTTATTTTTATTTATTAAGGTCTACCAACAGTTGGTTACACTATTACCTACATACATAATAATAAACGGTACAGCAGCACTGCGCTTACTTTCTCGCGATATACGAGAGTCATCATTCGACAGTGCCGGGAATCTAACCCAGAACTTCCGGATCAAGAGGCGAATGCTCTTACTACTTGCTTATAAAGGGCTGCGGATAGTAACGAGTAAATAAGGACCAAGTGCAAACTTAAGTTTGTAATTCCATACAAATTATACGGAAATACAAACTTACCTATACTAGATTTATGTAAAAATGTTTAAATGAAATATGCAGTCAGGTACATAAACAATTTAGAATTCCAATTTGAAGTATTAAAATAAGCTCATTGAAACCGATTTTGAGTCAATCACATTTTCAGTAACCATTAACACCCCTTATATGAACTTCCATAGACCAATGGATACTGCCGAAAGATACCTTGCATGGAGATTCTTGGTCATGCAAAGTTTTATCAAGATCGTTGGAGCCGTTTTTGAGCAAATTGCAATTTTTCATTTCCATTGTATGACAGCTACCCTCAAACAGAGAGCCAGCAAGAAACCACTCAGTATCCTTCGATGGATTTACAAGATAATCTAAAATCTAAAATATGGTGTCAATCTGACTATTCGTTTAGCCGCTAGACCAAAGCGTGACGGACAGACCGACCGACCGACCGACCGTCCGACCGACCGACCGAATGACGGACGGACATTTTTGGGAGACTTTTGTGAGCTATTGGCACCGCCGCTTGAAACTTCGCGTACCTTCTGTCTGAGTGAACTGTTTACAATAAAACTAAGCAAATGTGTTGCACGAAAGTAAGTCAAACGCGTTATTGAAATCCCCGATTGAATCCGTTCAGTAGTTTGTGTGTAAGTCATTGGAGCCGGCGCTTAAAACTTCACGTTGAATTTTCTGTCTGAGTGAACCGTTTGCAATGAAATTAAGCGCATATGTTGCACGGAAGTAAGCCAAACGCGTCATTCAAAACCCCGTATGACGGTTCAGTACTTACGTTATTGGCGCCCGCCGCTTAAAACTTCACGTCCCTTTTGTCGAAGTGAACCGATTGCAATAAAACATAGTTCTCGTATATTGCACGAAAGTAAGCCAAATACATTATTGACAACCCCATTCGAATCGCTTTAGTAGTTTTTAAGTTATTGGTGCATAGACCGCTTGATAATTTGCATTCGTGTAGCTTCTGTTTGTGTGAACCAATTGCAATGATCTAAAGCTAAAAGTTGCCCAAAAATAAGCCAAATGCATCATAAAAAACCCTATTGGAATCGGTTCAGTAATTTGTGAGATATTGGCGCCGACACTTGAACCATCGCATATCTTCTGTTTGAATGAACCGATTTCAATGAAACGTATCTTATATGTTGCAGAAAAGTAATCAAATACATTTTCTGAAAGTTTCGTTTGAATCAGTTCAGCAGTTTGTGAGTTATTGATGCACATGCCGTTTGATTCTTTGCATGCGTGTAGTTTATGTTCGAGTGAACCGATTGCAATGAAACTGAGCCTATATGTTGCACAAAAATAAGCTTAATACACTGTTGAAAACCTTATTTCAATCGGTTCAGCGGTTTGCGAGTTTATTGCGAACATACAAACAGACAAACAGACAAAAATTCCAAAAATGACTCGAATGGGTTCTATTACCGTTTTTGTGACCCCCAAGATCATATTTTCGCGAAAATTTTCAATGTACTCGTACAGAATCGGCGAGTTTACGATTTTATTATATGTATAGATATCAAAGAGTAACAACCACTTAAAGGTAAACTCCGCATGCACACTAATAATTAGCTGCAACGGTACAAACAAAACAACGACAGAACTCGTCATTGTTAAAGTGATTCTAAGACAAAATTTTAAATACCTATTTACCTGCGACATCTACACTTTTGAACCTAGTTAAAAAGAATGATGAATAAATGCGCGGTATTTGTATAGAAATACAATTTGTTTTACGCACAGATACTATTCTCAGTGTGAGAACAAGATTTTTCTCGTGGCAAAAGATTATTTTCTTACGATACTGAGAGCTCCATTTTCACACTTTTCCAAGATAAATTACCTACCCACTTCTTTTCAGTTTTACTGATTTATTTGTGCAACGCTATGCTTTCCTATATTTGATGAGGCACCTGCTTTCGTGTGCATGGCAGGTAACTAGTGTGTTTGTATGTAGGTACTCGTTATTGAATGGCATAAAAAATGGGAGAACTATTTAATTCGACTGAGTGATCAGAGTGAAATTTACGATTGCAAACAATAATATACAGCTTGAATTTGTATTGGTTTTGCTCCCGAAGCCCAGTGCTTCTACTCATGAATACAAGTAACTATCCCGTGGATTTTTCATTTTTTTTTATATTTGCCTCATACAAAATGAGTCGATCACGTGTTCACTTTACTATGGAGAGGCGAAAAAATTTTTACAAGAGATTTTTTTTTCTTCGGGAAGGTTGCTTATTATCATGAAATAGAATCACTGTATAGGTACTGTGTAGTTTAAGTGGTTTGCTGATATAATTTTGCTAAAAAATATATTTAAAAAGGGTAATATAAATTTTCAGGGTTAAGATAACACATTTCGAAAAGTGAACTCATTTGTAATGCAAAAATGTTTTGCTGCAATAACATTTTAGTTGCGGAAAATGTATTTGCATTTCAAACCTGTGTACCTAATTTGGTTAACAACTCTCGTGGAGCTAGCTGCCTAGCGCCTGGATTATTTAATTCATTTTTAGCATTTTAATCAGAAAACGTGGAGCGCGTAAAAAATACTAGAAATATGGAAGACGTGATGACTTTACAACAGGGTTGAAATAAAAACAGTGTTTTTAACTTTTATAAAACAACAAACGGTTTAAAATATTTTAAGCAACTTTTTTTTAGTTTTTAGGGATCCGTACCTCAAAATAAAAAAACGGAACCCTTATAGGATCACTTTTTTTTCCGTCTGTCTGTCTGTCTGTCAAAGACCCTTTTTCTCACTAACGAAAAGAGGTATCAGGTTGAAATTGATAACGAATATTAAGGTTCATGAACCACACAAGATCTGAAAATGTAAATTTTTTACAACGACGCAATCAAAAGATAAGGCTTTTTATGTCCTCATCTCCATACATCATCATCATCATATCAGCCGAAAGACGTCCACTGCTGGACATAGGCCTCCCCTAAAGAACTCCATGACGACCGGTCCTGCGCTGCTCGCATCCAGCGGCTTCCCGCGACCTTGACCAGATCGTCGGTCCACCTTGTGGGGGGCCTGCCAACGCTTCGTCTTCCGGTACGTGGTCGCCACTCTAGAACCCTCACGCCCCACCGGCGATCGGTTCTTCTTGCGATGTGCCCTGCCCACTGCCACTTCAGTTTAGCTATTCTCAGGGCTATGTCAGTTACTTTAGTTCTTCTGCGGATCTCCTCATTTCTGATTCGATCGCGCAGAGAGACTCCGAGCATACCCCTTTCCATAGCCCTTTGGGTGACTTTGAGCTTTCTGATAAGGCCCATCGTGAGTGGCCACGTCTCGGTGCCATATGTCATCACTGGCAACACACACTGGTCAAAGACTTTCGTCTTGAGACACTGCGGTATTTTGGACGTGAAGATATTGCGGAGCTTCCCGAACGCTGCCCATCCGAGTCGGATTCGACGAGTTACCTCTTTCTCTAAGTTGGATTTACCCAGCTGGACTGTTTGTCCCAGGTATACGTACTCATCAACAACTTCGAGCGTAGAGTCTCCAACTTTGAGTGGAGTGGGTACAACAAGGGCGTTAGACATAATTTTCGTCTTATCCATGTTCATTTTAAGACCCACTTGTTGTGAAACTCTACTGAGGTTATTGAGCATCGTGCCGAGATCTTCCAGGGTCTCAGCCATTACGACAATATCGTCGGCAAATCGAAGGTGGGTCATGTACTCGCCATTGATGTTGATGCCAAGTCCTTTCCAGTCCAGGAGTTTGAAGACGTCTTCCAATGCAGCGGTGAACAGTTTAGGAGATATGACGTCTCCCTGTCTCACTCCTCGCTGCAATTGGATAGGTTTCGAGTCCTGGTCCTGAAGACGAACTGACATAGTGGCGTTTTTGTACAGGTCCTTCAACACTTCAATGTACCGATAGTCGACTTGGCACCTCTGGAGAGATCGTAGCACGGCCCACGTCTCGATCGAATCGAAGGCCTTCTCATAGTCCACAAACGCTAGGCAAAGTGGCTGGTTATACTCTTCGGTCTTCTGTATAACTCGCCGTAGCGTATGTATGTGGTCTATGGTACTGAAGCCTTTACGAAAACCGGCTTGTTCGGGAGGCTGGAAGTCGTCGAGCCTGCGCGCGAGACGGTTCGTAATGACTCTCGAGAACAGCTTATAGACATGGCTCAGAAGTGAGATGGGTCTGTAATTCTTCAGCAGGGTCTTATCACCCTTTTTGAAGAAGAGTACCACCACACTTCTGTGCCATGCCTGTGGCGTTTTCCCTTCGAGTATGACAGAATTAAACAGCTTCTGAATCTCCATCTCCCATCTCTCAGATGTATGGACATCCTGAGGGAATTCCAGAAGGACGCCACCCTCAATCGCAGAACAGCGAATTGGTATCGCCTCGGCCTACATACCAAGCGAAACCGATTTTGAGCCACCAACCAGGGAATTAGAAGATGTAGTAGAGAGCTAACGAGGTAAGAACATTCCTATTATTGTGGGCTGTGATGCTAACTCTCATCATGAGGTGTGGGGAAGTACTAACAGTAACAAGAAAGGTGAGCTCTTACTAGAGTTTATAGTAAGTAACAGCATGGAAGTTATAAATCAGGGTGATACGCCCACTTTTATAAACAGACTTAGACAGGAGGTACTTGATATCACAAAAGCGTCGGCCGATATAAGCAAATACATAAAATAATGGAAAGTAGATATGGAGGACTCATTCTCAGACCATAGGAGAATTACCTATCAAATCCAATGTGTATATGAGAAACTGAAAGTAAGGAATAACAGAAAGACGGATTGGAACCTATTTGAGGAAAATCTCAAAGCAGCATACAAACCCATAGACGAACCTATAAATAGCATAGCTAAATTAAACGACAGAGTACAAAGACTTGGTAATAATTTTAAAGAAGCCCACCACAAAGCGTGCCCTCTAAAGACAGTTGAAGTGGGAAAAGAACAAGCGTGGTGGAACAAAGAACTAAAGAAAATGAGAAAGAAGACAAGACGTGCACTTAGAGTCGCGCTGAAGAAGAAAGACGACCCAGTCAGCTGGCAGGCCTACAGAGACCTAAGAAGTGAATTGAGTAACGCATGCCAAAGGGAGAGTAGAAAAGGGTGGAAAACATACTCTGGTAGCATATCGGAACATCCCGAAGCAGCCAGGCTTATGAAAGCACTAGCTAAAGACAAAGTAAGTAAACTAGGCAGTATAAGAATAGATAGTGAGGTAATCACGGATCCTAAAGAAGTTTTACGGATAATGATGAACACTCACTTTCCTGACAACAAAGAAATACAGGAAGAGGAGACAGAAACAAGTATCATAAATGCGTGGGAGGATACTGGCTTAGTAGTAACAGAAGAACTTTTGGAATGGAGCATAAACACCTTCTAACCGTACAAAACGGCGGGACCGGACGGAATATTTCCAAAGATACTACAAAGCGCCTTGAAAATAATAAAAAAGGAACTAGTGCATATTCCAAAAGGCAGCCTATCTTTAGGCCATATACCAGATAAATGGAGAATAGTAAGGGCGAGCTTCCTACCGAAACCAGGGAAGAAGACATACCAAGATGCGAAGTCATTCCGATGCATAAGCTTGTCCTCGTTTATGCTGAAGACACTAGAAAAGCTAATCGACAGATACATAAGAATGAAGGTCGGAACTGGAAATAGTCCCCTGCATGTTAATCAGCATGCATATATGGAGAACAAATCCACAGAAACGGCGCTTCATAATCTGGCAATAAGAGTAGACAGAGCTCTGGAAGCGAAAGAGTCGGCGATGGCATGCTTCTTTGACGTCGAAGGGGCCTTCAATAAGGCAACCTCACAAGCTATAGAGGCCTCACTAGCAAGAGACAATATAGAAACATATATTAGTCGCTGGATAATGAATATGCTGAGGCATAGACGGATCACAGCTGAACTAGGAGGCACCACTCACACAATAAAGGCCAACAGGGGATTCCCTCAAGGAGGATGTCTTTCACCTCTCTTGTGGTGCCTTCTCATAGATGACCTAATAAAGAATATAAACAGAATGCACCTCTTCATGCAAGCATATTCAGATGATGGTGTGATACTAGTTATCGAGAAAGATATTATAATGATCAGGAATAGAATGAATGTTGGCATAAAGGCAACCCTAGCATGGTGCAGAAAGAGGGGACTGAATCTCAATCCCACAAAAACCAAGCTAATGCTGTTCACAAAGACAAGGAAGAAGATAGAAATGGTACCAATCACTATAGATGGGATCCAAATAGAAACAGTAAAAGACATAAAGTACCTAGGTGTGACAATAGACGACAAAATGTCGTTCAATTTACACATAAAGACACAAAGTAACAAAGCCAAGATAGCACTCATACAATGCAGCAGGGCAATTGGTAGGACTTGGGGACTAAAACCGCAAGTCGTGTATTGGATCTACCAAGCCATTATATTGCCTAGACTAATGTACGGGGCAGTAGTGTGGTGGCATAGAGCCACTATTAAAGTCAATAACAAAGAGCTAGTCCAGGTACAAAGACTAGCCGAGTTGATGATAACAGGAGCAATGAGATCAACACCCACAGCAGCGCTGGACATGATCCTTGGACTTGATCCACCAGATCTGGGGGCTAAGAAAAAGGCACTTGAACAGTGGTATAAAATGAGATCCTGCGGGCAATGGAGCAATATAAAAGTTAGTAATGGGCACTCTGTCATACAAAGCCTACGAAAGAAACCTATCGATGATCATGACTCGCAATGACCTCATAGGCAAACGGAGAATCTTTGACAAGAAGTATAGAATCCACATAGGAACAAGGGACCAATGGGAACAAGAAAGAACAGAAAGAACAACAGTCTGTTACACCGATGGTTCAAGGAAAGAAAAGACTGGAAGATCAGGAGCTGGGTTTTTCATCCCAGGACCAGAAAGTACAAACATATCAGTGCCATTGGGGAAATTTGCAAGTGTCTTCCAGGCGGAGGTACTTGCCATTATGGAATGTGCCATTATAAATTTTATATATGCCTTAATATTAATACTGTTATTAGGAATATAAGTATATTCGTGTGTAGTTTAAGTAGGTTTATCCCTATTTTATATTACACTGTATTTTGAAATTAATTTTAATTTAAAAATGTATTTTAAAATTTCTTATCACGAATATTAATGCACATTCCTGTGCCCGCTTTAATGACACTCTTCCACACCTAATAGGTTGGCTGGAAGAGATCTCTTAAAGAGATAAGCTCGCCTTTGTAAACAATTTTCATTTAAAAACTGTATTTTATTTGTGTGCAATAAAGAATATAATATATAATGTGCCCGTTACCTGGAGGAATCCAATGCAAATCCACACAACAAAGTAACAATAAAAGCCCTAGAGAGACCAGAAAAAACATCAGCACTGGTGTTGGAATGCAAAGAGACCCTGAACAAACTAGCTCCAAGCAGGGAGGTAGTCATAGCCTGGACGCCTGGACATTAGTGGACATGAAGGAAATATGGGCAATGAAACTGCCGATAAACTGGCAAGGATGGGGGCAGATGAAGTCTCGATTGGCCCAGAACCTCGCCTACCCATCCCTAGTAAGATAATTAAAGGGGTTTTCAAGAGAATAATAAATACAGAGGCGATTGCTCGATGGAATACCTTAGAAGGACACCGACAATCCAAACTCTTTATAAAAGGGTATGATAGAACAAAGACCAGACGTTTATTACAGCTTCCGAAAGCGGATATAACTAAGGTAGTAGGTAAACTGACAGGACACTGTACTCTGAACAGACACCTAGCTATTGTGAAGAGGAAGGAAGATCCAGCCTGTCCGGAGTGCGGAGAAGATGAAACTAGCTTCCACTTCATCGCCGAGTGCCCGATGTATTCGCTACCAAGATAGAAGACTCTAGGCAGAGACAGCTTATCAGAGGAGAATCTCAGGGAAGTATCAATAGGAGATATGGTAAGATTTTATAAAGCTACGGGAAGATTCCACGGGGTGATACTGCAGGAGCACCAGTAAAACCAGTGCCCCGGGCAGCGTGCCATGTGGAGTGGGGAATCTACACCACCGAGGAACAGTAAAAGTGTCTGAATGGTATGGAAAGCGTGATGAGTATGTATCTTTATGTCCGGAGGTTCACCCAGCAGAAGGGGGACACTGGACTATTGGCTACTGAATCGATCGCTGACCTGCTATTCATCACAAATACTTGGCCTTCTCGGGGCTAGTACTCCCAACAAATCATGGGCAGGCTGTCCTTTTTCTGGGATAAAGGGTGAAATGGCTCCACTAACGCGATCCTATTACCTGTCTGCGTGCATCGCGGCGACCCCAACAAGAAATGAATGAAATGAATGAACCATTTAAGGTGAGCTCCCGTTTCAAGAACTTTTCTATAAAAGAGGGGTCAAGTTGGATGGTCGCGGAGTTTTTAAAATCAAAGAGCAAGAGCTTTTAGTATATCATATGATAGATAGGTACGGAACCCTTAGGGCGCAAGTCCGATTCGCACTTGGCCGGTTTATTTTTTTATTGAGTAACTAGCGGCCCGCCCCGGCTTCGCGCGGGTAGCACTTAGTTTTTGGGGATGTTTATCTACGGGTGACTTTGGAGGCATTCGACAAATTAAACTTACTTGAAATCGATACACAAAAGTCCTTTGTTTCTGGAGTTAGATACACACCAATTTAAATTTAAGCTTTTGGTAAAAAATTAAGAAACACGTGTTTAAGCATTTCTTGAAAATCACCCTTCAAGGGGCTGAAAAAGGAAATGATTTTTTACGTATCTTGGTCTTATTATAAGTCATTTTTAAAGGCAGAATTATACAAATTTGGTTTTGAGATCTCCGTAATAAATGAAAAAAGTACGTGTTTAAGCTTTTGCAGAAATTAATCCCCTAACGCGATGAAATGAGGGATGAAAGTTTGAATAGAAATCCTACAGTTTTGTTATAAGGTACATAAAATTTTGGATTTAAACTAACAATAAGAAAGAAAGAAAACATGTTTAAAAAAATTTGAGATATCATTCCCCACAGGGGTGAAATAAGGGATGAAAGTTTGTATGAAACTCTTACTGTTTTGACTTGCGGTACTTGAAAAATTTGGATTTTAGCTAATAATAAGAAACAAAGAAACACGTTTTTCAGCAATCTTGAGATATTATCACCCACAGAAAAATAATCATCACCAAAGGGGTACACCCAAGGGATGATAGTTTGTATTAAAATAATACATTTTTGACATGAGGTACTTGAAATTTGGATTTTAGCTATTAATAAGAAATGAAGAAACAGGTAAAGCAGGTGGGTATGATAGAGTGTCGGTCGAGATGTTGAAGGCTGGGCGAGGCATTGTGGCTAGTCAGCTGTACCGCCTTTTCAACATGTGTTGGACGAACGGCCAAGTACCAGGTGACTGGTGCAAGGCTGTGATTGTGCCGCTGTACAAGGAAAAAGGGTCACAACAGGACTGCAAAAATTACAGCGGGATAAGCCTTCTCAGTGTCGTCGACAAACTGTATGCAAAGGTTTTGATTGAAAGAGTGATGAAAGATACTGACGAAAAAATATGGGATGCACAAGCGGGATTTAGAAAGGGAATGGGATGTACAGATCAGGTCTTTTCCTTGCGGTGCATAGCTGAAAAGTTTTTGGCCAAGAACAAAAAAGTCTACTGCGCGTTCGTGGATTTGGAAAAGGCCTATGACCGAATGGTGAGGAATGAATTTTGGTCGGCATTGTCTATGTATGGGGTGAACGGTCATCTGATTCAAGCACTCAAACCGCTCTATGAGGATTCCAGTGCTTGCGTCAGAATAAACGGGGAATACACTGAATGGTTTAGCATCGAAAAAGGTGTTAGGCAGGGATGTGTAGCGTCACCTTGGCTGTTTAACCTATTCATGGATAATTTTTTGACTGATCTGAAAGAGAGAATGTGTGAACTGAGAATGAATGAGTTACTCATCAAATGTCTTTTCTACGCTGATGGCCAAGTTATACTTGCGTCATCTGCTGACGAGTTACAGGAGATGGTAACAATGATGAATATGGCTTTTGATAGGAAAGGAATGAAAGTAAATGTAAGCAAGACGAAAGTAATGGGACTTACTTGAAAGAGAAGAGTGTATGACAGAGAGTACTATATTAATAGGCGGTGAACAAGTCGAACAAGTGAAGGAGTTTGTGTATCTGGGTTCTAAGTTTACGAGAGATGGCAAGTGTGAAAGTGATATCGAAAGAAGAGTGAATGCTGGAAACATGGTGAATGGTGCTCTGCATGCTATTATGAAGACTCAGGAGGTGTCTCACAAGGCTCATCTGGCTGTTCATAGGGGTGTTTTGGTACCAACACTGATGTACGGCAGTGAAAGCTGGGTATGGCAGAAAAAGCATGAAAGTCGAATTATTGCAGTAGAAATGAGAGCGTTGAGGAGTATGATTGGTATGAAATTGAGTGACAGGATTAGAAATAGTGTGATAAGAGAACGTTGTGGCGTAAAAGAAGATGTAGTGACTAAAATTGAGAAAGGGATGCTGAGATGGTTTGGTCATGTAGAGAGGATGAATTGACGAAAGAGATCTACAAGGCGAGAGTGAATGGAAGCGTTGGAAGGGGAAGGCCTCGGCGAACGTACCAGGACCAAATTTAGGACGTTCTGAATAAAGGCCAGGTTAAAAGTACACTAAACCGACTAGCATGTATGAAAGGATTGATGAAAGTACAGGAAGCAAGGGAAGTATGTCAAGATCGTAGCAGCTGGAGAATTGTGGTCTCTGCCTACCCCGACGGGAACAAGGCGTGATATTATATATGTATGTATGAAAAAACACGTGTACGGAGATGGTTTTACATCATCAGAATGCTAAATAAAATTAGTCCTGAGTAACATAAGTTGTATTTTATTAATACTAGAAAAAAATAGGGATCTCTACAATGATATTACAATTATGATCTATGACGGTGCACGGATAAATCTAAATAGGTTTTTGTTGCACTGTTTAGTATATAAATTTGTATTTTTATTGTTATAATAATAAATACGTGTCGAATAGTCCGCAAGTCCCTCACACCCGAAACAGAACAAACTCACTCACATACCTAATGTGTTTTACTTCAATAACCCTTGGTTTTCGAACCCGCGTTATTGAACAACACCCCTAGAAAAAGGGGGAAAAAAAGAACCACCAACATAATAATAATAATAACTCCAGCCAGAGACTACAATAATAATACTAAAACTTCAATTTCTACAGTAGTAGGATCACTAAGGCTGAGCTTGTATGGATGGGGTACCTTGCACCTAAACCTGCTGGGATAAAACTTGGCAGTTGTCAAGTACATACCCATAGGTAACATATTAGAAGTGGTGCTCCCCAGCAGGACGCGACTGAGATGCACAGTGGGGCATAATGTCGAAAATGTTAGTTTTTTACTAGGTTGAAAATTTTATCTGTTGAACAGACAAAGGTAGCTGGTTGAAAATTTCACAGAATATGTATTTTTAAAACAAATATATCACCTTAAAATAAAAAAAATAAAGTTTTAAAAAATAAGGGTGGTCGCTGTACAAGAAACGCATTTTTTTGTTTTTACTCTATCGACTAACAAAACTTAGTCTCAAAATTTGTCGAATGTCTTCAAAGTCACACTGTAATAGCGGTTTTATTATCGTCCTTGACCCCGGCCAATAAAGTTGTTTGTTTTATTTCGTGACCAGAAGCACTGCAAAGAAATTCGATTGAATTTTACATCCGAGATTTCAAACCAAAAATCCAGTTCATAGTAATGGTCAAACATTTCTAACATCTTGAGAGTTTTCGTTTCCTATCCACAGAATTTCACCTCGAATTTAGAATTCTCAACTTCCGTTTTCAAGTTGGAAAACGTTCCGTCCGGTATTCTAAAATATTGCTTTTCCTTGGGGCTCTTAAGCAAATACATTGAGATGGGACCTCTGTGATAGGCGCCAGAATCAGATGGAAATTGAAATATTCCAGAGCCATCTTTCAATATGCCGTATTTTGGTGTCTCCTTACCGGTGTTATAAAATTTATCATAGTCCTGAAGTAGCCTGGAGAACCCTTATAGGATCACTTTGTTGTCCGTCTGTCTGTCTGTGTGTCTGTTTGTCTGTCTGTCAAGACCCTTTTTCTCACGAACGAGAAGAGGTATCAGGTTGAAATTGATAAAGAATATTAAGGTCTATAAACCACAAAAGACCGGAAAATTTCAATTTTTCACAACGACGCAATCAAAAGATATGGCTTTTTATGTCCTCATCTCCATACATTTATGCAAAAAAGCAAAACCTACAGGGTACTTCCCGTTGACCTAAAATTATGAAATTTGGCAAGATGCTAGGTCTCACAGTACAAATAAAGGGAAAAGTCTAAAATCATTAAATATTTCAATTTTTCTCACAACTAATAGTAACCAATTAAGGTGAGCTCCCATTTCAAGAACTTTTCTATAAAAGAGGGGTCAAGTTAGATGTTCGTGGAGTTTTTAAAATCAAAGAGCAAAAGCTTTTAGTATATCATATGGTAGATAGGTACGGAACCCTTAGGGCGCGGGTCCGACTCGCACTTGGCCGGTTTTTTTCAGGAATGTTTGCCTATGTATTTATTTTGTTGATTTTGTTTTTTTTGACGAGTAAATTTTTTTATTAATTTTGAAGTGATATTAGTTTAAGAAATATTATTTACGTTGTTTTCTTTTGTATTTTTGACGATCATTTAATTTTTTTTTTATCACTGATCATTAAATTCTGAATTTTAAATCACACGTTGTCAAAGTAACTCTTAAAAATATAAAACGTACAAAAATGTCAAGTCTCGCAACGCAATCCTTACGCCACAAATAGTTGTGAGATCTCATGACAAGTAATTTTAGTAATTAAGAAAGCACTTATCCTAATTTGTTTCCTAATTAGTAACTTTAGCAACTGTGACTGTATTAACGTTAGACTAATTTATACCTTTAATAAATATAGATAATAATACTAAAATGTAATCTAAAAACCGATGTTTGGCCCCGAAAATGCCCACAAAGTACTAGTCATTTTAAAACTAGTCATACCATAAACACTTATGACAGAAAATAGTTTCCTGATACCCTTTTCCTATCCTTCCTTCCTTTTCGGTCCTTTTATATAAAATAAAAAATTTGACATCAACCAATTCCAATGCAGAACCACCTTTTTGCATTGGATAGCAGTGTTGAGTGCCATATATTCCAGTAATACGTGACGTACCTACTTAATGCCCCAATGGAATTGGAAATTACGTATAGTGCGCTCGTGGTGTTATTACATTTAAGGTGAAGTTAGGCATTATAAGGGCATGTTAAATAATGAAAATTAACTTCCTAAAGAAGTATTATATAAAAAAACCGGCCAAGTGCGAGTCGGACTCGCGCACCGAGGGTTCCGTACCACCACATAATCATAATTGTATTAGTTGAAATTTCAGTAAGTTAATGTGCTAGATTTTTTGAGTCCGACACGCGCTTGACCAAATTTTATTATTTGTTGTTATTTTATAGCTTATGCACTATAAACATACCAATTTTCAAGTTTGTAAGTGTTCCCATTTTTAAATAGAACTAATACAAAAATCGCCTCAGCGACCATCCCACTTGACCCCTCTCTTATATGAATGTTGTTGAAACGGGAGCTCACCACAATTGGTTACCATTAGTTGTGAGAAAAGTTGTAATTTTTAATGATTTCAGACTTTTCCCAGTATTTGTACTGTGAGACCTAGCTTCTTGCCAAATTTCATAAGTTTAGGTCAACGGGAAGTACCCTGTAGGTTTTGCATTTTTGAATAAATGTATGGAGATGAGGACATAAAATGCCATATCTTTTGATTACGTCGTTTTAAAAAATTTAAATTTTCAGATCTTGTGTGGTTCATGGATCCTAATATATGGTATTAATTTCAACATGATACCTTTACGCGTTCGTGAGATAAAGGGTCTTGACAGACAGACAGACAGACAGAAAGACAGACAGACAGACAGACAGAAAGACAGACAGACAGACGGACAACAAAGTGACCCTATAAGGGTTCCGTTTTGTTCTTTTGAGGTACGGAACCCTAAAAATAACTCTGAATTATCAACATTTAGTGTTGCGATACACCAACGAAAGTTCCGCGTCGGAACGATCTGCGACAGATATTTCCATATAATATCGACTTCTAAAAAAAACAGCAATTAATGTAGTACCTCAACGTAGGAAATAAATACTAAGACACAAAACACAAGTCTGAAATCCAAAACATACGTAGCTTGTTGTCTACGAATTTTCTTTTCCTTCGCAAATATGTTGGAAATCGTCGTAAGAAGCACGTGCGCTTTGGTCATTACACACTCGGCTCCATTACGCCCTTGCCTGCGGCTCGGGCTGCATTTCTCGAGCCTCGCCTGTTATCAGCAAAATAGCGCACTTGCATCTTATTGTACTATATTTTGTTTGCGATTGCGATATCTGACAAATTCGACGTCATTTACAATACTGTAAATGTACTCGTACGGAAAAAAGTAAGGATTAATGTGCATAGGAAGTTAAATTCTTTATAGAAAACTGTACATAACTTTACAACAAAATTTATCTTAGAAAACCTCAAGAAACAGCCATTAAGTATTCTTTGAATTTGTTGAAAGCCGTTTATAATGCTACTCTCAAGAAAATTTAGAAATATGCTTTCAGAAAATTCTACAATATGCTCCTAAATCTCGTAAGTTGCTAGAGAAACTATGAAAAATGTGGACAATGTAAGCAGGAGATCTATTCTGTGGTGGAGGTGCAGGAAGTTTTCGTAAAAGTATAAGGTAAAGAGTGGGGTAGTCTAGATTTCTTGTTACGTATAAAGGCGAACATATTTCTTAACAAAAAATATTCATAACTAGCTGTTGCCCGCGACTCCGTCCGCGTGGGTTCCGGAAAAACGTAGCTAATAACTTTTCCCATGGTTCAAACTATCTTCTTAAGAAGCTTTATCAAAATCGGTTCATCGAATTAGGTATAAAAGCGTAACAGACAGACGTTCGCAATGAAACTAAGCTTATATGTTGCACAAAAAGGAGGTCGATCGTGGTAATTGCAAACAGTTTTAACGTTAAAGAGGAAGATATTTGGTTTCAGAAATGTTTTGGTTTTGCTTTGGCTTCACGGATGCAATTTTTGGTATCGTGGTAGGAACAAAACTGTTTACGTTACGCATACGTTACGTTAAGTGAAACCAAACTGAAGCCGTTTAGATCTTTTGTCTATGGACTAGATCTTGCAACGAGTATTACAAAATACTATGGTTACTTTCATATCGACAAACGTATCGCGAATAGAGCAGCACTATCCAGCGTTGCCGCTATAGATTTTTTATTCCAATTTCGGAATTTTTTGGTATGTAGCGGAACTTAGTGGTCCTTAGACACAACAGACAGATGGACCAAAAAAAATATCCGAAAAGGGTTAATATTTTCCACTAAGACATAGAACCCTATAAAACTTATTTCAACTAGTGGATATTTGCAGATTGCAGACCCATAATAACAAACAGATAAATTTTATTTGAGTATCTTCTATTCTATTTTTATATCTAAGCATCGAGTCTATTTTCCCGCGTAAAACCAGTGTTGTTCAAGACTCGATTCGCTAGACAAGCTCTACAACTTTTTTTACATTTAAAAAAAATCGGATCAATCTGGAATGAGTAACTGGCAACACCGTAAATGACAAGAGAAAACATAATTATAACCTCGAAAAGCAACAACAAAAATTGAATTGAAATTCTATCAACGCACAGACTACTAATGTTTCAGGATAATTGAAGACTCGTCAATAAACATTTTGCGTTGCCAAGGATTCAGTCGCCTCCTGAAGCATTGCCACCAGTTCTAGTGGATGTGCGATCCCAGCATTTATTGATTATAAACGAGGACACCAAATAGAATCAAAGAACATGGGTTCGCGCTCGCCTTCTCCATCCACACCGCGTAGCCAGAGGCCACATGAGAGTCAGGGAAGAAGCCAACGTGTCCGCAACTGGGAAAGAGTGCATCGGCCGAGGCTACAGGATAGGAACCCTCCTATCCTGGAAGCAAGGAAGACAAATACTTAATTTACCTGTTATAAGTATTTTATATGGGTATAAGATTTTATTACTTACATAAAACAATATTAGAAAGAATAAACAACTGATCTTCTTGCAAAATTATTCTCAATAGTCTTTTAGTAAGATGATAAGCATATTTTCAGTGAAACCACTGGTTTTGGTGATCCATTAACTTGATAATGATAGTTTATATTCATAATAATTTATTGTAATCTTGTTTATTTTGTAAACAGGAAACCGTACTGCCCTCGAAATGCTAAATTTTAGTGGCCAAAATAGAAGAGCTACATGCCCGAAGACACAATACGCTGGCTCAGGCTACGCTGATGCAAGCAGAGTCAGCAAAAGTGCGGGCTCAGGCTGGTTAGATTCAGGCACAGGCCTTCGCAACATTCAGCCAAACGTTGCGGCTATGGTTCCTGTGATGAGTGCATATGTCAGAAGGACTAGGATACAAAGGGTAAGATTGGAATATCTGTTGGTTTTTCTCATTTCTTTTTATTTTATTTATTTGTGTTTGGGACAACAACAGCATAAAATTACACTGTTTTTCTTAACTTTTCTAAGTAACAAAAGCCAATAACTTCTATCCACAGTCTTTTTCTTCTTTGTGAAGCAATTTAACTGGTGGTCCAGTTGATGAGGTCTTCGTACCTATGGAAAGACACCACTTTGATATTCACACCATGGAGCAATGGCTACCTTGGTTATTAGTAAATTTTTTTTACAATTTTAATACCTATATAAATTCTTTCAGATGCAGATGGTTTCATCATCCAATGAAGAATGATCGTACAAAAAAAAAACAGGCCTAAATAGTAACCTTGATCGGACAGTTTGTATGGAGAGGCCTTTTTTCATTTCTTGAAAGTTTTACTCGCAAAAAATTTTTAATTACATCGACTGATCGTGCACTTTCAGATTTGAAAGGCTATTATTCTTCACACCCTGTGAAAAAGTGTTTTATTTTTGGGTGTTGTTAAGCCCATATTACATTTTCCTAGAACTTGTAGATTACAGATTAAAGTGTGGCAGAAATCTCTTTAAATTTCTAGCAATACAATTTATCATCCAAGTTCTCGGGTAATGTAACAACTTTTCTAATTTTCTAGGCTGTGATTTAAATAAATAAATAAAAATATTAGGTAAAAAATGTTTAATTATAATTATGTTACTTACATTAAATATTATAATTACTATGAATTTGCTTTGTTTTGACATACTTTTATTTTGTTTGAATTATTTTTATTTTATTTCCAATATTATTGACGATCATATTATTCATTGACATCTGAACAATCTATGTAATTTTGAATGTGATAATATGAAATAAAGAAATCTAATCTTAGTTTAAGCTTAAATTAAAGTAAGTACTAGTTTACAAGCATCTTAATGTTTAAAAAATCTGATATTATGTAATTCTAAATAAAAGTGTTAATTAAATATTTTAATATGTGTTTTTATTAGCCTATTTCCATTACTTTAGGAAGGAATAATGTTCCTCTGGCGCCATAGTGTGTGCACGAGGGCAGGAATGGTATTCTTTTCTGTTAATATTTGCTCCTCATGAATCGCCGGCTTCAAAATGGCTATATGGGTGCATCTATAGAGCCCAGAACACCTGGTATCCTTGTAGCTTGATAGAAACTGAAAAAAAAGTACATTACAATTAGATATTTAAGAGAGGCAGCAAATATAAGTGGGTAATTTTTACAAATCTTTTTTCATGTTCTGCATGAATAGTAATTAAGAACATAGTTTTGAACTATTTATTTGTTGATGTTATCCTACACCTTGTAGTAAGTACCTACTAGGTGTATTTACATTGGTCAAACATGAACTAAACTTATTTGCTTACTGTCTTTTGATTTTTTCCCTGTCACTTAGAGTGAACGGGAATGCTACATGTTTATTTAATATCTCTGGATTATTAAGTGCCTCCGTCACTTCTTTTATAGCTTAACTAACACTAGCTTGGGCAACTGAGTGGTATTTATTGGGTGGATTGAAATAGTATATAGGTACCTAGGTTATAGATTCTGAATACCTGGCACCACAAAGCACTGAATAGTTATAGGTACCTATGTGGTGCCTTTGTCATTCGGTAGGTAATTATCTTACATATGACTTACTTTTGTCTCCACGTCTAGACCATCAGAGCCCACAGGGTCCTTCAGACACTCAGTTTTGAAAAGACAGGTGGATAGACGATATTTCTTGCGAAATTGTCTTTCGGTTACTTAAAGAAATGTCTTGTTGCCTCAGGGCTATATTCCTGTTCCGAGAATTAATTCTTTTTTCCTCGGTGACCACTGCATTTGCTTGGTGCATCATCTGTGTGTACAGAGACATAATTGTAGACACTAGAACTTCAGCAAAAATTCAAAATAATACACTTTTTTCTCTCCGAACAAAGTCGAAATACCTCCATAATTCAATATGAATGATCCAAAATGCCTTAAAAAGTTCGTCGCAACTAACTTTTTCAAAAACGTTCGCAAAGGCGTTCCCAACGTAAGGCAATTGGTAGGAAACGCTGTCAAAAATTGTCAAAAAATTACCACGATACCAATAAACTCCTTAAGTTACGTTCGTTTGTTACCACAGATTATTAAACCTTTTCTTCAACGAATCTGCCGAGAAAAAACCAAATGGTTTTCGTTTGAATAATTACCACGATACGAAATGTGCTGTTCGGTGGCTCAACGTAACGTATTAAGTAAAAGGTTTTGCTTTGGTTTCATCGTATAAATTACCACGATCGGACTCCAGAAGTCCAACGCGTCATAGAAAACACCGTTTGAATCAGTTTAGTATTTTGTGAGATAGTGGCGCCTCCGCTTGAAACTTCGCGTACCTTTTGTCTCAATGAACCGTTTCCAAAAAACCTAAGCTAATATGTTGCAAAGAAGAAAGGTAAACACGTAACTGAAAACCCCGTTTTAATCCGTTCAGTAGTTTGTGAGTTATTGGCACCGCCGCTTGAAACTTCGCGTACCTCCTGTCAGAATGAACCATTTGTAAAGATCAGTTCAGTAGTTTCTGAGTTGTTAGCACCGCTACTTGAGACTTCACGTATCTTCGGTTTTAATAAACCTATTGCAAAGAAACATGGCTTATACGTTGCTAAATAGTAATCAATATAGATAACTCAAAGTTTCGTTTGAACCGGTTCAGTAGTTTGTGAGTTATTGGTGCAGAGGCCGTTTGAACTTTGCATACGTGTAGTTTCCGTTTGAGTGAACCGATCGCAATAAAATAAAGCTTATATGTTGCACAGAAATAAGCTTAACACATTCATTATCGAAAATTCCGTTTCAATCGGTTCAGTGGTTTGCGAATTTATTGCGAACATGCAAACAGACAAAAAGACAAATAGACAAGAATTCAAAAAAAAACAGCCAAGTGCGAGTCGGACTCGCGCCCTAAGGGTTCCGTACATATCTACCATATGATATACTAAAAGCTTTGCTCTTTGATTTTAAAAACTCCGCGACTATCCAACTTGACCCCTATTTTATAGAAAAGTTCTTGAAACGGGAGCTCACCTTAATTGGTTAGTATTTGTTGTGAGAAAAATTGAAATATTTTATGAATTCAGACTTTTTCCTTTATTTGTACTGTGAAACCTAGCTTCTTGCCAAATTTCTTAATTTTAGGTCAACGGGAAGTACCCTGTAGGTTTTGCTTTTTTGCATAAATGTATGGAGATGAGGACATAAAAAGCAATATCTTTAGATTGCGTCGTTGTAAAAAATTTAAATTTTCAGTTCTTGTGTGGTTTATGAACCTTATTATTCGTTATAAATTTCAACCTGATACCTCTTCTCGTTCGTGAGAAAAAGGGTATTGACAGACGGACAGACAGACAGACAGACGGACAACAAAGTGATCCTATAAGGGTTCCGTTTTTTTATTTTGAGGTACGGAACCCTAAAAAGACCCAAATTCTATTACCTTTTCTGTGACCCCTCAGATCATGTTACCGCGAAAATTTTCTATGTGCAGAATCGGGGAGTTCCCGATTTTATTAAATGTATAGATTATTTTGGCAAGTTTTATTAGTATCAAAAAATATTGGAAGACAAGTGTTGGTGGTTAATTGATGATTGCTTTTTAGGGTTCCGTACCCAAAGTGTAAAACGGGACCCTATTAATATGCCTCCAATATCTGTCTGTTTGTCAGCAGGCTGTATCTCATGAACCGTAATAGCTAGACAGTTGAAATTTTCACAGATTATGTATATCTGTGCCACTATAACAAAAAAACCGGCCAAGTGCGAGTCGGACTAGCGCACTGAGGGTTCCGTACCACCACATAATCATAATTGTATTAGTTGAAATTTCAGTAAGTTAATGTGCTAGATTTTTTGAGTCCGACACGCGCTTGACCAAATTTTATTATTCGTTGGTATTTTATAGCTTATGCACTATAAACGTACCAATTATCAAGTTTGTAAGTGTTCCTGTTTTTAAAATAGAACTAAAACAAAAATCACCTCCCCGACCATCTAACTTGACCCCTCTCTTATATAAATGTTCTTGAAACGGGAGCTCACAACAATTGGTTACCATTAGTTGTGAGGAAAGTTGTAATATTTAATGATTTCAGACCTTTCCCTTTATTTGTACTGTGAGATCTCGCTTCTTGCCAAATTTCATAATTTTAGGTCAACGGGAAGTACCCTGTAGGTTTTGCAATTTGCATAAATGTATGGAGATGAGGACATAAACTGCCATATCTTCTGATTGCGCCGTTGTAAAAAATTGAAATTTTCAGATCTTGTGTGGTTCATGCACCCTAATACATGTTATTAATTTCAACTTGATACCTTTACCCGTTCGTGAGATAAAGGGTCTTGACAGACAGGCAGACAGACATACGGACAACAAAGTGATCCTATAAGGGTTCCGTTTTTTTTTTTTTGAGGTTCGGAACCCTAAAAGCCGGCCAAGTGCGAGTCGGACTCGCGCACCGACGGTTCCGTACCACCTTATAATCATAATTGTGTTAGTTGAAATTTCAGTAAGTTAATGTGCTTGATTTTTTGAGTCCGACACGGGCTTGACCAAATTTTATTATTTGTTGTTATTTTATAGCTTATGCACTATAAAACTAAGTGTTCCCGTTTTTGAAATAGAACTAAAAGAAAAATGGCCTCCGCGACCATACAACTAGACCCCTGTCTTATATAAATGTTCTTGAAACGGGAGCTCATCTCAATTGGTTACTATTTGTTGTGAGAAAAGTTGTAATATTTAATGATTTCAGACTTTTCCCTTTATTTGTACTGTGAGACCTAGCTACTTGCCAAATTTCATAATTTTAGATCCACTGGAAGTACCCTGTAGGTTTTGCTATTTGCATAAATGTATGGAGATGAGGACATAAAATGCCATTTCTTTTGATTGCGTCGTTGTAAAAAAAAGACGTTTTCATATCTTGTGTGGTTCATCAATTTCAACCTGATACCTTTACCCGTTCGTGAGATAAAGGGTCTCGACAGACAGACAAACAGACAGACAGACAGATAGACGGACAACAAAGTGATCCTATAAGGGTTCCGTTTTTTCTTTTGAGGTACGGAACCCTAAAAATACTCAAAAAAGTAATAATTAACGAGGGCTCCCATACTAAACACCTGTTTTTAGGCGTTTTTATTTTGGCACGTGAAAATTGGTATGTTTATAGTGCATAAGCTTTAGAATAACAACAAATAATAAAAGCTGGTCAAGTGCGTGTCGGACTCACGGATTTTTTATTTTTAACCTGACCGTGTGTCCATAATTAAGATGGTATTTTTATCTTAGTGGTACGGAACCCTCGGTGCGCGAGTCCGACTCGCACTTGACCGTTTTTTTTGTTCTATCGTTAAATCTAAGCAACTTTGCCCTCTATCAAAATCCTGATAGTTGACCAATAAAACTAGAGCGTTTCCTTGCTTCAGATGGCTATTGTAAAATTGTCGTATCTTAGGAAGAGGTCATCAAGCTATGTCAGAGGCCAATTGATGGCTGCAAACTCAAAAATCAATTTTCAAAAATCCCGACTTTGAGGGCCCATAGAACCTATACCGGACCGATTTGATCAAAATGACTAATAGTATCGGCGTCATTAGAAGAGCCTCAAGCGATCTAGATAGGTAATTTGCTGATACTCGAACGAGTAAAATGATGGACACGGGCTTGAGTGCTATCTGAAAACAGGGTTAACTTTTGATGGTGTTAAGGCGTTTGTTTGTGCAAAGTCTGAAATACTACCACCTTGCCTAATTCTGCCGTAAAGCAGCAGTGTTTGTTCTGGTCTGTTTCTGTTTAAAGGGTGAGGGTGCCAGTGGAATAACTGGCACATAAGACACGCACTATTTCTCAGGTTGGCCAATGCGATTTGCTGTCTTATAATTGCGAAATTATGCCACGATATTGTGTGCATACAAAAAAAAATACTAGGTTAGCTACTGGCCGGACGATACACTAAGGCCGGTATTTCACTGGGACACCATGGTGGCGCGACTGGTGGCTCGACTGGTTGCGCGACTGGTGGCTCGACTGGTTGCGCTACTGGTGTCCGTAACTAGACACCAGAGTCGCTACACCCTGTGGCCACAGTATTAAGGGCTATATTTCACTGGGAGTGGTAGCGCGGCCAGCAGCCGAGCTGGTGTCTAGTTACGGACACCAGTGCCGCAACCAGTCGCGCTACCACTCCCAGTGAAATATAGCCCTTAATACTGTGGCCGCAGGGTGTAGCGATTCTGGTGTCTTTACTGGTGTCTTGTTACGGACACCAGGGTGTCTACTCTCAAAGTCCGATATATCGAAACGATACAATTCTAAACATGCAAATTCAAAACTTCGTTCCTTGACAATAGAGTAGAATATTGGTTGGATGCTAACTACTGGAAGTTTGAAAATTCATCCAACCAATATTCTACTGTATTGTCAAGGGACGAAGTTTTGCATTTGCATGTTTCGAATAGTATCGTTTCGATATATCGAACTTTGAGAGTAGACACCCAGTCGCGCTACCAGTGTCCCAGTGAAATACCAGCCTAACGATAACTTATAAACTGTCAAACAAAGTTCCTTTCATTATTACCTTGATTTTGAATATACAGCAGCTATGCCTTAGCCTATTCCGCTTCCTAGTCCTTCCTAGTCGTCTACCTAACCTAGGGCATTTGACAAAGATTCTGGTCTTTGCACAGAGAGACTGCCATCAACCCAGAAGGCAAACAAGATAAAATCCTAGTTAAGAATTTGCCAAGTTAGTAGCCAACTTGACTGTGAGAGCGTTCAAGCCGAATGCATGGCCTCTGGCTTGACTTCATCCATCACTACTATAACTTTTTTTTCTCGAGTGGCTTACTCTGCTCATTGGAGAAGTTTATTGATTAAGGTCTGTACCTGGGCGACCGACCTTCGCTCTATAATAGTCACCTCCTCCTTGGCCGCCTCAACATTAAAATATTATCGGGTGAGCAAGTTATGCTACCTGCCAACAGATGGCACTGTTTCTATCTAAAACGCGGTATTTTGAAAAATGCTTCAAAACGCGGAGAAAACGAATTTTCGCAGACATGAGACCTAGCCCGCAAACGCCCTTATGGTAAATTTAGGGCCGTTTTCGAAAAACCGACTACATATTGCTCGTTTAATACTATAGGATAATGTTCTACTATCGGGATACAAAATATTGATGTATCCTGGTTTATTTTGGCTATAATTAATTTGTAATTTGGACCGACGATCTGGTCAAGGTCGCGGGAAGCCGCTGGACGCAAGCAGCGCAGGACCGATCGTCATGGAGATCTTTAGGGGAGGCCTATGTCCAGCAGTAGTAATTTTGGCTATAAACTACTTATTGTGCCTTTTGATATATTATGCCTTGTCAGGTTACGGGCCCGCTTGTATCTTAAAGTGAATGTATTTCAGCTGATTATAGGGAATATGCATGTTTTTTTATTTAAAAAGATATACTCACTCTTGTAATAAACAGATTATTAGTAAAATTATTTTACGAATAATTATTAAATTAAAAAAGATATAAGCCACCGAAGATTTTTTTCTATCTCTTTTTAGCAAAACGAAATTTATATGGCCGTAGTGACATGTGACGTCACTGTCGATGTCAGATCTCTCTGTCTAGTTTTTAATGCTTATATCGGCCGTATTTCTTAGCCGATTTAATATTTAATTTCACTTTTTGTCATCTCTACTACAGTATTTTCATGTTTTGGTACAATATATGCCAATAAAAAAAGTATGCATATTCCGTATTGATGACATAAGTTTTGTCTCCTACATTAACGAAAAAAAAACTAGAAACCAGGATAATAATAACGAATAACTCACAACTCACAAGAAAGAAAAATCCGGTCAAGTGAGAGTCGGACTCGCGAGGGTTCCGATATACCTATGGTATTTTTGGAAGCAATAAAGTTCATTTTTAGGACTGCAAAACTAAATTTGTTTGTAAAGGTTTTTTACAGATTTCTAAAAAACTGTGCAACGTAGAAAAATCGTTTTATTTTAGCTGTAATATATACATAAATTACTATCGACTATAATTAATTCAGATTTTTCCTTTCACAGACTTCGGAGATAAGGTATTTTGGTATTTTTTTTGTCATTTTTCATCATAACTTGAAAACTAAGAGTTGTAAAAAATATACAAAAATATATTTTAGAATGTAAAAGGAAAGTCCTTTCATATAATACCCCACTCAATCTAGTAACAACAATTTGAAATTTTGCGCCCCCTGTTTGGGCCCCCTTAAGATTAATAATCATAATTTTTTCTTAATTCTTTCACGTGCAATTAAGTTGGACAACCACAGAACTATATATAAGCTATGGACAACCATATCCTAAAACAAATCTAAATTTCAAGTCGATAGCATCAGTGTTTGCTGAGATATAGTGGTGACAGACAGACGGACAGACAGACCGGCACCATAAGGGTTCCTTTTTTTACCATTTTGGTATCGGAACCCTAAAAAGTATGCATATTCCGTATTGATGACATAAGTTTTGTCTCCTACATTAACGAAAAAAAAAAATTGAAACCAGGATAATAATAACGAAAAATAATACTAGAATGTTTTTCTTTTCTAAATCTGCACGCGACATCTACTAAACACTAAATTACAGTACAATTTATCATTAGCACCCTTTCTACAGCTGTTTCTAAAGCCCCCTTTTGTCATTAAAAAGAGATTAACAACATCAACCCCCGTTCTCATTGTGAAATTACTGAGATTTTATTTTAATTTGGGACGCCGCCGGTTGGTTTCAGAAGACAGTGGGCGACAAAGGTCAAGATCTATTCACAAATATTGAGATTAATATTTTTTGACTCATCATCATATTTTCGATTCTGGCAGACCCAAACCAAAACTAAACTAAAACTAAACTAAATTTGACAGGTCTAAAAATGATGCTGTCTTTTATTAGTCACTAAGGCGCAGGCCAGACAGAAGAGGTGCGCCGCACGGCACGCCTTCAGCGCACCTCTTCTGTCTGGCTTGCACCGCGTCGTTCTCCTACATTTTGTATGCATGTGATTTGAACAGGTGACGAGACGGCATGCCTAAGGCGCACTGTCGGTGCACCACCGGCGCACCGCCGGCGTGTCCGCCGGCACGCCGCTGCACAGCACAGTCCGCTGCCATCGATTGCGTCGTCCAGCCGAAAAGTGTACCACGGGGGCGCTCGAAGCGCGCCTCGGGCGCACACGAAGCGCGCCTCGGGAGCACCAAAAGCGCGCCGCGCCCGTTCTGTCTGGCTTGCACCTAAGGAGGAACAAAACAGCAACAGTTTTAGACGTGTAAAATTTAGTTTAGTTTTGTTTAGGCCTGCCAGAATCGACACCATTTTGTGAGTTGCAAGGTCGATGACCGACCTCACAAACCCTGGCGTCAGAGTTATTGAGCCGCCACAAGCCTCTGAAATGGCTCATTAACGACTACTATAGTAGTCGGCACCAACGGCTTAACGTGCCTTCCGAAATACAGAATCATCTAACTTTCCGAACAATCAGGTGATCCATCCTGCAATATCCTAACCAAACTGGGGTGGTCACACAAAGAGATTTTTGTTTGACAGTGTCCCCACCGGTAATAAAACCCAGAACCTCTGGATCGAGAGCCGAGCGCTCTAACCACTAGACCACTAAGGCCGTAGGCGTTAAGGGTTTATGAACTTAAGAATGGGCAGCAGCATCCTTATGTGTATCGAACCATCTTACATACTTACTGTTAGAGGTCGGGTGATTAATTTCAACGACATTACCAAAACAAAAACGTTTGCCTCAAAAGTTATGTTAAGTCTTAACCAAGTGTTTTAGGCAAACGTTTTTGTTTTGGTAATATTAACGATGGTTGGAGGGACAAGGGGGAGGCCTTTGCCCAGCAGTGGGACAGTACAGGCTAGAAAAAAAAATATCGTTGAAATTACCTCGATCACCCTGTGCGTATTCCGCAACTGTTTGATTTACCCTTGACTAAAAAAAAGTCTCATAATAGTCCATTGTTTAGAATGTGTAGAGCTTTCAATTTAATCTGTGCTCACGTTGCTATTTTTGGCTGTAGTAAATTAATTAACATAATTAATAATTTTTCTTCATGACATATTTATGTATCCATGAGACTATTTATTGTTTTAGATTATTTTTCTAATTTATGAAAGTGTTGTGTACAATTTTAATAGGACTTCAGATTTATATTGTTTTTATTGTTGTGCTACTATGTTGTATAATTTAGTCTGTAATTGTACCTTTTGCAAATAAAATAAAAATACTGCGGTCACCAACAACAACCGTGGTCTATGGTGTCAGCCACTAAACTTACAAGCGTGGTGACTATGATACTTCTCCTCTTCATTGTTCTAGCTGGAATTTTGGAGGAGCTCTCTGTCTTGTAGTGGATGTTTCATGGGATGTTATGATGATGATTTTTTTCGGAAACTCATGAAAACCAACCACACGCTAACCAGAACTAACAAATATGATTGCTACGATTTCTTTTTTGGCATTGGTTACAGACAGTTACAGATTTGGAAAACTATCTTAATAAAGGCGAAAAAACGCCTGCTTATCTTTAGAAATAAACGCAGTATGGCTCTTGTGCCGGAATTTCAACATTAGCCTCCTTTTGATGGTTATATAAGTCTGTCTTTTTCAATTACGTTCTTTATTATATTAGATTATATTTTATTTCCGGACGCAGAGGCGGTTTTAGATTTCTGTCGGGGACAAAGGTCAAGCAAGATTATTAACTTACGAAAGAGTCTCCATTTCGTATATCGTATTCCCGAAGGAATAAAATATTTTGTCCGCGGTAATACCTCCATTTCCTTGTCTGTTGTAGAGGGTATTTTGTGTATCTGATAATCCATTTAAAGGGTTGCTCTACTCATGAAACTGAACCAGTTTAGTTCAACAACTTTAAAATATAACCAAATAGTATTTTGTTTTTCATTAAAAAAATTGTAATCTACTTGTAATTTTGCACGGAGAAGTAAAGAAGACTTTTTTAAATTTCAAATGTTAAAAAAGAAAAATAATTCAGTTCCATGAGGAAAACGAACCCAGGTTCGTAGAGATATATCACAGATAAACAGGCGTTTTTAAAGGAAGTTAATGTAACGTCCGACCAATATTCCGACTTCATCTAACAAAATTAAAATTGCCAGCAATGTACAGCAAAGTGATTGATTGCCACAACTTTTTACCCTAGTAGGTACCAAGGCATGCCTTGTACAAACAATATAAATAGTACCCCTACTACATGTAAATAGCGGATTTAGGAAAATCAATTGTACATCTAATTATTAATTATTTGCTTACACATGCAAATATTGTTAATGGAACATATTATTATCAGTTGTATTAAATACTCGCGTGCCGGTAAAATATTGTGTACAGGGTCTGAGAGATCCAAATTGTTATTCTACTGATGATATTATGTATAAGTTTGTCAAGAAATTTGGAGAAACAATGTATGAAATCTAACAATATGGATTGGGATCAAAAATTTTAATTGACTAAGCTTATTGAATCTTTCAATATACTTTTTGGATTAAATCACAAAAATTACAAATAAGAGAAAATTTATCTTGTTTGACCTTTAGTTTTTTCAGTGCATATTTAAATACTTAGACACGAAATGTATTTATTTCTTCTTCTACAAACTAGATACAGCAAAAGAGAGTTAAAATATAGAGATATAATGAGCCTTACTTAGAAAACTATAGTATGTAGAAGAAATACAAGTTTGGAAGTTGTACAAATCAAAGGAAAATAGATACCAACATAATGCAGCCTACAAAATGTTCCGATGGAGATGCGTAAACATTTAAGGTTGTGTGTTGAAACAGTGTGTTGAACAAATGTGTTGAAAAACGTCGTAAGACGCACGTGCGCATTGTCATTACACTCTCGGCTCTTTTACGCCCTCGCCTGCGGTTCGGGCAGCAATTACTGAGCCTCGTATGTAATGTTAGGGAGTTAGTAAGTCCGTTTAGGAGTTATCGCAAAAAAAAATTTGTGTGGGAAATCACAGCTTCAGGTGACCTAAGTGGCGTATGTCTTGTTTACTTTCTTGTCGAAAATATATATACACGGTGTAAGGGACGGTGTACCGAAAACTGAAAGGGCGTGCTCAGTCAACGAAACTGAACAACTTTCCCAAAGAAACATTTCTGGGAAATTATTTTTTTTTTACCTCTCCATACAAACTGTTCGATCAGACTGAGCAATTTGTATGGAGAGGTCAAAATTTTTTTTCGTTTCCCAGAAATGTTTCTAAGGGGAAAGATGTTCAGTTTCGTTGACTGAGCACGTCCTTTCAGTTTTCGGTACACCGTCCCTTACACCTTGTATAGTGGATAAGCTTTTCCACCTGCGTCACAAAATCATTCATCTCATAAATATCTCGTGTGCATCTGAGATTACGGTGACAAATATATGAATACGTTGAAGATGTGTTGTTTTCCTCATGACCTAGTATATTACAATTTCATATAATCATGAAATATTAATTTTGCCGTGAATAATGTCACTTCAGTTACACGCTTCGGTGGGCTTCATCAAAACAAAATTCAAACGTTCACAAATAGACAATATATCCTCTTAAGAACCAATAAATATTGAAATTTTATTTGAATAATATTCTGAAATAGCATGTTTACAGAGTCTGCTACCTAACCTAGGGGATTTAACAAGTGTCCTGTTTTTTACACAGAGCGACTGCCATCTGACCTCCGCAACCCAGAGGGAAAACCAGACCCAATCCTAGATTAGGCTCTGCCACGTTAGTGGCCAATCTGGCTGTCAAAGTTTTCAAGCCGCCAAATGGCCTCTGACTTGTCCTAACGACTACTATCACTGACTGTAGTCGGGACAAATGGCTTAACGTGCCTTCCGAAGCACGGAAACACTCTAGTTGTTGTGCCACTAGGTCACCCATCTGGGTTCTGACCACGACCAATGTTGCTTAGCTTTCGTGTTTCGTGCGTGATCGGAAAGATAGAGCAACTACCACGAGCGCTTTAACGTTAAGAAGATGTCGCTCGAAAACAGGAACATTGAAGTCATACCATTACACCAAACAACTTTCCAAGTTGGTGTAGCGACGCATCTAAGGTAATTCCGCGTTGGAGTGATCCATGACGAATTTTTACGTCAAGTATTATATAGGGTGACTTTTAATTAGTTCTTGATAGAAAAAGGTATGAATGTACTCATTATACTGAACAATTTTCCCCAAGGAACATAGGTCGAAATACGAAAATCAAGTTTTGACCCCCCATAGAAACTGCATCAGCTGATAGCGCATTTTTTATGGGACGTCAAATTTGTGTTTTTCGTATTTCGACCTATGTTCCTTGGGAAAAGTTGTTTAGTATCATGAGTACATGCATATCTTTTGCTATCAAGAACTAATTAAAAGTCACCCTATATACATACTATTATTGTTAATTAGGTGGTATTTTTACATCACTCCGAAAATATATTTTATAACACGGACCGAAGCCAAATGCATTAGTCTTGAGGTAAAAACTTCTTAACTACCCTGCATGTACCTAGCAGGCCTTCTGTAAAATTATAATGAATGAGTGGATGAATGCTGAGGGATTCGGTGCTGGATTGAAGTGTTTTAGGAATGACGTCGCCGGCAGAGGAGAGGATGATCGGGACGGTCCTGACACAGTGTGAACTTGCCATTGTGATTTAATCTCAACGGCAAGGTTTGTGTATTTAGCATTTTTTTGTGTGTGGGTGTTCATGAGGTTGTGTGTAACTCTGATATCTATTAAGTTAACTATCTTCTCGGTCTTTTCTAACAATGTTACGTATGTCCGGTCTATTGAAATGCACTGTCTTGATTATCCTGTCCTAGTAAATTTGGTGTTTATCATTTTCTAGGATGGTTTCAGGAGTATATTTATATTATGGAAGTTTTTGTGATATCAGTTTATGTTTCAAGGCTAGGTGTTTGGTGAACTATTGCAGCTACTCGGTCATGTCTATGTTTGTAGTCAGTCTGAACTATGGCTTTACAACCTCCTGTAATGTTTTGTACAGTTTCTAATCCACTGTAACTTAGCGCCAACGTAGTGCATAAGCTACAAAGTAACAAGGTCAAGTGCGTGTCCATAACTAAGACGGTATTTTACCTTAAAGGTAAGAAAGCCTCGATGCGCGCGTTCGACTCGTACTTGGCCCTATTTTTGCTCTTATACTCGTATACAGCGCTGCCAAGAAATAGTTTTATACGGGACAACCAAAAAAAATATATAATTTTTAATTATAAATTTTTAATAAATAAATTATAAAAAATTATAAAAATAATTATTTATAAATTTTCTATGAGAATGTTGTTCAGTTTTGTGGTCCGAGTAACATAAAGTACGCGACAGCTCAGGAGTGCGGACGAAATATATGGTGCGCCATACATTTCGCTCGCATTTCTGAGCTGTCGCGACGAGAAGTATATTAAAATATACACAGGAAAATATATGAAGTTAATTTGGAAGCACCTTACACAGGGTGTTAAAACAGAAATTTCCTTTAAAGAGGTAACTCAGTCTTGATTACAAACTTTTACCATACGATTCATGTCAAAATATTTATTTATTCATTTATTTTCTTTTCTCATAGTTGATGAAGTTGAACTTTCATCCATTTCACCTGGATAACTGGCTGTCTACCACCATGCAATTCAAAAGAAACTTCTTGCCACGTACGATCGCATTGTGGAATCAGCTTCCTGTACAGGTATTTCCGGACGGGTACAACATTGCAGCTTTCAAGGAACGAGCCTACAAATATAAAAAAATATTTTAAAGGCCGGCAGCGCACCTGTGATCCCCCTGGTGTTGCGGTGTCCATGGGCGACGGTGAACACTTTCCATCAAGTGACCCGTCTGCTCCCTATTTTATAAAAAAAAAATACAAAATAATCAGCGGATAGGGTTTAGTCTTGCCCCTAAGTATAAGTACCTAAAGTAAATCTTGAGAACAATCGCACACTTCAGAGCGAACGTCGTAAAATGTATGGCATGACATGATATGTAAAATATCATCTCATACATTTCAAGACATTCGCTTTCGTCAAGTGGCGCGATGTCTAGACCCCGGGGTGGGTTAGTATGGAAAGTCACATTTTGTTTTTTTTAGATTTTAACTTGGGTTCCATAGCAAAAGTTGTACAAAACTAAGTTAACAGTTGCCCTCGTTAATTAAGACCCTCAAACAAGAAGTCTTATCTCTTCAAGCAATTAGAAACAGAATTGTTTAAATGTTCAGATTGTTCAATTATGAACAAAGTAACCGCACGCCTCTGTGCAAAGTTTGACAGAATCTGTTGTTTAATCAATTAAATTAAATAGGTGTCTTATCTTCCGTCGTCAGAAGTGGTTTCTATTTACTCGTTAAAGTATTAGGGATAATAAAGGGTGAGAGGGGAAAGTTTCCGAAAACTGCAAGACTATGATCTGTCAACGGAACTGAATAATAAAAATTTTATTAAATTAAAAAAAAATCGGCCGCTCAGTCAAGTTTTCAAATTTGTATGGAGACCGGTTTTTTTTTATTTCATTTCTTGATAGTTTTATTCACTAAAAGTCGTTCAGTTACGTTGACCGAACAAGCCCTTACATTTTTTTTTTTATTGAAAATGTGCTTACTCTTGACCTCGATCTAGTCTTGAAGACAGAGTTGAGGTCGAAGATGGAACGAGCTTACCCAGAAGAAGCCTATTCTAGAAGAAGCTAATTCTCCATGCACGATCGGACTTGGGCTTTATATAAAACTAGAAGCTGTCCAGGAGTGAAGTAACGCTTAACCTCGCTTAACGCTTAAGTTTTCGTAAACGCTTAAGTTTCCCAAATGACATTAAAAACATAGAAGAGTACAAACCATACATAAAAAACCGGCCAAGTGCGAGTCGGACTCGCGCACTGAGGGTTCCGTACCACCACATAAACATAATTGTATTAGTTGAAATTTCAGTAAGTTAATGTGCTAGATTTTTTGAGTCCGACACGCGCTTGACCAAATTTTATTATTTGTTGTTATTTTATAGCTTATGCACTATAAACATACCAATTTTCAAGTTTGTAAGTGTTCCCGTTTTTAAATAGAACTAAAACAAAAATCGCCTCAGCGACCATCCAACTTTACCCCTCTCTTATATGAATGTTCTTGAAACGGGAGCTCACCACAATTGGTTACCATTAGTTGTGAGAAAAGTTGTAATATTTAATGATTTCAGACTTTTCCCATTATTTGTACTGTGAGACCTAGCTTCTTGCCAAATTTCATAATTTTAGGTCAACGGGAAGTACCCTGTAGGTTTTGCATTTCTGAGTAAATGTATGGAGATGAGGACATACAATGCCATATCTTTTGATTGCGTCGTTGTAAAAAAATTAAATTTTCAGATCTTGTGTGGTTCATGGATCCTAATATATGGTATTAATTTCAACCTGATACTTTTACCCGTTCGTGAGATAAAGGGTCTTGACAGACAGACAGACAGACAGACGGACAACAAAGTGATCCTATAAGGGTTCCGTTTTTTTCTTTTGAGGTACGGAACCCTAAAAAAATAAAAAACTGTCTCATAGAAAAATCTTATTATAATATTAAAGAGTTTTTTGAATATAAATAAAATACATAAAGTAAATAAAAAATAATTAAAGCAAAATCTTAATATTTAGATAGAATATAAATAAACTTAAAACTATATATTATGAAAATAAAAATTATAAATCCACTTCAACAGATCAATTTATAAGATATGATTTAAAAAATATTTAGATATTATGTTAAAGTAGGCCCTCACTGCCATATTTGCTATGCCCTAACAGGGCGTCACAATTATAAGAATAAGACCATTTTGTAACTATTTTTAAGTACCTCATGATTGTAACTCTGCAAATAAATAAATTAAAATTTAAATTGAACCTTTCCCTTACACTCTGTCTAGGGTGCTATTAACAAACTGGGAATATTTAAGCTTCTTACTGGAACTATGAAACTGACAACGGTTTAAAAAATGAGAAAGATTTTGGTCGTCCATACTTGGCGGTACGAAGTTTATATGAGGAAAGCAGCTTTAGGGTCAACTGATCCCGCAGCCTATTTAGCCGGTGGGCTCAGCTGACAACTTTCTTTTTTTTTCATGGTCAACTCGACCCACCAGGACCGTCACTATTTAAACCCAGCCTATGGGCACAGCTCTGCTATGCACGGGAGTGTGTATTTACCATATTTTAATTTATAACGGCATAATTTTATTTTCACCCAATTTTAATATATATTCCTTGAATAGGTTTATCATCAAAATCATAGATCGGTTCATCCTGTGCGTAGTGAGGCTGTGCCCACGGGCTGGGTAACGGAATTTTAAGCTGGGTTGACTTTGAATATGTTTGAAAGTGGCCGACTTAGTCTGCAGCCTATGTTTACCCTTAAGGGGTTGAAAGTTGTCGATTTTGCCCGTGGACTATGTTGCCCCTTTAGGGTTTTCAAGTGGTCAACTGAGCCCGCGGGCTGAGGAAGGTTCCGATGGGTCAAGTTGACCATGAAAAAATTGAGTGGTCAACTGAGACTGCGGGCTGAGTGGGCTGCGGGATCAGTTGACTCTGAAACGGAGGAAAGCTATTTATTATTATATTAGTAACTGTAAATACCTACGTGACCTTTGCAAGCTTATGTGCTAAAGAAACCTAACTATACTTAATGTGGTTCTTTCTTGCCTAAACAGAGACTGGTGTTTGAAATCATTACTTATACCTCTCTCGTTCCATTATATACCATAGCAAACACCGGCAGCTGAAATTTCATGTTAATTGTTGTGGGTACGTTAAAACGTGACCAAAACCACAGCGAACACAAACGCAGTTTCCACATACACGCTGGAATCCGATTGCCAGCAAACCAAAATTTAATTAAATGCATTGTTCGAATATCTACTGGTATAAATAGATATAACATAGTTAGTAACCTTGTCGTAGTCGTAGCTATGGATGGTTTAAGTTATATATTTAATAATTGATTTCAATGATCTTAGTTTTAGAAATAATCTTCATAATATTAGTCCACATTATGCTTTTTTTTCTTTTAACCGTGGAAAGAGTTAACAACAACGGGTACGAGTATACATACCCGAAAAAGATGAAAATACCTATCAGTGGGGCATGGCGGTACAATCACGGACAGAAAATACTACAGCAACTTTTTCTAGAGTTCCACAACGAAAGAGTGCCACGACGCCTTCGTCTGTATGTCTAACTTTTGAAGGGATGTACCAGTTGAAATTTCATAGCATATGTGATATTATGACAAAGTGAAAAATGAAAAACTAAACAAAGAACGCGTTTTTTAAATATTTTTAGCTCTATCGTAGTTTAATCGGCAAAAAAAAATAAATCTTATAACAGTGTTTAAAAAAGGAATGTCCTTCAGGTTAAAAATAGCCGTTCCTATCCACCATTTCCTTTAACAAAAACCAAAACAGCGTAACTGAAAATACCACCGTTTCCTTTTTAACACCAAAACAAACCGTCATGAAAATATTAACCGAACTTCCCCATTTGGAATGCAGCCAAATATCTGCAGCTTGGCTTCACAAAACTAAATATTTCCTGTTTTAAACGCGCCCAAAAGCTTTTAAATACCACGGTTCCAGTCCGTAAAAAAAAAGATCCAAACAGTTGAAACTTCGCCCTCGAACAGCAAGGGAGTAAAAAATGAACGCCAGCCACATCGATTCGTTACGCTCTGTCGTGATTAATTAAATAGAAGGAAATGTAAAGGGCACCGAAATAGATTGTACTAAAATTTAGATATTTTACTGCCAGTTTTAAGTTTTGGCTCATCGGTATGTATAAGTTGTTTTATGTTCGTTAGCAAAATCAAAATATAGATTAATAAATAATTTGTCAAATCTCGACTTTGCTCCTCATAAAACCTATACATGATCGATTTAATTAAAATGATCATTAATATTAGCGTCAGCAGAAGAGCCCCAAGCGATCTAGATAGGTAATTTGCTGATGGTCGAAACAGTAAAATGATGGACACGGGCTGGAGTACTTAGAATATCTAGTTAAGTTTCCGGCAGTGTTTTTGTATTTAAAATTTTTAACAACGGCTTAATTATACAACTGTTAGAGTTCGATGCCTTTTACTTATCTACTTTTTATTAAATCAAGGACATTTTAAAATCTTTTTAGGGTTCCGTACCTCAAAAGAAAAAACGGTATCCTTATAGAATCACATTGTTGTCCGTCTGTCTGTCTGTCTGTCAAGACCCTTTATCTCACGAACGGGTAAAGGTATCAGGTTAAAATTGATACCATATATTAGGGTCTACAAACCACATAAGATCTGAAAATTTCAATTATTTACAACGACGCAATCAAAAGATATGCCATTTTATGTCATCTCCATACATTTATGCACTAAAGCAAAACCTATAGGGTACTTCCCGTTGACCTAAAATTATGAAATTTGGCAAGAAGCTAGGTCTCACAGTACAAACAAAGGGAAAAGTCTGAAATCATTAAATATTACAACTTTTCTCACAACTAATGGTAACCAATTGAGGTGAGCTCCCGTTTCAAGAACATTCATGTAAGAGGGGTCAAGTTGAATGGTCGTGGAGGCGATTTTTGTTTTAGTTCTATTTTAAAAACGGGAACACTTACAAACTTGAAAATTGGTATGTGTATAGTGCATAAGCTATAAAAATAACAACAAATAATAAAATTTGGTCAAGTGCGTGTCGGACTCAAAAAATCTAGCACATTACCTTGTTGAAATTTCAACTAATACAATTATGATTATGTGGTGGTACGGAACCCTATGTGCGCGAGTCCGACTCGCACTTGGCCGGTTTTTTTTATCTACGGCTTTAATGAATGAATGGAATGCTATAAAGAAATTGAAATTAATATATGGACGGACAGAGTTTAATGACAAAGGTTTAATTTTAAGTCTAACCTAAGCTTTAGAGCTTATCTGGTTATGAATAGCAAAGTTGGATGTCAGGCATCTTTTACCCTCTTCTTACATCTAAAAACTTTTTAACAAAAAAATTAAACCGCCGAAAAAACTGAAAAGCAAGAAATAATAAAACTTTTTTATTTAATCTTAATAACAAAGTTCTTAAACTAATGTGAGTATACCCGAGTAATTTTGAGTCGGCGCCAAACAAGCAAATTAAATAATTACGTAAAGCGTGATGCACGGCGGCGGCGCCGACTCAAAATTACTCGGGTATACTTACATTAGTTTAAGAACTTTGTTATTAAGGTTAAATAAAAAAGTTTTATTATTTCTTGCTTTTCAGTTTTTTCGGCGGTTTAATTTTTTTGTTAAAAAGTTTTTATTTTACAATTTTTTGTAACTATAAATTTTAATTTCCTACCATTAGGGTAAATCGGAATACTCTGTAAAAAGTTATGCGTGGTCGTACATTAAAATCAGTCAGTGAACAATCAATCTTCCCCTGTTTTCCTACCCTTAGGGTTGGAATTTTTTTTCCAAATTTATATGAAACTAATGTCGGGGTTTCAATAAAAAAAGAATTATCAAAATCGGACTACTCTGTAAAAAGTTATGCGTGGTCATACATAAAATTTTTTAAAAAAATATACGCCTTGAGAACCTCCTCCGATTTTATTTTCGTCGGTTAAAAATGCATTTTCGACAATCTATCTCTATATTGGAACGGGAACTGTGCCTCGTGAGTGCTTCTACCGAAACCGCAGCACTGCATGTGATATTCTTTTACCGTCAGCCACTTCACACTGGTCACTTTTTTCGAGACAAGTGGCGAATTCTCGTATCGGAGGCCATCATTCTGGGTCGTTGCGCCAGAGGAGTAAGTAGTAAGTAAGTAAGTCAGCCACTTACAAGTACAGTCAAGAGCACATCAAGCTTGATACATTGGACTTTGTACCGTTTTTATTTCAATAGACGTACGAGCTAGAGTCGCATTTCAAGTGTCAAGCTTGACCTGTCGTTGACTGTACAAGATGATCTTCAAGCAGTATCCATTTTTTTCGTTTATTCCAACACATTTTGCAGCTTGCTAAAGCTGTCAGAAAAAATTTTTTTTGCAAAACAATGACTGTCATTTTTTCCGTCAAATATACTCTGTTTTTAGTGCCATACATAATATACATAATATCACGCCTTGTTCCCGTCGGGGTAGGCAGAGATCACAGTGCCATGGTGTTAAGTTATCTCTTACTTTGGTGTTGCGTGGGCGCACAATGGGCTTACTCGTACCTATCGTACATATCTCACACCATAGTGCCTACCATGTACGTACGTACTGTAGAGCACAGAATTTAAAAGTGACAATAAAATATTTTGGTGCTCTTCGGACAAAACCGGAGGCCTTAAATAAGACACACAGATAGATTAACAAGAATAACTCATAATTAAAAAAGTTACGTTTATGTTTTATTAGACTTATATAAAAACACTGTTAAAAATATACAATCGTATAAAAGACACTCAGTAATTTGCTAAAGGGAAAAGGTCACAATTAAACAATTTCCAGACAAGGAGAATATGTAAATGAATGGATATAAATGTGTAATGGGTCTCAAAACCCTAATAGAGTTTATTTCAAGATCAATATCAAAGTGTAGTAATCAGTCAGAAAATGGAGTGTCAACAAGCACAAACGGGAGGAAATTTCTATTATTTATTCATTTCATACAACTTTAGAGCGACTATAATAACTTGCGGGAAATTTCCTTCTGCACACGGTTTCCGGAGACCCGGCACGGGTTCCGGTACGTATCAGAGAAGCAGACCTCGTCGTGGCAAATTAACTAGGACTTTTCAAAACCGTTTCCAAATCAGGACGGAAAACCAGCACAATGCAGCAAAAAAGCAGGTGAATAAACGATAGACCACAAAATTGAGAGATGGTTGACCAAGAAAACATGAACACGGGAAAGTAATAGCAAATACTCACTTTTTTAAAATGAACATTGCCTTGAACATTTACTAAAAATAAGCAATTAAAAAAGCTATTTATACAATTTTTTCAGGTATATTTCGTGTTGATAGCTCCAGGATTTTTCAAGAGTGTCAAATTTTCACCTCATATTTTGAACTCAAATCAAAAAGAAATTCAAAATATAGCGTGCAATAGAGAGGAAACGGCCAGAATCAGAGGAAATAATGTAGTGATGCTACAGTACGTACGTAGCGAAGAACAATCTCAACTCAACTCTCAGATAAAGTATACTTACCAACAGGATTTACTAGTTACTCAAATCTAGAAAATTATGGTGGGTATGGAAGGTATGTACTATTACTGTCATCATCATCAACATCATATCAGCCGAAAGACGTCCACTGCTGGAAATAGGCCTCCCCTAAAGATCTCCATGACGACCGGTCCTGCGCTGCTCGCATCCAGCAATCCAGCGGCTTCCCGCAGCCTTGACCAGATCGTCGGTCCACCTTGTCGGGGGCCTGCTAACGCTTCGTCTTTCGGTACGTGGTCGCCACTCTAGAACCCTTACGCCCCATCGGCCATCGGTTCTTTTTGCGATGTGCCCTGCCCACTGCCACTATAGTTTAGCGATTTTCAGGGCTATGTCAGTCACTAGTTCTTCTGCGGATCTCCTCATTTCTGATTCGATCGCGCAGAGAGAGTCCGAGCATAGCCTTTTCCATAGCCCTTTGGGTGACTTTGAGCTTCTTGACAACCCTGTCACTGTACCTCCGCTTAAATTGTCAATATTCTGTTTTTTTAAATTTGGTGGGTTGCGATAGTACAACCGTACTGCAAAGTGCTAACTTCATGCGGCTGGAAAATTTACGAAATGTTATTGGTGTACAGCAACGCACTAATTTATTATTAATATTATTATTAAGGCAGTAAAAAGCAGTACAGGGAAGAATGGAGAACTCTTGTGTCAGGGGCCAAAATCCTCTTGGGTTCGCTGAGCCAGCGTAGTAAGTAAGTAAGTAAAAGGTAATAACTACTCCGTAGTTTTGTTCATTCAATACCTTTACACCCAAATTGATTAATCTCAAAATCCTCATGTTACATGTGAAGGCCTAACGAATATGTAACAAAAGTACTTTGCTATAAATTATCGCCTAAATTTAGTTCTCAACACATTTACGCTTGAAAATAGACGTGCCCGGAAAACCTTGATTTAAGGACTAACTAGTTTTGTCTAGATTATACTATAGTAGTACCGCCTAAATGAGTCCTTGCCCGTGGGGTACAAGGATACTCGTAGGTGCGGGGGGCGGATGCCCGTAGGGAATGAGAATGCCCCGCCGCCGCCCGCCGCTGCCCGCACCTCTTTCATTCCCCCTCTGTCGTCTTACCCCCGCGCCCCTGTACCCCGCGGGCGAGGACTCATTTAGGCGGTTTATCTATATTTTATTTTTTTGGACCTGATTTGCGTATGCCCACGTTATAACAAAGGTCAAAAGCAACAACTTTTGTTCTTCGACTTTTCTAACAACGCACAAAAAACTAGGAGTTGTAAAAAATACAAAAATATATTTTAGAATTCACAAGTAAAGCCCTTTCATATAATACCCCACTCAACCTAGTACCGACAATTTGAAATTTTGCCCCCCCTATTTGGGCCCCCTTAACATCAATAATCATATTTTTTTCTTGATTCTATTACTCGTACGCGCAATTAAGTAAGACAACCATATTCTAAAACTGCTCCAAATTTCAAGCCGATAGCATGAGTGGTTGCTGAGATATACAGGTGTAACAGACAGACAGACAGACAAAGCGGCACCATAAGGGTTCCTTTTTTTTACCATTTTGGTATCGGAACCCTAAAAACCGGGCATTTTTGGCGTTGTGTTTATTTTCTAATAGAAATATTTTGACGTATACCCCGTGCGTACCTTGTATTTCCTGGATTCAAGAGTCATCCGCCATATTTTATATATTCGCTTAACTGATAATATGGAACTTTTAAATCGAAGACTTCTTACGCTTCTAACTATAAAAAAAAATCTAAAAATATAACCGTGTTTAGACATGTATCGCTTTACATACTGTTACTTTGCTTATAAAATGTCATTCAGTGTCCAATTTAAATACGTCCCTTTCAAATAAAAATATGAAAAACGAAAAATCCCTAAAACTTTTATTATTTCCTGCTTAATGTTTTAAACAGTTTCGCTGTATTCAAACTTTTTAAAACACCTTTAAAAAGCCTATAAATCTCCTTAAATTATATCAGCGTCACGGCGCGCCGTGGTTGGTAATTAATTAGGTGTCTTATGGCCCTTTACCGGCATTTTTAAAATATAAAATGTGATTTTTTTGTCATTTTGCTATCAAAGCGTCGCGATTCTACTAATTAAAATAAGCACATTTTCCAAATAAATAAAATACCCACCCAAAAAAAAGCTTTTATGAAATTTAGAAAACAAACCATTTTAGTACGTAAAGTACTTAGACAGCCACTTGATCTATTTTTGTACGGGAAGACATGGGGTAACTATTTTAGACGTAACTATTTATCTAAATCCACGTGATCTATTTTTATGGGAAGACAAGAAGAAGACGTAAATATTTTTTCTTTAGGGAAAGTACTCGGACAGTGTTCTAAGACTAAATTCAAGTCGTTTTGAATAAAGCCCAGGAAACCATAAACATTATTTTTATTTTCAAATATTTGTATGCAGTCCAGTTTGTTGAAACTCCTGCGAGGCCTCGTCTTAACGCCATATTTCTGTAATTCACGACTTAGTAAAGCAAGACCGATATCGTTTGCAGCAGTGAACTACAATACTATAGAACCATAACTACGCTTCAAACTTGACCCCACGAAATAGTTACCTATGTGGGCGGAGCTAAAATAGTTACCTCTCAACTACCCTCTAGCTGACATTGCAGCACACGCGCGAACCAATCCCTGCTCTCGTTCTGAATTTGAACCAATTGATTCGTATTTTGAATATACGTCCTTTTGGTTTCACGTAGGGCCACTTTTTGTGTGGAATTTTTTCTGAGTTAGAGTTCCATAGTATTGTAGTGTTTGTAGTAACAGTCGGCCGCAAGACAGTGGTAACACTTTGAACTTGAATGGGTTTCTGGTTTCAGGCGTTAGTGACGTAGCGCTGGTTCAGCCTATACTGATTTTGATACCAATTTCTTGCTGCCGTGCATACGAGATACATATTTTTATGGAATACAAGCTTTATATTTCCCAAAAGACCTACAAAATGTTAAAGGAGCGGAGTTTTCCGAATTTATTGTTTTCTTCGCCTTTTGAGGGTCAATATATTCAGGCATTAACTGCATGAAAAAAGCTGGTGATTCCATAATTTGGAAGTGAAAGAAACATAATAGCCCCTTAGCTTCGTGATTCCCGTATGTTTTTATTCTTATAAGATCTTATTTATTTATTTATTCTACTGTATACAATGAAATACAAGAAAAAAGGGAAATTAAGGTCTTGGCACTCAGCGTTAAGTACTTGACCAAATATGCAGTCTAATCGAATGTGCACGCTAAGATGTCACGCGCTTACAGTTTTTGGTCGGGTTCGCGGCCGCGCCCGCTCGAATACTCGGTTTTTCGTACTTTTCATTAGTATTATGTCGAGTAAAAATAAATAATTCATGTAGAAATATTTATATTTTAGATATTTTTTTTTTTGTGGAAAGAAAACCACAGGTAAAAACTAACTAGTGAACTTTTGCGGTTTTGGAGAAGTTTTGTACTCTTAAATTAGAACCAAAAGAGGTGCTGACTGCAATGACTTGTCAATTATCTCATCAGAAAATATCTAAATCGGCTTGAAGATTGTCACAATCATATGCACTTGAAATAATTCTATATATTTTTGTGTCGTCAGTGTAGAGCAAGTAACACGAGTCTTTAAAGGAGTTACATATGTCATTGACAAAAAGACTAAACAGAAATGGGCCCGAGTGGGATCCTTAGGGAACACCTGATGGTACCGGTAGGAATTTAGAAGTGAAGCCCTTCAGATAGACTGCCTGATTGCGGTTGCATATGTAACATTTTAGCCATCTATGAAGTTCGCCGTTCATACTGATCTTTTTAAATTTTAATAAGAGAACATCATGATTAATTTTGTCGAATGCTTTTGAAAAGGCGGTATACACGACGTCAACCTGATAACCAGCATCCATAGCGTCAATTATCAAATCTGTGTAGGTTACTAGATTACTGTCAATACTTCCACCTCGGAAAAATCCGTGTTGTTCCAAGAAAATGTGTCTAGATAGGAGCGCGCTTATTTTTTTTTTCTATTTTTTTTTTTCAAAAAATACAGCACTTTGAAATAGATTGGAAATACGCCTGTATTATGTGATGTCAGTTCTGCAACCTCCTCCTTTTTTATGGGAGTGATCAGGCCCTTTTTCCAAATGCTTGGGAAACAGCCTTCTTTTAATAATAAAGTAGATATAATGGTCAAGGGAGATCCAGCTCTTTGGCACATGACTACAAAAAAACCGGCCAAGTGCGAGTCGGACTCGCGCACTGAGGGTTCCGTACCACCACATAAACATAATTGTATTAAATTTCAGTATGTATGAAATATATATATGTATGAAATTTATGAAATATCACTAAGTTAATGTGATAGATTTTTTGAGTCCAACACGCGCTTGACCAAATTTTATTATTTGTTGTTATTTTATAGCTTATGCACTATAAACACAAACATTTTCAAGTTTGTAAGTGTTCCCGTTTTTAAATAGAACTAAAACAAAAATCGCCTCAAAGACCATCCAACTTGACCCCTCTCTTATATGAATGTTCTTGAAACGGGAGCTCACTACAATTGGTTACCATTAGTTTTGAGAAAAGTTGTAATATTTATTGATTTCAGACTTTTCCCATTATTTGTACTGTGAGACCTAGCTTCTTGCCAAATTTCATAATTTTAGGTCAACGGGAAGTACCCTGTAGGTTTTGCATTTTTGAATAAATGTATGGAGATGAGGACATAAAATGCCATATCTTTTGATTGCGTCGTTGTAAAAAATTGAATTTTTCAGATCTTGTGTGGTTCATGGATCCTAATATATGGTATTAATTTCAACCTGATACCTTCACCCGTTCGTGAGATAAAGGGTCTTGACAGACAGACAGGCAGACAGACAGACAGACAGACAGACAGACGGACAACAAAGTGATCCTATAAGGGTACCGTTTTTTTCTTTTGAGGTACGGAACCCTAAAAACGAATAGATTTGGTCACGACCCGCACCTTTATTGATGTATATTTTTTGTATAATATTTAGCACTTTAGCCTGAGTGATATTTATCGACGATATGTTTACAGAAATATCACTGCTTAATTCTGAACTATTCGAAGAAATATCAGGTGGAGAGTTGACAATAACAACATAATGGAAATAAAGAAATTGCAAATCGATTCGTAGTTAGAAGAAGATTGATTGTTATAAAACCGTTTACCCGGAATGGGATTAGATGGGGATTTAGATCTTTCAAAACTCCAAAGTATTTGGGTGCCATTGTGATTCCTAACCTAACCTAACCTAACTAACCAACATGACCAAAACCTGGGCCGCCAGCACTTTACCTGATAGCTTACTATTGGAAACTTTAGCAACCGGTAAAACGGCCCCTTAATTTAATAAATTAATAGATAGATATAATGGATAGTTATTTTTTTATAAATATTTTAATCATCAAAAATGTCCCTTCCGTGAGTGTGACTAGACGGGTATATGGCCCCTTACGGCCCGTATACGGCCCTTTGTGGAATTCCTTGCGGGGTCAGCTTTTCCCAGATCCCCCTCAGCTACTATCAGATTTAACACTACAAGACAGAAATAACGCATTGCTTACCAATTAAGATGGAATGTCTTACATTTATACTGCGTTTTGTCTTTGGATTAAAATATTGAAACAAAAAACGTACTTCTCAAATGAAACACGTAAAAGAAAACGAGTGAAAGAATACTCGGGTTCTTTTCTTATGCTTCGACTGCGCGCGAATGTGAATTGACCATCTGAAGACAATATGCAAATTTACGCTCGAAAAAAGAGAAATAAAATGTCGCGAGAACAAAATGGAAGCAACTACCTTTTTATTTCTCTTTAGGGTTCCGGGGGTAAAAGCTTTTGATCCATCACAGTTTTGAAACGACTACAAAAATGTATACAAGGTTATTTTTTTTGGACCTGATATGCGTATGCCCACATTATTAAAGAAGTCAAAAACAACAACTTTTGTTTTACGACTTTGCTAACAACACACGAAAAATTTTCGACACCCCATACTATAGTAGTCACGTGACCGACCCATTTTTTATGGGAAAAAAGGTCCAAAAAACTCACCTAGTATATGTAGCTAATGTTTTCATATTTATGAAGAATGCATGCATCGTTTCCGACAATGACGGAGAAGACGCCGACGGTTCAAGTCCTGCTGTCTGTCTTTTTTGTCGAGATTATGATGCATGTTGGGTTAATTTTTGATACAGAGATTTAAGACCAAGTTTTCGTAACGTAACGTAAAATTATCGTAACGTCCCGTCAGTCCCAATGTTTTTCTCTGTCGTGAACAGTTTGCAATCTGCCATGTCACTAGGCATATCACTCTATCAAAGAGGAAGCTCGGCAGGACCAACTTTTCGCTAAAATGTCCGCCACCCACATCACGGATAGCTCATAGCATTCATAGTAAAGAAATGTAAGGTTGGATAAATTTAAAGAAATCATCATCATCATCATATCAGCTGAAAAACGTCCACTGCTGGACATAGGCCTCCCCTAAAGATCTCCATGACAACCGGTCCTGCGCTGCTCGCATCCAGCGGCTTCCCGCGACCTTGACCAGATCGTCGGTTCACCTACCAACGCTTCGTCTTCCGGTACGTGGTCGCCACTCTAGAACCCTTATGCCCCATCGGCCATCGGTTCTTCTTGCGATGTGCCCTGCCCACTGCCACTTTACTTTAGCGATTCTCAGGGCTATGTCAGTTACTTAAGTTTTTCTGAGGATCTCCTCATTTCTGATTCGATCGCGCAGAGAGACTCCGAGCATAGCCCTTTCCATAGCCCTTTGGGTGACTTTGAGCTTTCTGATAATGGCCCATCGTGACCGGCCACGTCTCGGTGCCTTATGTCATCACTGGTTCAAGCTGTTTAATTCTGTCATACTCGAAGGGAAAACGCCACAGGCATGGCACAGAAGTGTGGTGGTGCTCTTCTTCAAAAAGGGTGATAAGACCCTGCTGAAGAATTACAGATCCATCTCACTTCTGAGCCATGTCTATAAGCTGTTCTCGAGAGTCATTACGAACCGTCTCGCGCGCAGGCTCGGCGACTTCCAGCCTCCCGAACAAGCCGGTTTCCGTAAAGGCTTCAGTATTATAGACCACATACATACGCTACGGCAAGTTATACAGAAGACCGAAGAGTATAACCAGCCATTTTGCCTAGCGTTTGTGGACTATGAGAAGGCCTTCGATTCGATCGAGACGTGGGCCGTGCTACGATCTCTCCAGAGGTGCCAAGTCGACTATCGGTATATTGAAGTGTTGAAGGATTTGTACAAAAACGCCACTATGTCAGTTCGTCTTCAGGACCAGGACCGAAAAACTATCCAATTGCAGCGAGGAGTGAGACAGGGAGACGCCATATTTCCTAAACTGTTCACCGCTGCATTGGAAGACGTCTTCAAACTCCTGGACTGGAAAGGACTTGGCATCAACATCAATGGCGAGTACATGACCCACCTTCGATTTGCCGACGATATTGTCGTAATGGCTGAGTCCCTGGAAGATCTCGGCACGATGCTCAATAACCTCAGTAGAGTTTCACAACAAGTGGGTCTTAAAATGAACATGGATAGGGCGAAAATCATGTCTAACGCCCTTGTTGTACCCACTCAACTCAAAGTTGGAGACTCTACGGTCGAAGTTGTCGATGAATACGTATACCTGGGACAAACAGTCCAGCTGGGTAAATCCAACTTAGAGGAAGAGGTTACTCGTCGAATCCGACTCGGATGGGCATCGTTCGGGAAGCTCCGCAATATCTTCACGTCTAAAATACCGCAGAGTCTCAAGACGAAAGTCTTCGACCAGTGTGTGTTGCCAATCTCAAATTGCCACTGATTTTTTAAGTTGATTATATCAGACTTCAAAGATTTGAGTCATCACATACAGTACAGTACTGCCTCAATCGTTTGCCAATGAATCGTTATATTTATACCACAGACCTAAAAATTCGCTACTGCTATGATTTGAACACAATTTCAATGTGGCTGTTTTCGAAGTACCTTCAGGGGCTTCCATGGATGATCACCTGGGCTGAAGTGGTTACCGCTAGTAGTATATTATCCAATAGCATAGCAATAGGTAGTAACAGTAGTAATAGTAATAGCTAGTAATACCTAATAGTGATATATTTAGTTATCTACCACTATTAGTAACCTACTCAGCTAACGTTGATACGTCTTATTTTTTTTACAGAACCCTCATCAATTTATCTATCTCCTCTTACCTACTCCCAGGAATTGATATGCGAGAGCAAATTTCTTGGTGAGAAAGTTTTATTATACCGTAAGTGGAGGGGAGAGGGAAGTTCAAGTGCTTTTGGCCACTGAAAATATTCGCGAGGACTTTTTAAGCTTTTAAGAGTGTCTCCGTTGCGTTTTAACGAATTCAAAGTAAGTAGGTTCTTTGATACTTTTTTTAGTTTATTTTTTAAAGTGTATCTGGATATTTCACGGATAATTATAAAAAAATACGGTTTAATTATTGAATTGGGGTTTTTTGGTTGATTAAATTATGCGTGTAATGTAAACTGTACTCCTTTTGTCTACATCTCAACCACAAAACCAATCCAATTTAAACTGTTTCACAGAGCAAGGCGCTGGGAAATAGTAATTAGAAACAAGATACTTACTCCCACTACCACTAAACCGCAGTTAAAGGGGATGCTCGATTGAAGGTATGCATCGCTATTTATAGTATTGTCTGTCCTATACAGGTTGTTAGGGACAGCCTTCCGAATACTGACGGGGCATAGTCAGTCAACGACACTGAACAACTTTCAGTGAACAAAACTTTCAAAAATCCGCGTCTCCATACAAAATTGTAAACTTGATCAGGCAGTTTGTTTGGAGAAGCCGATTTTTTTGTTTCTGAAAGTTTTGTTCACTGAAAGTAGTTCAGTGTCGTTGACTATGCCCCTTCAGTATTCGGAAGGCTGTCCCTTACACTTGCCCTAGTCTTATTTCGTTTTTACTAAAGGTTTGGGATTTGACGAGGGCCAAAGTTTTCAAGTTGCTCAATGGCCTCTGACTGCTATCTGAAACACTCTAGTAGATCACTCTCACTAGATGGTAGAGTGCGCATCTTTTTGTAGAAATATTTTTCGTATATCAACGTTTCAATAACATTCAATTGATACAATAAACGTTGCATATAACAACTATTAGCATAATTTTGTTTGACATAACCTACCTTTACTATAATGAACGTTTTCTATACTAACATTTGGCATAACTATCATTTCACCTAAATATCTTTCATATAAAATTTAATTGATATAAAATTCATTTGATACATAATTTTTTTATTAATTTTCTTATTATTTATTTAATTTATAATATTAAAAAAAAATAATCAATTAGTCCTTCCTACTAATATTATAAACGCGAAAGTTTGTAAGTATGGATGGATGTTTGTTACTCTTTCACGTAAAAACTACTGAATGGATTTTAATGAAACTTGGCACACATATATGTTAGGTCCTGGAATAACACATAAGCTACTTTTTACCGCGGTAAAACACTTCATTCCCACGAAAAAATGCATTTAATATTAATGAAGAAGGTTACTGACTAGAAATTCCAAATTTGGCATGTAGGTTTCTTATGAGGTCTAAGGGTGCTTAAGAAAGGGTTTTACAAAATTCCACCTCTAAGGGGGTAAAATAGGGGATGAAAGTTTGTATGAAAGTCCGTCCAGTTTTGAAGTTAGGATCTTTAAATTTTGTATTTAGGCTAATGACAAAAAAATTATATTTACGTGTCTGAGGATTTTTGAAAATTCAACAACCTAAAGGGTGAAAAGGGGGATGAAGTTTAAAATCCTTTATTTTTAAAGTAAAATCATTTATTATTTAGGCATTAGGGTTGTAATTCTGTGCAACGTTGTTGTCATTGAAATTCCACCCCAAATTCAACCCCTAAAAAAGGGAAAAGGGGTGAAAAAGTCTAAAAACTAATATGGGTATCGTTTGTATGGTTTATTGGGTTGCTGATTACGAAAACTACAACAATTTTGAAACCCAACGTGGTGGACGTGAAATAACATCTTCCCCTGGGGATGGAATTGGGGTGCGATAGGGTTGAAATTACTAAAAATCAATAGAAGTGTCGTTTCTATGATTATATGAGGATAAGGATAGCGGTTAAGATGGCGTTAGGGGTAGGGATAGGGGTAGGGATAGGGAGAGGGAGAGGGAGAGGGAGAGGGAGAGGGAGAGGGAGAGGGAGAGGGAGAGGGAGAGGGAGAGGGAGAGGGAGAGGGAGAGGGAGAGGGAGAGGGAGAGGGAGAGGGAGAGGGAGAGGGAGAGGGAGAGGGAGAGGGAGAGGGAGAGGGAGAGGGAGAGGGAGAGGGAGAGGGAGAGGGAGAAGGAGAGGGAGAGGGAGAGGGAGGTGGAGAGGGAGAGGGAGGTGGAGAGGGAGAGGGAGAGGGAGAGGGAGTGGGAGAGGGAGAGGGAGAGCGAGAGCGAGTGCGAGAGCGAGAGGGAGAGGGATAGGGAGAGGGAGAGGGAAAGGGAGAGGGAGGGCGAGGGGGAGGAGGGGGAGAGGGGCAGGGACAGGGATGGTTTGACGGATGGTTGGACAGACGGTTGGACGGACGGACGGACGACAGATAGACGGAAGGGTGGATGGATGGATGGTCAGATAGATAGAATCCCACGTGGACGAAGTCGCGGGCAACAGCTAGTTTATAATAATTTTTTGTAGTTATATGCTTATTTAATTAAAATTGTTTTTATTTTATTTTATTTGGGACAATAACAGCTTATGCTTAATTTCAAAAAAATTACGGGATATATTTTTTAAGCCAATAAAAACTGTCTACGTTTTACAATTTTAAGCGATTGTGGATTAGCCAGTATTTAAATTATATAAAAGGCAAAGAGGAGAGCACCGTTAAGTTAACATAAGATACTTCTTAGTATATAAATTATAGAAACATGCTATATGATGAATACTTATAATATAAATACATATAATATATGATAGTATAATAGATAAATAAATAAAAATATAGAAAAATAATGATATTCATAATTAAGAAGATTTGTTTTGTCCATAACCGAGACAGACACACCCTACAACATTCCATCAATTGAATATGATACACAGGATGCAAATAAAAGCAAATAATAAAAACGAAACGATAAGGCTTAATAAAATTGATCATAGGCGAGCGAAGCGAGCAAAAGAGTTCGGGGCACCCCGACACAGTTGGTTAGGTTGACATGAATGTATGCGCATGTCTGCTTGCCTGCATGCATGCATGCTCGCTTGCTTGCATGCATGCCTGCTTGCCTTTGCTTGCTTTATTTTGCATAATTCATGCTTGCTTGTTCATTTACTTAATTATTAATGTGGATATTATAACTAACCAATGAAAATAACGAACTGATATTATATGAAATGGGTATTATACGAAATGATGATTATATGAAACATTTTTATAGGAAATATTTATTATACGGTTTCAAATTATATGAAATGAAAATATGTGAAATGTCGATTATACGAAATAATTATTATATGAAATAAAATTATATGAAACGTTGTTATATCAATTAAATGTTATATTAAAGCTCAAGTCACACAGAGGCGGTATGATTGCGAAAGCGGTCCGGGGCGGTTTGGCGGGAACAAAATACCGCGCCGCGACCGCTTTTCAATGTGACAGGGTGCATATGAACTCATACTTTACAAAAAATACCGGCTCCGGAACGCTTCCGCTACCGCCTCTGTGTGACGCGGGCTTAAAAGTTGTTACACCATCTATTGTACACCATCTATTGCACACCTATCCAGGTTATGACTACGACCAACTTTGCTGAACAAGTCCCAAAAAAAAGAAGACATTAAGATTACACAAGCTCAAATTTCGTCGCCCTTTTAGCTAACCGTTACAACCCGAAATTGTTATGGGCTCTACTCAGCAACAATCTCAATCACAATCAGTTGTCGCAATCTGCAGATTGTCAACAGATTGCAACGTAAGTAGGCAGATTGGGGCTGACTTCCAACTAATTGTCAAATTGTACAATCCAATCTTAGCAATTTACAATCTGTCAAACAAATTGTGTGGAGCGTGATCGCATGCAATTTTCATACATTTAGCTCTATGGTCGCAATTTTGCGACTCTATCTAGAGGACGAATTCTATCTAATCTGTGGCTGTATTAGTTTTTCGGGTAAGAAAGTCAGAATATGTAACGTTGACATTTTTCTATTATTCGTCTAAACATATAAATAAAACTACCTTAACCCATTGTTTTCATTCATTTAAAATAATTAAACGATTGCTTGTGAACGTTTTATTAAAATACAACATTAAGTTTCTAACATTTGGGTTTATAATAAACATTTTTTTAGTTACTTTTATTTAGTTTTGTAAGTATTTTAAGTAATATTTTAGGCAACTGTAACACAACTAAGTATAAATGGAATCTAATAATATTTAAAAAGTAGAGTTTCCTCTAGAGAGTGTTCTTAATGTAAACATTGCATTAATATATTCTCGCTAAGTGCTCTATGTACATAAGACAGTAATTTTCTAAATTTAAGCCTCTAGTTTTCTTAATGGAAAAGATCTTGCTAACTGTTCTATGTTCATACAACAAATAGCAAGAACATAAATGACCACCTATGCAGATATTGCAAACTAAAAACACGATATATCTTTGAAACGGTAAACGATACAGAAATGACGATTAGAGAGAACTTGTGCGTAATGATAAGACCGATCTAATGGCATTGTCAGTGTAGATATAACGGTTAGCTAGAAGGGCGACGATTTAATTGTCAAAAAACATTATTTGTAAAAAATATAACAAATCTAAAGATGAAATCGGACGACATTTAAGACGAACAATTTTCGAACTTGTAATTTTATATATCAAACTTAAAATAAAATCTTTATTTTGTGCGTAAATTGATAACCTTGAAAACAACTTTCAAATATAAAACAAATGAAAAAAAAATGTTTTAGAATTACAAGAATTATGATCTCATTAATCTGTAAGAAAATTTCAGCAATTTCATAGTTAAAGACCTATTATGATAAAATTTAAACTAAACCAAATATAGAGCTTTTATCTGCTTGTTCCGTATAATGTACGTTGCAGCCACAGCCGTGTGTGCAGAGGGCGTGCTGCGGTTTTGGTAATTTGGGTAATGCAACCAGGCCGGGGGCATGAATCAGCTACAAGTTGGTATTTGTTGAATCAAAATGAGTGAATGAGATCAAAATGATTCCAAACTTTCCAAACGGTTTCACACTTGGATTACTGCAATAACTTATAAGAAAACTAGCGATCCGCCCCGCTTCGCACGGGTGCAATGCTGATACTAAATATACTATTTATAGGCACGCCCCGGCCGGTACCGCCGCAACCGCTATGTCCCTGTATTTTATATCTGTAATATCTTCGAAAATATTCATTTAAATTTCATGCTCTAAAGGGCCTTATTAATCTATATTAAATGCACAATATATTTAAGGTACTCAATTGGATAAGGATTAATGCTGTATTGCTTACAAATCCTTCGTGAAAAAAATAAAGGATAAAAATGGTTATTCTCGGTCATCCCTAAGAGATAGACATATACCACTGCGGACTTTTTTGTAGAACTTTTTAAGGTGTACAATACTGTAGTACATTATTTTGATCTGTCTCGTAGGGTTCAGTCAGCGTTTGCAATGTAAGCCTAAAAAATAGAAACCTCTAAAATTATCAGTGTTTCTCTTCTATATTATGCATGTATTATACACAAAAACCTTTCTCTTGAATCACTCTATCTACTAAAAGAAACCGCATCAAAATCTGTTTCGTAGTTTTAAAGATCTAAGCATACATAGGGACAGACAACGGGAAGCGACTTTGTTTTATACTATGTAGTGATGATGATAGTGATAGTTTATTTTTCCACTCTCCAAATTTTTGGCTCTTAACTCCGAAACGATATCGGTACGATATTGGCGCAATATCGGCGCAATATGAGCGCCGTTCCTTTGTTTTCGGTACTGTTGTGGTGACAATTAATGGCCTAATAGTTAGGGTGCTGGCTGCAATTTGGGTATATGATTTGCTCATGATCCATAATTATAGGGATGATAGATCAGCTCAATACGAATCGATTTGGCCCTTACAAGTTTTTCTGTGCGTCGCTGCGTTTTTGAGTTTTTTTTTTAAATGGGCTTACACTTGACCTCCATCTAGTCTTGAAGACAGAGATGAGGTCGACGATGGAACGAGCTTACCCAGAAGAAGCCTATTCACTCGCGACTTGAATAGATTCGGGTTATACGAACTCGGGAACACAGACGCAGGCAGAAAATTCCACTCTTGTGTGCATTATAAAAGATGTTTCAAAGCGCTTTGTGCGAATGTGCGGAATATCAACCAAGTATGGGTGATATCCTGCGGTGCGTCTGGACGCCCGATGGTAGAAGGGAGATGGTGGAATAAGCTCGTGGAGCTCTAGTTAAAGCAAGAAAAATGAAAATAAGATACTAAATAATGTTTTTTTGGTCTGCCTTTGTGGCTCCTGTTTAAAATACTTCTGAAGATGTAGAATATCGAAGAGGCAGACATGCAGGGCTCTGCATTATCACGGGACGAAGTAGTGAACTTTTGCCTTTTGAAGAGCTGTAACTTTACGACGCAGGGCTATTATGGTGGCAGACCATTTTTCTGGGGTTTTATACGTTGTATTTAATCAGATAGTCATAGTCTGCCAGGTGTACGTACGAGTACGTTTCATTATCCAATTTCAAAAAAGATAAAACTTAATTCCTCAAAAACGCAGGGGTATGGATGTCCGCCAATATTTTTTGTACCTTCTAGAGGATGCTCCTTATCATCAGTCAAAGAGGCAGATATGAGCAAATCATATAGAAATTTGCCCTTCATCAACCTTACTCTAAGGATCTAGGTCGAAAAACAAAATAAAAATTATTAATTGTCAGCGGATATGCAGTTTCATTAGGAATTCACATTTTGTTTTTATCATTATTAAAGTTTTCAACCCATGTTCCTCAAGGAAAGATATTCATTGTTATGGTCCGAGTTTTTGAGTCTTATTATTTTAATCATTTTAAAATGAAAAAGGAATGTGGAATTGCGCTAAAATGAAATATCCAATAGCCAAGCTCAGCCGTTTATTATGATGATGATGAGATACAGTTTAGTTGCATTCCTTTTTATTAAATACAAAATTATGCATGAAACAAAACCAATACCGAAATTTTTTTGTAAAGTGAGCACGAAATCCCAATTTACACGATCGAAATAATAATTTTAATCAACGGAAACCCGATTCCAGTGTCGGAAGATTAATTTGTTTAATGGCGTAGTTTGGAGCTACCCGTTCCAAAATAACAATTATTGTATCGGTTTATAATAATCCGTTTTATGTACTAGAAAGATATATTATTATTTATTGTGAAAAGTGGAGCTATTAGTAACCAATTTCTAATTATTGTACAGTAAAACCTAAGAAACATAGATCTAAAAGAACTACAAAACCGAATAAACACACAAACCACTCAAAGCAGAGACCTAAACAGTAAAATTGTATTATACGGTATTGCAGAAAGCCCATGGGAAACCGAAAATGATTTGTATAGTCGATTAAAATCAATATTTGCTGAAATCTTAAATATAAATATAGCGGGTCTTGTTGAAGACCTATTTAGGATCGGAAAGAGAAGTAGTCGCAGACCGGTGGTTATCGACTTCCAGAGCAAAACATTGGTCAAATACATTATAAAAAACAAACGATACTTCAGAAACTACGGAATAGGCATATCGGAATATCTCGACGAGAAATCCTTAGAAGAAAGGAAAGAACTGACCAAAATCTTACATATTGCAAGGAAAAATGGTAAACAAGCAGAAATGCGCGACAATAAGTTATTTATAGACGGAGTTGAATACAGTCAACAAACACAAATCCAAGAAAACCGCCCGGAACACGATCAACAGAGGTCAACAAACGATTCAACGATCGAAACCACGCAAAGACAAAATATCAGCCAGCCCTTTCGTTAACTACCCTCAGGAAGACGACATCGAAGATAGCGACGGAAAAAACTTCAAAATCAAAATATGCAGAGCTTACGAAACAAATTGCACATACTAGAATCGTACATACACGAAAATAATTTACAGGCAGCCTGTCTTAGCGAAACATGGATCTCGAAGAAGCAAGAAGGTCTATTCCAAATCTCAGGATATAAATTAGCGACGGGTTTTTGTCGGAGCGAGCATGCTGGCGGTGGAACCGCTATATTTGTACGTGATGGAATAAGCTTTACAGAAAGATCTGATATCGCAAATCTATCAGTAGAACACGTTGTAGAGTGTTGCGGAATTGAGCTACCCGTACAGAACGTTCTTTTAATATGTATCTACAGACTAGATAGAAAAATTGAAATATTTTATGAATTACTGGAAAATATATTAGATAAAATTAGGTCAAAAGATGCAAATAAACGAATAATGATCGGAGGAGATTTTAACATTGATTTTATGTCTGATTGTAAGGACACACGAAAACTTTCAGATTTGATGCTATCAGCTAACCTGTATTCTTTACATAATAATCCGACTAGAACTACAAGCCAATCATCCACTTGCATTGATTTAGTTTTTTCCAACATGAAAGATGACGTCATTTATGAAGACAACAACGGTATTTCAGACCATTGCGGTCTCATACTAACATTTAAAGATAAAAACCGAACTAAAATACGGGGCAGGCAATTTTGGTTTTTAACTAAAAGGATCTTTAACATGGAAAATATGCAAAATTTTAAATCCGGCTTACAAACCCTCGACTGGGAAAAAATCTTGACACATAAAGAAATTAATCAAAACTATAATATATTTCACGATACTCTACAAAGCATACTTAATAAAACAATACCAAAAAATTGGATAAAAAATCGTATTTTAAAGCGAAAAACATGGCTTACTAACGGGTTAAAACAATCTTGCACAAATAAAAGACTTCTAAAATTATTTATTAACCAAACCGATAATGATATCTTACACAGATACTATAAAAAATATGAAAAGCTACTTAAAAAATGCGTAAAAACACTAAAAAAGAATACATACATAAAAAGAATGAATAAATCTTATAACAAAAATAAAACTATGTGGTCAGTAGTAAGCGAGATAACAAACAAAAAACGCATAACACCGCATAAAAACCTAAACCTACTGATTAAAAATAAGCTTACGGATTCCCCCGTCCTTATCGCAAACACTTTCAATTACTACTTCGTGTCCGTTGGTGAATCATCCAACGGCGCACGCGGCCGTCATGTGCGCGACCCGGTACCCAACTCAATATACCTCTACCCGACCACCGAGCGCGAAGTCGCTACATTGATACGCACAATGCAAAATAAAATTTCATGCGGCATTGACGATTTACCTCCTAAATTAATAAAGTTTTGTGCATCGGAGTTAACGAAACCGATCACAAAACTCATTAATCAATCTTTTACTGAATGTCGTGTACCGGATAAACTAAAAGTTTCTAAAATACGACCAATTCTGAGAAAAGGAAGTGATCCTAGCGACCCCAGTAACTATAGACCGATAGCTCTACTGCCCTCGATATCAAAGATATTCGAACGGATTATGTTCACGCGATTACATAATTTCTTTGAGAAATTTTGCGTACTAAATCCAAACCAATACGGATTCAGGAAAAAATCTTCTACTTCACTAGCCGTAACAAACTATATACAGGAAGCATTAAATTTTATAAACAATAAAAAATATGCCGTAGGAATCCTCTTAGATTTAAAAAAAGCGTACGACAAAGTTTCGCATGAAATCTTATTAAAAAATTATACGATTTAGGCATACGCGGAAACGCATATTTCTGGCTAAAGTCCTATTTAGAAAATAGGATGCAATTAGTACAAATAGAGTACCACAATCAAACATCAGGAGAAATAGAAACCGTGCTTTCCGAGACCCGTAAAGTAAATAGTTCCATTCCTCAAGGCAGTGTATTAGGATGTATCTTGTTTTTGGCTTACATTAACGATTTACCTGATTCCATTGATACCCACTGCACTATGTTCGCTGATGATGTTTCGCTGCTAATTACTTGTAAAAATAGTGAAGAATGTAACGAATTACTAAACCACCACTTCGAGACCGCCAATGACTGGATAATCGAACATAATTTAGAAATAAATATAAAAAAAACTAAAGTAATCCAATTCCACCCAACCCAGAGGGAACCCTTACAAATAAACTTTTCGATAAACAATGTAAAAATTGAAGAGGTGAACGAGTTCAAATTATTAGGAATAACAGTAGATAGACACATAAATTGGAAATCCCACGTATACACTGTCAAAACGAAACTATCGCAATTCGTCTACGCCTTAAGTATGATTAAAAGAAATACGAACTTTCAAACAGCCCTATCAGTTTATTATGGCTATGCGTACGCGTGGCTTAGATACGGCATAATTCTCTGGGGAGACAGTACTGAGGTGAATGAAGTATTTGTCATGCAGAAGAAATGTATCCGCATTCTAGTTAACATCCGAGCAAGAATAAGCTGTCGGCCATATTTCATTGAGAACAAGCTCTTAACGCTCTCCTCTATTTATATATTAGAAGTAGGTATATTTGTACATAAAAACCAACACCTCTTTAAGAAAATGTCTGACGTATACAGCAGAAACTTGAGACACAAAAATAGATTGGCCTTGCTAATTAGTAATATGACCATATACAGTAATAGTCCTTACAATAGATTTATTAATATTTACAATAAAATCCCTGAAAGCATCAAATCCGAAGAAAGTGACAGAGTATTTAAAAAGAAGCTTAAAGATCTGTTATTAGGTAAAGCATATTATTCGGTAAAAGAGTTTTTGACTGACAAATATGTATAAGTTGGCACGTATTGGATCTCAGGTATAATTATTATTTCAATATTAACGAATTGCATGTAATTTAAATCTAGGCTAGTTTTGACATTTGATTTAGTAATTTAATTATTTTTTCGTCTGACAAAGATTGTAAAATAGTTGCTGTGCCCGAACAGGGTGTTGCATGCCCTACTTAATAAGTTTGACATGTAATGTGCAATGAAATAAATAAATAAATAAATACCGGAGCACAATATTCAGCCGTAGAGTAAACGAGGGCTAGCGCGGTTGTGCGGAGAACGTTGGCATCTGCTCCCCAGCTGGTACCGGCTAATCTAAACACTAAGTTGTTTCGTGTCTGTAACTTGCGGGAGAGCTTTGTGAGATGTGCTTTGTACGTGAGACTCCGGTCTAAGGTGACACCTAGGTACGTAGGATGAGGATTATGTGTCAGGTTCACTCTATTAAAGTTTACCCTTAGCTCTCTATTCGCAAGCTGATTGTGGAGGTGAAAGCAGCATACTTCCGTTTTGCTAGGACTAGGAGTGAGTCTCCAGGTCCTGAAATAGCTGTTAAGCAACTTAAGGTCTTCAGTAAGTGTAGTCTCCAGATTGTTGAAATCTTTATGTTGGGCAACGAGAGCAATGTCATCTGCATAGGCAAACAGCCTCGAGTTGGTATGTGGTAAGTCGTGAGTATAGAGGTTAAAAATGGTAGGAGCAAGAACAGACCCCTGTGGTAACCCATTATTAATCTTTCTCGTCGTACTTACACCGCTGCCGAGGTGGACTGTGCAAAGACGTTCTGACAACATGCTGGAAGTCAGTTGCACGACATTATTGTTTCGGACCACTGACGTCAACTTGTAGAGCAAACCCTGTCTCCAGACCGTATCATAGGCGGCGGTTAGGTCGACAAAAGCCGTTCCTGATTTCAGGCCTTTATCGAAACGAGGCTCCTTATGAGTTGTTAAAGAGAGGACTTGATCCTCACAGTTGCGACCTTTCCTGAAGCCGGCTTGTTCGACAGGGAGGACTTGTTCCACGAGTGGGTTCAGACGGTATAAGAGGAGCCTTTTCAACAACTTATAGCAACAACTCAGGAGGGCTTTTGGGCGGTAGCTTGAGGCTTCAGAGTCATCTTTCCCAGGTTTAAGCAGAGCAATGATCTTGGTTTGTTTAAAAGCCTTCGGTAACGTGTTGGTAGCGAGTATGTTGCTAAAGAACTTAGCTAGCCAGCGAACAGTTTTAGGGCCAACATTAAGAAGGAATTCATTGTATATACCAGCAGGAGCTGCTTTGCCTGGTTTTAGGCCCTTAGTGCCGATTGCAACTTCATCCTCGCTAAAGGGATCTTCAAGGTGATGATTTATGGTCTCTGGTGTTAGAGAGGCCTTGAACTTAGTAAACTCCTTCATGAGACGTTTCGTTTGTTCGGGCTCTCGTTTCGCTCTTGAAGTTTCTACTATTCTATCGGCAATTAGGTTTGGGTTAATAGGACTTATAGCTTTCCGTCCAGACTTTTTCCCCGTGAGTTTATTTAAAATCGCCACGCTGTCCGACTGGATCGTTGGAAGTTCATTTTCTCGACTGTGTCCTTCCACTTCTGAGCCCGATTGCTATCGAGGGACACTAGGAGTTCGGCCCCCACGCTACAGTCACCTGTCCTCAGGTACTCGCCATAAAGGTGGTCGCTCTCTTCACTCCAGCCCGGTACATATTCCTTTCTGAACCCTCTTGGTATGAAGACTTTCGCAATTTCGATCATCAGACTAGCAAACCGATGGTAATTGTTTGCAGTCGGAGGTATCCATCTGATATCCGAGTCTATTTTCTCAGCGAAACTAACCCACTCTGCTCGAGTAAAGTTCCATCTAGGGAGAGGTAGAGAGTTAGTCACAGGTATTTTAATACCTACTTTAACCAGAATAGGGCGGTGCTGGCTGTTAGGGAAATCTTTGAGAACTGTTCTACTTTTAGGTAGAATCTGGGCGGCAGAATTCTGTGTAATAATTGTAAGGTCCGGATTATAGTCCCTTTTCCACTGCGCTGAGGGAAAAGATCCCCTATCTTTGGCATCAAACACTAGATGTAAGTTGTTTCCCTTGGCCCATTGTGCCAGGGCAATGCCATTGTCATCGTCGCTACTGTAGCGCCAGCTAGTATGGTGACTATTAAAGTCGCCGGTATAAACAGCAGGGTGGTTTAAGACAATGGGGCCGTTGTTAGCCCAAGTTGTAAGAGGAGGTTTGTATATGTTGGTTATTTTTAAGTCACCAACTGTACTACAATGATAAAGTTGTTAGCGTTGTCGTAATAGTGGGTAACACTGGCATCTACGATGTTCTCTCTACAATAGGTGGCTATACCATATTTAGGATGATGTAGTGCCTTCAGTAGCTTGAAGCCTGGAATGTGTCCCCTTGCATCAATATCCTGGTCGTCTTTAGTGTGAGTTTCTTGCAGGCTAATAATGTCAGCCTTATGTTCGCTGAGCAACCTCTGAAGATACTCACACTTAGCTGTACTCATTCCTTCTACGTTGAGCTGGATTATACGGACAGATGTCCCAACATCCTTTGTAAAGTAGCCCTGAGAAGGGCTGTTTTGAAAACTTGGTAATTTCGATAATGACATGCTTTTTTGTAATGCGAGACCTTATGAAAGGCAGGTGCAGCAGCCAGAGTTTGGTAGTTCGTTTAGCACCACCCGGGGGACACGTGCAGGGTTTCGGAGGGTTATTTCCTACGGACGTGAACAACCTTCATCACCTTGACGTGTTTTAGTTAGGGGGTATTTGTATAATACCCCCTAACTAAAACATACAACACATATTCCAAGTTCTAGAAAAGTTCCCCCACCAGCATTGGACGTTTTTTGTGGGATTTGATGTAAATAATAATATTATACAGCGCGTTGGGAACAAGTTTGTCCATGACGGTTACTTTCCGCGCATGGGTGACAGGCGGAGAGCCAGTGAACGATTCACTCGCCCCCTGGGGGGAGCCGCGCTCACCCCCGCGACTCAATTTTAGGGTTCCGTACCTCAAAAGAAAAAAACGGAACCCTTATAGGATCACTTTGTTGTCCGTCTGTCTGTCTGTCTGTCTGTCTGTCAAGACCCTTTATCTCACGAACGGGTAAAGGTATCAGGTTGAAATTAATACCATGTATTAGGATCTATGAACCACACAAGATCTGAAAATTTAATTTTTTTACAACGACGCAATCAAAAGATAAGGCATTTTATGTCCTCATCTCCATACATTAATGCAAAAAATCAAAACCTACAGGGTACTTCCCGTTGACCTAAAATTATGAAATTTGGCAAGAAGCTAGGTCTCACAGTACAAATAATGGGAAAAGTCTGAAATCAGTAAATATTACAACTTTTCTCACAACTAATGGTAACCAATTGTGGTGAGCTCCCGTTTCAAGAACATTCATATAGGAGAGGGGTCAAGTTGGGTGGTCGCGGAGGCGATTTTTGTTTTAGTACTATTTTAAAAACGGGAACACTTACAAAGTTGAAAATTGGTATGTTTATAGTGCATAATCTATAAAATAACAACAAATAATAAAATTTGGTCAAGCGCGTGTCGGACTCAAAAAATCTAGCACATTAACTTACTGAAATTTCAACTAATACAATTATGATTATTTGGTGGTACGGAACCCTCGTTGCGCGAGTCCGACACGCACTTGGCCGGTTTTTTTGACTTCTGCGCATTAACGGTCACGGACAAAGTTATTTTGTACGCAGTATACAAGGTGTAAATTTAGTAAACTACTAAAAGTTGTTTAAGTGTGAACAGTGCAAATGGGTGAATATCCCAACAGCAGTTTTTGAGTGTCCGTGCAGAGAACCCTGTGTAAAATGCATATTTTGTCTCAATATTTTTTGTGGTGTAGTACAACTTAACAAAGTGATATGTCTCCATATTTAGATTGCAGCAAACATTACTATTTATTTTAATAAAAATAAAAATCTACTTTTTTAAACATGAGGTGTCCTAAACTCACTTTTTGTAGAACACGCACTCGCCTCAAGGTTTTCGTTTTATCCATTTTGGTTCGAAGCCCTAAAACTGATTTTAAGGCACCATTATTTAGCACTAGCTCTAAAACTTGTTGATTGCTTCTGTTTAGTATGCCGATCTCGTTTTCGATATCCAGAGGTTCGTTTACGTCTGTCCCTTGTCTGTCCCATCTTGTTCGGAATTCTGAACACCGATTGAACTACGTACCTGTCTTTTATTTGATAATCAATTTTGAATGGGTCTACCATAAAGGGGCGAAGGTATTCTACTGGAAGATTTCAAGAATGTAGAATATCAAGTGATGAAATAGTTATACGTGGTATATGGTGCTATGGAAGAATAAGTTAAGAATAATTTTCACTTAAACACTAGTAGGTAAGATGCCTGTAATCCAATTCATGTAATGACTAGATCCGGCTCTACAACATATATTTTTAAAAAAATTGGTACAATATGTCTGCAAAGCTCTATAACAAAGTACCCGATACTGTAAAAACCTACCTGCAAATAATTTTAAATGTGCCTTGTATAAGTTTTTGTGTGGTAAGAACATGTACAGTATCAATGAATTTTTAAATAATTAATAAAAAAAATATAAAAAAAATCTATTTCTTTTGAGATTTTTAGATAATTAATATTTTTCTATGTTCTTTAACTATGTTTTAGATAATAAATATTTTATAAAAGTGTAATGATAAATAATTTCAGTCTCTCTCTGTTGCATGCCAATTTTGGTTAAATGTGTCATACACCATAAAATCTGTGTTGTTACCTTCCACCACATTTTATGCAATACAGTCTATTCTATTCATAATTACGCGCCTTATATAAATTAATCGATAATTTCAAATCTGCTTTTTTAGGTTAAATTTTTGATTTTTTTATTACCTAGTTTAAATTTTTATGTTTCAGTAAAAGCAACGGTCTAAGAAATATTAATAACTAGAAGTTAAGTATGAATAGACGCTCCCTGAACACTTGTTAACTTAGGCTTGAAGGTACGTGCCTTAACTAATTCATTTCGATCATATTCTAGTGATGTGATAAAATCTTCGCCAGGAGTTTATTCGAAATTGAAGAGTAGTGTCCTTGTACCTAATTAATTTTATACTAATTTAAAATGCAAGACAGATGTTTGCTAAAAAGTCAATAAAAAGTTTCGACACAAAAAAAAATACAAGATCGATCCCAACTCAAAGGCTGCCGATGACACTAGCGATGTTCTCACGTTAGACAGCGATAAAACTCTTTGCAGCACCATGACCTCCGTGGTCACCATCTTGTGAACTAATGACTGTTTATCCCACTGTCAGTCAACACACTGCCTGAACTGGTAGTTCTAGAAGCATTGAATGTTTCATTGGGGTTGATTCTTCTCGTGAAGGCACAAGTTAACCTTACTAAAATTCTTTTTAAGTCACCAGGCTGAAATGACTTGGCTTAAGGCCGGTATTTCACTGGGACACCACGGTGGCGCGACTGGTTGCGCCACTGGTGTCCGTAACTAGACACCAGTAAAGACACCAGTAAAGACACCAGTAAAGACACACCCTGCGGCCACAGTATTAAGGGCTATATTTCACTGGGAGTGGTAGCGCGACCAGCATCCGAACTGGTTGCGCCGCCAAATTGGTTGCGCAACCAAACAGACACCAGGTGAGTAACCCTCTTTAGAGCTGTATACATCTTGTTGGTAGTGGCGACTGGTTGCGCTGCCATATGGTGTCCCGGTGAAATACCGGCCTAAGGCCTAGTAGCCGGAACCACTGGAAAAACGTGTCGTCTGAAGCACAGAAACGCTCTATTTGCGATGCCAGTAGCGGTCTCTCATCGGGGTTTTGACCACGGTCATCGTTACTTGACTTTAATGATTGTTTTTAAAGAGTTGGCCACGAACTTTTTTATATACGCCACTATAGTTATTGCAATCCTACTTAAAGTAAGGCCATCGTAATAGGCCCGTTGTGACAGCTGTCAAACACATTAAAACTTACAACGTACAAAGAAAAATGAACCCTGTGTGTTGGTGTTAAGGAAACGTCAAAATGGACTTCATACGGTGGCCCTACTATAAACGCGTATTTTCGTATAAGATTTATTTTTAGTCCACTTTCTAAAACACGAATACGAATTATCGATAAGTAGTAACAACACTAGTGATTGCGATCCTATGCGCGTCTGCTTGTAGCGATTGGCTTCAATAGTTCATTACTTACGGCAGGTGTTCAGAGTGTTGAGCCTTACCCTGTAATATTCGTCTTCGTGAGCAGACAGGGACGAATTTAGGTTGTGAGTTTTGTTTAAGCGAAGTTTTAATAAAAACTTTTGTGCAAAACATTAACATCACAAAAAGTTAAACTGCGATTGTAACTGTATCACAACCTACACAAAAAAATTATGATTATAAAAAGTTTCAAAAATGACAATAATCAAATTAAAAGAATCCGAAATAACCTATCCACTAAACTTAGCAACTTTCCCAAAGAAACAAATTATATATAAATTAAAAAAGTTACACCCCATAACTTGACTTTATTTGTTCATTTTTTGTGAATAATAAACTATTTTATTTTTTATTTATTTATTTACTGTCTGAAACGGTGATATTTTTTTATGTGGCGACCATATTTAATTACATTCAAAAATATTTTACACGTTGTATCTATGTCCCGATTATTATTCATTTCTCAGATTAGTATGTTTAGGACACAAGTATTTTATACAGTAATTTATTTTATAAAGTCATTCGTATTTTTTTTCTGTATGTTATTTTTATTGTGCTGCACCCAAAATTACTACATTAAAAAAAAACATTCTACCGCTCAATACTCAATAAGACAATACCAACTTAGAACACCGATAAATTATTGAAATTTCGTTTGTCACCTTCCTAAATCCGTTCCTTAAATAAGGGTTATTGATTTAACTATTCCAGCCACGTCCAACATTTGGGAATTATACCTAATGACCCTGACATTATAAAGGGCCTAAGCCTTTGTCTTAGAATATAATATAGACGCCTTTTTAAATCATATATGTATATCTATAAAAATATAATTTTATGTTGTAATAAATTTTCAGGTAAGTACGTATGGTGCCATGCATGTGAGTTTCCCGCAGGAAACGTCAGAACGTAGGGGCCAAGAATATATAAGTAGGGGCACGGACCTGCCCGAGGAATTGCCACCTGTAGTTATGTCATCAGAGCCTGTTCAGATTGATGAAGAGGGAGAAAGAAGATCATGGTTTAGAGCAAGAGTCCATAATTCATATTTCAACCGAACCTGAAATTGATGATAACAGTAAACTTTCACCTCGTTCAACAGAACCAGCATTAACAGAAGCGGGTACCGCTTACAGCGGGGCCTTAAATGATACCCAGCTTGATGGTATGTACAGAGCCGGACTCAGATGGCACCGTAACTGAGTTGCCTTCGGCGTCGCGGTCGCGTCATCCGCTTAGGAACATTTTTATTTAAGGGACTATATTTAGATTAAGGGTGGACGGATATTAATGTGTAAGTAGCTGCGTGCCGGCGGCAATGCCGCCAAGATTACACTTGCTCAACCGGGAACGACATTATTTGCCTCCTCTAAACCCAGAACTAACAAGGTGCAATTCTTTTTAAATTCTTTTAAAATTTTTGCTTAATCGTACATTGGGTTTGGCTGGTAGGTACCAGAAAACAAGCTCTAATGAGCCGTTTTAAAAAAAAGAGAAACTGGTTTTCCTTTTCTTGATAGATGGCGTCGTTGTAGGAAAATTTAAGTGTCAACTTTTTTTTTACTGTTAATAAGTTCTTCATCCACTATCTTCAGCGCAACCTATCGACACCTTTGAGTACTCAGTTGACACTTAACTGTGAAAACAGATCATTGAAAAAAAAAACGGCCAAGTGCTAGTCGGAATCAAGCACAGAGGGTTCCAACTACTAAGGTAAAAATTACGTCTTACTTATGGACGCGCAGTCACCTATTTTATAGAAGTGTATGAATTCGGGCAAGTCTGACACTTACTTAATTTTTATTAATGTTGTTATTCTATATCTATACTACTATAGACATAGGTACCAGTTTTCACGCTTGTAAAAGTTCCCGTTTTTACGTTAAAGCTAAAACAAAAATCAAGCAAAAATAGCCTAAAGAGACATGTGTTTAGTAGGGGAGCCCCTTATTTTATTTTTTGTTGTTATAGCGGCCACAGAAATACATACATAATCTGTGAAAACTTCAACTGTCTAGCTATTACGGTTCATGAGATACAGCCCGCTGACAGACAGGCAGACCGACATCGGAATCATATTAATATGGTCCCGTTTTTCACCCTTTGGTTACTTTTTTCTTCTTTAAACTTAAGAGCTGTGCTCTTGTCGGTGGAGTAATCGCCAATGTTTCCTTATTTCCGCCAGTTCCTTCACCTCCTGATACGACTCGACCTGTACTTTCTCTTTTATTTGTTCCATAAAGGTTCTCCTCGGTCGGCCTCTTCCTCTCTTTCCCTCAATTTTCCCTTCTATGATTTTCTTAATAAACGAATCGTGTCGTATCATGTGGCCAATCATATTTCCTCTCCGGTTTTCTATAGTTTGTACGATAGATCTCTTTTCTTTAACCCTTTCAAGTACCCTTTCATTTTACACCATTTCTCTCCAGATCCTTCGCCAACACTACATCTCAAACGCCTCCAGCCTCTCTCTGTCTCTTTGTATCATTGTTCACGTTTCTCCCCCATAGAGTGCGATAGTCCGGACATATGATTTAACCTTTTTCAAATTTTAAGTGATACCTTTTTAGATTTATGTATATGTTTCTTCCGGTTGAAGGCTGGTTTGGTTATTACAATTCTATTCAATGTCTTGTGTGCATCGAGAGTCATTATTTATTATGCTTCCAAGATATTTAAAACTATTAACAGGTCAATTGTTCGTTGGCTTTTTGGATGCTATCATTATTTTAGTTTTGTTGGAATTTATCCTTAAATAAAAATTTTTAAATATAGAATCCATGGTGCTAATCAGAAACCTATAAATAAATACAAATTTAGAAAATTAGTGCTATGACACCTGTACATAAAATAGGGCCTCATTCAGCAAAAGCCGCGGCACGCAGGGTGTTATTTTTAAAGTGGTCTTATTCAGAGTGCATTATAGCTTGATTAGCTAATACAACATACACATCCATATTACATCATACATCATACCACCACCATTAGTGTAGGCAACGAAGCAGTTGACCCCCGCATTAAGTCCTCAGTCGATGAAACTTTGCTGGGGTATTACACTATATGAGACAAACCTTCTATACAAAATAAATCGATTCTTTTAGTTTTTTCATACATTTTTTGTAATTTTTGTATGAAAAAAGTAAAAGCACCGAGTTTTTTTTTTATAGAAGGTTTTTCTCATATAGTGTAATACCCCAGCAAAGTTTCATCGACTGAGGATTTAATGCGGGGGTCTTCAAACAACGATCCGCTTCGTTGCCTAGACTACATACATACATACACCATCATATTATATCTTCTTATTATTACATGTCCTGTTATGTGTAAATTTGTTAATTGTGCAAAAAAGAATAAATATACATTCTGGACTCCTGGTATACCTACCCAAATAAAAATATTCAAACATAAACTGAACTGCAAGAAAAACAACACAAAACTATTTTCAATCAAGCTCGACAATACCCCCCTTCAAAACACGCTGCAAAAACTATGCGGGTATTTCCGTACTGGCCTTTGTTTGAACTCCAAAGTGTTCGTAAAAACACAAACCCTATCAGACCAAAACTATCCTGAATTTCGGATCTATTTCGACTGATGTGACTGCCTTTATCTTCTCACTTTACAATACGAGTACCTCCTTCGCTCATATGAGTTTGCAAAAATTGCACTTTTTTTACCGGCTAGATTTTTAAGTAACTGTAAAATTGGACACTTAATTGGACTAGTAAAAACTCTTAAATATTTTAATAGTGCCTTACACCCTGTATAAAAAAGACAAAATCTTATATTATCTTTTTTTACCTAGGAATGTCATGTTGATCTTTTTTTGAAAGTGTGGGTGGTTTAAAAGAAAAAAAATTGACCTCTCCATACAAATTGCCCTCTCTGGTCGAACAGTTTGTATGGAGAGGTCGATTTTTTTTTTTTCATTTCCCAAAATATGTTTCTTTGGGAAAGTTGTTCCATTTCATTGACTGAGCACCCCCTTTCAGTTTTCGGTACACCGTCTCTTACACCCGTATACCAATCAGAGGAGTAGGAACCTGGTGACCTGTACTTTGTGTCTCTGACTTATTTCCGGCACCAGTCTCCCACATACAACACGGCGGACACTACATAAAACGAACGCAAATTTGAAATTTGAAATTGCAAGGTTGCGTAGGCCTGCATATTCAGTACAAAAAACCCTCAGATGCACCACGCGAATCGCGCGGGCAGGTGAGCACGGGGGTGCGGAGTGAAAAAAGTAGTTTTAGCGTAAAAAAGAAGTAAAACACCTGGAGGGTTAAATGACCTCGATGATCAGTTGGTGATGCAGACAAAGATGTTTTTTGTTACAATACCCAGACACTAGCGAGAACCTGTATAACTTTAAAGCGATTCGAAAGAAAATCAAATTTCATGATCATCCAAAATAAAAATAAAATCAAAAGAAGTCGAAAGCGAGTCCGATTCGCACTTTACCGGTTTTCTTGCCGTTAATAAAAGCTTAAATATGTAACCAACACTGTGCAGTTCATTTAATCTTATTTTACACTAACATTTTCAGAGAAATCTCGTGTAGGTAAATCCTGAAATAAAGCCAGGAAAGCCATTTGTATCTGCGCATTCAACTGCGGCAATTATAACAAAATACCACACAACCTGATAAACCGGGAGCTCTTGTTACCTCAAAAAGAAGTTCAAGAATAAGATAGTAAATTATAATAAAAAAATAAGATAGCAAATTAGACTTATCTTTGATATCAAGCCCGCAACAATAACTAAAGCCACGATCACACCTAGCTGAATTCAAAGAGTAATTCGGCATACATTGCTCGTTGAAGTAAGGATATTGCAATTAACATAACCAAGCCTCCCAGCAATGTATGCCGAATTAGTCTTTGAATTCAGCTGGGTGTGATCACTCCTTAACTGCTGCCCACGGCTTCTAGAGAAAGTTTGGGTTATCTCCATAGCACTTTTCATAGAAATCAGTGCCACGTATTAGCCATAAATCTTACAAATGGATGGATTCGATGGTAATGCATAGAAGAAACGTCTGGTTTGTCGGCCTAGCGTGGATAAAGGACCTACTTCTAAGGCAACTATTTAAAAAGTGTCAGCAAAGCAAGAAATCACAATCGCAAGAAAATCAACTATATCATACTGGTTGCATTTTTTTTATTTTGGCACACAAAACTAATAAAAAGTTACTATTTGTTGCTTATCGTAATGAACTGTAATATGCAACAAAATTCTTGTCTGTGTGCACTACGCCAAGACGAGCCAAGCGAAGCGCAAGGGTACTACCTACCTTTTCTCGAAGCGCTTCGTCATTTTTTGAACCCTCATAACTTGGGTTTGGATTATACCAGATAAACAAAATTTACATGATATGATGTCAATAGTGAATTTATTAAACATATAAACTTTCAATTGCCTAGCTCTTATACAAGGCTCTTATACTTAAAGTTTTATTGACTTCTAAAATACCCCAATTTCGCTATCGACTCACTCACTCACTCACTGATGGTCATTAAAAATTCTTAGGGTACTTCCTGAAGTCCTAAAAAGCTTAAATTTTTTATAAAAACTAGTATTAGTACACAAATACAAAAAAAATCCTAAAACTTGTAATTTTTACCCCCCAACCCCTTAAACCAGGGGATGGAAGTTTGCATGGGACTTCTAGCCGTTTCGCTACCGTTAGGTGGGTGGGCGTAAGGTGAAAAATCTATTCACTGTTCATTGCTTTTCTGTTGTACAATAGTTCTTGTAAGTACTTAAAAAAGAAGTGAAATCCCATAAAAACATTTTTATGTAAAATGTTGCCAAGACGAGACCATATAGCTCGCATTTTCAAAAAGTTAGCAGATATCATTTAGAGCCAAGCTTCTAACTCTACACGCCTTAACTCTACAAGCCCTAACTACACAAAACCTACACCTTAGTCAAAATATGTAAGGTGAAAAATGTATTCATTGTACATTGCTTTTCTGTTATACAATTGGGCTATGAATCGCGCCCAGTGGAGATCACTAGTAAGAGACAGAACACAAAGCTTTGAAATTAATCGCTGTCTTGAGCTTGACGCCCGACGCTGTAACTCTATGACCCTAGGTACAAATTAAGGTACTTAAAAACCATTAAACAGCTGGCTGGGAGCTGAAAAATATCTTAGAAACGCATAAAAATTGAGAAATACTACAAAGTTAATGAAAATGGACATTAAGATAGGTTAAAGGATATGTAATCATATAAAAACATTACTTAAAACAGTTAAAAGTAGTATTCGCAATGGTTTATAGGAATATCTTTCCATCAAGCATCAATTTAGAACAAAAATCTGCCTGTATTGAAATATTCATACGAAAACGGCCTATCGAAGCCGTTTTGGCGCGAAACTACGCGGTAGAATCCGTGTACAACTGCGCGATCTGTCGTTTTATATTACGAAGTATACTTATGGGGAAGACGGTCGTTGAGTAGGCGGCGGACCGAATCCAAGAAATATTGGCAAATGGATTAATCACATGAAATGTGATAATATGAGACTAAATTAATACGAAAGGCATTTCGTATAATATGTAGGCAGACGCTTAGGCCCCCTGTTCGAAAAACTGAAAAGTATAAAATGGTATAAATACTTATCGAACGCGTCTGTTTGGTTGAGTGCATGGCATGATGGAAAACTCAAAAAGTTTGGGTCTTCTTATAATTCTGACGAAAAATATATATGATCGGGGCAAGTTGGGAGCTGTTTGCGATGTTATTGAAGGAATGTGGTACTGTTCTGAGTAAAGCAGAGATTGTGTTATCGAGACGTGAAAATCTGGTACACGAGTCGATGCTAGCTTGGCAGTTGCGGCACTATCGACGATGACGAGTTTACAGTTTCCTTGTGTTTTGTACGATGAGGGCGTCATGTGGCGGCGCGCCTGGAGTTCGCTATCGTGAGCTGCTCGTCGGCATTACACAACTATCTTGCTTAACACTGTTCTGCTAATAGTGCGTTGAAGGATGGAAGTCCGTATCCTGAGTGCTATGAACAGTACGGCCACGGTGATGGTACGTTGGTTTCGTCATTGGAAATATCCAAAAGTATGTCTCCGATGTATCGATCACTATTTTTATTTATTAAACTGACACTTTTGGGCCGCAGCCTCGATTTCGGTCGGCTGTTGGTCCTGACTTGGAGAAATCCTCGTCTGTCCTACGGGACTCAAAATAAAAGACGACACAGACGTAAGTTGTTTCGATAGATCTTCTTATGTTTCTGTTTTCGCCATGGAGGTCAATATTTGGCTTCGGCCACCTTTTTAATTCATTAAATTGTCACTTTGGGGCCGCAGCCTCGATTTCGGTCGGCTGTTGGTTCCGACTTGGAGAAATCCTCGTCCACCGCTGGAATCACATTAGGCTTTTGCCTAACCCTGGCTTCGGCCTTTCACCAACAATGGGCTTCGGCTCCAACAATGGGCTTCGGCTCCAACAATGGGCTTCGGCTCCAACAAAGGGCTTCGGCTCCAACAATGGGCTTCGGCTCCAACAAAGGGCTTCGGCTCCAACAATGGGCTTCGGCTCCAACGGTGCTTCGGCACGGGCTTCGGCCCAAATCAAAAGACTGGCTAAGCCGGCATACCCTTTCCCCGTTGGGGGGAGCACATTGCGCACGTTGGTGTGTTGGTAGGTGCTCATCGTGGGCCGCGAGTGGTGGAGCGGACCATCTCTCCCACCTTTTTTATTTTTATTTTTTTTATTTTAAGATAAAGAATAGAAAACGGGAGAGCTATCATCTTAGGCCTCGCATAGGCAGGGCTTAAGATGAAAAGGGAATGGGGTGTGCCGTTTATAGCCTTACCTAAAACATGAATAGGTTACACTGAAGGGGCAGTGATAAGCACTTAAAAAGTGAAGCGATAGATAATAAAGAGTTACTAGGTTGAATCCTTTTGATGGCTACAATTACACTGAAGGGGCAGTGATAAACACTTAAAAAGTGAAGCGATAGATAATTAAAGAGTTACTAGGTTGAATCCTTTTGATGGCTACAATTGCACTGAAGGCGCAGTGATAAGCACTTAAAAAGTGAAGCGATAGATAATATAAAGGTTACCTACTTGTTATGAATCCTTTTGATGGCAACAACATGATCCTCAAAAAGAGTTTGGGCTACTATTCACATGTAGTAAGTCCTACCACAAGTCGATCAAAAATTTAATGTTTAGAGGCCTAAATAAAACATTCAATGTATTTTAATTTTCAGCTTTCTCCGGAGTTGTAACGATGTTGATCTACTTGGACACCCAGATTGATTACGTTTAAAAGCGGATTTGTCGGGATCAAAGGACCAAGTAAATAGATCATTTAAAAATTATGTGTAAGCACATCAATTGTATTGGTGTGCCCAAGCTTAACGAATTTGCTTTGTCTTCGGGCATAAAACTGTCATAGTCGGTGGATATCTCTCTAATTCCGTGCGGAATAGATAATGATATAGAAATTTGAGAAAAGATCTTGTGAAAGAAACTCGCTATGATCTTATTGTGTCAGTTCAAGGGACTGCGCTGCTGGAACACTTGTGTTTTGGCTAAATTAAAACTTTCTAACGAATATCTCGGTATTTGTCTGAATAGAAAATACTTATTCTATTAAGTAAGGTTATAGGTTCAGTTACAACGCGAAGAACTGAAAGCCCGTCCACCTGTGGCGATCAGTTATAATTATATTAATGGAGTGCTCACGTACCCGCAATGCGCGCGGACCTTTATCAATAAGATTGGCTACATAAGCCACATGCGAGCACATGAACGCTACCTACAAAGGAGTTGAAGCAGTCGCCATGACCGAAATCGGTCGGATAGAATATATATTTCTTGTCCTAACGAAACGGCCTAATAGCCAATGTAGATTTTATGAAGTTAGGGATTGTAGAGCTTGGTGGGATATACAATTTTATGAAGAAGACTTGCAGTGGGCATCTTTTAGCTATAGCTGGGATAATGTTAATATTTTTAAAATAATTTTACAGGTGAAAAAAAATTTGTTTATATTACATCCGCCTCCAGCACTAGAATTGTTAAAATAAAAACCGTGCAACAAATGTTTGCACCGTGTTGTTGGAATTGAACAAAAACAAAGGAATTCCTGACTTAAAGACAATTGTAGATATGTGATGTGATAAATAAGTGAAAAAAGTAGTGGTTAACATTTTTTTATTAAACTATAGCACAGAATATGTAATAGTACAAAAGTCGTGATTTGGAAGCCCTGCTTGAAATAATGACTCTAACTTGAGTACTAGCTCGTAGGGAAAACAAAGATGTGATCAATATATTTACCGAAAAGTACATCATTAAAATTAATATTATTTTTACGTTCAGTAGAATTATACATTGTTTTCGAATGCAAGCCAAAACACTCAATGGTTTTCAATTGACATTTAATTTTATAGCTAGAAAAAGGTAGTAGGAATTAGAAATGGTGGTATTTTAAAACATATGGGTACCTAATTACCTATTTAAAGTGGAATTAATGCTGTAGAAAGAGCGTTGAGGAGTTGATTGGTGTGAAATTGAGTGACAGGATTAAAAATAGTGTGATAAGTGTCTAAAATTTAAAATAGAAAGATGAGATGAATTGGTTACGTGGAGAGGATGAATGAGCGAAGATTGACGAAAACGATTCACTAGGTGAGAAAAGTTAAAAGTACCTTAAACCGACTATCGTGTATGAAAGGGTTAGTGAAAATAGAAAAAGCGAGTCAAGATCGTAGCAGGTAGGCAGGACTGTGGTCTCAGCCCAACCCGAAGGAAATGAGGCGTGATTAAATTATGTACCTATGTAAGTTAAAACATCTGTACAAAGTAGAAAATCGCAAAATTTCACAACCACAGGCAGGATTCGAACCTGCGTCTTCTGCGTAAGTACCGCAGACGCTTTTACCAACTAGGCTACTGTGGTCCTGCCCGATGTTGTGAAATTTAGCGACCTCTATACGCATTCCAACGTTGCGTTTGTGCTGCCACCTAGCAAGCATTTTTGCTGTACTAGCTCAACTAGTCCATCATTGCAGACAGATTTCGAGTTGAAAATTGGTAACACTACGTATAATTGAAAATGATTTTTATTTTGACACTTCCTGTGTTCGGATAAATCTACAAAGTAGAAAATCGCAAAATTTCACAACCACAGGCATGATTCGAACCTGCGTCTTCTGCGTAAGTACCGCAGACGCTTTACCAACTAGGCTACTGTGGTCCTGCCCGATGTTGTGAAATTTAGCGACCTCTATACGCATTCCAACTTTGTGAAATTTTGCGATTTTCTACTTTGTAGATTTATCCGAACACAGGAAGTGTCAAAATAAAAATCATTTTTAAAACATCTGGGTTACTCATATCAATTTGGTCTGAATGTAACAAGAGAAATGCGTATCACATTGTGGAAGGGGTATTCTGAAAAAAATAAACTATGTTTATTTATCTCCAGAGCTACTAAAATGTACTGTTTATTTATTTATTTTAGTTCTCACCTTCGTAGGCGCAGAATTTATTTTCCCATTTGCAAAAATCCTTAAATTCGTTCGTTTCTTTTTTTAAATGTTGAAAAAAAGGAATAAGAAGTCAGCAAAGACAGCTTGCGTTTATTTTTATAAGCTTAAAACCAATTTTTATTAGAGCCAGAGCCAAACTTATCCTGCACGCGCTATACTTCCAAAGCAAGTACTCGACCGGTCATTTGTCAGCATTTGGACAAGACGGTCATGAATTTGTTTCAATTTTAGTTTTATCTGTTGATTTGAGAGTTTAAAGTATAATTTTGACAGGATATTATCCAATAAACGTCTTACAAAGTGAACACTAAAGTTTTTGGATGGTGAGAAGCGGCTTTCATCGTGACTTCAATAATTTCCTCTATCAACTTATCGGAGTCATCGTGGTCACAGGCTTCCCTCGTCGTCGATTTTCTAGATGTGAATTCCTGTGTAAGTCAATCTTTCACTAGACATTGGCGTGTTGCCATAATTTTGTAACAATTCCTTTACTTTGCAACTGGCAAAATTCGTTTTGTAGTGAGATGTGATGCCATTAAATAAATATACAATATACAAGTACTCGACCAATAGCGAATTCAGTACAGTTTATTATATCTCAAAAGTTGATCAACTTCATAGGAAAGTGATCAACTTACGATTCCGTGTTATATTCCGGTGAAATATAAAATACGGGTACATTTTCCTCACACAAAACCCCGAAAATAACATGAAAATAACCAGTCGTTACAAGAGTAGTGCATTAATATCAAACTTCACGGTAAAGAGGGTACATGAGTCAGCTGAAACCCGGAAAACAACAGAGCCGGCTGACCCCAGTCCCGGTTTTGTGCCATTGATATAAAAGATAAAATCTTACAAGCATTTTTATTCGGATAACCCTATATGTATGTATTGGGATCATATTTTATAATTTAATAGATTTATTTAAATATGGAAAGTAAACCTCTGTCACAGTCATGAGTATAGACTTATGATTGACGTTGTACAATGCTAGGTTCATTCTTATTCACCCCACCTTTGGTTAATATATACCATTCGCAAATGGACCTCGGGCTCAGTCGTATGTCAGCCGTATCTAGTGCACAGTGTATTATAGTAAGTTACGCGAATAAACCAGTTACCTCAGTGATATAGACTTGTATTATTTATGTGGCAAATAATCCTGAAGTCCCTCGGGATGCAAACACTACACCAACAAACAAGTAAAGAAATGCAAAAACCATAGAACTGAACTAATTATTTTTATTTCGGACTGCCATACACAAGGAGTCAGGACAGTAAGCGACAGTCCGACCAAAAAATAAAACTTGAAAGTTTGAGAAGACTTGTTAAAAAAAATTGAAAAACGTATCTGTGGTTTTTGAAATGAGGTGAATAGCAAGCCCATTTTGTTCATAAAAAAAAATGTTACTTTGAAGCTTTGAATGGTGCTCAGAAGGTGGTAAGTGTGCAAAGTTCGTTTGGATAAGTACCCCCTTGCCTAGTTCTGCCGTGAAACAGCAGTGATTGCCCTGAGTTGTATCGATTTGGAAGGAGTGCAGTTACTGGATGTAAGACTTACCATCTTAGTTCATAGGGCGAGCAACGCTCTTTGCTATCTTAGTAGTGTTAATTAAAGTATATCACAAATACGAGAGTAGATACTGTTAGAAAAACCGGTGTTTTATAAGTAGGCATGCTAACATGAGTATAGCATCACTAGTTTAAAAAGGTTAATTGTAAACTCTTTGGTACATTTCCGCTCTACTCTATTGCAAAATGTCATCTGTCTCTTCTTTTTGACTCCTCGTGCAATGCACTGTGTCTTCGCTAGCTGAAATATTTTATCTTTAATTAATTCTTTAATCAATGTCTTAAACAGTCTTTGTATATCGGCAAAATAAAAAATATTATCAATATAATCAAGCACAAACTTTATTTTTTATTTCTCGGCAATTTTCCACTCCAAGAGATACAAGATGAAGCTGATGACTTGCATTTTTTCTCACTAATGATGAAAAATAAAGTAGGTAATAATTATACTTGGTTGAGTATGCTTACACCCATTCCCTTAGAACATCAAGAGCTCCCACGCAAATCCATAATACGGTATCAACAACAACATAGATGACAACAGAACAACAAGCATTTACGCGTTTTCATTGCGAAAATATCCTTGTAGAGTGTGCTCTAGTTCGTCAATTTCAAAAACAGTTCTATGATCTTGGACGGTTCGAGCAATTTCAGGAGTTCCATCAAAGGCTTAACTATATCAGCAGTACTTGGGTGGCTACTCTAGTGTTTTATGAGACAGAATTTTCAATCCATTTTTTATTAAATTCACTAAAGAGTTAGTGAGATGAGGTAGACGCTCGTAAATAAAAAGTATAAGCCCACAACGACAATATGTGCAAAGATAATGGAAAGAGGCCTTTACCAAGTAATGGGGAACCAATGGTTCGTTTTAAAAATTACCTTAGCCTTGAGCCCGATCATTATAATTACTCATTATGATCTTATTTATACACATACATGTTAAATAATTAACTGGGAACAACCAGCAGCACGTCAATGGTAAGACTCTGGACTTTATGGCATGGTAATAGAGTTGTGTATATGTTTCATTAGGTATACATTCATTGTAGAATGCCTAGATAAATATTGGACTGTGCAGATTGCCGATGACATAGATATCTGCTGGTTACCCTGCAAGTTATTAGCTCTCTCATTTCAGAAAATAATAACGAGGCGAGGAGGCCCTCTTGATACGCTACTGCAATTTGCCCTCTACGGCTGGATCCCTTTGGAAATGTGTACAAATTTACTTAGGCGAGGTTTTTACCCGATCTCGTAGGCTAGGGTTTCAGGAATGAGGAATAGTAGCTGAGCTTTACTGTGGTCATATTTTCAAGAGGTTGCTCTTTGCAGTGTAATAAAGTGGTAACATTTTACGAAGACTCACTTAGTCTTGTTGTTTACATTCACTTATTGCTTAGACTATTTCGCAGAAATTCCGTGCTAAAGATAGATTGCCAAAGTTTATTATCTGTTTTCTTTTTTTTGACAATGGGCTTACTCTAGACCTCGATCTAGTCTTGGGGACAGAGATGAGGTCGTCGATGGGACGAGCTTGCCTAGAAGAAGCCTATTTAGTCGCGACTTGAATAGATTGAGTTATATGAACTCGGGAACACAGACACCGGCAGAGATTTCCTTTCTTTGGCCGTACGCATTATAAAAGATGTTTCAAAGCGCTTTGTGCGAATGTGCGGAATATCAACCAAATGTGGGTGATAACCTGGACTTCCGATGGTAAAAGGGGGATGGTGGAATGAGCTCACGGAGCTCTTGATGGTGATGCTGCTAACTCTGTTTTGGGCTATAAAATGTATGAGGAACCAAACAAACCAAGTCGTCAAATTCGTAGAAGGGTTACCAGTGGTTTCTGACATAGTTTGTAATCCAACAACTACGTGCGCCAGGGTATCAGATGTTAACGGGGGCGATTACCGGTGTAGCGGGGAGAACAGTCACGTAAATCTGAAGTCATCTCACGATACGTCATGTGTTGGTATGGAGCATGTGTATCAATTCGGAACAGATAACGATGCCTTGGGAATCCAACACTTTACTAGCAGGATTCGGCACTTTAAGGACAGCAGCGCCCTCTTGTAACCATCATCCAACTAACAGTAGATCCCTGTCGCAAATGCTGCTCTATAATGTACTAGCTGATGATGATGATGATGATGCCCACTAATAACTAATTATCTAATTACCACTATTGGAATCCTGTACTATAAAGCGAGCAATATTTGTATATATATTTGTAATCGGTTTCTCGAAAATTACTATAGGGGAGATTTCGATGGTTAAAATTGATCTAGCTGGGTCTCATTTCATTTTCACCGTATTTTATCTTCTTTGCGCGTTTTAGTGAATTTAAGAAACTTACAGCGCCATCTGTTGTTGAGTAGCATAGCTTGCTCACCCGATGATATTTTAATCATACACAGCATAGCTCGGTCGCCAGATACTTTTTATAAACACAGTTCATTAAGGTTTTCTGTTCACTCTCGTCATTTATTACATAACGCCTCAACGGTACTCTTTGTTCTCCAGAGAGACACTCAATGGGTTCTTTGAAATTAAAATTTAGCTTCAGTTTCTCATTTTTCTTCTCTTCATAAATAAAGCCCCTAACATTTTATTGAAGCAGTTGGAGCGAGATTGGACAGGTAAGTAAATACTGGTCTCATTATTAAGGACTGTTATTGGCATCGAGGGTTTAAATAGCCTCCAACTTGGTACATTAACTTTCGGATGTAGCTTTGCTTGCGTGGCTCTCTAGTTTTCCATGGGAAGTTTCTAGGCAGGAATATGGCAGGAACCACTGTTACGGCTATACATACACATTTTTTTTATGTTACAAGTGAGCAAACGAGCAGGTGGGCCACCTGATGTTAAGTGGTTTCCACCACCCTTAGCATCCACTGTCTTATGAGTGACATAATTTGAGTCTAATAAGACAGCAAAGTGCGTTGCCAGTAATTTCACTGGATCTCTTACCCTACAAACCGAAACACAGCAGTTCAGATTCAGATTCAGATAATTTTATTCAATGTAGATTCTTTACAGAATACTTATTGAATGTCATGCAGAATACAATGCAAATAGAGCGAGTCTACGCCGTTTCGGATCGTGCTATGGCAGCGTAAAAGAAACGGCAAGAAACCACTGCAGCACGGCCTACTTTAAGAGTCGGCTTTTTACAATGTGTTTCATATAGTCATCCAATCTGTAGTAAGCTTTTTTACATAACGTTTGCTTTACACATTCTTTAAACTTTCTCTCAGGTAATTGCACTATATTGTCAGGTATTTTGTTGTAGTATCGTATACACAGACCAACGAAAGATGTATTGACTTTAGTTAATCTAGTATATGGTTGATCAATTTTATGCTTATTTCTAGTATTAAAATTATGCCTGTCACAAATTTTAGGTAATTGATGAATGTTCTTTCTAGCATACATTATATTTTCATAGATATACTGGCATGGCACTGTCATAATGTTGATTTCCTTGAACAGTTCTCTCAGGGAATCACGAGTCTTCAGGCAATAAATTGCTCTTATAGCCCTCTTTTGTAAAACGAATATTGAATGTATATCAGCTACTCGGCCCCAAAGCAGTATGCCATAAGACATAATGCTATGGAAGTAGCTAAAGTAAACCAGCCTTGCAGTGCACACAGAAGTGCAAAAACTGCTGCTTTACGGCAGAAATTAAGACGGTGGTACTTCCCCAAACGGACTTTGCACAAAACTCTACCACCTACAAAACATGTCTTAGGTACGTTCCAAAAAAGCATAGTGTCGTTCTTAAATATGAAATCTTTCATAAATATTGATAGTTTTGCAATCTTATGTTATTTTATCTTTAGTTTATTATTTAAATAAAACAGCCTCCGTGGTGTAGTGGTTAAAGGCCTCGGCTCTCGATCTGGAGGTTCTGGGTTTGATTCCCGGTGGGGACACTGTCAAACAAAAACCCCTTTGTGCGACCTCCCCAGTTTAGTTTAGGACATTGCAGGATGAATCACCTGATTGTCCTAAAAGTGTGATGATTCCTTGCTTCGGAAGGCACGTTAAGCCATTGGTGCCACAACTATCAGCTGACGTAGTCGTTAATGAACCATGTCAGAGGCCTTTGGCGGCACAACAACTCTGACACCAGGGTTATCATCGGTCGATCAGTCATTGATCTTGCTACCCACACGATATGATGATGATGATGATTATTTAAATAACCCATCATCCCTATTCATATTATAAAATGTCATAGATGAAGTTTACAATGGCGATATAGTATCCAAAATAAACCAACTTAGCTCTAGAATCACCAAAAGTGCAAGTGCGCTGGGCATGTCGCTCGAAAAGCCGGTAGTGTATGGAGCGTGAAGATTCTAGAGTAGTGACCACATGAATATCACAATTAATATTTATTTACATCTCTCATATTCGGTAAGTAGGTCCTTATTACCCCCAAATGGGGCTTGTAGGTCACCAATTAGCGCTCTAGGGTAATAATGTAGCTAGAAAAGCCCTAGGGCGGTAAGTAATTGGGCAGCACCTCCACCTCCACGCGCGGCTCCGCCTTGATGGCCGCCTCCAGCAGCGGGGCGGCGGGCGTTCTAATTACTTACCGCCCTAGGGCTTTTCTAGCTACATTATTACCCTATAGCGCTAATTGGTCACCTACAATTTGGTGGTAATAACGACCTACTTACCTCACAATCGAGATGTAAAGCAGAGTAGTTAGCTCGGGTGTAAGCATCATTTGCACATATCTCGGGCTGCAATTGATGCCTTACAGCCCTTGGCTACTAATCTACTATAAGTACCATAGTTTGTACATAACAGTTTCAGATGACAATATTTTTATGTTTCATTTTTTTAGAGCAAGATTTATCAGTAGTCGGTTTTTAGTTTTGAAAAATTTTTTTCTACCGTGATATTAAAAAGATCTCAGTTTAAATGTAAAAGACAGTTCGTATTCTAATATCACGAGGCACACACTGCTCGCCAGGTTTACGACTTTTGCTATGTAAATGCGATCGCAGTACTATTGAATCCTGAATTTCTTTTATATTCGCACAAAAGACGCAATAACCGGGGAAATTTCATCTCGTACGGATATGTCATAGAATAGGAACCAGACGGATATACAGGGTCATTGATCCGCAGTAATTTTTCATGTAACTCACTCAGACATAATCCATAAAGGCATAATCCATATTTTCGTTAATTCTAACTCTTACCAACACATTTATAGCTATGCAAAAAGCAATCGGCTAAAGCTGTCAGAAAAAACAAGTTTGTGAAAGAATGTTATTGTAGGAGATCCAACAAGGCGCACAAAACCTGCTGGGATGAAACTTGCTACAATTCAAGTAAACACTTATAAGTAGGTACTACAGAGACGCACAGTGGGGCATAATTTCAAAATTGTGGCGTGTTTTACTAGGTCAATAGTTGGTATCTTTTGAACCGAAATAGGTGGCTGGTTGAAAATTTTACAGGATATGTGTTTTTAAGACAATTACAAATAATAAAAACTAAAAAAAAAATAAGGTGGGTCGCCATACAAGAACCGTATTTTGTTAGTTTTTGCTCGGTCGTCAAAACGGTTATTGATTCGAGCGTCAACCTTTTTTTTTATTGAAAATGGGCTTACTTTTGACCTCGATCTAGTCTTGAAAACAGAGATGAGGTCGACGATGGAACGAGCTTGCCCAGAATTATCTGCCTGCGTCTGTGTTCCCGACTCTTTAGCCGTGCGCATTATAAAAGATGTTTCAAAGCGCTTTGTGCGAATGTGCGATATATCAACGCGTCTGGACTCCCGATGGTAGAAGGGAGATGGTGGAATAAGCTCGTGGAGCTCTAGAGCACACTCTCCGAAGTACAATCTGTAGAAGACCGAAAGACATGCAACTTTGCGTCAGTGGGCCAGACTGTGACTTGGTATGAAATATAGTTCACTAAAATGTGAATAAAATGACATGTCCTGACTGACTGACTAACTAACTGATTGACTGACTGACTGACGCCGACCCGTAACCGCTTTAGCTACACGTTTGAAATAATGCTTACCACAAACGTCGTCCTCCAAGGATGTGAAAAAAGGATATGAAAGTTAAAGCTAAGTAAAAAATATTGAAAAATTTCCATCCCTCATTTCAACCCCTTGGGGATAAATGTTTGAAAATCCTTTCTGATATGGTGTTTGTGGTATAAGTTTAATAAGCACACAAAATTTCAAACGTGTAGCTAAATCGGTTACGGGTCGGTGTCAGTCAGTCAGTCAATCAGTCAGTTAATCAGTCAGTCAGGACATGTCATTTTATTGGCATTTTAGTTAACTATATTTCATACCAAGTTTGACGCTTGAATTAATAACCGTTCTGACGACAGAGAAAAAACAAACTAAATACGTTTTTTGTATGGCGACCCCCTTTATTTTAATTTTATATTAGGTAAAAACACATATCCTGTGAAATTTCCAACCAGCTACCTGTCGGTTCAAAAGATACAATTTAGTTCAGATACACATTTCATTCACGCCGAAAAAGCGGTAAAATAAAAAAAAAATAAAAAAAATCTCAAGCTAGCTCCCCTACAAGTAAAGCGGGTGTGAATTTTTTTTCGCTTGTCTACCCCATCGTGCGGGGTACCTATCGTTAGATATGTCTTTATATAGGTCGTTTCATTTTTCGATTTAGGGATCCGCTTGCAAAAGTATCAGCAATAGATTTAATGGATTTTTAAGTTTATTTGACCTATCTGCAACTGGCTTAAAGTGAATACTAACTGTTACGGACGGCGAGGCACCATGAACCACAAAACACCCCAAACAGAACTAGGACGAGAGAGGGGTGAAGAGCGGCGGGGGCGAGAGCAGCTCAGAAGGAGCGAGCACGCACGATGCACCGGCCACAACGCGCTTATTGGCCGGACGCCGCGCGCTCTGCGTGGTTCACGATAGTTGCGACCCCCGAATTCTCGCATCGAATGGGAATATAAGCAGGCCAGTTTTCAAGCAGTTCCCGACCGACTCGTTAGGTTGATCCAAGACTTACTTTCCAACAGATCCTTCCGTTACCGAATGGTAGGTGAGCTATCCTCCCCTCATGCCATCCAAGCTGGAGTTCCGCAAGGCTCAGCCCTTTCCCCCCTACTCTACTCGCTGTACACTAGCGACATTCCCATTCCCACCGACGCGAAAATCGCTCTGTTCGCAGACGACACCGCTATCTATGCCTCTTTCCGCAACCACAACCAGATTCACCGGACCCTCCAATCCGCAATCAACTCCCTCGGGAGTTGGTTCAGGAAATGGAGGATCGAGGTGAATCCGGATAAAAGCTCCGCAATTTTCTTCTCAAAGTTTAATGCGGAGGAACCTCCCGGTACCATCAGGCTTTTCGACCGTCCCATTCCATGGGAAAGAACGGTCAAATACCTAGGCGTCCAATTGGACAGAATGCTCACGTTTAACAAACATATCCAAACAGTTCGCAACCGAGCAGCCTTTGTGCTCGGTCGTCTCCATCCCATGGTAGGACCCAAAAGTAAACTCTCCCTCCGTAATAAAGTTAGGCTTTACACGGCTTGCGTCAGGCCTATCATGACCTACGCTTGCGTGTCTTTTGGCCATGCGGCCCCCTCCAATTTGAACAAACTCCAAGTCATCCAAAACCGCTTCATGCGACGTGCCACCGGGTGCCCGGGGTACGTTCGCAATCGCGAACTCCACGCAGACCTGGGCCTTCCGTCCATCAAAAAGTATATCCAAGACACAGCTAGGCGCTTTTTCGACTCTGCTCCTCACCACCCGAACCCTCTGGTGGTGAAGGCAGCCGACTACTTCCCCCATCCTACGTATAAATTCAAAAGACGTCCTAAGAACGTCCTTTCCGATTCTGATGACTCCATCACCCAATACGTCAATTTAGTCACCAATATTAGACTCCTCTCTCAAACCTCAATCTCTAACACCCGCTCCCGCCGGTGTGGTCGTAGTCGCCCTCAGTTTAGTTCAGTCCCATACTTTGGGAACTACCGGCATGTCCCAGGCCGATTCTCTCCGATCCCCGGCAATAGCCAAGGCCGTGATTCGAGCCCTTCGAGGCGCCCTTAGGCTTTTTGCCTACTTAGGTTAGTTTTTCTGGGTAGAGCCTTCGGCCCCCCAACCGTCCGGTGAAGTTGTGACAGCCATTCCGAGCAGCCTTTGTGCTCGGTCGTCTCCATCCCATGGTAGGACCCAAAAGTAAACTCTCCCTCCGTAATAAAGTTAGGCTTTACACGGCTTGCGTCAGGCCTATCATGACCTACGCTTGCGTGTCTTTTGGCCATGCGGCCCCCTCCAATTTGAACAAACTCCAAGTCATCCAAAACCGCTTCATGCGACGTGCCACCGGGTGCCCGGGGTACGTTCGCAATCGCGAACTCCACGCAGACCTGGGCCTTCCGTCCATCAAAGAGTATATCCAAGATACAGCTATTCAGGCTAACAACAGAAGTCCTCATCCAAAAAAAAAAAAAAACAAGCAAAATCGTAGTCGTCGGCCAGAAGTCCCCCAGGATACAAGGAAGAAGTAAATATATACAAGTGTTTTAAATTGGCTAAAGTGTGCCAAGTCGAGTCAGTGAACCCTCTTTTTTTTTGACCCGGCCATCAGCTGAGTACAGGTCATCGCCCCCCCTCAAGCCACAGCTGTGGTAGTGAAGTGAAGTCACGCTTGACCTCGGTCAGCTGACAAAAGGGTGTCGACCCCTAAGAGAAATTATCAGCTGGGATTGACCCTCTGATAAAGTGGAGTGATCATATGTAACATTTGTATTGAACATTTTTACTTTCTTTTACCTTGTTTGTCTTTTATCCTGACTTGTAATCTTTTGCTTTATTGATATTTTACTGAACTTTTGTAAAAAAAAATTGTACTTGTAAATGTTTTATGAGGCTTTCATAAAATATTTCTCGCGTTTTTATCTGAACTTTGAAAACTTTTAAGAACTTATTAAGTATTTCCGCGCGTGTTTTATTTGAGCTTTCATAAAATATTTCTTGTTTTGTGTGAACCTTTTAAATACTTTCTGTGCATATTGTATTTTAATATTTTAAAATATCTGGTGTTTTGTGTAACTTTAATAATAACTTGTTGACTTTTTCTGTACAATTTCAAAATACTTTGCGAACTTTTTCAAATTATTTTTCTTGTATTGTCGACTTGTTTGAACAATTAAAATATTCCTTTCAGAACCTTTAATGCACAGATCGAACATTGTAAAATTTCTTTTATTTTACTATATTTTGTAACTGTCTTTGTGAACTTTCGTTTATTATACTTTTATGATTATGTACCTATATGGTGTTTTCCTTATAACAAGGTCCCACCGGTGCCCCCTGAGTTATTGAACTGGAGGAACGTGTCCAATCACGTGTCTACGTATCATATTGTCTGATCCTTGATACGAACCCTGTAGTCGCGTGTTTGGGCAGAGCTGTCCTCGCTTTTCTAGTCTGCTATTGAAGATCCGAACCCGATCGATAGTTACGCGTCCGTCGTCAATACTAACTTTGTTCTGTTTGATTTAGCAAACGAGTTACCATAAATGGTAGAAGTATATATATATATAGTCACAGCTTCCCGTGAATATAATTTTTGTACTATTTGTTGTTAAATTGTATTGATTTTCCGATCCAGAAAATATCTAAAAACACAATTTAAAGCGGTTTTTCTTAACACTGAGTACAGCTAAAATAAATTATCAGAACACAACAGATAAGTATTGACATGGTATCGACTTTCTGAGTGGCTTTATAAATTCACGAGTAAGTACTTACCTAGCTAAATTCTGAAGTACTATAAAACTAAGTAAAAAAGTTTCTCTACTTGTGTTTTCATCTCGAATATCTCGTCATGCGATCCCTGTAATGTTTTATTTTAAGTGGTGCTTCAACTTACGACTCGACGAGGGTTTTAGAGGAAACTGAAAAAGTTTTCTATCTGAGAAACCTCTTGGTGAAACTTAATTTGCGATTTGTTTTTGGTGGTTTTGTAACTTAATAATACAGGCTATCTAAAGGAAAAGATTACCTCGCCCACTGGTTTTTACTGATATAAGTCTAAGCTTTCTGTTTCGTTTTCTTTTACGCCTTTTTATACTTGCGCGATACCTATAATATAATATATAATGTATTTCTGCTACTTACATTGACCTAGTAGCAGGTGGTCCGAAACGCAGATTGTCCAGACCAAAGAGATTTTAACCTCGCTACGGTCCAGACGCACTTCGTCCAAGTCGCAGTTGGTCCAAGTACAGTTACAAGAGAAAATGTCAGGACAAATTCTGTACCACTGTCGTACTCTCAATTCATTACTGTACGTAAGGGATTAGGCAAAAGCCCAAATTTGTTTTCGACAAACAGACAGATGAACAACAAAGTCTTACTAGAATAATTCCGTATATTTTTTATTTATGAGGTAAGGAACCCTAAAACTGGACCGTTTGCCACTGGAAATTCTGTTCTCGCATATCTACTGTTTGAGTGAACCGCTTGCGATGAAACATGAAAGCTTTTATGTTGCACTGAAATAGGCCATTATCTACAGCTCTGTTTGAAACAGACCAACAGACAAAAATTTTCTGAATTAAAAAAAACAATGTATAGATTCGTCGTTAAGTATATCATTATTATATCTTTGTCGCAGGCATATCGTATAATTCGTCATATCACAGTTTGCCTTGGCATTCTACAAAATGCCGAAAAAAATTTAATTCGGCAGTTTACAATCTGCCGGCGCCTTTTTACAATTTGCCGACCGTTTACAGTTTGCCCGCCATTTGTAAACGGCGAATTATACGATTTGCCTGCGACATCTATACTCATAATATCATAGACGTACAATGAGTTAGTTGTCAAACAAGACAAAATAATACTCGACAACAAATGGAATCTTCGTCGCAAAATTCATCCAATTTGCCACAGTAGCCATACATAAGATTGTTTGGATAAGAAAACATTTGATAGGCCCTCGCTAAGCGTAAACAGTCCCATCTACCACAAACAACCAAACCTTGCTTATCTAATCAAACATTTTTATAGTTATCCCTAAATCTGCTCAAACAACGTGTTCCAGCTCATTTGCTCAAGAAACGGCTGTAGGAATCTTCCATGCACCTGAGCTCTCAGCAGTTTGTTTTATAGACATACTGACTTATTCTGGAAAGTTGATGAAGCGACGCACGGTGCCGCGTGGTGCCACACAGTGCCGCACAGTGCTGCCAAAGGGGTGAACTACCCGTAGTCCCACTGCTTTGCACCAAAAGGCACATACAAATTCAGATTGACACTAGTCAGTCACTCATTCTAATTTTCTTCGCTGTCAAGCGCCTCATAAAAGCGCTTTTATAGTAGATTAATAATCGAGTAATATACTACTAAATCTAAACAAAACAAATAGATTTTTTTTAGATCATCCCTCCTCCGCTTCTTAAGTCTTCGTCTGTCCCGTCATCCAACGTGCGTGACGCACACTGGGCTGAAATTAGCGTTTCATAGACATTCAATATTTTTGTTTTGAGTGACGCTTTTTTTGCTTGGAACCGATTAAGGATACCTACTTGATGCCTTCTATAATGAAATTTCATGTTTATAACAGTGCACTTAGAATTTTTTTAGAAAAAAATGTTATGGAGTCGGCGTAATAAATGATGATATCTCCATTATCACACAATTGCGCCTAATATCCTCTTAAGTTATTAATATATGAATTATTTTGGATTTTTTGACATACTCCAAGCTAAGGCCAAACTTGCGCCTTTTTTTAAATCTAATTTTGTTATTTTTTTCGTTTTTAACTAATATTAAGCTTAAAATGGATTTAAATAGACTGGACATTTACGCAAATTAATTGTCTGAAATATTAGAATGTGAAATTTGCTTAAAAAGTCATTATCTGTATAATAAACAAAAAAAAAACTGGTTATTTTTTAAAACTTTTTTTAAAAGAAAGGCGCAAGTTTGGCCTTAGCATGTAGTATGTCAAAAAATCCAAAATAATTCATTTATTAATAACCTCCGAGAATATTAGGCGCAATTGTGCTATAATGGAGATATCATCATTTATTACGCCGACTCAATACAAATTTTTTCCGCCGTTTACAAATAAACCTGAACGTTCATTATATAAAGCATAAAGTAAGTATCCTCAATCGTTTTCAAGCATAAAAAGCGTCACTCAAAAAAATATATTGAATGTCTATGAAACGCAAATTTCAGCCCACAGTGTGACGTACCCCTTGGCCAACTCTCGGCCCACCAATGCATTGCATCTGAACCATAAAGAACTGTAGTCGAATTTGATCGGAATAAGGACGTAGTTTTACGATCTCTCAGTCCCAGGCGGGATAGCGGCCGTGACCCCATACCGTCCCTTCCGATTTACGTCTTACATTATTAGCATGGCTAATTCATCTGGATATCTACAAGTCGATAGCGCTTTATTAACACACTGTTAGTATTGTGTTCGTAAAACTAGTTTTACGGATGACATCATTATTATTTGGTATTCTGTTTTTTAAATCAGCTCGGTTTCAGATTTTTCACCGGTAATATGAGTGCCCACGGGCCTAGGCCAAGTGCGCATCATGATAATTGTTTGGTTCAATGATTGTTTGATCAGCATCTAAAAACTTCCTGACAATCCGGCATGTATTTAAAATTACGGCTTTTTGCAGAGTTATATAAACAAACTTTGATAAGTTAAGCATTTTTATAGATTGGTGAAGTTGTTGTGGTATAACGCCTGTTGTAGAAAGAACTATGGGAACGATGACTACCTTCCGAAGGTTCCACATACGGGTGATTTCAATTTTAAGGTCTGCGTATTTGTTCAATTTCTCTGTAATTGTTGTCTGTAAATTATGCGTATTGGGTACTGCTATGTCTATGATGTGGGCTGTTCTACTAATTTTGTCTATAAGTGTAATGTCCGGTCTGTTGTAGTGAGTGGTTTTGTCAGTCAATATAGCTCTGTCAAAATACAATTTATGGGTGGTATTTTCAAGTATTGTTTCAGGTTTGTATTTGTAATAGGGTTTAGGTCGATCTAAAATGAGTTTATGGTCTATTGCAAGTTTTTGGTGAATGATGTAAGCTACTTGATCGTGTCTATACTTATAGTCTGTCTGTACTATTGTCTTACAAGCACCTGTAATGTGTTGAATTGTTTCTGGGACACTGTTGCAACGTCGGCATCTATCTACAGTATTTGGTACTTTCATTATGAATTTCTGGTAGTTGCGGGTTTCTATGACTTGGTCCTGTATCCCTAGCATGAATCCTTCCGTTTCTGGAAAGAGCTCTCCGCGGCTAAGCCACTCGTTCGACGCTGTCTTGTCGACGTTAGGTAGGTTTAAGTCGCGGAAGTGCCTTCCATGAAGTGTTTTACGGGACCACTCATCAGTTTTCGTCTGTCTGTCAGTTTGTGATTCGTTTCTTTGGGTAGAGCTGTCATGTAAGTTAAGAGGCGTCAATTTATGGTCATTTTGTACTATAGCTTTGTGTAAGATTGATGTGTCTACTTTTCTGTAGAAATAGGACCTAAGATTAGTGATTTGTTTATTGTGTAGGTTTTTGATGTCTATGAGGCCCATTCCTCCCTCACTCCTTGGTAATGTTAATCTTTGCATACACGATCTTGGGTGATGTTTTCTGTTGCGGCTCATGGTAGTGTTTATGAGGCGCTGCAATTATTATTATTTATTGTTTATTGCATACAAGAAAATACAATGGACAATACATAAAGAAAAACGACACAACAGGTACTACTTATTTCAATAAAGAGATGTCTTCCAGCAGACCTAGGCGAGTGTGAAAAATATTGGAGAAGGCAGAATATCCCATGAAATGTTCACTTCAAGACTTGGAGCTCCCTCCAAAATTCCAATTTTTGCTTGACCATTGTGGAGGGAAATACCACAGTCACCACGCTTGTTAGCGTTGCAGCTGGCACCATGGACCGCGGTTGTTGGTAATCGCAATTTGAAAGAAAGTACGATACACAGAAGGACGCTGCTGACGGACGATCCCTTATGATGAATCCCACCTCTTACGACATCCACGGGTAGAGATAGTTTGGTACTATTCACATTTGGTACTACACACAGCTACGCGTTACGTTCTTTAAAACGTCCACTACTGAACAAAAAGCTTTCCTTAGAATTTGCTGATCAAAAGTGTGAAAATTTTTGGTGGAGATATTGTGTTTTTTAGTGTTGGTTTTCGGCAAATGGGCCGCGGTGTTACGTGACCGCTGCTCGATGGTACGACACACAGAAGAACACTTTTTTAATGTGATATTGGTAACCCAAGCGCCAAGCTAAAGTGAAACTGGGCCGACAACCGCCGAGAGACAGACGGAGTCGAGGCCGACCACGCCGCAGATGGCGCGATGAATTCGACGGCTCCTTTGAAGACTGGTAACAAGGGGCTCAGTGAAAGGAATAGAAAAAGGCCTTTGCCCAGCATCTTATTAGCCATGGGACATCCATGCAAATGACGATGGGGTCGAAATAGCATGATTACCTTGATAATGTCTGTTTCATCATAACATCCCATGAAACGGCCACTACAGGACAGGGAGCTCCCTCTAGAGTTCTAGCTTTTGCTGGAAAAATGTAGAGGGGAAGTACCATAGTCACCTCGCTTGTTAGCGTTACGGCTGGCACCATGGACTGCGGCTGTAGGTGACCGCAGTAAGTAAGATGTTAGATACAAAGGAGGACGCTGCTGCTCATCCTCCAGTTTACAACCCTTAGTCCAAAGTCGCCTCTTACGACACCCACGGTTATGTAAGAGTTGGTACTATTCTTTGCCGGCACCACACGGGGCAAGATTAATCCAGATTATGATCAGGGAAAATATCGACAGGGAGGGCGTTCCACTCTATATCTGCGCGTATTAGAATTTTAGAAGTATACCGCGTTTCGTGCGGATTGGTTGAAGGTATTGGGGGGGTGATAGGGGGCTGCTACCCAACCTTTCGGTTGATAAGTCATCAATTACTTCTCCCCTTCTCCCATGAGAAGACGGTTGTATTATTAGTAAACAACGACATGGGAAAAGTCCTTCATACTAATGTAAGTCCTCTTAAAAAAGGAATCAAAAATTTTCGGCTCCAAAAGTTTTATTGTTTCAGGGATAATCCTGATGGACGCCCGTGTTATTGGAAAGGGGATTTCAAGCTTCCGAATAAGGGTCTTTACAAACAAACTCATATAAATAAAACCATATTTGTATTTCTATTACATATTATTTATTTAATGTCCAATACGCTAGGCCTAAGCTTATTTCGAACAGTTGCTGATCAGAGGTTATTACATTTAGCTTACAGATTGAGTCCATAGTCTCATCATCATATGCTAAACAGGGTGTAAGGGACGGTGTACCAAAAACGGAAAGGGCGTGCTCAGTCAACGAAACTGAACAACTTTCCCAAAGAAACATTTTTGGGAAATGAAAAAAAATATTGACCTCACCATACAAACTGTTCGACCAGAGTGAGCACGTTGTATGAAGAAGTAAATTTCTTTTTCATTACCCAGAAAAGTTTCTTTGGGAAAGTTGTTCAGTTTCTTTGACTGAACATGGGTTTTCAGTTTTCGGTACACCATTCCTTACACTCTCTATATACAGAGTGTTAATTTGATTGCGTGCCATAGCTCAGGGTAGGGATCAGTATCAGTAACTGAACAATTTTTTCCAAGGAACATAGGTCGAAATGCGAAAATCAATTTTTAACCTCTCATAGAAACTGCATATCAGCTGTCATAGCATTTTGTATGGAAGGTCAGATTTGGTTTTTTGTATGTCGACCTATGTTCCTTGGAAAAGTTGTTCAGTTACTGATACTGATCCCGCCCCTGACCTATGGCACGCAATCAAATTAACATCCTGTTTAAGTGCCCTCTTTGGGACAGGGACTAGGGAGGCCCCCCCAGAATTTTACAGCTAAAATGCGTGGTCACTATTTTGGGCCGCTAAGGTCCACAGTATTTACTGTTTCCGGGTGTAAGGGACAGGTTTTCCAAAAACCCAGCCAAGTGCGAGTTGGACTCGTGCACCGAGGGTTCCTTACCACTAAGGTAAAAATGCCGTCTTAGTTATAGACGCGCAGTCACGCAGAAGTGTATCAAAAATGCGCGAGTCAGACACGCACTTTACCAATTTTTATTAATTGTTGTTATTCTATAGTGCATGCAGTATAACATATAAATTTTCACGCTTGTGAATGTTCTTGTTTTTACGATAGAGCTAAAACAAAATCGACCAAAAATCGTCTAAAACACGTTTTTAGTAGGGGAGCCCCTCTTAACTTTTTTTTTATAGCGGTAACAGAAATACATAATCTTAGAAAATTTCAACCGGCTACCTAGTCCATGACCGGCTACCTAGTCCATGAGATACAGCTCGCTGACAGACAGACACACATCAGGGATATATTAGGGTAGGGTCATATAGGGTCCCGTTTTTCACCCTTTGGGCACAGAACCCTAAGAACAGAAAATACATTATCAGTCAACGTAATTGAACAACTTTCAGGCAAGCTTTCAGCAAACTTGTAAATCTTTCAGGAAATGAAAAAGATCTCTCCATATGAACTGTCTGTCCAATCAAGTTAGGAATTTTTTTTTAGGGTTCCGTACCTCAAAAGAAAAAAAACGGAACCCTTATAGGATCACTTTGTTGTCCGTCTGTCTGTCTGTCTGTCAAGACCCTTTATCTCACGAACGGGTAAAGGTATCAAGTTGAAATTAATACCATATATTAGGGTCTATGAACCACACAAGATCTGAAAATTTCAATTTTATACAACGACGCAATCAAAAGATATGGCAGTTTATGTCCACATCTCCATACATTTATGCAAAAATACAAAACCTACAGGGTACTTCCCGTTGACCTAAAATTATGAAATTTGGCAAGAAGCTAGGTCTCACAGTACAAATAAAGGAAAAAGTCTAAAATCATTAAATATTAGAACTTTCCTCACAACTAATGCTAACCAATTGTGGTGAGCTCCCGTTTCAAGAACATTCATATAAGAGAGGGGTCAAGTTGGATGGTCGCGAAGGCGATTTTTGTTTTAGTTCTATTTTAAAAACGGGAACACTTAAAAACTTGAAAATTGGTATGTTTATAGTGCATAAGCTATAAAATAACAACAAATAATAAAATTTGGTCAATCGCGTGTCGGACTCAAAAAAATTTACACATTAACTTACTGAAATTTCAACTAATACAATTATGATTATGTGTTGGTACGGAACCCTCGGTGCGCGAGTCCGACTCGAAGTTGGCCGGTTTTTTTTTATTTATTCATTACATTATAATTGCCATTACAGTTTACACTAATGCGACAAAAATAGTAAATTTAAATAACATGTCAAATTCAACATCAACTTTATCATGCAAATGGTCCATATAATTTAGATTAAATTAAGATTAATAATAAAAATAATAAATTTTAATTTAGATTTAATTCTTATCTAAAATCCTGACACAATTTTTCACGAATTCCGCAAACGAACAATGCCAAATATCGATAAGTATGTTGCGATACGATATTCAAGATGTAAATAGACCTTGTGATTGGCGCATACTTGAGCAGGTTAGTGCGAGCATGAGAAGCCTCGAGTACCTGGTATCTTGGTCCGAGCCTTAATTTCGTATGTGGAACAACTATCCTCAGAGTATTTAGCACCCGCGCATTTTGAAGCTTCCCCCGAAGCTCTTTCTACACATAAGTAGCTAGAGCAAAATTTTGTATGAAGAGGGCGATATTTTTTCATTTCCTGAAAGTTTTATTTCCTGAAAGTTATGTTAAATGATCGTGCCCTTTTAGTTTTCGGAAACCTGGCCCTAACACCCTTTATATTTTATGACTATAAAATACGACAGCAGGTATGGTTACGCAAAGAGATTTGAATCTCGCTGCGCTCGGTCATTTAGGCATTTATCTGAGGTAGATAGATTTATTTATATGCAGAAAAGGTTGCTAACTTAGTCGCCTTATATACTATCCTTAACCAACGCTATATCTACATTTTCACGGCTTGACCGGCGAACATTTTACCGCCGGGACTGCTCGAAAGAGTATTTCTCGAAAATTGGATTTCTCAAAAATGACAGTTAACAAAATGGGGACATAAACAGTCGAAGCGAACAGTCTATAAATATAAAATACTTATATTGGCCAATATATCTTTGAACCAAGTTTGATTAAATTTGAAGGTAGTTTGAAAACTGTGAAAGGATACGAGGCTCACTTACCTTACCCTTGGGACTTTACTCACGTACACTCAATTTTTATGATCTGCTAAAATAAATTTTCCCAAAATTTCACAATAATGCCATCTGTTCACTTTAGTTGGAATCATTTTAGCTAACTCGGGACGGAGTACTTTCAGGATTGCAGACCTCACTTTCCGGAAATATCACTTCCCTACAGATGTCGCTAAGTTTTACCTAAATGGGCATTATTTTATATTTAGCGAAATGTGATTGAATAAGGTATTTTAAGTAATGTAATGAGTAATGTTTAATAATGTTTATAAATTTTTTATTTGTCGTAACTACTGGCTCTTTAATGGTACATTAGCATCAGCAAGTGCGCTATTTTGGTGATTATACACTCTAGACTCGAGTGGAGGTGACTCGGGTATAGCCCGTGCTCCACCCACGTGGTTCACCTGGGTCAAGTGTGTGAATAAATACAACACGTGTCAAGATATCGTGTCTTCATGCAAATTGAACTGATTGGCTGATCATTCTATATGTAGTCGTTTTGTTTTTTGCGAATTTCAAAAAGTCAAGTAATAGCTGAAACGTTACTTCAAAGTTATAAATTATACACTAGTTTTTTTTTTTTATTTTTTTATTTTTTTATTTTTTTATTTTGGCAACAAACAGTTGTGTACATAAATATTTATACAATTTCTTATGAGTTAAAGAAAAACCTTGAGTGCCCAAAAGTGCGTTCTTAGCATATTATAAGGATATCAAAACAGAGAGAGTGACGTGCGGATAACAATAAGAATAACTTAATAATAAAGCATAGTAAGAAATATATGACTCCAATTATAAACTAACAAATAGGTAGAAAACTTATCATTAAACTTAGGATAAAGAATTTAGTGTACTGCTAATTATTTTTTGGGTGCTTAATTTGAGAGTTTAGGTGGCTAATGAGACTGTTTTTAAATTTCAAAATATTCATGTGAAAGGGATCTATGTGGGACATTTCTTTGTTATAAAGTGCGAGACAGCGATGGAAAAATGCATTTGAAGTATAGTTTGACTTAGAAATTGTAGCAGCAGTAAACAGAAAGTTACTTCTGCGAACACTTTTAATAGGAACTTTATAAAAAATCTTTTCTAAAAGGCCAGGGGAATCGATAACACCATTTATAATTTTATATAGGAACATAAGATCGAACTGTTGTCGCCTTAGGTTCAAAGGTAACATTTTATGTTTTAATAGTGAATCTGTATACGATATGCGCTCGGAGCCGATTCTGTATTCCAGAGTCCTCAAAAATATTTTTTGTATTCTCTCGATACGATTGTTATGACATTTATAAAACGGATTCCAGATTACAGAACCGAAGTCCAGCACTGATCGAACTAAACTGAAATAAAGAATTTTGTAGGTTATATCTTTTTTAAAGGGCTTACATGTACGCAACAGAAAGCCTAGTTGTCTAAAGGCTTTTTGTACTATGTGGTCATAGTGATCTTTAAAAGACAGTTTGTCATCTAGTATGATTCCGAGGTCTCGAATTTTTTTAACTCGTGACAAAGAACAGTCATTTAGTTTGTAATTGTATATTAATGAATTTCTTTTACGTGTATAGCTAATAATGAAACATTTATCACAGTTTAGATACAATTGATTTTTTGAACAATATTCTGCTAAAGCCGTAATGTCACTTTGAAGCGAGATGCATTCTGATTCATTTCTAATTATTTTAAAGATTTTTGCATCGTCAGCGTAGAGAAGAATATTGGCGTGGGTGATACAGCTAGGTATATCATTAATGTAGAGCGTGAATAACAATGGACCCAAGTGGGACCCTTGTGGGACCCCAGAGGGTACAGATTGAAATTCTGACATGAATCCTCGAACCGAAACGGCTTGAGACCGATTGCTTACGTAGGACTTGATCCAACGAAACAGATCGCCATGTATTCCGGCTCTCCAAAGCTTGTCAAAAAGCAGATCGTGATTGATTTTATCGAAGGCTTTGGAGAAGTCAGAATACATGACGTCTATCTGTAGGTTTTTGTCCATGGCTGCTAGTAGAAAATCAGTGAAGGACACCAAATTAGTTTCAACGGATCTACCTCGAAAAAAGCCATGCTGATTGGGTATGATATAATTACGGAGAGCAAATGTCAACTGGCTAGTCACTATTTTTTCTAATATTTTACCCAGAACACATAATTTAGAGATAGGTCGGTATTGCGTTATGTCGTCTTTTCTGTCATTTTTGGGAATGGGAGTAATTATGGACTTTTTCCATAACCTAGGAAAGGTTCCAGTGCAGATAGATTGATTAAAAATATATGTGATAGGGACTATTAATTGATTTGCGCATTGCTTAATTAACAATGGATGAATTCCATCATATCCGGCCCCCTTATTGGTATTAATAGTCTTTAATTCCTTTTCTACGATTTCTTCGTCTATATTTATACTACTGACATCTAAAAGCGTGTTCGATTCATTATGATTATTTGTTGGACTTGAAGTGGAATCAGCTGGTTCGATAAAAACGGAGTGAAAATAACTGTTAAATAAATTACAAATTGTAACTCCATCACTAGAAGTAATATCTTTAAAATATAATTTCTGAGGTATGCCAGAGTTAGATTTTTTTGAATTTACATACGTCCAAAAATATTTCGGATTCTTTTTAATTTTGTCTTCAGTAACTCTTTTATAAATAAGATAGCAGTTACTTTCCATGTGTTGGGCTCTGCTTCTAAGTAATGAAAATACATGGTAGTCACGTATATTTCCGTAACGTTTCCAATTACTATGGTACTTACGTTTTTCATTGAGTAATTTTACAAGAGGGCGGGTAACCCACGGCGCATAAAATTTTGAAGCAGAGATATTTCTAAATGGGACGTACTGGTTAATTAAATTATTTAACACTTCGTAAAAGAAATCAACTACAGATTCTAAGCTATTTCGTAACCGAAACTCATCCAACCAGTTAATTTTACTCAATTCTGTGCTAATAGCATCAAAATCTGCCAAGTGAAAAAGTGGTTTACGTGATTTTACGTTGCACTGGAATGGTTTATATTCTTTTATAACTAAATTTATGTCGAGAGCGGGATGGTGGGGATCTTCAGGTGTAAGTGGCTGTGTAGTGTGTACTGTATCACAGTGGGTGTTACTGAAAATAAGGTCAAGAAATCTATTGTTAGAATTAGGTACACAATTAAATTGCTTTAACTGTGCCAGATTCATGAAGTCTGCTGTAGCGCAAGCTAATTCATCACTGTTAGTGAATAAGTTCATACTGGTAGATTGACTATCAACATTCCACACTCCGTTTGTAACATTGAAGTCACCTAATATCAAGAAAGTATCATCCGGGTACAGATCCATAAATTTAAAAACTCTATCGAAAAATGAAGTAAGTCGATCTAGGTGGTTACGGCCGTGCGGAATATAAGTTAAAATAATGTGTAAGGAGGCGGGCGCGCGGGGCGAGGGCGAGTCAGCAGGCCGTCGTTGTTGTGGTGACGTCAGTGGAATACTTACCCAGAGCTCGTCGGCGAGCGCAGGGGCGCTGGGCGCGCCAGTCGCACGAGTAGAACTCAGCTCACGGCGGACGGCCACTGCCACTCCACCGCCACGCGACCGCCCGGTTGCACCTACATCTCGGTCCTTACGATAGATAACATAGTTTTGGTCGCAAATTTCACCATCGTGAAAACAATTGTTGAGCCATGTTTCGGTTAAACAGAGGATGTCATAGTTACATAAAATTGTGCTTGAGAGAAATTCATTAGTCTTAGTCCGTAATCCCCTGACGTTTTGATAAGCTAAAGTTAATTTCAGAGTAGCCATAATAAGAAGAAGTAAGGTAGTGTTCGCTTGGAAGTAACAATTATTATTAAAATTTGCTGCGTGAAGAAAAGTGAGTTATAAAATAGTGTCCCATAAGGCTCCATACATAATTTAAGTGAACAAATATTTTGTTTTGGAAAGGATAAAATTGACTTGCCGCCATTTGTTTGCGTTAGGTAAAGTACAGCCTTGTAACATAACATTATACAAAAAATAACTTTGCACCACAAACGAAAGAACATCAAAAGAGGACTTAACCTGTTTAATAAATAATTATATAGTCATTTTACTTTGGCGAGGTCACCTTCATTCAAAACATGTATGATTTTTGAAGTTTCATTTTTGCGTAAAAATATCTTGCCATCTTTCGCCCAAATGAACTTATAACCGAGCTCTTTACCAGTCGTTCTAGCTTGTTTTAAGATTTTCTTATTCTGCGGTGTGAGATGTTCGTTTATGAACACCGGCTTAGACGGTCCATTGAATCCAAGATCAGCCGTGGTAATTTCACGTCGAACTTTGCAGGCGGTCAGAAATTCATCCTTTGTTCTACGGTTAATGAAATGGATGATGATATTTGGGGGTTGTCCTTGATGACCTTGATCCTTGTCTGCAGCGAATCTTCTAACACGATGGATTTCGTCCACATCGTTCGAGGCTAGGGTCATACCTACCTTCACACTTAGATTGTTCAATATGGTGTGTAGATTTTCGCCTTTTAGGTATGGGACCCCCGAAACTTCCAAGTTCTTAAGACGGTTCCTCTGGTCATTGGTAGCTAGCTGGTCGCGTAAATTTTTGATGGTGTTAGATAATTCCTTGACCTCGCTCGCTGCTGATATTTCAATTTTATTCTTTAATTCAAGTTCACTAAGTCGATTTTCGTGTGATTTCAGCGATTGATCGATAGTAGCGATTTGCGACGAGGTTTCTTGTAATTTTGAGTTTAATAAAGTCATAGAGGATTTCAAACTGGCGCAGGACGAATTAACCTCTGTGATCTCACTCTTTACTTCTTGAACAGTTGCTTGAAGCAATTTCAGCTCAGAGGCAAACATCTCATTTAGGTTTTTGGTGAGATTTTCGAATTTTCGCTGCATGTCTTCCCCAAGAGTTTCCATAGACTTCTTGAGATTTTCAGAGAGGCGATCCATTGTAAAGCTGAAAGAGTCATCTGGTTGCTTGCGTCTTCGATGTTTATTAGAGTTAGAAGAATCATTTTCATCTTCCGTGTTTGAACTGGGGTAGGAAGTACTCTGTTTTTGTGGAGAATGTATCATCTTGGTGTTCATTTTTTTTTACGAATCCACAAGACAATAGCGCGCACAGCAAAAAATTACAAAATAACAGATCCACAAGACAATAGCGCGCACAGCAACACGGTGAAGGCCACTCGTAAGTACTTCCGTAAGGAACCGGGCAAAAAAGAGATGAAAAATGACGACCGTTCACTCCAGCGGGTGTGAGGTGCGACCCCGCACCCAACGCGCGACGAATAACTCACAGTTAGATTACGACCTGATGGTAATGTTCAATAAGATCTTATTTCGATATTGAAATGAACTAAATAATTCTAAATAAATCTGCGCGCACGTCTGCTTTCAAGACTGTTTTGACTGTTTTGAGTTTATACAAGGTGTCCAAAAAGAGTACTAGGTATTGGTTTCAGCCCTGAAGTTGAAACGGAACGGCGGAAAAGCACCGGAAGGGGATCAAGGAGTCCGCCATTTTATGTAGTTTTATTCGGAATAGAGCAGTACCTAGGAACGCATCGCGTTTTTGTGTACGAGCGTATTATCGTAATGCTTGGCTTTGCTTTCAGATGGATTTTGACGAACTGACGCCTCCACTTCTTCGACTGTTTCCTGGTCGCGGACTGAACGAGGACGACCAGAGTTTTGAATTTTTACCGTCGTATTTTCGAATATCCGGATCCATTTTCTAATCCTATAGCCAGAAGTGACTATAGCATTAGAAACACATGTGTACGATATTCCGCACGAAACAAATGTTGAGTAGTCACTATTGAATCACCATTACGATCGTACGCTCGTACTCAAAAAGCGCGACTCGTTCCCGGGTACTGCTCCATTACGATTAAAACTCCACTAAATGGCAAACACCACGATCCCCTTCCCAAGCTTTACTGCCGTTGCGTTAAAACAAATACCTAGTACTCTTTTTGGACACCTTGTATAAAAAAAAACGGTCAAGAGCGATGTGGACTCGTGCGCTGAGGGTTCAAATATACCTACAGTAAGAGTCAATAGCGTGAGTATATAGTTGCTGAGAAAAATAGGGTAAGTAAATAGGTGACAGACAAACGAAATCGCACCATAAGGATTCCGTTTTCGTTTATTCCCACTTGTCCAATTGAACAGTTCAATTGATTGAACTACTGGGAATTTTTTTCCCAGTAGTTCAATTAAGTTTTATACTAGTTTAACACCCGGACTTCCATGCCGTGTGACATTAAGCTTTCGAGTTAAGACTTTTATTTACTTTAAACTGAACTGAAACGTAACGATGTATAAGTAATGAAAAGTTCAATTTGTGAATAAACAAAATTGCACAAGTTTCCTGTAATTTTTTTAGTTTTAGTTCCGTAGTAAAAAATCCGCGGCCGCGTTTTATTATATTTACGCTCATTTTTACCTAAGCAGTTTCCAAAATTTTTAGCAAATGAGCTAACGTCATGTCGTTAAATCAAAAAATTCTACGACAGAGTCAAAGTCACCACTCACTTCACCAATATAGTGCCAAAGTGGCCAGTCTGAGAAAGACAAGAAAAAAATGCCACTATCCTTCCCTCCATAAAGCAGCGTTTTTTCTCTTAGATATGCCAGCGCTTTTCGAAACTGGTCCACGCTGATAGTTGGCGCAGGCAGTCGGTACCGAGTGTCCATATTGTGTGTTAAACGATCGCTGGATAGCGCCAAAGATAGCCACACGTTCCGAACTGCTTGGATCAGCGCTGATAGGCAACGAGTATAGTATAGTCTCGGTACCGGTTGCTTGCGCCAACTATCCGCGCGGATCGGTTCTGCTTTCTACGTAATAACAAGTAATATACGCCCAAAAGTAACAGTCTGAGCTCCGAGAACATTGAGCTCTATTTATATTCTATAGAACACTGGAGAAGTTTTTGTCAAGTTGAAATCGTTTTTATATATAATTGGACAACTGGGAATATTTTTTCCCATTAGTTCTATTGATTGAACTACTGGGAATTTTTTTCCCAGTAGTTCAATCAATAGAACTAATCAATTGGACAAGTGGGAATAAACGTCCGTTTTTACCATTTTGGTTCGAAAATAAAAAAAGGCAAGGAAGGGCTTTGGAAAATTTATCCCCTAAGGATGTTTCTAGCGCATATGTAGTAAAAAATAAAACTCTAAATCTGTTTCAAGTTTATATTAAAAATACTTTGTCGTGTTTCAATTACTTCACCCATAACTAGACTAACCGTAAAAATATTTATACATAGTCTTATAAAAAAGTACTTATATGTTTTTTCTATATTTCAATTTATACTTTGTGAATCTAGCTCTTCTTAACTTTTGCCAAACATGCACTTAAATTTTAGAAACTTAGAAAAAGACAACACATAACAGTTGACTTTTGTCGTGCTTTTGCTTCACAAGAGCTAGAATCGGAACTTGTTAAAAAGTAATTCGAAATTACAATATTTAAAAACATACATAGTGTTCGATTAAATAAATTAATAAATTAATTTTACTTTATTTGTTATCGCAAACTTTTTGAATCATGATTCCCAACGAGACGGGTTGTTCCTCGTGTCCGTACTACGTATACTGACTAATGTTAATTCCTCTTCGAAACTGTGCTCTGCTGGTACTCGACCAAGTAGAGTTACTGACAGTGCCCTCCTCTTTTGGACACATAATCAAACTCTAGGCTTTTACAAAAAAAATAACAAACATCTTGCTCAACGTAACATCTCTGCTCTCCGGCTCTGCTGGTATATACTCGACCTAGTAGAGTAACTGACAGTGCCCTCCTCTTTGGGACACATAATCAAACTCTAGGCTTTTACAAAAAAAAAATAACAAACATCTTGCTCCACGTAACATCATTCGTTGACGGAAATTCGTGAAAAGACAAATAAAAAGCGGCGCGTATGGGCGACATCCTATAAAAGCATTTGAGCAAATTTCCCGTGCCAAAGACAGGCTTTCGGAAGGAAATGAGAAAAAAATCAGCCTCTTCATACAAAATTGCAAACTTGATTGGACAGCTGTTATGGAGATTCAGTTTTTTTTAATTTCCTGAAAGTTTTTTATTCACTGACAGTTGTTCAGTTACGTTAATTATCATGCCCTTTCAGTTTTCGGAAATCTGTCCCTTTTACTATTATTTAATCTGTGCCCTTACAGCTGTAGGTACTCATCAATTAAATATCTTCACATTCTCTGTTCAACTCCTTGTCAGTAATAACTGGCGTCGGGATGGGAAGAGGCTCGAGGTACTCTTTTATTCTTCCTACAAGTACCTTCACTATAGCAAGATACGGGAAATGATGCATCAAATCAACAGGTTCAAGTTCATTAGAAATTGCTGCTAAAATTTCTAAAATTTCGTCCTGTAAAACAAATTCATAAGAGCTATAGGTAACGTCAAGTGATAAAAATCTAATTAACTGAAAAAAGACAGTAGCACATATCTAGAGCTTTGTTCGCGAAAGAGCTTGCTCACGAAGTAAGCGATGGCGCATTATTTTAATACACAAATAGACTGCTAATCGAAACCTAAACGGATGCATTGGCCAGTGGGTCTTTCATGGTACAAGGTCGCGTTTATAAGTCTGACCGCAACCGCTGTACCGCGTCTTAGGTATGCGCGGGGATGTGGGTAAGTGGGAAGGAAAGAGCAAGATTGAACTAGTTGCCGTCGTGAGCGATGACCAGCAATGCCCCCCCCCGCCTCGCCTCTCGCATACCTAAGGCGGGGTACAGCGGTTAATCAAATTCACGGTCTGATACAACGAGACTATATATCTACCTGGGTTTGCCTCCCATCAAAAATATAAGGGGGGTTCCGTCATAGCTTCCACAAATATTTTATTCATTGAGCGTTGAGTTAAGTCCCAAGTACTATGCACGTTTGCAGCGGAGTATAATCAATGTATTGAAAATTTATCGCATGTAGTCGAGCGCTATATAGTTTTTACGAAATCTTGGCACAAATAATAGCAGTTCGAGATCTTACCTGGAAGAAGATTATCATATCCGGAATCAAGTTCTCCACGAAGCCGTTGACAAACTCGTCAGTCATGTCGTTGCAATAAACTCCAGTTATCTCAGACTATACAAAGACAAAATAATTTAGTAAATAAACATGTTATGGTATACATACAGGGCTTTATACCTGGGTTGTTAACATTTTTAAATCAGCAAGCTTAAGCAAGCATCCATTCCATTTCCATTCAAGCAGTGCAAAAAAAAATGTATATCAAAATATTGATTATCAATTAGACATGTAGACATTAATTTTAGTAATTAAGGTATAACATTGTATTGTATGCCTGTATGGCGGGACATAGCTGAAATTATTCTATTCTATTGCGACATCTTACATACCTGTGCTCCACAATAAATTTCATTTCATTTCAAGTTTCGAAAAACTGATGGCTATATAAGTCAACGAAACTGAATAATATGTCAGTAAAAATATATCTCTGGAAATGAAAACAAAAGCCTTTCCGTAAAAACTATCCAACCGAGTCTCTAATCAAGAATAAATGAGACAGAATGTTTCATTCCAGTCCAGCCTGTGAAGACTCTTCGGGATACAGAAAATTTTTGACATATATCCCCTATGTCAATTTCCCATTGGGTTCCCGGTAAAATGGAAAATTCATGAAAAATTTACTGCAATTTATTTGATATTATGCCTTATCGCATAAATAACTACGTTTCCTTTTCGATTCCTGCGAATTTTGACATGGGTTACATTTGATCAGTTTCGATGACTGACATATACAATTTTTTTTTTTGCAAAACTGTCACATCTAACCCGTACAATAATAAAAATTTATTACCTACCTCAATTTCGTTAACTTCGTAGTCTGTCTCAATCTTATCGACGTTAGCCGACACCCATCCAAACAAGCCAAGTTGGAGTCGACACTTGACCGAAACTTTCGGCTCAATTACTTTCACTCTGAAAAGAAACAATAGAGTGTGTCAGGGTGGTTTTCCACCAGAGCTATGCGATGTAGCTGAAGCTGTGAGCTGGAAAATTTCAACCAATAGTATTGCTCCATTTTCTTGCTTAGCGCACGCGCTGGAATTTTCACAGCTCACAGCTTAGCTCCCGCGCACATCACCTTTAAGGTACACCAAAAAATAGGATTGTTCCATTTCCCTAACTTGTCAAATGGAGCAATCTTGGTTTAAATTTTCCAGCTCACAGCTTAGCTACACCGCACTCCTCTGGAAAACCACCCTTATAAGCAAAAAATCTGTCCAGTACGTTCAAATAATTAAACTCAATACAGTAACAATACGCTACAGATACTTCTTATTACTCTGCACGAATACAGTCGTGATCAATATTACTACTTTATTGTAAAACTTTTGACGAAACTTACCTAGCACTGCCATTTCCAAAAAACGAAAAATTATTGAATGTGACATTCACATCATATTCCTCTGAAATTGAAAAAAAAAATTTTACCTGCTAAAGCTTCAAATGAGAATAGGACTGATCCTATAAATTGCTGCCGCAATCATATGAAGTAGTAGCTGTCAAATTAACTTCAAGTGTTTCGATTTAGTTTTGCACAACCAATGGAAATCAATGTGAAGTTAGCGAGAGACTAGTACTCTTCTCATTTGAAACGCTTATATCTCCGTTGCGGTCAGGATTTGGGGGATTTGGGTAAATTATCCTGATCGAGCGATTTCTCTAAGATTAGATAATAATCGTTGAGCCCCGTCAGAAGTCTTTTGGTGGCTTTATGACTCTTAACGATAGGGTTTGATAATTTAATTTTTAGCAGATAGTTTTGAGACAACTTTCCGATGAAAACTACTGTAAAGGCGTTTCGGGAATGACATCTCTTTCATGCACTGTAGATTTTATCGTTAGGATAGAAGCTTACAGAAATTACTTACTAGTTTCAATTTCCAATGCAGGAAAATGATATTTCACTTCAATATTGTATCGTTGCAAGAGAATATTATTTTTTGTTGTAACTTTTAGAAAGTCAATCACGAAGGAGCTTATTTTCTTTGCTTCGAAACCCTTTATAGTGACGTGAGAACTGGAAATAAAAATATTCTCTGCCTGCGTCTGTGTTCCCGAGTTCATATAACCGGAATATATTCATGTCACGAGTGAATAGGCTTCTTATGGGTAAGCTCGTTCCATCGTTGACCTCATCTCTGTCTTCAAGACTAGATCGACGTCAAGAGTAGGCCCATTTTCAATAAACTTAGTCATTCATAACATATACCTAAGCCAATGTAGCTCCAATTTATAGTTATTTTTGAGGAAAGCTTTGATAACAATTTTCCCACAGATCTTGCATGAGAATTGGCCCTTATTTAATTCATTAGAGTTTGGAATTCATTTTATCAATAATTACTTCTTGAATAGAAACAAAACCAGTATAAGCTGAACCAGCGCTACGCTATAAACACCCAAAGCTAGAGTCCCGCTCAGGGTTAAAGCGTTTCCACCAACGTATAGACGAGCTTTTAAATCATTCATCATAAAAAGAACATTGCTATATAAATCAAACAATAAGGTATAAACACTAAAAGATACCCATGAAACTGGTAATTTTTTTTTATTGAAAATGGGCTTACTCTTGACCTCGAATTAGTCTTGAAGACAGAGATGAGGTCGACGATGGAACGAGCTTACCCAGAAGAAGCCTATTCATTCGCGACATGAATAGATTCCGGTTATATGAACTCGGGAACACAGACGAAGGCAGAGAATTCCACTCTTTAGCCGTGCATATTTATAATAAAAGATGTTTTAAAGTGCTTTGTGCGAATGTGCGGAATATAAACCAAGTATGGGTGATATCCTGCGGTGCATGTGGACTACCGATGGTAGAAGGGAGATGGTGGAATAAGCTCGTGGAGCTCTAGAGCACACTCTCCGCAGTAAAATCTGTAGAAGACCGACAGACATGCAACTTTGCGACGGTGGGCCAGACTGTGAAACTTGGTTTTCACCAGCATCTCACCATAATTTTTTTCCTAATGAATGCATACATAACACCACGCCTCTTTCCCGTCGGGCAAGGCACCACTACTTACTAGGCAGAGACCACAGCCCTCCACCTGCTACGACGCTGCTGACGAACTTCCTTCCTTTCTCTACTTTCATCAACCGTTTCATACACGTTCAATGAACATAAGTTTAATTCGAGTTTCGAATAATCTACCAGGCTTAATTTTTTTACAACATGTTCAACAGGTTCAAAGTTTATGAGAGATGGAAAGTGTGAAAGTGATACTGAAAGAAGAGTGAATGCTGGAAACATGGTGAATGGTGCCCGCACGCCTTTATGAGGAGTCAAAAGGTGTTTCACAAGGCTCGTTTGGCGGTTCATAGGGGTGTATTGTACCAACACTGATGTATGGCAGTGAAAGCTGGGTATGGCAGAAGAAGCATGACAATAGAATTAATGCAGTACAAATGAGAGCGCTAAAGAGTATGATTGGTGTTAAATTAAGTGACAGGATTAGAAATAGTGTGATAAGAGAACGTTGTAGCGTAAAAGAAGACGTAGTGACCAAAATCGAGAAAGGGATGCTGAGATGGTTTGGTCATGTAGAGAGGATGAATGAACGAAGATTGACGAAAGAGATCTACCAGGCGAGAGTGAATGGAAACAAGGGGAGGCTTAGGCGAACGTACCAGGACGAAATTCCTAACAAAGGTCAGATTAAAAGTACCCTAAACCGACGAGCATGTAAGAAAGGATTGATGAAAGTACGTGAAAAGCAGGAAGTATGTCAAGATCGTAGCAGGTGGAGAACTGTGGTTTCTGCCTACCCCGATGGGAAAGAGGCATGATGTTATGTATGTATGAATGTATGTATGTTGTAAGCTTTCACCATCATTGGTTTACTGAAATAGAGAATATGCGGGTACTGAGAACTTTCAATGATGCGATGAAAGAAACCTCATACATTATTAATAGTCCCGTCTGAATGGACCCAATTAATTGAGATTTATATAAAAGCCGAAACTACAAATTTCGTAGTCGTGGGTACAGCTAGTTTATTTTGACTGGCTCGTTGGTATGGCTACACTGTGGGCCGCGGGTTTTATCCTCACCCAGGCCAATCGTTTGTGTGATGAACGTAAGTGTTTGTTCAGTGTCTGGGCGTTATTTATCTATGTATTTTACTCTGTCCCGTGTGGTGCCGGCAAAGAATAGTAACATCCTATACATACCCGTGGATGTCGTAAGAGGTGAAGGGTTATAAACTGGAGGATGGGCAGCTGCATCCTCCTGTGTATCATACCATCTTACTTACTGCGGTCACCTACAACCGCGGTCCATGGTGCCAGCCGTAACGCTGACAATCGAGGTGACTATGGCACTTCTCCTCCACATTTTTTCAGCAAATGGTAGAATTCTGGAGGGAGCTCCCTATCCTGTAGTGGACGTTTCATGCGATGTTATGATGATGATGATTTTATAATGTCCCCCAACATTTATCATTTCACTCACTTCTCGAAGCCCAATCCAAGTTCATCTAGTTCCAAATGCAAGTGGTCTATCCTGTATGGATCCAAAACAGGTATACTGGAGGAACCGGTACGCATTATTCTTCTGAGCTCTTCAGCTATACTATACGCCACGTCTTCTATTATGGTGTGTTTAAATGTCACCACTGCAAGTAATTCTGAATTATTAGTGGGACAAAATGGCTGTTTACGTGTAACAAAAAGGGTTTAATGACCTTGGAATATGTGAATGTGCTTATGAAATTGAATAACTAGAACATTTTTCGTGCTTCGGAGGGCACGTTAATCTGATGATCTCGGTCACTAAGCAGCGTAAGCGGTAGTACCATGGGTCTTGGGGTATAAAGTTCGCAATGCAGGTGCAGTGCAAACTCAGCTGGAAGTGCTTCCAGGGTCACATCAAATGAGATTCGAATCTGTGGGACATAAAATGTAGATTCTTTAGAGAAATACTTTATGGACGTCATACCATTTAGAATGCAATGAATGAAATTAATAAATAGAGCGAGTCTTCTTGTGGTATGGCAGCTTAAAAGAACCGGTAATAAGCCACTGCAGCACGGCCTACTTTTCGCTGGAATATGAGAGCACCATACCTCTTTGTCATTAGTGTATTCATCTAATCTGTATTATTTTTTTCATATACCGTCTAAAATTGTCAATGCACCTAGTGAGTTACCTGAATAAAGACAAGCCCGTTTTGGTGTGGTTGGTAGTAAGCTTGCCTTACAAGCCGTGGGATGCGGGTTCGATCCCCGCCCAGGGCAAACATTTGTGTGATAAACACAAGTGTTTGTTCAGTGTCTAGGTGTCATTTATCTATTTATGGAGACAGGCTTTGCCTAGTTTCGGAATAGATGACCGTTTGTGATAAAACGTAAAAACGTTAGCGATTCTTGGGACTAGACTACCTGCAGTGCGGTTACCTTGTTATCCCCGCCGAGAAGCCAAATGGCTCATTAGGCTCCCGGTGATAAGATAAATGAGCCTTTCTTCTGCAGTGTGAATTTAGCCTGGCTGTATCAGAGGTAGCCAGTTTGCCACTGGCCTAACGAAGATTCTACGTTTTCTTCTTGTCAATGATTTTCAAATTTTTGCTGCCGCTATGGCATTACCTAACCATGTGGTTCCAGCTAATAACTACATTATCCTATTCTACTCGTGGATGTCGTAAAAGGCAACTTAAGGATCGTGAATCGGAGTATAGCAACATCTTATACTACAAGTTTGGCAAAATGTAATTATGTATATGTAATTGCTAAAATATCAAATAAAACTATTTTTCATTTTCAAAAACTATTTTTCATTCATTTTTCATTTTCACATCTCCAACGACTGCGGATTATGGCGCCAACATGCTACATAACACGATCACGTATAACCCCCTCCCTCACATGTCAAAATAAATAACTTAAAAAGGGTTCCATGTTGAAAGGAAGAAAATCTTATAACATGGAACCCTGAAACAGTAAAAAAATGGGCACATGTGCCCGGTTCCCGAGCGATGATGATGACATTATCTGTAGCCTTTAAATTTACTCATTGCTTGCCTGTTGCTTGCACCAAATTCGAAGCGCTTTTGCAACTGGTTTGAAAAGCCTCATTTCGCCAAGTTTTCTCCACAGCGGCCAACCTGGGTTCACTTACATTTACGGTAGTGGTCGTAATAAGACAAAGCTGCACCCATTTTGATTTCAACAATTTCATTCTGATTTTCTTTGAGATTTGTGGCGAACACGTAAAATGTTTAATTCTTCAATGGGAACTTCGATACCCGACAATATTTATAACATACTTTAAAATCTAGATATGAACGAATTTCATATTTATTTTACAAAATTCATGTTTGTTTATTGATTTGTTTGAGTTTGTAACTATTTTACAGAAATCTTATGCAGACTCCTTAGAAAAACGTCAAATATTATTTGAGGATACGAAAAAGCCATTGACGTAAGAAAAACGCTGCGTGGCGTAGTTTCCAAAATCTATGGAAAAAGCAGAGATTTAACCTCGCTACGCTCCATAGAGTAACGGGCTTGCGCGGTTTGACGCGTTGCTCTAAGCTACGCTCGGTCAAGCGAGGTTCAAATCTCTTTGGGAAAAAGTCTACTTTATACCACAAACAAGGAATTTGGAATTTGCAGGGACTAGATAATTGTTGTTCTTGACCCAGCAAACTCCTTGTTCTTGGCCCGAGTTCTTGACCACTGTTGACCACAAATCAGTGCCACAAAATCCGAGGCCACAAATCATCAGGGAGCGAAACAAGGAGGTCTTTATTCTGAGATCCCAGGTATAAAATTGGGTTTGTCCACCGCGAAGATACCGATAACAAGACAACCAAAGAGCTTACAAACCGAAGGTCTGTGAAGACAACGGCGGCGCCGACATTTTATCGATATCGTCAAGAACTTACGAGCAAAAACAGAATCATAGTGTCATCACCGATATCAGCACGAAATCGGAGCAATATCTGCGCCAAATTTTCTCTGCGCCGCCGTCATCTCGATATCTAATCGTCGCGGTGGACAAATAGCGTAAGAAGTAATATATAATGTCACCGTTAATGTGCGGAAATCAGGTTATTCTGCAGATTATCTAGTTAACTTGCAGATTACCTGGCTGAGTTCGTTAAAGTGCGAAAATTTGTTTCAGTATGTACATTAACTAGGTAATCTGCACATTGCACTTTTATTATTATTTTTCGTTTACGTAAGCTTTACTGTGTGACACGTTAAAGGGTTGTAAACTTGTTCATTACTTTTTATGTACTACACTTGATTTATTCTTGATTGCTACCGTGTTCACCTAATTAAATAAATAAATTAAAAAATAAATACATTGACGACCTAGCATACAGTAAAGTACATAATTAGGTTATAAATCGGTTAGGTTAGGTGAGGTTTGGTTCGGTTAGGTTAAGGGATCGGGTTTAGAAAGTGGTCGCAATCTTTTTATTTTTATTCTAGAGTTTCGGTTTAGCTACGCAGACTCAAGTAAGTCCGTTAGGCAAGGCAAACACAACCTAACGGATCCCGAAAGGGATCGTTTTCGTTGTGTTAGATACTCTTACGACCACATCGCACAAGCCGAATCGAAACGAGTGTGCCGCGGCAGCGGACGGCGAGTGCCCCGCCCGAATTTGCGCGATAACTCTTAATAGTATCAGCCAGAAGCCAGACCAAAAAATAAAAAACAAAACGTACGACGATATTCTAAAATTTATCCGGCTATCCGGTTAGGCAAGGTAAGTTTAGGTTAACTTGGTATGATTTGTGTTTCGTTACTGTGTTCCGCGATTTACCGGTCCACTATTCATTAAAGTGCAGATTAACTAGGTTAAATGCGAAATTCGGCTACCCTCAGATTCAGGTAAACTGCATCTGTTTGTGTGCAATAAAGAATTTATACGTTAATAAAAAGAATAAAATATCCTTATTTCCTTTCCTTTTCCTTCCTTTTCCTTATAAGGCCGTAAAATTTAAGTAGATACGTCTACATAGGTATAGATAAAGTCAATAGCACGACAAAATCCCACCCACGTCCAAACCACACCTCCCCAATGATTATAACATAACGCATCTTGCATTGGAGGTAATTTTTATTTTCTCTTATTGTACACACGGCCGCACGTCGTTGGAAACACTTTCACCTTGAGCCGGTCTCTGATTCCGGGCGTTTGTAAAGTAGCGCTGGTTCAACTTATACTGGTTTTGTTTACATTGCTTGCTGCAATGACTACCTATATATTTGTTTGGTCTGAGTGACTCAAAGGAACGCAGATGGTCAGGAAGCACCGTAACAGTAGTAAAACTAGCATTCATCCCTATTTTAATTTTGTTTATTTCGGGCGTTCGTAGCGTAGCGCTGGTTCAGCTTATACTGGTCTTGTTTACATTGCTTGCTGCCGTGCGTACCTATACAGTTCTTTGGAGTGACTCAAAGAAACGCAGTTGGTCAGGAAGCACCATAACCGTAGTAAAACTAGCGTTCATCCTTATATTAATTTCGTTTATTTCTGTAAATCTTAAAATTATTGATATCAATACTGTTCGATATTATTTGCGTAATGCGTCAAGTCTTCGACAAATATCTTGTTCATATTTAGCGTAATTCAATAGTACCGATTTCCAAAATTATGGCGTTGATAAATGCTGATATTTCATCCTGAAAATTAAATGAAAGAGGCGGTTAGTGTTGTTTCATAGAATTATGTTGCAGTCACTGTAGCATTTCTGTTAACCCCCAATTCGTACTTCAAAAGGCACGTCACCCAGCCTCTGTGGTCTATTGGTTAGAGCATTCGGCTCTCAATTCAGAAGTTTTGGGTTGTATTCCCGGTAGACACACTGTCAAACAAAAATTACTTTACGAGACATCCCCAGTTTGGTTAGGACGTAGCAAGATAAATTTTCATATTGATAAAGTAATATGATTACGCCGTCGGGTCCGGCTGCTATCTATCTATTTGTTCATGAGGCATCAGGTTTTGTAAGGTCGATCATTAACCTTAAAACCCACATTATATGACGCTGAGGCGCATTATGCCATTGGTCCCAGCTGTTGTCAGAAGTCGGTAAACCAAGATAGAGACAATTTGGAGGCTTGAAACTCCACTGACGTAAGAAAGACGTGAAAACTCTGACATAACAGCTGAATCTAAACTTCGTTTGGTCCTCAGAAGAAAAACCTCCTTGCTTCGCTCGGAGTAAAATTATGAAGTAAAATTTCTTTGGTTTGGTCCTTGTTTATAAAAAAAAGCCTTTAAAAGCCGATACCCTGAAACGGAATATGGCTAAGGCAATGAAGTGATTGCTTTAAAAACATTTCAAAATAGTTTATCTTCTGAAAGTGCTAGTCTAGATACTTTAAATAGTGTTCGTACCTGATACAATACAACCATTTCTGGAACCAAGTGTTTTAAGAAAGCGTTAACAAAGTCTTCAGTGACGTCATTTCCGAAGACCCCTGTTATTTCAGGCTGCAAAAAACAAAAAGATGGATTACATTATGAACTAAAATAAGTGCAGCAAAGCTAAGGCTATTGCACTGGATAGGGTTGTAGGGAAGTTGACTTAGAAAGCGGTAAAGCGTTTTCCTACATGAAAAAGGTGTCTTTGTTAGAGTCTAAAGAGCTCCTTTTTTTTCTAAAAAGCATACAGTTTTTGTCTTGATCGTGGATGAGAAGGATGACTGTGGTCTCTGCCTACCCCGACGGGAAAGAGGCGTGATATTATATCGGGTGTAAGAGACGGCCTTCCGAATACTAAAAGGGCATGATCAGTCAACATAAGTGAACAACTAAACTTTCAGCGAATAAAAGTTTCAGGAAATGAAAAAAGAAAATCGGCCTCTCCATACGAAAATTTCCTGAAACTTTTATTCGCTCTAAGTTGTTCAGTTACGTTGACTGATCATGCCCATTCTGTATTCGGAAGGCTGTCCCTTACACCCTGTTTGTATGTATGTATGTGTGTATGTATGTATGTGTGTATGTATGTATGTATGTATGAGAATATTATTGTAAAGTATTACCTCGATGCCGCCGAGTAGAAAGACGACATCCGCATCACGGATTGTGAATGTGATCCCACCAAAAATCCCGATCGTGGCTTCCAGCGTCGCTCTGATTCTTGGCTCTATTATTTGAATTCTGAAAACAAGCAACAATCACTTCAATAAAGTTTAAAAGATCGTCAACTGTCGACCATACGCTATCTATGTATATCTATGACTATCGTAGGTCTATGGTAAAATTAGGGACTTGGTCAAATTCCTAATTTTATCATATCCCTGCGCTGATAAAGTGGACCTTCACTGCTACGAGTATCTCATTTTTTTATTTCATAAACAATGTCTACTCACTTGGCACTGCCTTTTCCGAAAATTCTAATGTTACCAGCCGTTACATCCAAATCGTATGAATCTGAAAAGAAACAATGATGAACTTATCTGGTAGCGTACAAATAAAGTGGATCTTAAATGATGATTTGTAATAGTTACTTACCAGCCTCAACTTTAAAAACAGGTATATGTCCTTCTAATACGATAGCGTACCGTTGTTGGAGAAGAGAGGTCATAGTCACACTCAGGTTGTCGATCACAAAAGTGCTCAGATCGTTCACTACTGCATCTTCAACACTAATGTAAGAGCTGCAAAAATACGGTTTCGTTTCTATAGAACATGCTTTAGGCAGGTGGACGGATGACCTACACCTAATCTCAATCACAATTCTAACATGCCCTCGTACTACAAGGAATATATACGTACATACACGCCTATTTCCTGTTGTGGTAGATAGACACCACAGTCCTCCACCTGCTACGATACATCGATCGATCGATCATCGATCTTGACATACATCTCTTGCTTCCTCTACTTTCATCAAACCTTTCATACATGCTTATAAGTTTAGGGTCACAAGGAATCTGTCGTATTTTACTATACCACTAGAGTTTGCAGAGCTAACACCTCGATATCATCAAACTAAAAAAATATGGTTCATTTTTTGTGTCGCAAGAAATTGAGCAGATGGAGGTGGTAAGTGGTCAACACCACTTATGTTTTATTTGTGACGTACGTTGACACTAATAAAAGTAAAAGTGCGGGTCTCATCCTGATAACTAAGTAGAAATGTCTCATGTGCTGGTAATTTCAATGGCTTCCAAAACTTTCACCACACAGCATATCCCAAGGCGCACTTATCACAAAAAGAATATCGCTAGTACTTCCTGCAAGTCCAAAAACAAACTATCCTTACCCACTCAAACCAATGTCATCAAGGTCCAGGCGCAAGGAGCTAATTTCCAAGGGGTCCAGTATAGGAATATCATCAGTTCCAACCAACATGATCTCCCTCAATTGCTCTATTATACCCAGGAACAATTCTTCGATTGCACTGTTCCTGCTTACTCCATCTGGAAAATAGTTACATGGGTTCAGAGTTTCTTCTTCTTGTTCTTCTTTATGAGTCTATAAAGTTACTACAAAAGCTTAGCCCAAAATACAGGGTGTTAGGGACAGCCTTCCAAATACTAAAGGGGCATGATCAGTCAAGTCAATTCAGCGAACGAAACTTCCGCCGCCGATGTTTTTTTCGTTTCCTGAAAGTTTTGTTCACTGAAAGTTGTTCAGTGTCGTTGACTGATCACGCCCCTTCAGTATTCGGAAGGCTGTCCCTAACACCCTATATAGCCCTTTGGTTGTTATTTATTTATTATTATATTATTTTATTTGGGACGCTTACGGCCAATAATAATCTTAAGTTAATAAATGCTTAGACCTAAGCTAATTACAAGCATCCACCGATAGCAAATAAAAAATACATTGCTAATACTTAAATATTAAAGGAAAAAAGGAAACACCTACTTCTCTGACCAGACATTAGTATCCTCAAAATACACATTGGCAAGTCTCTGTTTGATCACACGAGTACTGGTTGTGAAGATGTCTATATCAATGTTGCTATCAACTACCATGTTCTTGAATTTTTTTACAGCTCGAACAAAAAAGGAGTTCATTAGATAGTTAGTCCTCACGTTAGGTATGTAGATAACTGATCGCTCTCTAAGATTTAGTATATTTGTCCTTAAAGAGATCCCCTGAGATGAGAGATGAGAGATGTCCTGTCTTCAAAAAGGTCTTTTTGAGCGCAGGAAACTTGAGAAGTGGGCACGACAGCAAGTGTGTCATGGATTGCAAAACGCTGCACTCCTTGTCGTTATGCCCACCTTTTCATAATTTACCTTTACTGATCTCAGCATTGTCTACAGGCAAAGCAGCTGCTACGGACAAAATAGCCGTTAGGAATAATGCTGTGAACTTCATTTTCATTCCTGAAATGTAAGTATTAGATTACATCAATATAACTCCTGGCCGAAATAAAGAAGGTGAGGATATTAAAATGAATAAATTTCCTTAGGAATATGGGTCGAAAACAGAGCAAAATTCAGGTCGTCCCATACAAATTCTACTGTTGCCCGCGCAAGGATTGTATTGAAAAGCAAACCAAAACAAAAACGTTTACCTCAAACGTTACGCTAAGTCTTAACTAAGTGTTTTAAGCAATTGCTTATGATTAGGTAATATCGTTCGAATCACCACGATCACCCTCCGGTGCAAGCAGAGGTATAACCCAATATAATCAAAATAAACATGGTATAATCAGAAAATTAAACACTGTTCTCGAAAAAAATGTTTTCCGTTAAGATAAATGCTATATTTAATGTAAAAAGTGGTTACGAAGTTATTCAGTCTCAAGGAAGTTAAGTAAGGAAGTCTCAAGGAAATCAATAAAATTAGTAACAATTGAAAAGAATTCGTGGTTTTTTAAGCTATTAGGCAAAATTTTCGTCGATTATCGTCCATTTTGCGTTTCTATATCGATGCTTAATTTTTTTTTATCGTTATCATATGTGACTTTAAAGTAGTTAGAGTTCGTAACTGAACAGACTAGTTACACCCATTTGTTAGGAAATCAAAATAGAATCGGTCGCTCTATACAAAAAAAACACATTTTCAGTCAGTTTGTAGGTATGGTATATATTTATTCACTTTCAATGAACAGGCATGTCCTTAGGCCGGTATTTCACTGGGACACCTTGGTGGCGCGACTGGTTGCGCGACTGGTTGCGCCACTGGTGTCCGTAACTAGACACCAGTAAAGACACACCCTGCGGCGACAGTATTAAGGGCTATATTTCAGTGGGAGTGGTAGCGCGACCAGCATCCGAACTGGTTGCGCCGCCAAATTGGTTGCGCAACCAAACGGACACCAGGTGAGTAACTCTCTATAGAGCTGTATACATTTTGTTGGTAGCGGCGACTGGTTGCGCTGCCATGGTGTCCCAGTGAAATACCGGCCTTAGGGACACGAAATTTGTCATCTGATGTCACACAGAAAGTACTTAAGTTAAGATCCAAAAAAATAGGTACATACTCACCCTGTAAATTCAAATACTTTCAATATCTGCTTGCTTGCTTTGCTTTTGTTATTTTACTGATCACATCAACCAAAAACAACATTTATAAGTAATCTATTGATAAAAAACTAACGGCCATGGAATCAGTTATTATTAAAAAATTGGTAATTATTTAAAGACTAGCTGTTACCCGCAACTTCGTCCACGTGGATCTTATAAAAAAACAGAACAATACGCGAAATGCTTCTCATTCTTGATTCCTACGTAGAAGGTGCATTTGTACTTATCCAAGTTGAATGCTATCTTACTACAAATTTAATTATCTTTTGAATTTATTTAGTAAAAGTCATATACATTTTCATCTTTATTTACTATGTTATGAATGTTAGACGTGTAATCAGTATTGTGTAAGAGGTTGGCAGTTTTTTTCCGAGGAGCGTTGTTTTGGGTTAATCCAAGGAAACAATTTTCTGTGTTACTCGTAATAGTTCGTAGCGTGGAAGTATTCATGAAAGTCATATAAACTTTCACGTTGAGTATGTTATGAGTGTGTGTGGATAATGTTATGAGTGTCAGTCAGACATAGCTGACCCGTGTTGTGTAAGACTTAATTTTTTTTTTCTAAGTGAAGTTATTTTTGTGTTAGCAGTCGTTACAGGCGATCCTAAAAAGGAGGGCAATGGTGGGAGTGATTGAGTACAGAGGAAGTATTCATATAAGTCATATAAACTTTCACTTTTATTTACTATGTCATAAGTGTCAGACATGATATGTCTCTGTGTGTAAGAATTTGTTGTGTCCCTTGTGGTGCCGGCAAAGAATAGTACCAACCCATACATACCCGTGGGTGTCGTAAGAGGCGACTAAGGGTTATAAACTGGAGGATGGGCAGCAGCATCCTCCTATGTATCATACCATCTTGCTTACTGCGGTCAGCCGTAACGCTAACAAGCGAGGTGACTATGGTACTTCCCCTCTACATTTTTCCAGCAAAAGCTAGAATTCTGGAGGGAGCTCCCTGTCCTGTAGTGGACGTTACATGGGATGTTGTGATGTGATGATGTGTAAGAATTTTGCAGTTTTTCCGAAGTGACATTGTTTTTGTTTTAATCCAAGGAGACAATCTTGAGTGTCAGTCGTTCCAGGCGAACCTAAAAAAGAAAGCAATGAAGGGAGTGAATTAATAGAAAGGAAGTATTCATGAAAAACATATAAATTTTCACCTTTATTAACTATGTCATGAGTATCAGACATAATATAACTGTGTTGCGTAAGAATTTGTCAATTTTTTGCATGTGAGTGACTGGTTAGCGAGTAATAAAAGTCGTATAAACTTTCGCCTTTATTTACTATGTCATGAGTGTCAGACTTACGATCTGTGTTGTCTAAGAATTTGGCATTTTTCGCATGTGAGCCACTGGTTAGCGAGAAAAAAATTCGTATAAACTTTCACTTATAATAATAAGTCAGTGTTAGACGCATAGAATACATGAAACAGAGTTAGAAAGGCAATGCTGACAATTTTGTACGAGAACCGGTGTCGCCAGTTTGCACACATTTATACGATGAATTATATTTTCACTATATAAAAAAACCGCTAGCTATTTGTCGTCTAGTGGTGAATCGAAAAAGTCAAAAGAGCCAAATCCAAGCAATCAAAAATTTACCATTATTTTCAAAAACGTCAAAATCTGACGTTTTTGGGTGAGAAAGAGACAAAGATAAAATGTGGCCATACTAATAAAGTTTGCACAAAACGGTTCAAAAAGTATCCATTGGACCTTTCTTTGTTTTAACTTTCCTTTTAAATTTTTCCCTAACAATATATTTATAAATGTGTGCAACATTATGCATAATACTTAAAAAAATAATTTAGAGTTTTCTTTACTGAAAATAGAAAGTTAGTGATTTTGAAATATTAAATTTTGTACGTTATTTTGTGTTATACTGGTACGAGTATCATTATTGTGCAAATGCTAGGGATGTATGTTTCATTGGGCAAATTATCGATAAAATGGATTATTGTACTCTGGATTACAACTTTTCCACGAAACATAGGTTTGTTTTAGATTCGTACAGCTTGCAATAACTAACTCTAGCAATGGCGGTTAATGCGCAGAACACAAAAAACGTGTCGCGGGGGTGCGCGGGGTATGGTGGGGGAAGGACTGCGAAGCGTTCATTGGCTCTCCGCGTGTCACCATGCGCAGAAACTAATCGTCACGCTAATGTTAGGTTGTGCAAGCTGTTTTATTTTTTATATCTCACTAAAATCACAGATTAAATAATAGTAAACTAACGTTTACAGATCCGACATTCTCAGGCGGCGGGGTGAAGAAGGACGTACCTGATGATAGGGAATCCAGGCGCTGGTTCTTATTAGAGGTCACACCGCATCAATCAATCTTTACCCAAAACATTGTAAATTCAAAGTCACTTTGTATTATACACAGGTGTGCGTGTGTGTTTTCATGAGAACAGAATTGCGTGCGCGGCCATTGCTTTTTCATTGATGTTTCAGGCAGGTGGGGGGGGGAAGAGAGGGAAGGAAAGGGTGCGTTCTTAATTAGTTTTATTGTGGTGTATATTGCCTGGAAAAGCATCATAATAACTTTTGTTTGAGAAGCCAAGTATTTACTTACACCTTGTATACGGGTTTTTGTTTTATACTCATTCTTTATTAGGGTTTCGTACCGAAAGGGTGCAAAACGGGACCTATTGATATGCCTCCGATGTCTGTCTGACTGTCAGTGGGCTGTATCTCATGAACCGTAGTAGGCAGAAATTTGATATTTTCACAAATTGTGTATATCTGTTGCCGCTACAACAACAAATACTAAAAATTTTAAAAATGAAGGGGGGCTCCCGAACATCTAAAGGGGGGAGTGTAAAAAAAAGTTTGACCCACCCCGTTGATTGGAGCTTGTTGAGTAAATAAATAATGTAATTTTTGTTTTAAAAAATACTTTAAACCAAATGAAAAAGATGCCACCAAAGTCATCTGTTTTTACAAAATTTAGTGTGAGGTGTATCTCATGAACAGTAATAGCTAGACAGTTAAATTTTTTACAGATTATGTATTTCTGTTGCCAATATAACAAAAAATATTAAAAATAAAAAAAATATATAAATTAAGTGTGGCTCCGATACTAAAGACCTTTTTAGGCGATTTTTGTTTATGCTCTATCTTAAAAACGGGAACACATAAAAACAAGAAAATTGCAATGTTTATAGTGCATAAGCTATAAAATAACAAAAAGTAATAAAATCTAGTCAAACTCGTGTCGGACTCAAAAAATCTAGCACAGGAGCATACTGAAATTTCTAATACAATCGTGATTATGTGGTGGTACGGATCCCTTGGTGCGCGAGTCCGACTCGCACTTGGCCGGTTTTTTATTAGAAGATCCCTGCGTGTAAATATTCTTCAAAAATGAAATAGATCATGAAGCATTGTTTTGTTTTATTATTTACATGATATTTACATTTTTCTTATTTATATCTCACTAATATTATAAAGATAATTTATTTTAGTTTGAATTTTTATATGTTTGGATGTTTGTTACGCTTTCACGACCCAGCCACTAAACAGAATTTGATTAAATTTGGCAGGAATATGGACTTAGACCTAGAAAAGCATTATATCTACTCTTTTTTCAAATCCCACGCAAATGAAGTCGTGGGCAACTGCTAGTCAGCAATAAGAAGAACCAACAAATTAAATTAATATACCAGTAAAGACGTGTGTGGTAAAGTTGGTGTCCCTCCGGGAAGTGATTTTGGTTTCTTACAGGTATAGCGTATAGTAACAGGCTTTAAATGTCTTCTTTGTGCCGAAAAGATGATGTCACTCTCCAGAAAGTGTTTGGAGCAAGTAGAACTTGTTTTGATGGCTAACCAATCTTTTCGCCCTGTGGCATCCATCCATCTTTGCTTTTCTTTTGGATCACCTGGGTAGCTGCCAAAAATCTCTTTCTAAAGTTGGGATTTAGTATGAGTGCAAACAATTTTTAATTTTTTAATTATTAAAAAAATATTGGTTAACTTCAAAGCTAAAAAATATATACAAGTAAGTATTCAACATTACAGGAATAATGCAAGTATACAGAAATTTATCGATATCGATGTATTTTTGGAATCACTTTTGCTCTGGTTTCAAACGGCTAAAAAATATTTTTGATTTAACAAATATAGTGGATAAAAAGGTATTCTAAACGGTTATCGGTGGTACAATAGGCCTCCATTTTGCTAATTTTTAGGGTTCCGATACCAAAATGGTAAAAAAAAGGAACCCTTATGGTGCCGCTCTGTCTGTCTGTCTGTCTGTCCGTCTGTCTGTCACACCTCTATATCTCAGCAACCACTTATGCTATCAACCTGAAATTTGGAATAGTTTTAGAATATAGTTGCCCAACTTAATTGCACAAGAAAAAATTTTGAAAAAAGTATGATTATTAATATAAAGGGGGCCAAAATAGGGGGGGCCAAATTTCAAATTGTCGCTACTAGGTCGAGTGGGGTATCATATGAAAGGGCTTTACTTGTACATTTTAAAATATATTTTTGTATTTTTTTAAATTTCTTAGTTTTAAAGTTATGATGAAAAATGTCAAGAAAAATACCATTCCCCCCCCCTTATCTCCGAAGTTTGAGTAAGGAAAAATCTGAATTAATTACAGTTGACAGAAGTTTATATAAACTTTACAGCAAAAATAAAACGATCTTTCTAAGTTGCACAGTTTTTCAGAAATCTGCAAAAAACCTTTACAAACAAATTTAGTTTTGCGGTCCTGAAAATGGACTTTATTGCTTCCAAAAATACTATAGGTATATCGGAACCCTCGGCGCGCGAGTCCGACTCGCACTTGACCGGTTTTTTATCTTTGCTGTGAGCTCGACGTGATAATATCGCACAAAACGGCATTTTCTTAAAAAATACGTCGCTGCTCTTTACGCCATTGAGTCGGGCAAATGACTGAAGGGGTCATTTTGAGGTTTTGACGTTTATTTGTCCTACGGACCTATCCGTGGCACGCGGGGCCCGCCTACTTCGCCTTTCTAACTCTGTTTCATTTCATGTATTCTATGGTTAGACGTATGATCAGTATTGTGCAAGGAGAAAACGATATCAATAGAACTGACGTGTGGCTATAATAAAACGTGTTTTCCCATGGGAATGAGATATTTTCCGTGGTAAAAAGTAGCCTATAGCACTCTCGGGACATTCAGCTATCACCACGCAAAAAATCACGTCAATCCGTTGCTCCGTTTTGACGTGAAAGAAGGACAAACAAACAAACAAACAAACACACTTACGCATTTATATATTTAAAAAAAAATAAGTAAGTATAGAAGTATGGATTATAATATTAGTATGGATATGGATAATTGCGTTAATCTTAAAATTAACAAAGTAATTACGAATATTATCTTTTTGGTGATAAAATGTGTTTACCGGGGAGCTATCTCGAGTTTGATGACTTTCTTTGAACCTGTTATTGCCAAATATTGTTGCCGTGTTGTTTCCGGCATCAGAAACTAATTTGTTTCCTAAAAAGTTAACACTTATTTATCCTTTTCTTTTTTTAGCATAACTTATGCTCATTTTTTTTTATTATTATTTTCTTCAAAGTAGAAGCAGATTACAAATACTATTCAACTTTTTTTCTTTACTAAATATGAAGGATGTAAGGGACGGCGTACCCAAAGCTAAACGGGCTTGCTGAGTAGGCTAAACTGAACAACTTTAAAAGGAACATGTGTAAGGAAATTAAATTAAAAAAAAAGTTCTTGGTTCAGGAAGCTTTTATGTTAGAGTTGTTCTCAATCTCAACACATATTAGTTTGGACCAGTTGTTCAGTTTTGTCTACCGGCTAAGCCTTTTTAGTTTTTAGTACACTGTCTCTTACATCCTGTACTGTGTTTCTTTTTACTTTCTAAAATGTTATACAGGGGGAAAATTTAAAAGCGTGCAGTAGCTTAAGGGTGTGATCAGACCACGAAACTGATAAACTTTTTCAAAGAAACTTTACCAACCAACCTTAGAGCAACGCGTCAAACCGCGCAGCTTTGCGCGCGAAAATCGTGTTACTCTATGGCACCAACCAACCCATGTTTTCCTATGGGCGTGGTAAAAGGTCCTTTACATACTTATGTAAAGGATGTTTCTGTGTTCATCATCGTAACATCCCATTTAACGTCCACTTCAAGACAATAAGGAGCTCCTCGGAATTTCAGCTTTGGTTGGTTTATAGTCACCACGCTTGCAAGCGTTGTGACTGGCACCAAGAAGCGGTTGTGGTGACCGTAGTTTGTAAGGTACGATACAAAAGGACGCTGTTGCCCAGCCTCCGGTTCATAATCGCTTAGTCGCCTCATACGACACTCACGAGATGGGTTGTTACTACAACACCACACGTATACCGAAGGAAAAAAAAGAGGTTCTTGATTGAGAGGCGCCACTTTGTTTGACGTCATTAAGAGATTTTAATATTAAATGAAATACATACATACATACATAACATCACGCCTTGTTCCCGTCGGGGTAGGCAGAGACCACAGTTCTCCACCTGCTACGATCTTGACATACTTCCCTTGCTTCCTGAACCTTCATCAATCCTTTCATACATGCTCGTCGGTTAAGGGTACTTTTAACCTGGCCTTTATTCAGAACGTCTTGAATTTGGTCCTGGTACGTTCGCCGAGGCCTTCCCCTTCCAACGTTTCCACTCACTCTCGCCTTGTGGATCTCTTTCGTCAATCTTCCTTCATTCATCCTCTCTACATGACCAAACCATCTCAGCATCCCTTTCTCAATTTTAGTCACTACGTCTTCTTTTACGCCACAACGTTCTCTTACCACACTATTTCTAATCCTGTCACTCAATTTCACACCAATCATACTCCTCAACGCTCTCATTTCTACTGCATTAATTCTACTTTCATGCTTTTTCTGCCATACCCAGCTTTCACTGCCGTACATCAGTGTTGGTACTAAAACGCCTCTATGAACAGCCAGACGAGCCTTGTGAGACACCTTCTGACTCTTCATAACAGCATGCACAGCACCAGTTACCATGTTTCCAGCATTCACTCTTCTTTCGATATCACTTTCACACTTTCCATCTCTCGTAAACTTAGAACCCAGATACACAAACTCCTTTACTTGTTCGACTTGTTCACCACCTATTAATATAGTACACTCTGTCATACACTCTTCTCTTTCAAGTACCATTACTTTCGTCTTGTTTACATTAACTTTCATTCCTTTCCTATCAAAAGCCACATTCATCATTGTTACCATCTCCTGTAACTCGTCAGCAGATGACGCAAGTATAACTTGGTCATCAGCGTAGAGAAGACATTTGATGAGTAACTCATTCATTCTCAGTCCACACATACACTCTTTCAGATCAGTCAAACAATTATCCATAAATAGGTTAAAAAGCCAAGGTGACGCTACACATCCCTGCCTAACACCTTTTTCGATGCTAAACCATTCAGTGTACGCCCCGTTTATTCTGACGCAAGCACTGAAATCCTCATAGAGAGATTTCAGTGCTTGAATCAGATGACCGTTCACCCCATACATAGACAATGCCGACCACAATTCATTCCTCACCACTCGGTCATAGGCCTTTTCCAAATCCACGAACGCGCAGTAGACTTTTTGGTTTTTGGCCAAAAACTTCTCAGCTATGCACCGCAAGGAAAAGACCTGATCTGTACATCCCATTCCCTTTCTAAATCCCGCTTGTACATCCTAATTTTTTCGTCAGTATCTTTCATCACTCTTTCAATCAAAACCTTTGCATTTGCCGACGACACTGAGAAGACTTATCCCGCGGTAATTTTTGCAGTCCTGTTGTGACCCTTTTCCCTTGTGCAGCGGCACAATCACAGCCTTGCACCAGTCACCTGGTACTTGGCCGTTCGTCCAACACAGGTTGAAAAGGCGGTACAGCTGACTAGCCACAATGCCTCGCCCAGCCTTCAACATTTCGACCGACACTCTATCATACCCACCTGCTTTACCTGATTTCATACTTTTCATTGCTTTCATGATCTCATCCATACTTATCTCACTTGCATTACTCTCATATTCATTCTCATGCATTTCCACAGAAGACCTCGGTACGCTAGCCTCTGCTTCTCTCTCAAACAAACTTTCAAAATATTCCTTCCATCTCTTCAGCACACATTCTTCACCTTTTATAATTCTTACATCCTGGCTTCTGATTTTACTCAGCTCCGATGTTCCAAACTTTCCTCGGGCTATCCGTATGGATTTCCAGAAAAACTTTTGGTTTGACTGGAAATCTTCAGAAAGCCTTCTGTCAAACTCATCTTTACACTCCTCTTTCTTTCTCTCAACAACATCCTTTACAATACCTTACACTCTTTTATATTCCTTTCGTGCTACATCATCACTTGTGGCCTTCTGCATTCTTTGATTAGCTTTTACAGCTAACCAATCTAACCATGCTTTTTTCTTCTCACAAACAGCTCACAACTGTACACTTTTATCCATCCACACATTCTTCTTCTTTCCACCATTTCTCCTTTTCGACACCCCACAAACATTGACAGCTACTCCTACTAATCCATCTTGTGAGGGTCACGGCCTTATGACCCTGTGATGGGAGTCGAACCCATGTATAAATCGAAAAGTATTATCTCGATTTATTAGTCTTAAATTTTGTTGATCGTCTTTTATTGGACCGATTGATAAAATAATACTTCACAGTTTTGTCTAGCCAAACACTGCGCTGTGAGATACTAATAAAATGGCAAATTTACTTGTAAAGGCAAAGTTTTAGAATAGCTCGGCTTATTAAGTTAGGCAAGAGTAGATGCTTACTTTTGGACCTGAAGGGTCTCAAATTATTACGAGTTAGGGAGTAGGTAATATGTTGAAAGAAACAATGAGTTTTGTGGTAACCAACGATAAGTATTTTATTTACCACATAAAGCGCCTGCATCTTTATATTTACTCAAAACCAACGAATCCGATACGGACGAAAACGGAATTGAGATTAAAGTAAACTCTGAGATTTCGCACATAACCAGAGGCGTGCCGCAGGGCTCTATCTTAGGACCGACTCTATTTTTGGTATTTGTAAACGATATGGTCAATTATCTTACATCTGTAATTCCTGGTGTTAAACTCGTGTTGTTTGCGGATGACACTAATGCAGTGTTATCGGGGAATAACATTGAGGACTTAACGGAATTAGCAAGCCGTGCACTAGCAGCTTTTGACACTTGGTTCACATCAAACGATCTGCGACTTAATACTGAAAAGACGCACGCTATGCTTTTTCAATCTACGGTTAGGAATAGAGACACTCTAGATCTGTACTTAAATAATCATCAAATTGCTTTGGTACATCACGTAAAATTTTTGGGTGTCTTTATTGATTCGTTATTGAATTGGAAAGAGGAGCTGAAAGCGATTGAAAGCTCCGTAAGCTCGGCTTGCTATGCTTTACGAAGCCTAAGAGATGTGCTTAAGTTGGAACAACTGATTGAAATTTATTATGCGTTAGTAGAGTCCAAATTAAGGTATAGTGTAAAAATTTGGGGTAATAGCTACAAATATAATATTTCAAAAGCATTTACTCTACAAAAAAGGGCTATACGAACTATAGCACGTATCCCGCCTTGGGAATCTTGTAGAAATTTATACAGGGAATACAAAATTCTTACAGTCCCTTGTTTGTATATTATGGTTCTCCTGACAGATATATTAAAGCACAGACACCTTTATGAGTCCGAATTAGAGATGGAGTTACGCTTGACGACCAGAAGGAAAGATTTAAAAATGCCGTTTGCGCCAACTCTTGAAATTGCGAAACACTGTCAAAGGTACCAAGCTGTTGTTCTATTTAATAAATTGCCACTTGATTTAAAGTCCGAAGATAATTTGAATAGATTTAAAAACAAATTGAAAGCGTTATTATTAGAAAAAAATTGTTACTCAATAGACGAGCTATAAAAACAGAATGTTGGGTCTCTATTTTGTCAACACAACGAACTTATATTTTGTTTGTTCCATATACTATTATTATTGCACTTATTGTTTGACATAATTGGATTTATTTTAGTGTTAAGTATATTATGGATTATTGTTTTAATGTATTATTATGCATGTATTAGTTTAAGAATATTCGCACACAGTGCAAACTGTTAATGAATAAATGATTGATTGATTGAACAAGGAACGAAAACCACTTTGGCGTTGCCCTAAACAACAATTAAATGCCTTAGATAGGTATTGACAATAGGCAGTGACATGAAATATAGGTACAATTAAATCATTACAATTATCGCTTACTTTTATTGTGGCCACAATAACACCTTAAGTTTGCCCTCTCAGATTACGGTCGACACTAGGTTCGACGTTGCAATTTATATCAATTGGTGCAAAATATACTAGTCAATCTAATCTCAAATGGCAAACGGTAAATTATATCTATAATTAACAAAAGAACATGTTGGTATGCTTATCTGTGAACTAGTCGAATCCACATTTGTTCGACGGTGACTAATTTTTCTATAATACACTGGCTCTATATCGTGCCTTTTTGCACATCAATCACAAGCACTTCACTCACTACCCCTCTCGTGAGAGGATGCACCCCGAATGCCTCGCTGGAAGTTCCACCCTTCGTCAAAGCCAGCGCGCGCGCCACCCTTCCATTCGTAACGTCATTGGCCCTCCATGCCAAGACGCGCGCTTTCGATTGGTTGAAAACCAAATGCGCTGCATTTACGCGCCAAAACTGCCTGACCTGAAACTTTTAGTGTGTGTGTTTAAATGTTCCTATACAGGAGCAAACAGATGCGCTTTAAGTCTTAGACCTAAGGCTCTGCTTTGCTAAACAAGATAGTGGCACTTACGCCTTTTTTATTATATTTGCAATCCAAAGTCAATCCGAACGTTTACCGCGCTCCTTAAAAAATATGGTTGGGATGTTATTTTTATTAGCGGCAGGCTTGTCCCATTACAATCTTTAAATTCATTCCACAAGCATTCAATATCATTCACTTTATCTAGGTTCTCAAATCTTTCACTCAAGCCTTTCAAGTATTCACTTCTGACATCCTCCTCTTGCAATCTCTCCACTTTAATTCGTTCCAAAACGCTCGTCTGCTCTTGTGCTTTATGCCGCCACCGATTAAATAGACCACCAATTCGGGTTACAACCAGGTGGTGGTCTGTGTCGATGCCGACTCCGCGATTTGCGCGAGCGTCCAGAACCCTTTTCCTCAATCTTTCATCCACAACTACAAAATCGATCATACTTCTCGCATCACCCTCCTCTCTTGTAAACATATGGATCCTTTTGTGGTCAAACATAGTGTTTTCCACAAAAAGATTCCATTCCAAACATATCTCAAGCAGACTTACACCATTTTCATTCACACGTTCATCACCAAACTTACCAACAACTCTTTCATACTCGTAACCGTCACGCTTTCTTCCTACCCATCCATTAAAATCACCTAGCATGATAACTCGTTCATTCTGTTCACATTTCCCTAATGTATCTCTCATATTTTCCCAAAACTCACCTATCTCTTTTTGGGCTTTTGGAGACCTTCGTGAACCCACATCCGTAGGTGTATATGCACCCAGAACGAAGATTCGAGTCAGTCCGACTTTTAGCCTGACCCAGATGAGTCTTGGGCTCACACACTCGACTTCTTTCACGCACTCTACCATTCTTTCGGAAAGTATGACACCGACTCCCTGACAGCCTCTGCTGGTACTGGGAACACCAGACCAGTACGCTGTGTAAGGGCCATGTTCTGTGGTGTCACAACCTTTCCGTTTAGTCTCATTCACACACAGTACGTCTATACGCCTTTCATCCATCATCTGACATACTTCATCTATTTTTCCATTCATTCCACCCCCAGATTAGTAAGTTAATGTACAGATTCCACCTCTGACATTCATCGTAGCAAAGCGGCTCTCCGTAGTCCGCTTTTGTGACGGGACGTGATGCGTTGCGAATCACATCGCCGCCATTTGAATTTATAATTTTAGTAGAATCCATTGCGTTCCCACGAGCAGTAAGGAAATAAATTAGGTAAATTTTTGCGCAATATTAATGACAAATCAATAAGCTATCAATAAATAAAAATATTGTTGGTTGGCAAGAAGTCATTCAACTTTCGTGGTACAGTCAAGAGAACGTGAAGCGTGACACGTTGGTGTTACTAACGTTCTTATTTCAAACAGCGTTGAAGCTTGAGTCGCAGTGCAGTGCAGAGTACTGACTGGACACTGGTCGAGTTTGACCTCTTCTTGACTGTAGTAGCCCTCGATGACGTTAAGGTGGCTCCTCAATTCAGACGTTCAGATTGAGGAGCCACCTTTACATTAGTGTAACTTTTTATAGATTTTACTACAAATTACAGAATTTGTCCTACAAGATCAGCTGGTTTGCTACTAAATAAGGGTATAAACTGCCCTTTGAAATCGAGGGTGGCTCAATCCTTACGGACATATTTGTTGCGTAGAATACAAATTCAACATTCCGCATGTGCAAAATGTTCATAAAAAATAAAAATGATAGAATGTCGGCAGCTTTTAAATTCTTAGCAAAAACTTATACATAGGAACGTGGAGGTCGTTCATTTTCGTTGACAGATCATGTCATTTTATTATTATTTAGTTTATTTATTTTATTATTTTTATTTAGTTTTCAGTGAGCTTTCCATTATAGGCGGAGAGCGTGCAGTTGGCAACGCAACCTACCCACCTACCTAAAAAACAAGCAGTTTCCTCGTTGACTGTACTTTTTTAGACTCACCATTTCATTGTGCAGCAGCCTAGATAGGTCGCTGTTTGGTATCAGATGAGGTAGGGTTGTCAACTGACCGCTCTAAGTCTATTATTTCGTATAAGTAAAAGGTTGATAAACCAAAAAAAAAAATCGATCCCGGAATTTTCTGAATTCGTTTACCCGTTAATCGATCGCTACGCTCATAAAATATTTCTGAGGTAGCGGAAAACAAAACTTTACCTTAATCCTTTATCTTTATACCTCTTCAGGGAATAGATTGCAGTACCGAGACCCTTAACTTTCTTGTTTAATACAAGGTGTAACAGAAATGGTATAACAAGCCTGACGTTAGATGTAACTCTGGCCATGAAATTGATAATTTTATTACACACCACTGCAGAGAGTATGCCACTTAGGTCGACAATACGAATACAACGTCTAACCGAAAGGTGTAATAATACTAAAAGGTGTGAATCTGTCCATGAAACTGAACAACTTTTTTCAAAGAACATAGGTCTCAAAACAAAAATCAAGTTTTGAACTCCCATAGAAACTGCATCAGCTGAAGCACATGTTGTACGACAGGGTCCTAATTTTTTTTTCGTATTTTGACCTAACATAGGAAAAGTTGTTCAGTTTCATGGGCAGAACCAGCTCTTGAAATTTACGGCGTGAAAAAAAAATAACACTGTATAAGTGTTTAATTATTAGACTTTATTTGGTCAAAAAGTAACATAAAATAATAAAAGTTATTTTATTTTTATTTTAAATTTATTTAATAAAGATTTAGTAAATTTTATTTACAAAATTATCGTAATATAATATGATAACGTAATGTTGCAGCTCAATTCAGGATAGATTCAAACACTTGACGGACGATGATTTCAATTAACTCGTTGATTTCATACTGAAATTATAAATAAAACACTGAGTAAGTATAATAATAAAATAATATTTCGATAACAACTTAGTCTAGAATGCATTATACTTGGAACTACTTCGTGGAGCAAACAATGTTCGTGTTGGAAATATAATTATAATATTATATAGTATATAATTATATATGGGTATATAGGTAATACACTTCTCATCAGAAAAATCGAAACACTTCCGTTTTAGTGGATTTTGTCCTAATTTAACACAAAAGAGTTTTCATTGCATGAAAAAATAATACCTACATGATTGTATAGCTGGCAGTTTGGCCATTACAGTGGTAAGCGAAAATTCTAAATTCAAACGTAGAATTTCATTTGTTTATCCTATAAATGAAATGAATCACTGTTTTGAGACAAATGTGTGTTTAGAGTTGGAGTACATTTCAAGTTTAAAAACTAAAAATTAGGGTTTATCTTTAAACTTTTTATTCTTTATTTGTTTACTGTGACTTTGTACGTTTTTTTTCTAAAACATATGGATACTTTGCCCGCAGAAGCCGCCCGTCAGCGTACAAACGCTATCGGGAGACTGGTTCGTTCACGCGCTCTTTAGGATCTGGCAGGAATCGGGTCACTTCTAAGCGAGATGATCGATTTATTGTAACAACTTCTTTACGAAATCGACACCTTAACGCTTTTCAACAGCATCAGCAGCTTCATGTTCAGTTTTTTTTTTTTTTATCGAAAATGGGCTTACTCTTGACCTCGATCTAGTCTTGAAGACAGAGATGAGGTCGACGATGGAACGAGCTTACCCAGAAGAAGCCTATTCACTCGCGACTTGAATAGATTCGGGTTATATGAACTCGGGAACACAGACGCAGGCAGAGAATTCCACTCTTTATCCGTGCGCATTATAAAAGATGTTTCAAAGCGCTTTGTGCGAATGTGCGGAATATCAACCAAGTATGGGTGATATCCTGCGGTGCGTCTGGACTCCCGATGGTAGAAGGGAGATGGATGAGTTGTACGTAGGGTGGCTGTAAGTGACTCTAAAATTAGAAGAAGCTTGAAGGAACGTGGACTGGGTACCGCACAAGCCAGCAAATGGGCCAAAATCAACTGCAGACCATCGAAGAGCGCACCTTAACTTTGCACGTGAGCACCTAAATTGACTGTTTCGAAGTAGTATCGTATCGATATACCGAAAATTAGGAGTAGTCCCACTAATGAGATTTCGCTGTTGGTCAAATTTGCTGCAAATATATTTTTTTTATGTAATAGAATACGTTACCTCAAGCGCTCTAAGCCTGTTCGGAATCGTCACCTCGGCGAACTGCCTGATATCTTGAGAGAAGTTAATTCCCATAATATTTACTGCACCATTAAACTGTAAAGAAATTAATTAAATGAGTAGTGTCTACTGGGTCAGACTCAGACAAAGATTTCGGACCTCCTTGCTTCGCTCGGAATAGATACCTTGCTAATTTATTTTACTATGGGATGACATCTGCCAACATGTCCCAATATTTTATGTCAAACTATCAGTGATCACTAGGAAATATTCAAAATAACCCGTCAAATCCATAGAACGGCGCCTTCACTACCTTGTGACGAATTATTTCTTTAATCCTCCTTCTAAGTACCCTTATTTTTCTGTGGACTCAGAATACTAAACTCAAGTCCTATGTCAAAATCAATTCGATGCCCTTTTTAACCGAATTCAAATAAAAGGAGAGGTTATCAATGTTACCCGTATGGATGCCCTAAGTTGAATAATACTTAGTTCACTAAATTAACCGGCCAAGTGCGAGTCAGACTCGCGCACCGAGGGTTCCGTACCACCACATAATCATAATTGTATTAGTTGAAATTTCAGTAAGTTAATGTACTAGATTTTTTGAGTCCGACACGCGCTTGACCAAATTTTATTATTTGTTGTTATTTTATAGCTTATGCACTATAAAAATACCAATTTTCAAGTTTGTAAGTGTTCCCGTTTTTAAAATAGAACTAAAACAAAAATCGCATCAACGACCATTCAACTTGACTCCTCTCTTATATGAATGTTCTTGAAACGGGAGCTCACCACAATTGGTTACCATTAGTTGTGAGAAAAGTTGTAATATTTAATGATTTCAGACTTTTCCTTTTATTTGTACTGTGAGACCTAGCTTCTTGCCAAATTTCATAATTTTAGGTCAACGGGAAGTACCCTGTAGGTTTTGCTTTTTTGCATAAATGTATAGAGATGAGGACATAAAATGCCATATCTTTTGATTGCATAGTTGTAAAAAATTGAAATTTTCAGATCTTGTGTGTTTCATGGATCCCAACATATGGTATTAATTTCAACCTGATACCTTTACCCGTTCGTGAGATAAAGGGTCTTGACAGACAGACAGACGGACAATAAAGTGATCCTATAAGGGTTCCGTTTTTTTCTTTTGAGGTACGGAACCCTAAAAATATTGTAATCTGACTTTTAGTTCCAGATAATATGCGTTGACAAACATACAAACATTCATACACTTATGAAATTTGGCACATTTGTTAAGAAGCTCAAATAGACTAACGTACGCAAAAATTGTGTATATTTATTTGACAAAACAAACGGATCGAATTGATTACCTCCTTTTTAGGGTTCCGTACCTCAAAATAAAAAAACGGAACCCTTTACTTTGTTGTCCGTCTGTCTGTCAAGACCCTTTTTCTCACAAACGAGAAGAGGTATCAGGTTGAAATTGATAATGAATATTAAAGTCCATAAACCACACAAGATCTGAAAATTTAAATTTTTCGCAACGACGTAATCAAAAGATATGGCTTTTTATGTCCTCATCTCCATACATTTATGCAAAAAAGAAAAAACTACAGGGTTCTTCCCGTGGACCTAAAATTATGACATTTGGCAGGAAGCTAGGTCTCACAGTACAAATAAAGGGAAAAGTCTAAAATCATTAAATATTTAAATTTTTCTCACAACTAACAGTAACCAACTAAGGTGAGCTCCCGTTTCAAGAACTTTTCTATAAAAGAGGGGTCAAGTTGGATGGTCATGGAGTATTTAAAATCAAAGAGCAAAAGCTTTTTAGTATATCATATGGCAGATCGGTACGGAACCCTTAGGGTGCGAGTCCGACTCGCACTTGGCCGATTTTTTTAAGTCGGTTAAATAAAAACTAAGATGTTTAAAAGTGGTTCTGTATCGTTGTACTTGTTTAACAACTTTATATGTAATTCTGATTATTATTGATTTTCTATATATGATAACCTATAAGTAAAAATTAATAGCCGTACCTCGACACCACCCAAGGAGAACCGAAGGTCGACCTCTCGGACCGTGATGCCGCTGATGATTCCTATGTTCAGCTGGACATGACCAGCAACTCGGGGCTGCACCACCGCCAAACTAAACAAAGGTATAATTTAAAAACTTATTAACTCAAACGTTTGAATAGAGACTATATTTTTAGTAAACGTTAAAATGCGTCTAGTCAGCTTACTACATGCCATAGTTATATGCTTCACAACTGTCTTTCTGAGTCTTTCATAGTACCATCATATGATACTCTAAAGCGTGTCACTAAGAAATTACACTCTCCTTTAGAAAATCTTCCATAATTATAAGAAAATTTGCATTATGTAAAGGTTTCTCTATAGTCTAGTCCTAACTAAAAGTCAAAGTCAAACTTGGAATTTATGGAAATCAAAACATAATCTACTCACTGGGCTATGGCAGAAACGTCAAAATGCTCTCCTAGAATAGTCACATCTAGTCCAGCGTTATCTGAAAACCAATTTTGCACCCTAAGATGTAGTAGGTACATGAAAGTGGACAGTGTACAAAGCTAATATTGATAGAAAGCCGCAAATCGATGTACGGGATTGCCGTTTGGTACGCGGGTACTTCGGGTTACAACAATCATTTTGAGCGGCAGCTCTTAAAAAAAAACTATGACGTCATAAATTTTAATATTTATTTTAAATGAGCGCTTTTTCTACAATCTTCTTCTCGTGTTGACATGTCGACAGCGAATCCAATAAAATCCCAATGTTCAGCTACGAGCATAATAAGTCTTTACCTATGAAATTGCCGAAATTTTCTTACAGATTAATGAGATCATAATTCCTATAATTCTGATGCAATTTTTTTCATTTGTCTCATATTTGAAAGTTAACTTCAAGTTTATCAATTTACGCATAAATTAAAGTTTTTATTTTTAGTTTGCTATATAAAATTAAAGGTTCGAAAATTGATCGTCATAGGCGCAAGCCAGACAGAACGGGCGCGGCGCGCATCGGGTGTGTCTGTGGCACGCTACGAGCGCACATAGTTTGAGCCCATGGCGCGCTTCGGGTGCGCCCGAGGCGCGCTTCGAGCACCCCCGTAGTACACTTTGTATGCTACGTCCGAACCGGCGCGTCACTCGCAGCGGACTGTGCTGTGCGGCGGCGTGCCGGCGGTCACGCCGGCGGTTCGCCGGTGGTGCACTGACAGTGCGCCTTAGGCATGCCGTCTCGTCACCTGTTAAAATCACATGCATACAAAATGTAGGAGAACGACGCGGTGCAAGCCAGACAGAAGAGGTGAGCTGAGGCGTGTCGTGTGGCGCACCTCTGCTGTCTGGCCAACGCCTTAAATGTCGTCCGATTTCATCATTGGATTTGTTATATTTTTTTACACATAACATTTTTCGAAAATTAAATTTAAGCTTCTGTTAGCTCCCAATAATGCATAAAAAATTTTAAAAATTGGATTTATAATTCCTAAGAAAAATGCAAAAATGTTAGTACTGAAAGAGTTTACCTAAAATTCGCCATACAAAACGGCAATTTCATAGGTAAAGACCTATTATTATAAAATCATTGATACAAGCATAGCGTTTTGGGTAGATTGCATTAGTTTATCCCGCGTGCAGGTTAAGTTAGTTCGTTAGGCCAAGTCAGGCAGGATGTTAAGTATGCCACTCTCTGGGGGAAGTGACTGCACTCAGAAGGTAGGTTTGTTTCATCAGTGTCTGTTTTCCTTGAAACGGCCGACCTGAGGCCGGAAGTCAGGTCAGCCATAGCAGCTTATACAAGATCTAACAGAAAGGGTAAATCAACCCTGAAGGATGTGATTCTGCCCATGAAACTGAACAACTTTCCCAAAGGAACATAGGTCGAAATACGAAAAAAAAAATTTGACCTTCCATACAAAATGCGCGATCAGCTGATTCAGTTTCTATGGAAGGTCAAAATTTTTTTTTCGTATTTCGACCTATGTTCTTTAGGGAAAGTTGTTCAGTTTCATGGGCAGAATCACAACCTTCAGGGTTGATATACCCTTTCTGTTACACCTTGTATAGGGTGACTTTTAATTAGTTCTTGATAGAAAAAGGTATGCATGTACTCATGATACTGAACAATTTTTCCCAAGGAACATAGGTCGAAATACGAAAATCAAGTTTTGACCTCCCATAGAAACTGCATCAGCTGATAGCGCATTTTGTATGGGAGGTCAAATTTGGTTTTTCGTATTTCGACCTATGTTCCTTGGGAAAAGTTGTTTAGTTTCATAAGTACATGCATATCTTTTGCTATCAAGAACTAATTAAAAGTCACCCTATATACCAAACTTGTGCTATAAAGAATTCGTAAGATAATTAAGATGTAAATACGACTAACCAAGTAAAATGGCGATTCTGGGTAGAAAGACGTCCATATCAAGGCGGAAGTTAAAAAGACCGTAGTCCATCCTATTGATGATTATGTCACTGATTCCTGTCACTGATAAGTTCTCTGCGAAGGTTTTGACGTTGAAGAGGCTGAAAGAATGACAACATTAGTCGAGTATATGTATCAGAATAAAATAATCATAAATGACTAGAACACGGTCCTTTTGGAAACTTTATGTTCCTCTTACTGAATAACAACTAAAAGAGATTGAAAACGGCAGTTATTTATTTGTTTCCTCTCTCTCATAATACGAGTTTAAAAAGGACATCTCTCGAAAACCCTAGGTGCAAGCCAGACAGAACGGGCGCGGCGCGCATCGGGTGTGTCTGTGGCACGCTACGAGCGCACTTAGTTTGCGCCCGTGGCGAGCTTCGGGTGCTACGTCTGAACCGGCGCGTCACTCACAGCAGACTGTGCTGTGCGGCGGCATGCACCACCGGCGCGCCGCCGGCGTAACCGCAGTGCGCAGGTGGTGCACCGACAGTGCGCTTTTGGCATGCCGTCTCGTCGCCTGTTTAAATCACTTGCATACAAAATGTAGGAGAACGACGCGGCGCAAACCAGACAGAAGAGGTGCGCTGAAGGCATGCCGTACGGCGCACCGCTGCTGTCTGGCATACGCCTTATTGGGGATTCGATGTCTGACTGAATAAACAGTTACAAAGTTAAGATATCTTTTACACCCTGCACAGACAGATATCAAAAGTGCTAAGAGAAACATGATAACTGCCATTTTAAATTTAATCCTCTTCTTTAATCTTCAAATATATTTTTTAACGTCGAACTCTACCATTTGCCTCTTCCGGAATTCTAGATTATATCAATTGTTTAGGTTTTCTAACTTACACAGGTACGGGAAGCCCAATCTCGTAGCTAATTTGCTCCTCCTCCCATGGATCGTAGCCATTTTCTCTGATCTGCTGAGAAATATTCTCCAAGATTCCAGCAATGAGATCACCTACAAACCTTGCATCTGGAAAAATTCAAAGAAAATCATGCTGTATCTTGTATTTTATATTTTTTTGTTATGTTTGCTTGCATTGATCCTAATTCATTTAAGGCTAAATATGCAAATTACTTTCCCTTCTATCAAATACGAGTATCATCATTACATCATGTCTTCTTTCCTATCTGTTCTATCTTATACAGGCTGCAAAAAAGTACCATGATCCTTCTTAGTGCTGATTTTACATCAGTAATAGTTTGTACAAAAAAATATAAAAATTACATTTTTTATTTATTTTTTAGGGTTCCGTACCTCAAAAGAAAAAAACGGAACCCTTATAGGATCACTTTGTTGTCCGTCTGTCTGTCTGTCAAGACCCTTTATCTCACAAACGGGTAAAGGTATCAGGTTGAAATTAATACCATATGTTAGGGTCCATGAACCACACAAGATCTAAAAATTTAAATTTTTTACAACGACGCAATCAAAATATATGGCTTTTTATGTCCTCATCTCCATACATTTATGCAAAAAAGGAAAACCTACAGGGTGCTTCCCGTTGACCTAAAATTATGAAATTTGGCAAGAAGCAAGGTCTCACAGTACAAATAAAGGGAAAAGTCTGAAATCATTAAATATTACAACTTAACTCACAACTAATGGTAACCAATTGTGGTGAGCTCCCGTTTCAAGAACATTCATATAAGAGAGGGGTCAAGTTGGATGGTCGTAGAGGCGATTTTTGTTTTAGTTCTATTTTAAAAACGAGAACACTTACAAACTTGAAAATTGGTATGTTTATAGTTCATAAGCTATAAAATAACAACAAATAATAAAATTTGGTCAAGCGCGTGTCAGACTCAAAAAATCTAGCACATTAACTTACTGAAATTTTAACTAATACAATTATGATTATGTGGTGGTACGGAACCCTCAGTGCGCGAGTCCGACTCGTACTTGGCCGGTTTTTTATTTGGGTGATCATGAAATTTGATGTTCCTTTGAATTACATTACAGTAATTTATGAAAATGATTAGCTACTTGCCAGTGACTGGATGGATATTATTACAAAAGACTTTGTCTGCATCACCAGCTAATCACAGAGGTCATTGAACCCTCCAGGCGCTTCACTTCTTCTTGAGGTAAAACTACTTTTTTTTAGAAAAAAATATTTTTTAAATATTTTTATACAATCTAGAATCACCCCTGAAAAGGATCATCATACTTTTTTTACAGCCTGTATGATCATTGACCAAAATCATTTTATTTTACACTCATCAACTTACCTGTTGCAATCAAAACGCCCAAAATTGTTGCATTTTTGTTTGAGCACAACAATTAATGAAACTTACCTTTTTGTGTTTCCAAATTTGGCATGGCATTACTAACAGCCAGCACTCCGAGCAACACCGCCGTGATGACTTTCATTTTATTATTTATCTTTTTCTTTTCCTAAAACAAATACACAATTATATTTCCTTATTTAAATGACCAATATCTGTTGTGTTCTCTATTTTTTTTATCACTTTTGTAGTTTCTGGTGTAGAATAGTCTTTTAAATTTATAAAAAATAAAAATTTGAATTGCCACTTTAGCTATATTTGTTTTTTAATTGTTTTGTTTGTCATTTTTTTTTGTTTTCCAATTATCATTTTTCTCTATTTCACTTTTGTGATTCAATAAAATAATCAGAAAACTCACAGTGTTCAACAATCTACAATTGCCTTAGTAATAAGTGAAGTATATTGCAAATATTATAGTGTTTTTTTATAATCTTCAATCGATCGATCAATCGTGATATGTTAATCTCATTTAATCTCCTGATTATACGTAATTGGTACAAAATCTGTGGTGCCTGTGAAGTTCTTCATAATATTAGTCACTCGTCGTGGAAATTAAACAAAGTTTATCTTGTACGGAAATTACCAATTATGGAAAATCTGAGTAGTTTGTGAATTCTTGGCGCACAGACAAAGGGGACAACATACAAAACTTCAAAAATGATCTAATTGGGTTAATCACCTGTCCTGCGACCCCTAAGTATTTTACTGGCGTTTACGATAGTAGAAAGCCACTTGTCAACGGTCATATCGCGTTTCATTGTGCTAGCGTCAACATTAAGGGTCTGATAAGACCTAAATACGCTTCACTTGAGCAGGTTTTAACGAAAAGTGATGAATATATGGCCACAAAAAAAAATATGTCATAATTAAGCATCTTGTCAAGAATATGGCCGACTCGAAACACGATTAAACATATTTTGTACGCCATAAAAAAAATCCGAAGTTACCTCTGCTTTCTGCTTTTAAACCGTTTTTCTTAAGTTCCCATTAACCTATGATGCCAAAACTTTTACACATTATTCAATACATTATGCATAATAATATAGCTGTTTTATAATTGATATTATGGGTACAGATTGACGTCAGTTGCGTAGAATGAAAATCAATTATTATTTTTATATACAAGCATTTATTTTTATAATTTAACACAAATTTTGCAAACATTCAATAATGCAATCATAGCACTAATTTTATTAACTTACTCGAAATGCTATTAGAGTTGAAAAATTACTCGATTGGGTAAAGAAAATATATTTTTAAAGGGAACGCTGAACATGTTGTATCCTTTACGTTTTTATGTTCTATTCTATTTATTTTAATGGTTTTAATTTTGTGCCTAGACTGCACAAGTTCCAACAAACGCTCAGCATAAAAACCGCTATAATATCACGTAGATGTGAAAACTTTCATAACGATCAGTCGAACCGTGTTAAAGTTTTTCAATCTCATATAACTTTAGTTTGTTTATACCTTGAATTTTCATTGCTTTTTTCAAGCCCAGTGAAATAAAATTCCCGAAAAAAAATTATTTTTACTCATTATCATAGATATACGCTTCAATTGATAAAAATTAAGATTGATCCCAAAATTAAGGTTGCCCAAAATTAGAAGCGCAGTTTCCGGTAGATCTTTACAGGTCGCATTGGCCGATGGGAACTGGGAGCCCTTAACCCTCAAAACATTAGAAACAAGACAATTTTCCAAGCAAACATAGAGTGAAAAACTATAAAAAATATTGCCTCCGTATAAAAAAAGGCCCGGGCTTCCAACAAAGTTGTATAGTTTCTTACGTATTTTCTAAAGTTTTCGAGTGTTTTAGTTTTACACCACTTATTCCACGTTGAAGGCTGTCACCTAGAGAATAGTATCCAGGGTATAAGAGTCAGCTATCCGAAAACTGAACAACTTTCAGTGATTGAAACTTTTATAAAATGAAAACAATTATCCGCCTCTCCATACAAAATATCCAATCAAGTTTACAATTTTGTATGGCGACGCGGATTATTTTTTTCATTTACTAAAAGTTTCATTCATTGAAAGTTGTTCAGATTCGTTGGCTGATCATACCCTATCAGTTTTCGGAAAGCTTTCCTTTACACCCTGTATATGCTATACAGGGCCTTTCTTATCTTCGATTTCTTTTTTTCGCCTTTGCACCTTTACTATACTTTCTTTACCCAAAAGGTCGAAATGTAAAATCAACACGCGGCAACGCTTGTAGGCCTTGACGTAGTGCATTTGAAATTCGCTACAGATTAGGCCATTTCGTGTTACATTGACGATTCACTTTACACTAACATGATTATAGCCAAGCAGACAAGCAAAGTTTTCAGTGTATAGAAAATAATTCATTTCTTCTGTTAACTTATAAATATTAAGTTTTATAATATTTTTGAAAGTAAATCCACCTAGCATATTTTTATAAAACCTTTAAAGGGTTTATACCGAAGGCTATAACAAATTTATAATATCTCAGTAATATTATAAAACTTAACACAAGTTTAATTATCAGCATCGAATAGTTTCAACTCAGTTTTACATCAGTGACAAACAAAGAAAATTGTTATTTATTACAATAAAGAAAGTTGTGTTTAAATGCCTCTGTATCATATTTTTTCTTACATTACAAAACTATATAAATTGGCTAATATCTTTAAGGCCCTCCATTTTAAACCAGCCGAAAATGGTATTGTACTTGTTTATGGTGTTTTGTTATTAAACACAGGGTGTCCAGGAAGTCATGGATAATCCTGTAACCGTGGCTAGTCTACATGATTCTCTGTCAAATATCAGGGTATGACCCGAGTAAAAGTCTAAAGGCTTTCAAGATATCGCACAATTTATGAATATTAGGAACAAATACCATCTTGAATAGGTTTTTCCATGCCATTTCTACAAATTAACACTAACTTACGGTTTCTTTTTTTCAATTCCTTTTTGAATATTTGTACTCTTATTCTAGAATCTTTGATGTAACTTAAAAAAAAAATTAAAAAAAAATTATTTGTAAAAATATATGACTCAATTTTTTTTAACTTCTGACTTTGCCCACTCGTAGTTTAAAAAAAATATATGGAGCATGAAGTGCTGATAAGCTAGAAAACTACAACGTTTAATGAAAATTCAGAAACGGTATAATTAATTCAACTTATCTTATTGGTTTGGTTGCTATTGGAGTTCAATTAGAAAACTAGCTTTTTCAGATACTGTAACCATGGCCAGCCTACATCATGCTCTATCAAATATCACACTATGATCGGAATCAAAGTATTAAGGTTTTCAAAATATCGCAAAATTTATGAATATTCAAAAAAAAATAACGAAGGTAGGCAATTTTAAACCCTTTTGCAATTTTTCATTTCTTATTTTCCATTTGAAAACAAAAAAATAAACTAATTAATTTAAAACCTGTTTCAATTTATAATCAACAGTTTCATAAAAGTAATTTAAACAAATGAAAAAGAATTCTTAATTATTAACTAGGTAAAACTAGTTTTTAACCGACTTCAAGAAAGGAGTAGGTTCTTTTTTTTGTCTCTCTTCTTTACTACTACTTTTACTCCGATCATGATGTAGACTGGCCATGGTTACAGGATCTGAAATGGCTAGTTTTTTAATTAAACTCCAATAGCAATCAAACCAATAAGATAAGTTAAATCCATTCTACCATTACTGAAACTCCAATAAACGTGGTAGTTTTCTAACTAATCGGCACTTCATGCTCCATAATATTTTTTTAAACTACGAGTGATCAAAGTCAGACTTAAAAAAAAATTTTCAAAATTTTTACAAATTACTTTTTTATAAATTTTCTAAAGAAGTTACATCAAAGATTCTACACTAGAATAGAGGTACAGATATTCAAGAAGGAATTAAAAAAATTAAACCGTAAGTTAGTGTTAATTTGTAGAAATGGCATGGAAAAAACCTTTCCAAGGTGGTATTTTTTTTTTGAATATTCATAAATTGTGCGATATCTCGAAAGTCTTAAGATTCGAGAGAGATCGGGTCATATTGTGATATTTGATAGCGCATCATGTGGACTAGCCATGGTCATCCATGACTTCCTGGACACCCTGTATATCAGCTGAAAGGCTAAGAAATGCTTTTGTACTAACTACATTGATCGTTTTATCGTTTTCAAACTAGTGCTCTACATGAATTTCCCTCATCGAAAACGATGTGTATGTCTGTCCTACAAAATGCCGAGAATTTTTGCATTCGTTGTTTTACATAATACCGCGCCATTTCATAAAACAGCGCGTAATTTGTGGGGCCGTAAACAAGAGGCTTCAAAGTATCGCTAAGGCTAATCATGAACATATGGGATTACGTAATATTTCGTTAGCTTTTATTTTTATCGTCAATGGGCTTACTCGTGACCTCGATCTAGTCTGAAAGACAGAGATGTTAATGTTACTCCCATGCTCCCATACATTTTCGTTGTATTCTACTAGCGTTAACGATAACAGGAACACACTTGTCTACGGCCGTAAACAATCATGTATTGATTTTCTAAATTTATTGTAGCCCGTCAGTTCCTTTTAAATTAAGTTTTGATGCCTCATTCAATTACATATTTAAAAAGGAGGACCGTTTTTTATTCCGATTCATGTACTTTTCAAGAATATCATTCAATTCGTAGTGTTATAACATTTTTAAATAAAAATTAAACATTTCTACTACCCTATAATTAGAAAATTAGTCGCACAATGCAAGAATATTCATTTATTATTGTTGTAGTGAATATTTTAAATATTATCCTCATTGTTGTTGTATTATTTGCATTGGGATTATACAATCTTTGTTTTTTACTTTCTTGAACACTAGAGAACAAAATAAAAATGTATGGGACTGACATAAGCTAACGAAATGTTGCGTTAGATTTAGTGTCAATCCCACACATTGTTATTCTCTTAGCGTTTACGCTAATAGAAATCAACTGTCTGTGACGCCAACTTAAGAAGTCCGTTTTGACGTTCCCTTGACACCAATACACAGGGTTCTTTGCAAGTCATAGTTTTTAATACGTTAGACAGCTGTCACAACGGATCTATTATGATGGCCTTACTTTAACATAATTCTACAGTATAAAACATAAATTTTGAGCAATTACATTGTTGCTCTCTTTTTCTTTAATGGGGCTTTCTATAATCGTAAACGCTAGTAGAAAATAATGAAAATGTATGGGATTGACATTAATTGTCACGCAACATTTCGTAAGCCTATGCAATATTATACATTTTTATTATATTTTACTGGCGTTTACGATTATAGAAAGCCACTTGTCTTCGGCCCGTGGTTGGTTTAGAGAGTTACTGTTTCACAATGCGACTAACTATCTAATTTGTATGAAAAGCAAGTATGTTACATCCCAGCTCCGTAGATTCTAGAACCAAAGTTTGGCACTACGCGTCATTCGTTGGCCTTCAATATCACATAACAGAATTGAAATGAATTGTGCAGATAAGAAATTAATGCGTCACTACACCTACTAGTATCACCTATATTATAGTGTTATATCAATATATATAAAAGTGAACAAGAGGCACTCTATAGGTTTACATACGCAGGTTAAAATAAGCGTAGTTCTTGAAACACCGAATGTGAGCTAGACATGAATACTGATACTATTTTACAAATACTAACATCAGCGAATGAAGATTATATACGTACATATACAAATATACTTTGTATACCTACACGTAGCCTAATTAAAACGAAAGGAACACAAGCTCGAATACCTACATAAAATTACATTTAGCAATTACTAATATCTCATAAGGTATCGTCTTCCACAACAGGTTATATTTTTTTATATTTAATAAATATTACCATTACGGTATCCCCATGCTTGCCCTTAAATGATTTTAAAATAAATTACAACAAAAAACAACAACGAGTTCCTACATAGAAACTAACACTCTTACAGTATTTACACCAATTGAATATTTTTCAATTATCTAATTTATATATCGTAGCTGTTGCAAGATATTGTACTATTTATTATCTTAAATCTCGAACGAATTGTAAAGATTCATCTATTAATTTTTTTATATACCAATATTCGAAAGCTGAACCTCACTACGATCTCTAAACTAGATGTATCGACCCTAAACATTAAGGTACTAATTTTGTAGGTTCTAATACATTCAGTATACTACTCACTGTACATCTTTTGTCTCACTTTACACTCTCATCCTTGCTCATATTACGAACCTTAGTAACCTTTCTTAGGATATTTTCCAATCCATACAGTTCTCCCCTCAGGTCATACTCATTTTCAATTCTCATTGTGTTTACTCACAGCAGTATCGTCATTATTACTTTTATCTTAATAAGATTTTGTATTATATTCCAAATATTTCTAATTCACATTTCAAGTTCTTCAGTTATTGTGCCATTTATAATTTGATTATTTTCTCTTCGCTCATTCAAACTTGTCAATATACACCGAACCATATAACTCGTACAACTTTCTAATATTGGTCCGCTACAGTGTTCGTGAAATGACCTAGCTTAATTAACTTACGTTCTATGGCTAGAATGAACTTAAACGTTTCTATGCCTTGCGTGATATGTATTGCAATAGAGGCGCTTTAAAGCTAACATTCAATTTTTCTCGAATCTTTTACGCCATTCTGAACCTCACGAAGGATCATACGTTCACAAAAGTTCGTGTTCCATTACCTTATTATGACAAAGACAAAGTTTACAATACCCCTCACCACCTGTCAGAAATTCTCAAACCTATCCTCAAAGATATGTAGAGACTTACGACCTATGACAAAATTATTTCTACATAATTCTATAATTTGTTATTAACAAGTGATATGTTGATGGAGGCATCACTCCTTTTAAAATAGATCGTAACATTATTTCATAAACAATAATTTTACATTACTTACACTAACTTTATGGAACTTAGTAGCGACTTTCTAGATAAATTTATGGACTTATAGCGCAATATAACACTTAAGGTGGCTTAAAACTAAAATTATGCGTAAAACTACATTACTTTACAAAAATAAGTTGATAAAATATTCCAGACATTCTTTTGACAGCAAAATATCAATATGCGAGTATTTTGTACAAATCGTTAATCTCATAATTTAAAAGTAAAGGGCAAGTCATGAATCTACAAGCTAAAACTTCAGTCATGTTAAATATATTTTGATCTATTTAAGTCATTTTATGACAATGATTTCTTATATTTCAACGATTTCTTGGATATTCTTTCAACATGACGGACTTGATAGACATGCTTATAAACATGCCCTTTTTATGACCAAAGTAAATCATCCACGTATAAAGCTATACAAGACTCCTCCACTAAGAAATTGAACATTTAGCAGAGAAGTGACAACCTTCGAATCAAGCGAACGAACATAAGTAGATCTGAAGGCTTATGCTAGGTATTCATATAATGTACTTGAACAGTGGGGTTTGTGTCAAGCCGATGGTGACTACACTAACGCTGACGAGATCAAATGAGAGCCACAGCGACGACGCACTGTTTGTGCAATTTCTAGGTGGATCTGGCTTACCTGAAATTAAGAATACAATTATGATTCCGTATTCTGTATCAGGATTCGGTAGAAACGAAAGTTATTGCAGCAACGACATACACATAGACACATAACATCACACCTCTTTCCCGCCGGGGTAGGCAGAGACCACAGCCCTCCACCTGCTACGATCTTGACATTCTTCCCTCGCTTCCTTTACTTTCATCAACCCTTTCATTCAAGGTCGTCGGCTTAGGCAAAGTTAAGGCAGTTGCTGAGTGGCAGCACCTTACTTTTAGAAATAAATTTATTTCATCGCAAATACAAAACTTTTCAATAGTATGGTTCGTTTGGCGGCAATATAGGGTAGTTATATATGTTATGACCCATAACATCATAGCTTAGCTTATCATTTATAGCTTTGAATTGGTAAAGTGCTAAAAGTGGCCGTTTTTGGCACTTTTGCAATACAAAGCTATTAAGCTAAGGTGTGATGTGATGGATAATGAAATATAGAACTACCCCAAATTGCCGCCAAACAAACAATCCTTATTAAATGTTTTGTATTTGTAGCAGCACCTCTGCTCAGCAACCACCTTAAGGTACTTTTTACCTGGCCTTTATTTAGATATATTATAATCATCAATTAACATAATATCTTATCAATGTTTTCGAATGCCACCTAAACTATAATAATATCCTTTAATTGATAAGTTTATAATCCGAGATTTGAAGATAAATGTGATAAATGTGTGTTTGTTCCCTTGGACTAAATTTTTGGTATTTAAATGTCAACAGATTACAATTATTGTGACGCAATAGCAAGGTACATAACGTTATTGCCATTATACCTTATTGTGGCTTTATACGAACAAGTCGTAAGTAATTATGAAAAGGGGTTTTGGAATGTAAATATTCTTTTCTGTTAATAATGCCGATACATAACACGTGTACTATAAGTCCGATATCTTTGATACTAGTATCAATTTTACCAGCAAAAGATCAGTGCGTATTATAATTGTCCCAAGAAAAGTTCGTCACTGGTCAAAATAAATTAAAGAAAAGAAAACTGACACAGACCCAGAAATGTCACGCTTAGCAGAGGTCAGTGAATGTATTGCGAAAATTATAGCTTTTATCAGAATAAAATTGAAACTTATCATTTTTCAAAATTGCTCTACGTACGCTAGTAACATATATAAGATCATTGCTCTACGTTTTAAACTAAATAACAATCAATCTGAACAACCTTTTAGACTAAAAACTCTTTCAACTCTTTGAACTGAACAGTTATTCAAACAGTTTTCCTTACAAACCAAAGTTTTTGGAAAGAAGAAGCGTTTTTCTCATATCAAAGTAAACACATCAACACGGTATAGGGATATTTTTAATAACCCTGACCAATTAAAAAGTACTAGCCACTTTCAAATGTTTTAAATATCAAATTGTTCGTCATTAATTCCAGGTTGATTCCAAATTTAAATTAAAGAAAAAACTAAATGTGTTGGCGGCAAACATTGAGTTTAGCAAATTTTGCAGGAGCAGGCGTTCTACAGCTACAATGATTTTATTTATTTTTAGTACAAAAAATGTTTTGCTATTTAATTAAGTATTTAATACTTAGTTTTATATATTATGACCTGTAATGAATATTACCATTATACATACATACATACATAACATCACGCCTCTTTCCCGTTGGGGTAGGCAGAGACCACAGTCCTCCACCTGCTACGATCTTGACATACTTCCCTTGCTTCCTGTACTTTCATCAATCCTTTCATACATGCTCGTCGGTTTAGGGTACTTTTAACCTGGCCTTTATTCAGAACGTCCTGAATTTGGTCCTGGTACGTTCGCCTAGGCCTTCCCCTTCCAACGTTTCCATTCACTCTCGCCTGGTAGATCTCTTTCGTCAATCTTCGTTCATTCATCCTCTCTACATGACCAAACCATCTCAGCATCCCTTTCTCGATTTTGGTCACTACGTCTTCTTTTACGCCACACCGTTCTCTTATCACACTATTTCTAATCCTGTCACTCAATTTAACACCAATCATACTCCTTAGCACTCTCATTTCCACTGCATTAATTTTACTTTCATGCTTCTTCTGCCATACCCAGCTTTCACTGCCATACATCAGTGTTGGTACCAAAACTCCCCTATGAACAGCCAAACGAGCCTTGTGAGACACCTTCTGACTCCTCATAAAGGCGTGCAGGGCACCATTCACCATGTTTCCAGCATTCACTCTTCTTTCAATATCACTTTCACACTTTCCATCTCTCGTAAACTTTGAGCCCAGATACACAAACTCCTTCACTTGTTCGACTTGTTCACCATCTATTAATATAGTACACTCTGTCATACATTCCTCTCTTTCAAGTACCATTACTTTAGTCTTGCTTACATTTACTTTCATTCCTTTCCTGTCCAAAGCCACATTCATCATTGTTACCATCTCCTGCAACTCGTCAGCAGATGACGCAAGTACAACTTGGTCATCAGCGTAGAGAAGACATTTGATGAGTAACTCATTTATTCTCAGTCCACACATACTCTCTTTCAGATCAATCAAACAATTATCCATGAACAGGTTAAACAGCCAAGGTGACGCTACACATCCCTGCCTAACACCTTTTTCGATGCTAAACCATTCAGTGTACGCCCCGTTTATTCTGACACAAGCACTGGAATCCTCATAGAGAGATTTCAGTGCTTGAATCAGATGACCGTTTACCCCATACATAGACAATGCTGACCACAATTCATTCCTCACCACTCGGTCATAGGCCTTTTCCAAATCCACGAACGCGCAGTAGACTTTTTGGTTTTTAGCCAAAAACTTTTCAGCTATGCACCGCAAGGAAAAGACCTGATCTGTACATCCCATTCCCTTTCTAAATCCCGCTTGTACATCCCATATTTTATCGTCAGTATCTTTCATCACTCTTTCAATCAAAACCTTTGCATACAGTTTGCCGACGACACTAAGAAGGCTTATCCCGCGATAATTTTTGCAGTCCTGTTGTGACCCTTTTCCCTTGTACAGCGGCACAATCACAGCCTTGCACCAGTCACCTGGTACTTGGCCGTTCGTCCAACACAAGTTGAAAAGGCGGTACAACTGACTAGCCACAACTGACTAGCCACAACTGACTAGCCACAATTACCATTATGGCCAGGTTAATTTCCAGATTTCAATTCCATTGAGTATGCTTGGGATATGCTCCAAAAAAGAGCTCTGAGGAATTTTCCAGAAAATTTGGCCACAGAAGAAAATTTTTTCCTCAACAGGATATTGACAACCTCATTCTGAGTATGCCCAACCTATTGCCAGTCTGTAGTAGCCACTCTGGAAATGATTTGACTATACTTTATTTTTATTTAAAAAATAAACTTGTATAATATACAGTTTACCTACACACTTACGTTTTTATTTTTTTGCACAGAAATATGAAATCTCGTTTAAAGTCAATGTTTATTTTTAAAAAATACAAAATTTTCTTGGTTATGTAAATGTCTTAACAAAATATTTACATATTTTTAGGAATTCATATGTTGTTTAAATATCCCTATATCGTGTTGATGTGTGTATAATAATATCGAAAGAAATTGCAGAACTGGCCACACTGGCGGACTGTCACAACCACAGAAAAAAAATAAAGGTAAAATAAAGGAGGATTAAATAAATAATTCGTCACTTGGTGGTGTAGGCGTTTTTCTATGGATTTGACAGGTTATTTTGAATATTTTCTATGGATCATCGATGATGGGGTTGTGACATGTTGGCAGATGTCATCCCCTACTAAAATAAATTAGCAAGGTATCTATTCCGAGCGAAGCAAGGAGGTCCGAAATCTTTGGTCACAACATACAACATAAAGTCTGCCATCTACTATGCCTCTATATGCTTCAGAACTCTGTTGCCTTTTGTGCTCTGGTCGCTGCTTGCGTCGCTTATTGCGGTACAGACGGAAATAAAAGAATAAGAAAGAGATATAGAGATAAGCTACTTGCTGTTATTTTGATCATTTTACAATGGAAAAATATTGAAAGATACTTACTGGTAGCAGTTATAAGTTGCGGCAGATACTTCTGCCAAAAAGCGCACTCTTTCACTCTGGCTCCTTGTCCCACCTCACTGACGTTGACGCCCAAAGTGAGGTACTCCCTCCCTATAGCAGTGTGGAGAGGCCAAACTGGATTTGTGAGCTCACCATTGGGATTCATTGAAGGGTTCCTGGAATTAGGATATAAGGAACTCTTTTTATTCGATATTCGCTAAAGCGTTGAGCCCCCGAGAGGCCCTAGCAAAAAATAAAGAAAATCTAAAAAGTAGTCTCATTAAGGAAACAAATTATGTTTATAAATTACTATATCAGATCAGTTTATAGAGTATGAGTGTTGTTTTAATGCGTAAACTCATCAAATTTGCTTCGTCAACAATATTTCGGTTAAAAAAATAAGTTATGAAAAGTTTCAACGTACCCGCTCCTTGCAAAGTTAGACCAATATCTCATGATGCGTTTGCTAAACTCAACTTCTTCTGGTGAATAGTTCTTTCCAGGGTTGAGCGGCTCGCCAAATACGTAGTTAATTTCGTCCGCGTGCAAAACACCCGTCCATGAGGGCCAAGGGTTGTTCTTACTTCGGTGTTTGTAGTAATACGTATAGACATTATTGCCGGTTTCGGCGTATTTGTGTGCGAACTCGTTAACACTACATGTAAAGTGATAATCACCAACCATTTTATCCAACGCATTTCGATTTTTCACCGGATCGTTTGGGTTCAACCAGTCAGTATATTCATACACTATAGCTTGTCTCACAATGTCGTTTACATATGGATTCAATTCTTTCACTGCCTGCAAGAATTGCTCTCTTGAAATGCCTACATTTTCTTCTTTAGGAAATAGCTCTGTTAGATAATAAAGAATAAAATAGTATCCTTCTTCAGTGTTTGATCCCATAAGAAGGCTAGTCTTTTTGAAATTTTGATGGGCTAAAGACCGAGCTGGCATTTCGTCTAAGAACGATCCATCAATAATTGGAACGAACGGAAATTCGCATATACCGAGGGTCCCCCATTCATTGTTTACAAGTTCCTCAGGAGATTTCTTACGAAGACATTCAATCATAGGTCCCATATCCGTCCTTGAGTAAGGACAATGCACCGCTTCCGCTAAACGGACGCCTCTCAGTATACTTTCTTCTCTAGATATGATTGCCCAAGGTACAGTTGCAGCTCCTGATTGCATTATAGCTTGAGAGAATAGGTTTCTTGACAGTGGGGACAGCAAATGTAAAGACACAGAAGCTGCACCAGCAGATTCTCCAAATAAAGTAATGTTATGTGGGTTGCCTCCAAAGTAAGCAATATTGTCCTTCACCCACTGTAAAGCCATCAATTGATCAAACAGCCCAGCATTTCCTGGAACATCCGGTGTATCAAAGAATAAGAATCCGAGAGATGCAACTCTGTACTGCATTGAGACGTAAACTATTTTCTCTTCAGATACTAATATTTTTGGATCGTACACATCTAATGTGGCGGTGCCGGAGTAAAAACCTCCTCCAAACACCCATAGCATAACTGCCGCATTTTTGGGACGCGGTTTTGGGACAACTATGTTTATATAGAGACAGTCTTCCTGCATATCTGTGTTGGGATTCCACATCATTGCACCGGGGAAATCTCCAAATACGTTATCTACAATTTGGACGCACGAATGTGGCAGTGTCGTTGCATTAAGAACTTCTTCACCCCAGTTCTCTACGGGTCTCGGGTGTCTAAACCTGAGGTCACCAATAGGTTTCTGTGCATAAGGGATGCCGAACCAAGCATCGACTTTCTTTCCTGTCGCAGCAGTTAGAGTGATACCTCTAACTCTTCCTTTTCTAGTGCGTACGACCAGAGGGTCGTTTTCTTCGGGGCCGAGATGAGGTTCATCGGCCATGAGGACTTCTTCAGCCCGTTCATGGTTGGAATAGAAGGTGTCATATTTAGTCCTCTTGGACGCGGTTTCATCTTCGATCTTCGCTCGTTTGGAGGACGTTTCGTGGTCCTCGAGTTTGGGGAGGATGGTGTCGAGTTCAGGATTGTAACGGACAGCCTCGCCGTGTCCATGGTAGGGTTGTGGCGGGGCGGGCGCGGGGAAGTGCGGGGGGTGTTCTGGAGCATGATGGCGGCCGCGGTGCTCGTGGGGGCCGGCCAGCGCGCGCGCCGCCAGCGCCGTCAGGGCTGCCAACACTACGCGCATACCGCCGCTGCACCCGCTCCCACTATCACCACCTGGAACCGATAAAAATCTCCTTAATCATAGTTCATAGTGTAAACAGCATACCCAAAAAACAGAAGAAAATTAGACATTGCAGGGGTGATTGCTCGAAAGGGATGTACTTGTTGTAGGATTATACTAAAATCTAGAGTATGATAAATTAGAGCCCAATTTTAACATATTTTAGAGAGTAGAACAAATTTGTTATGATTTTTATATGTCTAAAGCCGAAAATCGGATTTATGTTACACCAAAATATTTTTGGAGTTTTAAGAAGTCAAAGTCTTCTTCTAAGTCTATTCCAGACAGGATGTGTTATGGTGGTCATCTGAATGATTCTATAAGTAATTACTTTAATTATTATTTTAATTCTGTGTATGTCAAGCCTCCTCCGGGCATTTTGTCCGATGTTAGTGATGATGATGATCACGGTAGCATCCCTGTGAATATTTTTTCTGTTTATTTAAACGAAGACACAGTATTTAAAATGTTGCAAAAGATTAATATCAATAAGGGTGCTGGTAATGATTTAATTCACCCTCTTTTTTAGGGTTCTGATACCAAAATGGTAAAAAAAGGAACCCTTATGGTGCTGCTCTGTCTGTCCGTCTATCTGTCTGTCACACCTCTATATCTCAGCAACCACTTATGCTATCGACCTGAATATTGGAACAGTTTTAGAATATAGTTGCCCAACTTAATTGCAATGAAAAATTTTTGAAAAAATAATGATTATTAATGTAAAGGGGGCCAAAATAGGGGGGGCCAAATTTCAAATTGTCGCTACTAGGTCGAGTAGGGTATCATATGAAAGGACTTTACTTGTACATTTTAAAATATATTTTGTATTTTTTTCAAATTTCTTAGTTTTTAAGTTATGATAAAAAATGAAAAAAAAAATACTATTATCTCCGAAGTTTGAGTAAAAAAAATCTGAATTAATTACAGTTGACAGAGGTTTATGTAAACTTTACAGCAAAAATAAAACGATCTTTCTAAGTTGCACAGTTTTTCATAAATCTGCAATAAACCTTTACAAACAAATTTAGTTTGGCGGTCCTGAAAATGGACTTTATTCCTCCAAAAATACTATAGGTATATCGGGACCTTCGGCGCGCGAGTCCGACTCGCACTTGACCGGTTTTTTTAAAGACTTGTGCCACTGAATTAGCTAAACCTCTTTATAAAGTAAAAACTTCTTTAGCGGCGCTTGACACTTTTTAAAATGGGTAAAAAAAATTAAATTCGCGTCAGATGTCGCGGGACATCTCGCGTCAGATGTTTAAGTTTTGAAGTGAAAACTTCTTTAGCGGCGCTTGGAGCTTTTTTTAGATGGGTAAAAAATGTAAGATTGTCTATACATATGTAATATAAACTGTCATGTTTGTCTACGATAGCGCAATAAATGAATATTGTATGTACTTTTATACTGATAAAATAAAAAAAAACGTGCGAAATTATTCCTTAACCATTCCAAAATATTCAAAAATGCACAACGTTGATGTTCAAGTTTTCACTTCTGCCGGCACTCCCGGAGTGCAACCCGTCCTTTTTAGGGTTCCGGTAAAAAAAAGGAATCCTTATGGTGCCGCTTTGTCTGTCCGTCTGTCTGTCACACCTGTATATCTCGGCAACCACTCATGCTATAGACTTGAAATTTGGAATAGTTTTAGAATATGGTTGTCCAACTTAATTGCACGTGAAAGAATTAAGAAAAATGTAAAGGGGGGGGGGGGGGGATTATTAATGTAAAGGGGGCCCAATAGGGGGGGCAAAATTTCAAATTATCGGTACTAGGTTGAGTGGGGTATCATATTTTAGGGCTTTACTTGTACATTCTAAAAAATATTTTTGTATTATTTTACAACTCTTGATTTTCAAGTTATGATGAAAAATGACAAAAAAATACAGTTCCCCCCTTATCTCCGAAGTTTGTGAATGGAAAAATCTGAATTAATTACAGTCGATAGACGTTTATGTAAATATTACAGCAAAAATAAAACGATCTTTCTAAGTTGCACAGTGTTTTAGAAATCTGCAAAAAACCTTTACTAACAAATTTAGTTTTGCGGTCCTAAAAATGGACTTTGCTTCCAAAAATACTAAAGGTATATCGGAACCCTCGGCGCGCGAGTCCAACTCGCACTTGACTGGTTTTTTTATATTGTTTCAAATTTCCTTAAAGGAAGGCTGTTTTCCCGAAGTATGGAAAAAAGCTCTTATCACACCAATTTTTAAGGGTGGCTGTCGGTATGATGCATTATCGGCCTATCTCTAAGCTTTGCATATTCGGTAAATGTTATGAAATAATTGTCACTCTTGACTTAGGTGCTCTTCTCTCTCAGCATATCTCTCAGGAACAACACGGCTTTTTCCGGCGTCGCAGCGTAGACACTAATCTGGTCACTCACACGGATTTTATAATCGATGCCCTAGATAGTGGTCATCAGGTGGAAGCCGTGTATACCGATTTTTCTAAAACATTTGATAAAATAATTAATTGTGTATTAATAGAAATGTTAAAGAAGATCCGTATACATGGTGATCTACATACCTACATACATAACATCACGCCTTGTTCCCGTCGGGGTAGGCAGAGACCACAGTTCTCCACCTGCTACGATCTTGACATACTTCCCTTGCTTCCTGAACCTTCATCAATCCTTTCATACATGCTCGTCGGTTTAGGGTACTTTTAACCTGGCCTTTATTCAGAACGTCCTGAATTTGGTCCTGGTACGTTCGCCAAGGCCTTCCCCTTCCAACGTTTCCATTCACTCTCGCCTTGTGGATCTCTTTCGTCAATCTTCCTTCATTCATCCTCTCTACATGACCAAACCATCTCAGCATCCCTTTCTCAATTTTAGTCACTATGTCTTCTTTTACGCCACAACGTTCTCTTATCACACTATTTCTAATCCTGTCACTCAATTTCACACCAATCATACTCCTCAACGCTCTCATTTCTACTGCATTAATTCTACTTTCATGCTTTTTCTGCCATACCCAGCTTTCACTGCCGTACATCAGTGTTGGTACCAAAACGCCTCTATGAACAGCCAGACGAGCCTTGTGAGACACCTTCTGACTCTTCATAAAAGCATGCGCTGGATTAAGTCCAGGATAAAGTATATTAGCAACAGGAGTCAGGCAGTCCAGGTTTCTTCCTATCCCCTCTGGTGTGATGCAGGGATCACATTTGGGACCCTTGCTGTTCACATTTGTGGTCAATGATATAGGTTCCATATTTGATAGCTCCCAGCACTTACTGTACGCTGATGATACTAAGATCTTTAAAATAAACTCTTCGCCAGATGATTATGTTGCACTTCAGAATTATTTGGATAAGTTCTATTCTTATTGTGTTGATCATCAGTTAATGCTAAACCCTGATAAGTGCCATATTATTACCTTTTCTCGAAAACGCAATCATGTGAACTATCCTTACAAGCTGTCTGGTATTTTACTAAAAAGGGTATACCAAATCAGGGATCTTGGTGTGGTTTTGGACAGTAAATTAAATTTCAATTTACACATTGATAAAATTATAGATAAAGCGTTTAAACAATAAGGTATGATACTTAGATTATCCCACCCTTTTGAACAAGCAACTACTCTCAAAATCTTGTATCACAATTTCGTTCGTAGCCATCACAGAGCAGAAACAAAGTAGAGTTGCCCTTTCTTGTTTTCTATATAGAATCAGGTGAAGCTGGCAAGCGGGGGTGCGGGGGACGTTACGCGATGCCACCGCCACCTAGTAATGAGTATTTGAACCAAGTGGAGCTCTAAAATAGAACCTAGTGGAATCTGGGGTGTGCTTATGTTGTTAACCGCTATTCAACACTAGATGGCTAATAATATTTTTCGGCCAGGTACGTATAATAGGCACAACGTAAAAACCCCCCACGGGGGGTTCTAGGTAAAGATAAGAAATAATTCAAAATGAAATAAATTAGCTTTATCTTCACTACATAGACAGTATAAAACTAGGTCGTGACCCGCTGTCTGTCTGTCCCTATGTATGCTTAGATCTTTAAAAATACGCAACGGATTTTGATGCAGTTTTTTTACTTTCGAGCGGAGCGAGAAAGGTATTGTATTCGTGAAAAAAAAAAGTGTTTCTAATTTTCTCAAAAATGTGTTCTATATCATAAAAAACAAGTCTCCCAAAAATGTCCGTCCGTCGGTCGGTCGGTCGGTCGGTCTGTCCGTCACGCTTTGGCCTAGCGGCTAAACGAATGGTCCGATTGACACCATATTTTGAATTTAGGAGTTTTATGAAAATCCATCGAAGGGTTTTAAGTGGTTTCTTGCTGGCTCTCATTTTGAGGGTAGCTGTCATGCAACGAAAATGAAAAACGGCTCATAGAATCTTAATGAAACTTTGCATGACCAAGCATCTCCATGTAAGATATCTTGCGCCAGTATCAATTGATCTGTGTAATTTCATATAAGGGGTGTTCCTGTATCACCAAATCGTAAATATGCGATTTACCCAAAATTAGTTCCATTGAGTTTATTAAAATTTTCTATAATATTAATCCTGGATTGGCTGTCTATCTGACTGGATATTCTTTATGATTTTTTTGAATAAAATTTAGTACACAGGGTGTACCAAAAACTGAAAGGGCTTGCTCAGTACACTAAACTGAACAAATATCCGTAAGGAACATGTGTTGGGAAACTAAAAAAATCTTCATGCAAGTATCCTACGGTAGTAACCATTGATCTGTGAAAATTCATATAAAGGGTGTTCCAGTACTACTAAAAGTTAAACATGTGATTTACTCGTAATCGTTTCAGGTTTGTTTGTTTTAATGTTTGACAATTTGAATTCTGAATTGATCTGTATATTTCATTCGAAATTTTTTTTGGAAAAACGTAAATAAAAGTTTGTATTTCCATACTATGTGTATGCCATTACAAATTTAAGTTTGCGGTTGATAGATTTTTCTTGAGTATTGCGAGAAAGTAAGTGCAGTGCTGCTGTACCATTTATTAATAGAGTGATTCAAGAGAAAGGTTTTTATGTATAATACATGCATAATATAGTAGAAAAATACTGACAATTTTAGAGATTTCTATTGTGATGTCGTAAAAGAACACATTTTTTTGCGCTAACATTGCAAACGCTGGCTGAACCCTGCGAGATAGATCAAAATAATGTATTGCATACGAGTATAATGTATTGTACACCTTCAAAAGGTCTACAAAAAAATTACAAGCGGTTACAACATTATGACATAGGTACTTAATCAAAACCTGCTTTGCGATAAAAAATATCGTAAAATACCTACGGAACCCTATACTGCACTTGACCCGACACGCACTTGGCCGGTTTTTATTCTAACGCCTTTGATTTCTCATTTGAAAGATCGTAAAATTTTTGACCCCCCGTTTTACTTTATTCTCGAGTACGTCCCTGAAATTTGTCCCTAACAAGTACGTCTACTTGGCACTAGGTGGCATTAAGAAAATTGCCATCGCGATGCAGGATTGTATACTAAATTCAATGTTCTAGAATATTCTACATAAAAAATAAATAAATGTCAAATAAAATACTTAGGAGTGGAAAGTAAATCTGTTTCCGTTTATTTTATTTGGAAAATACGTACAGCTTTTACATCCAATGATACTCGTACAACACTTCATTTTGCACTGGGAAACACGTTAAAATAAAGATCTCCGAGAAACAGTAACGTGCACACTCCACGACAACTAGTCGCGTACTGATGTCAGCGCTCCTAGCGTGGAGTATCAGAACTAAAGAGTATGTGACGTCAGGACTACATTGATTGCATCAAGGCTACATTGCTTACAGCACCTCTACTTTGTTTCTGCTCTGTGGTAGCCATCTGGAGTTTGCCTGCGTTGTCTGGAATCCTCAATATGCAGTTCACGTAGACAGGCTAGAAAAAGTACAGAATAAGTTTTTGTAGTCTTTTAACTATCGTACTGCAGCCACTATGACAATTATATTGACATGGCCAACCATTACAAAATTGCAACCCTTGAAAGCCGCCGAAGCTACCTCGACTCCGTTTTCCTTTTTAAAATTATTAATAACCAAATAGATTCCCTTCACCTTCTACAACAGGTTGAATTCAGAGTTAAGCGTACCTCTTCACGTTCAAATCATATTTTGCCATTTGACCTTTTAATACCAATTATGCGAAAAATTCATACTTTCGTCTTGCGATGCGTGTTTACCATACTTTATTAATTGAAATTTATACTTTTTCTTCTACCTTGGCTTCCTATGAAAAACAACTTTCTTTGAAAATTATTTTCTTTCAATACTACTGTTAATAATTAATTACAAAAGCAGTGTCCTGATCTTTTTTCTTATTTTTATACAATTCATAAGTAACAATTGCTACTTTTCTGGATTATTTTATTTTTCCTTGCTTCTAAGTGACCAATGTTATAAGAGTTCTCACATTAACAAATTGTATTATGATAAGGGGTATTACAGGTTTGTATATTTTCTATATGTTCTTAACATAGTCTTACTTTGTGACTGTTATTTTTCAAGTAAGAAGTGTCGCTATCCGTATCTAAAAGCAAATAAAATGTGAAAACAAACTCACAAAATGTAAAATAATATTTAAAGAAACCTAATGTGATATTCTATATTTCTGATGGCAATACCCAAGCACCTGAAGATGACAAATTATTATTTTCGTACAAAAACTCGATTTTTCTCGTCAGTGGAAGTTTACCATTCATCATGGGTAACACAATAGGGGACAATACAAACGCCGTGAAAACTTACCGTATTTTCGTTATGAACAGAAAAATTGGGCTGGTCAGTGTTGCTATGCGAAGGAAGATATGTTTTTGTAGGTGGCAATGACCTTTAGATATATTTTGCTATTATAAGTAATTGCTCAAGATTGGCCGTTATGGAGCTGGTTAAAAATAACCCCATTTCTTCGACTAATTGTCGACTTAGTAATCTATAACTAAATGGTTAATGGAACATTGTTTTTATAGCCTAAAGGAGTATAGAGAGTATAAAGCCACGAATAATTAGTGATAGGCACGACTATTGCTCATTTATATAAATATTTGCATGCCTGTTTCGCAGACTAGATACTAAAACTATTTTTCTATAAGATCTGGAATTTGTATTTTGTAAGTATCTCTGCAAATAAACGTTTCTATTCTTCTATTCTATTCTATTCTATAATCGAAGAGTTTGCAGCAGAGTTAAATGAATAACTGCAAGCTGTATTGGTTCAAAAATATAAAGCATTAAACTAACCAACATCCAACCAATCAAACGGTAAAATGTTCAGTAATTTGCTCTTTTTTAATTAAATTTTGTTTCCTTTCTTCAACGTTCTCTTAGCCCAGCCCTTCTTGAATGTCAACGGGTGATTTTTAAGATTTTTAAAATTAAAAGAAGCCCTGTTAAACTCCTCAAAAGTAAGGATCAATGTTCGTTAATTATAAAATAATTTACAGTTTTAAAATTAACATCTTAATAATTTGAGTTTTATGAATTTATCGTTGCTTTTTTTTATTTTAAAAATCTCGAAAATCATCTGGTGACTTTCAAAAATTGGCCCTCTGGTTTGTACAATCTAGAGCAGGTCAAGCTTAATATTCGTAGTTCTATTTCCGTCTCCACGCTCTTGTCTAAAGGTTAGACTTCGTGTCTAATGTGTCGATCTTAATTTGTTTTCGACTGTACTCTAAAAATTATGTTCATTGTTTACCTCTCTTTATCAATTTTTTTATATAGAAGAGGGAGGCAGACGAGCAGGAGTGTCACCTATTTGCTAAGTTACACCGTTGCACCGCAGTTTTAATTCCTCATTTATTCTTACGGAGAAACTCAATTAAATGTTCTCGACTGACTCGTTTCACAAGTAATTAAGGGACGAATGGCATTCAGCTGTAGCCATTCCAATCGGCAATTTCCTTTACATTCTGAGAGTTGAGAACAAAAGATGGCATCCAAGCACCGGTAGTACAGACACGGGAAAAAATTGTTGAGCCGATGTCGACCTTTTTATTTTTTTGTATTATTCGTATATACGCTGCCTAATCAATTCAACAATTTAAATTTCAACTTATTTTCTGAGTTATATGTTAACAAAGTTCAAAATTATATAACGCTAAGACATAAAGTAGATCGCTTCTTCATGTTTTACCTACTTTTTTAGGCTTTCAAATGCGTATTTACTGTTTTTCACGTCTACGAAATGTATCGTTTTGTATCGTATTCGTACGAAGTGTATACGACAAAATACTATTCAGGCAAATGGTGCCCTAAAATGCATTTCTTTGATTCGATTTTTGTGATTCCAACAAAGAAATCATAGGATTAAAATATATTTTTCATCACATTTGCTCGCAATGAGTCGAAAATGTCGAAATCTGTACACGTATTGCGGTCGGAAACTTTTAAAATGCGCCCTAGGGCTTTTTTATCTGTCATATTGACTTTTCGTTGACATTCTGTGACTGCTGGCTGTCGGAAGACGTTTCGTTCCGAAATGAGACTTTGATGCAAAGAGGTTCTAAGCAAGCAAAAGTTTTTAATAATCTTTTGCCTTTAATTTTCTTGCTTTTAAAAACTGTTCCTGAAGCAAGAAATTAATTGTAAATTAATGAACTACAATTAGTTTTCACATTTTTCAATAGGTTTTATAAAAGTTAAAAATTTTGGAATTTTGCTTTGGCTGTATGCATTTTTTTACTTTCCACAAAGTATAAGTTATGAAATAAACCATGCGTGTGATCTAAATCTGTGCGTGTGATAAATAGTAATATCATAATATTGTTTTCCTTGACGTGAACAGTTTTAGCGCAGCAGCTAAGTCATGTGTCAATAAATATTATTAAGAATGAAATTTCTGCAAGAATGACCTACTTGAATAAATATTCTAAGATTACTAGTTTTTTATATTCCTCGCAAATGTGATGAAAAACATAGTGTAGCACGGGCGGAATTGCAATTTCCGACCTAGATACACAATGTACTACATGTTAGTTAAGGAGAGCTCCTTGATTTTCAGAACACGATTCGATAATTTTTTTCTCAATAGAAAAAATATCTCGAAGTTACCCCTTTTTAGGGTTCCGTACCTCAAAAGAAAAAAACGGAACCCTTATAGGATCACTTTGTTGTCCGTCTGTCTGTCTGTCTGTCTGTCTGTCTGTCTGTCTGTCTGTCTGTCTGTCAAGACCCTTTATCTCACGAACGGGTAAAGGTATCAGGTTGAAATTAATACCATATATTAGGATCCATGAACCACACAGGATCTGAAAATTTCAATTTTTTACAACGACGCAATCAAAAGATATGGCATTTTATGTCCTCATCTCCATACATTTATTCAAAAATGAAAAACCTACAGGGTACTTCCCGTTGACCTAAAATTATGAAATTTGGCAAGAAGCTAGGTCTCACAGTACAAATAATGGGAAAAGTCTGAAATCATTAAATATTACAACTTTTCTCACAACTAATGGTAACCAATTGTGGTGAGCTCCCGTTTCAAGAACATTCATATCAGAGAGGGGTCAAGTTGGATGGTTGCTGAGGCGATTTTTGTTTTAGTTCTATTTAAAAATGGGAACACTTACAAACTTGAAAATTGGTATGTTTATAGGGCATAGGCTAAAAAATAAAAACAAATAATAAAATTTGGTCAAGCGCGTGTCGGACTCAAAAAATCTAGCACATTAACTTACTGAAATTTCAACTAATACAATTATGTTTATGTGGTGGTACGGAACCCTCAGTGCGCGAGTCCGACTCGCACTTGGCCGGTTTTTTACTATTAATCTCATTTGATGTGTTAAATGAACAGTATTTTCATACATAAGGTATAAAGTTAGTTGATTTGTGTGTTAACTTTATATTACACTTATTAAGACATTCTAAAATAACAAATAATTTGGCGTGAACTTTTGTGTGTACTTACACAATGTGTTCGTATTAGTGAAGAGGGCAATAATCATTCCTCGAGTACATGCGCCTTAAGTCACTTCCTGCTCAAATACTTATTCCCGTGACTGTATGCTACTTACGAGTGGCGTAGTTACAAAATGTGGTTGGTATTGTTCTGAAGTAGAATAGGTTTAGATAGTGATTCGGGTAAATTATAATAATACATATTGGGGGACAACTGCAAACTACTTGGGTTACGCGATGTTTAGGTGTTATTAACCGACTGCAGAAGGAGGAGGCTTACTATTCGACTGTATGTTTTTGTATGTGTAGTACGCGATATCTTCGCCGGTAATGAACCAATTTTAACTATTCTTTTACATTCAATAGAATTTACCTTCGAGGTCTATAATCTGATGATGAAGTATGAGACTAAAACCGGTAACTCCTCAAAAATAAAAGCACACATATCGAAATTTGGTTAATATATAGGGTGACTTTTAATTAGTTCTTGATAGCAAAAGATATGCATGTACTTATGATACTGAACAACTTTTCCCAAGGAACATAGGTCGAAATACGAAAAACCAAATTTGACCTCCCATACAAAATAGCTATCAGCTGATGCAGTTTCTATGGGAGGTCAAAACTTGATTTTCGTATTTCGACCTATGTTCCTTGGAAAAAGTTGTTTAGTATCATGAGTACATTCATATCTTTTTCTATCAAGAACTAATTAAAAGTCACCCTATATAAGGTTCCACTGAAATTGAACAAATAATTATTGTTTTATACCCAAACCACAAAACTGAACTACTTCCTCAAAAGAAAAAAAAGTCGAAAAAGAGGTTTCCCAATCATAGCAAGTAAATTCAATTGAGGGATTTGTATGAGAAATTAGGATTAAAGCAGCGAACTACAATACTATAGAACGATAACTACGCTTCAAACTTGACCCCACGAAATAGTTACCTAAGTAGGCGGAGCTAAAATAATTACCTCTCAACTACACACTAGCTGACATTGCAGCACGCGCGCGAACCAATCCCTGCTCTCGTTCTGAATTTGAACCAATTGATTCGTATTTTGAATATGCGTCCTTTTGGTTTCACGTAGGGCCACTTTTTGTGTGGAATCTGGATTAAAGCATATTTAAAGTTAAAGCTTCTTTAAGTATATTGCTGTTACTTTTTTAGTCATTAAAACAGAAATTGACTGCAATAGATTCAAGATTATGTATTTCTATTGCCACTATAACAACATCATCATCATGACATCCCATGAAACTTTCACTACAGGACAGGGAACTCCCTCCAAAATTCCAGCTTTTGCTGAAACAATGTGAAGGAGAAGTACCACAGTCACCACGCTTGTTAGCGTTACGGCTGGCACCATGGACCGCGGTTGTTGGTGACCGCAGAATGTAAGATGATATGACACATGGAAGGATGCTGCTGCCCATCCTTTGGTTTATTAACCCTTAGTCGCCTCTTACAATAACCACGGGTAGAGATGGGTTATTACTATTCTTTGCCTGCACCACACGGGATATAACAACAAATACTAAAACTAAAAAAAAAATTAAAGGAGGCTTCCCCACTACAAACGTGTTATTTAGGCGATTTTCGCTCGATTTTTTGCTTTAGCTCTATCGTGAAAACGGGAACATTTACAAGCGTGAAAATTTTAAATATTTATAGTGCGTGAGCTATTAAATAACAACAAATAATAAAAACTGGTCAAGTGCGGGTCGGACAAAAAAAAATTAGCACAGTAAGTTACTGCAATTTCAATTAATTCAATTAATATTATGTGGTGGTAGCCCTCGGTGCGCGAGTCCGACTCGCACTTGGCCGGTTTTTTTTATCGGTATCGTCTCGGTATAGTCGCGGTAGACAAACGGTCTATGGCTAAAGCAATAATATAGTCCAACAAGACATTGTAAGTTCGCTTTCCGGTGACGTAAGCAACCACTGATGTGGTGAACTGAGATCGGATACAACATTGTGTGCGCTTTTGTGCTTGCATTGTATTATTAAATGCTATTCGGGTCGTACTATAAACAATATATTTTACTCACTAATAAAGTATTATAATGAAGATAAATAAATTTATAACAGATTGCATTATAATTTTAAGTTCATCTGGCAGAAATCAAATACACATAGCAAAAACTGTATCAGCTGAATTCGCAGTTTGTATGGAAGTTATGGAAAACTATTAATTAACGAAAAATATTTTCCTTAAAAAAAATTGCCTGGCAAAAAAAGAAAACGAGTCAAGTGCGAGGGCTTGCGCTAGGAGTTCAAGCATCTAGGTCGTAGAAGATAGAAATTTTCACAATTGCAATTCGAAGGGTCTTTAAATCATAATATTTGATATTAACTTCAACTTGATACCTGTACCCGTTTGGGAGAAAAGGGGCCTCGACCAACAGACAGACAGACAGAGGGACAAAAGTGATCCAATAAGGGTTTCGTTTGTTTTTCCTTTTGAGTTACGGAACCCTAAAAACTAGCATTAATCGTCTATGCATCCTGTACAACTATAATGAAATATCAGCAAGGGGCCTTTGTTTGACCTACCATAACATAACATCTGTATAGAGGAAGTTTCCCCATTTAAAACATTATCAAGTCTTTCCCATTGTAACCAAATTCCATCCCCACATTCTAAGTGACATACCCGAAATACCTTTCTTCAATGGCTGCCACATGGTACAAATAGGGTGACAATATCTTCTGTCCCAAAATCATACAAGATTATTTTTTTGGACCTGATTTGCATATGCCCACGTTATTACAGAGGTCTAAAGCAACAACTTTTGTTCTACGACTTTTCTAACGACGCACAAAAAATTTTCGACTCCCCATACATATGCTTTTGACCTCTGTAATAACGTGGGCATACGCAAATCTGGTCAAAAAAATAACCTAGTATAAGAATAAACAGTAGCTTTATTCTTTGAATTTTGGGTCACTGTAATTTTCATTATACGATATTGCTATGAGAATTTGTTTGTAATTAGTTTGTATGTTAATTTGTTAAAATTCTTTGATGGTTTTTTTTTCATATATCAGAAGTCTTGTAACATCTGTGTACTTTGGCTGGGATCAGTAAGACGCGGACTCATGACAAAGATGTCCGCGACGAACCGCAAAATAAAATAAATAAAATGTAGTCCGTTCAGTGCGTTGCGCAGTGGATCCAGAGCGGATACATCCGATGCGGAGCTAATAGGCCTTATTGAATTCAATTACTGCCTGACTTCTTAGGAAAAATCCTATCAAATCAAGATGTGTAGTCATCCTATGCTATTCCCATTTTGAGGAACTATTTTTGGTCAGACGACTATATTTGTAAAGTTTATAATCGATGGAGGCTATTATGGCCTGGTGGCGTGTAGGGTCATTTCAAATAATTAATCTTGTGGCTATTTTTGCCATTGGAGCAAAAATAGTAGGAGCCTATTTTGTACTTTTATGGTTTTGAATCTTAGGAGTTAGTTTGGATTTTAAACATGAACTTTTGAACTAAATAAATGATCAAACAAAGAACTTCACAAACTTTTGATTAATAAAGATGACTGGAAAAAAAAAATACAGTTTTAGGAAGTGCTAGGTTTTTGTTACTTACTAGCTCGAGACTTTGTACTCATTTAAAATAACATACCAGAGTTTGTCCAACTGTTAGTCAAACAGTTTCATTAAAATCAGTTCAGTAGTTTTTGCGTGATGCTCTAAAAAATAAACATATAAGTAGACAAAAAGTCAATAAATCAGGGGCATCAAACGTCATAATTTTTATATATATCGTCAATGTTCAGACAAAATTAATTTACAAATTTATCATAGCAGAGAAGATATTATTTTAAAACTTTAAACGACCACTGCTGGACAAAAGCTTAGTAAAAGAAGATTTATAGAATAAAATATGGAAATGAATAAAATAAATAAAGAATATTGGGCGACATTTGCCACAAGGTCATCCTATTCCAAACTAGGCAAAATATATTTATAGAATAAACATCATTCTGAATACGAAAACTTATCACTATATCAGCAAATCGGTATGGAAAGTCTCAACCTTTATTCCTTGGGAAAAGTTGTTCAAATTCATGATCATAGGTATAATTTACGTAATAACCAAAAATAACGCCATATACTTACAGCATGAATTTGTATAAAAACACGACCAAGTGCGTGTTGGAGAGTTCGTAATTGTTTAGATTTTTTATAGCGCAAAGCTGATGAAGTATTTCATAACGTTCATAACATAAACTTCTAACCTCCTAATGCTGAGCGAGGTCCTAGCGCCTGATTACTAGAGCGTTTCCAGCTGCCTAAGGAGCTCGCGCCAATAGGCAGTCCAGCGCTTTCAGCTGCCAAAGTAGCATTTTTTGGCGCCCGAAATGGGACAATTGAAACGTCAATTTGATAATGTTAATAGTGCTGAGCGTTCTTCTTCTTTATTGATTAGCACTCAGACTGAAACAAAAAACCAAGCTCGCTTTTAACGCACCTAAAGTCCCCTTATAATAAAAAAGTTATTGTCAGTTGAAAATATACAGTCCTCGTCAGCGGTTTTTCGCTACGCGTGTTTTAACATTGTTTGGTGTGATTATTGTGTTGTGAAGTGCGAAATTTAGTGATAGTGGAAGGATAATATATCCTTTGTGCTCTAAATCACACAAAACGATCAATATAGTGGCAGTGATGTGTGAAAAATGCGTTTGTGTGCCATCGAACGGCTGTTGCAAGGTCAAACGCTAGACTGCCTAGTTTCGTGGGCCCCCCAAACGCTCCAGCTCATGAATCTAACTATCTAGTAATTTCATCATATATACTACTATTGTGAATTTTATCACATTTTCAATAACAGCCGTTTGGCTGACACTAAACTCCAACAACTATTTCTCAAACCAATCCCTAAATCGAAAAATAATGTTTACATACTTACATTATTTTTGAAATACCTGTTAAATGACACGCCACGCAATGGGGTAAACAAGAAAAAAAATACCTAACCTAACTTTATTGTTGGAGGTACCCTAAATTTTTTTTTTTAGATTTTACTTCGCTACTTTTTTGGCGTGGATAAAGTGTGTATTCACACCAAATAACAGCTTTCTAGTAGTAAGGATCTCTGAGCTAAGCCGCGGACAGACAGACAGACAGATGGAAATGTTGACTACGAAACCCTTAAAAACGGGGCTAGTTTCTAGTGTTTAAATATACTATTAAATGTTTTTGGAAAACAGGAAAAAGTATCGGTTGTCTAATTCTGTAACTATGACACTTGTAATGGGTACTTCTTCAAGTTTTAAATGTAGCTATTTTATACTTTGTACAATAATATCTTAATCTTAAAATTGTGCTCCAGTAACTCCCAAGTTAATAATTTCTGGCAAGGCACTCAGCAAGCACCAACGAATATGCCAAGATAGACCTGCCAAACGACATTGCACGCTCATGCCAGCTGCACTAACGTACTTACGTGCCGTCTTATTTAGCCGGTTAATCTTCAGATAAAATCTCTATCAAGGTGGCTTCGCAAAGTAATTTCGTTCTTGGGAGAAAATGGCTTGCGTTATATTTTCGCCAGATAAAATGAACTCAAGTCATGAGTTGCTCGTAGGTGGAAAGATAGTTTATGTTTTGGGAAGTTTTAAAGAAACATGGCAGGAAAAGGTCGTATGGAAAGTCTTATACTGTTCGTTCCAGTCAATAGTAGTTTTTAGTTGTTCGTAGCAAGTAATGTTTCATATATACATAATATCACGCCTTGTTCCCGTCGGGGCAGGCAGAGACCAATGTTTATGTTTTTTTAGCAATTTTTCATTTTTAACTAAAGATTCAATTTATTGTTTTGTTCTCACTGCAGTCAAAATAATACTGCAGTCAAAAACATCTAATTTTAATAGCTAATTAAAATTGGATGTTTTTGATTGCAGTATTTATATGTATGATATTTTTGCGACCAAACATTCAACCGCACCTCCATTTTGCGGTCAACAGTTACTGCGGTCTATTGTGCCAGCCGCAATACCAACAAGCATGGTGACGATGTTACATCCCGACCAAAATGTGGGGTGTAAGGGACAGCCTTCATAATCAATCGACGTAACTGAACATATTTCAACGAATAAAACTTCCATAAAATGAAAGAAAAATTAGCTACTCCATATAAACTATCCAATCATGTATTCAATTTTGTATGGAGAGGCCGAATTTCTTTTTATTTCCTGAAAGTTTTCTTCACTGGAATATGTTCTGTTACGTTGACTGATCATTTCCCTTTCAGTTTTCGGAGGCTGTCCCTTTTACCAGAGTAAATATATAAGCTAAAGCAGTATGGAAACTCGGGCCTTATTTTGAAAAAAGAATTATTCTGCGTCGGAGCGTCAGGGCTGTAACCCAGAATATTTGAAATAAAATTAATATGACGAACTCATATATTGGGTGCTTCTATCAACTCAGCATGTTTTCGAACTGTAAAACTAAACAACTTTCCGTAAGAAGTCGAAATAGGAAATAATATTTTATGTCCAATGGGCAATAGCATTAGAAACTGCATCAGCCGATAGCGCGTTAGGGTATGGGGGGCAATTTTTTTCGTCTTTCGACTAGGTTCTTTAAGGAAAGTTACACAGAAAATTTTATTTAGCCGACCGTCAAGACTGTCTGCTGTCTGTATGCAAGCATAAAATGTTAAGTCAGAATGTTAAATTACTTAGTCGCCTTTTCTCACATAAGCTTAGATTAAGACACTTAGTCGCCTTTTAGCACCTAAGGGAAGGTTAAGTCACTTAGTCACCTTTATCACACAAATTGGGGCAGATCGAAACACTTAATCGCCTTTTACGACACAAGGAAAGGTTAAATCACTTAGTCGCCTATAGTCGCAAGGCAGATTAAGATACTTAGTCGCCTTTTATAGCACAAGGACAAGGACATACTTATAGGGACCCTATCATCATCATCATATCAGTCGAAAGACGTCCACAGCTGGACATACGATAGGCCCTATAGAACGTGTTAATTAAATAACGGAAAACTTCTCGGGTGGTGGCTCTGGACATGAAACTGAACAACTTTTGTACTACGACTTTTGAAAATTCGCAAAAAAAGAATTGATCTTTTATACATATCGATAAGCTGACCAAGCCAATTTGTATGAAAAAGCAACATTTTGCGAATTTTCAAAAGCCGTAGAACAAAAGTTGTTCAGTTTCATGTCCAGAGCCACCACCCGAGAGGTTTTGCGTTATTTAATTAACACGTTGTATGTACCTATTTGTTTGTATTATGGTTTGGCACGCACGACTGACTTCAGCGCGAAAACTGCTTATTTTCCTGTAGCGGTGTGCGCATGTGTGAGTGCGCCAGTTTTGGACGTTTGTTAGGAGTTTCCATACTGATTAAGCTTATATATTTACTGTGCTTTTACTCTATACCATGAAATTTTCTGTCCAATTCTGATACCCCTTGTCCAGCAGCGGACTTTTTAAGGACTTTAAGATTTAATTGATTTATTCGGAAAGCTAAATGCAAAACTTTTGTCCTACGTCATTTTGAGCTTACAACCAGCTAACCAGCTAGTCGTTACTATTCAAAAGACTTAGGCTTAGTAAAAGGGTCCCGTCAATACCCTTCGGGTGTGGAATAATAAAAATCATCGAGAGCTATAATTCCGTGACCCCGAAACGATTTACACAAAGCACCGTTTTAAAACAGAAATCATCTAGCATGTACCACGAGCTCCTAAAAACCGACATTAAAGGAAAGAGGGCGAGTCGAGAGGCACGAGGCACCAAATTAAATTATGCAAATAAAGAAAAAAGCGACCATCCTCAGTGCGGGGGATTGTTTCGCTTTACCGCCAAAGGATGGTGAGCAAGTTTTGTAGAGAGTTCAGGAAGGAGGCTTGGTAAACGCGGATTTTACAACTCGAGGTGAGACTTTTTTTACAACGATGTCATCCGCAATTCGACTATCAAGTCAAATGAGCTACTTTTTATTGCACGTCAGAACGGAAGTTTTTGAAGGTACTAGCTTGTGACGTCATAATTATTTCCTTGTCCATGTAAATGAAAAACCACCAGATTTTTTAACTGCCTATCTTTTTTACATTAAGAATATGTGTTAAATTTTACTTTCGATATAGTTAACACAAATTACATGTGGCAAATATGCCTATAAATCTTGGGTCGTAGAATATGCTAAGGCGGGAGAGGTAGCTACGAGGACGGAGCGCAGTGCGCGTAGCAATGTGCTACGACAGGAGAGGTTTGCTACGGTGTAGTAAAGTGCGCGTAGCTAATTACTACGACAACCAATATTTTCTTCCTTTCACGAATTTCTCTATGATTCAAATTTACATAATATCACCATAATATGTGTTACAACGAAACAATAGGATGGCCGGAATGTTTAAACTATAATAAATAAATTCAAATTCACACAGGTGAATGGTCTGCAGTAGTTCTTATGAAACATTTCAACTTTGCGATAGCCTTTATTACGTAGAAGAAGCAAGTGTTTTCACTTATGTCCAGATAACTGTTCTACCAGATACAAAAGTTTTGTATATAAAAAACCGGTATATTGCCGAAGCAATTAACTGTCATTTGTATAAAAAAGAAATTGCAAACACAGAGTTATTGAAATTAGTTGATTAATACTTTAATTCGTTTATTCCCAGTAATTCTGTTCAGTCGTTCTGTTGACCGAACTAGTGGGACTTTTTTATTCCCAGTAGTTCTGTTGGCAAAAGTAACATCCTTTAGTTCTGTTGAGACTTTTTGATTCCCACTAGTTCTGTTCTGAATCATGATGATATTTGTTAGTTTAAGAAAGAACTTTATAAATGTAAAAAAAATAGTTTTATTTATTGTATAATTTTGAAGAAATTAACAATCAAATCTCTTTATTTAACATGTTGAGGAAATACACCGCTTCGTTTATCTCTGAAACATCACCCTTACTTTAATGTAAACAAATTAACAAGTCTTTGCCAGTGAAACGACGGGAAAAATCCGTCATTACCGAATAATGTACCGTGATTCCAGTTTGATGTGTTTTTGAATAACTTTTTGTGATTTCTTGTGAAAGAAAGTTTGTTTTTATTTCGGCTTAAACAGGATACTTTTTTAATTTGGAATAAAAAAAAGTTTAAAATATATAAACAGTAGCAACTTCAGCCATAAAAAATCTGTGAGAGAGGTAAGAGCTTTTTCACACTTAGACGAATCGTAATTTTTCACGATTCGTTTTTTTTTTCACGATTTGTTTTTTTTTACGGAAGCAATACTCTTTAAATACCCGTATTCATTGTGTTAATAATTAAAAAAATATTATAATTTTTAAAATGTATTAAAACTTATTTTTCATAATTATTTTTTTTGCTAAGAAATTAAATTGTACTTGCTATTTGAAATAATTTTATGTACCAAAATGGGAACAAATAAATGGCTATTATTATTTATTCATTGTGTTCACACGCATATGTGTTTTTTGACGTATTCTTCATTTTCGCGATTCATTATGCGTGTGAGCCAGGGTATTTAAAAGAATTGCTTCCGTCAAAAAAAATTACGAATCGTAAAAAAACGATTCGTGAAAAATCAGGATTCGTCTAAGTGTGAACAAGCCCTAAGGAAATGATTTTGAAAAGTTTTTGCCTAAGGTGTAAGATTTGATTTCACCTTCTTTCTTCCATCCTCGTGAGACGAGACGCCGGTTGGTTTTTTATATACTACCAGTTCACAAGAAACGCTTTGCTTCTTTCTTCCTTCCTTCCAAATTGTAAAGGGCACTACACACCAAAGTCGCCGACCCGCCGACATAACTTGGCAACTTTTTGGCGGCGGGCTATGTGGCGACTTCACTCATTACACGGTTGTCGGCGACATATCGGCGGCTCGACTTTTGTATGTACGCAAGTCGCTGACATGTCGGCGGGCAACACGCGCGGGCAAATTTTGCCGCATGGTTCTTTTAATAGGCCGCCGGGTTGTGTCAGCGGGTCGGTGGCTTTGGTGTGTATTGCCCTTAAGAGTGACAGTCCCTCCCTGCACGTTTCCCTAAACAAAATCTGATTTTCAAATAAGAATGAACAGGATTTTTTTATGTTTTTGCCCATCGTCACTTACAACTACATGAAAAAGAATTTGCACACCTTCAATATTTTTTATTAGAAAATCGCTAATATTACAACTATTAGCCAGATACGAAGGTGCGTGTTCTTCGTGAGTACCGGAGACGTTGTACTAACTAGGCTTTTTAATTTATAGCTATTTCTAAACACATTTTATCATACTAAAGAAATCCATTTCATTCATCTGAGATCCGTGTCATCCGAGTACACAGGTACTAACTTCTAAATTGCTTCAAGTGATAGATGTCATTATGTTGATATTCTAACGGAATGTTTATAAACATTCGTAAACAAATCCCAATTAGCAATTTAGACAGATCTTTTCCTAATAAAAACTTTTTTAAAACAGCTAGATCTAGTGTTAAAGAAAAATAAAGCATTTGAAATCTAAATTGGAAGGCGGTTGGTGAGGCTCGCGATATCACGATCGAGACAACATCGCGTGTCCGAAGGTCGCCGCTGCAGATAGGAGTGTATTTGCAATTCAAGTGGCAATGCGACAGAGACGATTCTCAACTGTCTCGCTCCTTGCAACCTTGGATTTTAATTGGATTCAATCATCCATATCATCATCAAAAGAGACATAGGACTCCATTTGTACATCAAGTAGCAATGCGACAGAAACGATTATCAACGGTCTCATTCCTTGCAACCTTGGATTTTAATTATTATTTATGAGACCATCACCATCATGACCTAAATCGGAAGTCACTCCTATACAATGTGTAACCGAAAGGATCAATCCAGCCCTGAAGGATGTGAATCTCTCTGCCCTTGAAACTTAACGACTTTCCTTAAGAAACATAGGTCGGAATACGGAAAAAAAAATTACTATACCCTCCATGCAAAATAGGCTATCAGCTGATTTAGTTTCTATGGGGGTCAAAAATTATTTTTTCGTATTTCAACCTATATTCCTTAGGGAAAGTTGTTCAGTTTCATGGGCAGATTCACATTCTTCAGGGTTGGTGTACCCATTCAAACGTCTCGCTCATTGCAACCTTAGATTTTCATTGGTAAGGTTATCCATCATTATATAGGTAGTCTTCAAGAGACAAGCTTTTTTCGGTGGAGACTGCCTGAAGAGCAACACCAGGCATTTTTCCGCTTTACTAGCTGGTTGACTTTCTGGTAAGACGTTTGCTTTCATTTGATCTAAGTATCTTCATCGAGATTGAGATCTAGCCTCAAATACGACGCCTCGTCTCTTCCAAACTATGTAACGTATTTTTGCTCGGCTTTTCGTGCTGTGTTGTATAAGATGCTCAATACCTACTCACGAGAACTCATAGGTTACAAAAATACCGCCGCCCCCGGAACGCTTCCGCTACCACCTCAGTGTAACTCGGGCTTAATGTATGCCCCCCGAACCGTGTGGTGTGGACAAAGACTAGTACCAACCCATCTCTAGCCGTGGGTGCTGTAAGAGGCGACTAAGGACTTATGAACCGAAGGATGAGCAGCAGCATCTTTGTATTGGTCCGCGTTGGTATTAGATGATTTCGAATATAGCTCGGTAACCCAGGTTTGCCCAAGTACTCATTATTATAGTGACACTTTAGAATATCATACAAGGTGTAAGGGACGGTGTACCGAAAACTGAACGGACGTGCTCAGTCAACGAAACTGAACAACTTTCCCAAAGAAACATTTTTGAGAAATGAAAAAAAATACGAGTATTGTAAATGAGCAATTTGTACGAACATGTCAAAACTTTATGTCAGTTTTCGGTGCACTGCCCCATACACCCTGTATATACGGCAGTGGCACTATTCAAAACAAGGCACTTACACTCACACTCTCTATCAAAACTACTGGGTCATATTTCTACGAGTCATTTCGTCAGTAACTGTCTTCGGGGCGGCTCAAATGAAATTTATGTGCGATTTTATACCCCTGGGAGGCTATTACAGTCGGAGAGACCGTAAACTATGGAGCGGATAACTTCGTCATCGAAGTTACTTTTGATTTGAGTGCTGGAGGTATAAATAAAGAGTGAAACAGACAGGTTGCTGAAAACTTAAAGGGCATGATTAGTCAAAAAAAAGTAGAAACTTGTTTGGACAGTTTGTATGGAGAGGCCGTTTTTTAGGGTTCCGTGGTCAAAAAGGAACCCTTATAGTTTCGTCATGTCCGTCTGTCTCTCTGTCTGTCTATCTCTAAAATAAATAAATAATCTGTCTATCCGCGGCTTACCTCAGAGACCCTGAGTACTAAAAAGCTAAAATTTTGTACGGATTGATATTTCATCCACGCCGACATAGTTATAAAATAAAAAATCTAAACCTTAGCTTTACAATTAAAGTGGGGGTGAATTTTTTTCTTCTTTTCTGCCCTATAGTGTGGGGTGTCGTTGGATAGGTCTAATTAAATAAAAATATAATGTGAGTCTGCAAAAATCATTTTTAGATGATCCGCGACAAAATAAGCTTCAAAGCGCAATTATTTGTTGGAGTCGACTGCCCCCACCCCCTGCCGGCTAAATGGTTGTTATTGGAAATGTACAGATTAAATTTTTTTTAAATAAGCATGCAGTTAGATTACTAAAATTACTTATTATAATGTTAATAGTTAATTGATTTTAAAAAGTTAATTATATTTGCACTAATTTATTTTCATTTTAAGAAATTATTGTGTGATAACATTTAAGTTGTGTAACTCTAAATGATAACTAAGAAAAAATATGAGAAAAATAACTTTTTTCTTTCATTTCCAAACTTTGTTTTGTTAAGGCTTTAAATTTCCGTTGTAGGTGTCTTTAATTATGTTAAGAGGAGAGGATAATTTTATTGTAAACCTTTTTTTTTTTAAATAGTTGTTTTATTGGGTATCTCGGAATACGCCAAGGAACTAGTAGAAGGTTGTTCAGTTACGTTGAGTGATCATGCTCTTTTCGGAAATTTGTGCTTTACGTCCTGTATCGGTATAGGGTTGCCCAGGGCAAAGTACACTATTTAAATTATTTAAAATGAAATTGTATCAATGGCTCAGAGAATATACTTTTTATAATTTGAATGAATTTACGACATTTTGATAATTTTAATGATTTTCGACATCTTAATTAATTAGCTTAAATTATTACTTTTTTATTGTATTTGCATGCCATTTTATACTGGCGAAACATGTATATGTACAAAGTTTAACTATATGATCTTCACCACCATGTTTGACGCAAACAAATTTCGTAATAGGAGTTTCCAGGGGCGAAAAATCGATCCAGCTAGGTGTCATGTCTTTGAATTTTTTACCATTTCTTGAAAAAATTCAGAAACCCTACAGCGCGATCTGTTGGTGAGTAACATAGCTTGCTCATCCGGTGATATTTTAATGTTAAAGGATTTATAATAATTCAGGTTTTAAGAGTTTGTAGGACTTTATTGAAATTTTTATGTATACCGAAAATCGGCTGGTCAAAAATGTCGGTAAGCTTTTCTACTCTCCTCTAAATGGCGCTGTATGTAAAGGACGTGGGTCTAGATTAAACAGAGCAAATCTCGGCTTTCCAATAAAGAAAACAATATCGGATATTAGATTCCTTTTAAAACGAAAAAAGTATTCTAGTAACTAGTTTTAAAATTGTATATCTTGTATGTTCATCATAACACCCCATTGAAACGTCCACTACAGGACAGGGAGCTCTCTCCAGAATTCTAGCTTTTGCTGGAAAAATGTAGAGGGGAAGTACCATAGTCACCTCGCTTGTTAGCGTTACGGCTGCCACCATGGACCGCAGTAAGTAAGATGTAAGATACAAAGGAGGATGCTGCTGCTCATGCTCCAGTTAACCCTTAGTCGCCTCTTACGACAACCACGGGTATGTATGGGTTGGTACTATTCTTTGCCGGCACCACACGGGACACTGTATGTATGTTAATCTAAGATACGAGTATTTCCTCTTCAGGACACGAACTTCTATCGAGGCTTACGCAAGCCCGTTTCCATATATGCGGCGTAAAGGTCTTTTGCGACCTCTATTGAGCCTGTCAGCACGGACCCTATATCACCTTGCGAGTGTGGAAGGAATTACAGAAGAATTTAAACGTTTTACATGTATCGCTTTTTGTAGGTTTTTAGCAATCGTATGAAAGATATTTTTGTTTTACTTGATAATTTTTATATTACGATTTTTTTATCGCTTGCAGATCTTCATCAATAGTCAATTTTCATGTCAACATTGCGGAAAAACACTTAAAAAGGATTTTTATTTTATTTTTATTTATTGATTTTTGGAAAACTAACAGCTAAATTATAACATTATATAAACTAATGGTAATTATTTATATAATTTCCCTAATTATTATAAATTCCCCTCCACATTGTTTCAGCAAAACCTGTAATTTTGGAGGGAGTTTCCTGTCCTGTAGTGGACGTTTCATGGGATGTCATGATGAATTATAAGTCACCACCCATAAATAACAAATTGACATAAAGGACTAAACCTCAAGGTTACAGCTTGACCCATGCTGGACCAACTTAGCTGTAGAATTTTGTGATGGCGCCACGATTGAAAAGGGTTGCCACCTGTTACAAAAATATACAAGTTCAGCCTTTTTAGGGTTCCGTACCTCAAAATAAAAAAACGGAACCCTTATAGGATCACTTTGTTGTCCGTCTGTCTGTCTGTCTGTCAAGACCCTTTTTCTCACGAACGAGAAGAGATATCAGGTTGAAATTGATAACAAATATTAAGGTTTATGAACCACACAAGATCTGAAAATTTCAATTTTTTACAACGACGCAATCAAAAGATATGGCTTTTTATGTCCTCATCTACCATAATGTCCAATCGGATCACGGCAATTTTTTACGTTGGATCCTTTTAGCAGCCATAGAGTTACGGGAAAACGGAAAATTTATTCAAAATACGTTTTCTTTTTACAGTTAAATAAGAAAAATTATAACGCACTGTACTAAACTAGTACCAACCCATCTCTACCCATGTCTGTCACAAGAGGCAACTAAGGGATTATAAAACGGAAGATGGGCGGCAGCGTCCTTCTGTGTTTCGTACAATCTTACGTACTGCGGTCAACAACAATGGTGGTCCATTGCGCCAGCCGCAACACTAATAAGAATGGTCACTAAGGTACTTCCCCTCCAAATTATGCCACGCGTTTTTGCTAGTATTCTGGAGGGAGCTACCTGTCCTGCAGTGGACGTTTCATGGGATGTTATCGTAGGGATCTAGGCAACGAAGCGGATCGTTGTATGAAGACCCCCGCATTAAATCCTCAGTCGATGAAACTTTGCAGGGGTATTACACTACATGAGACAAACCTTCTATAAAAAATAAAAAATAAATCAGTACTTTTAATTTTTCCATACAAAAATTACAAAAAATGTATGATTGTAAATTTTTTTTTCGGATATTTTGAATTTCTTTATAATCCTGTCAAATAAAATCTGCCTGAGAAATTTATGTTGGGGTCAACTGCTTCGTTGCCTACACTAAAATGATGACCTACTTTAAACATATATTTAAAAGGAAAAGAAAGCACCGCAACATGATAGAATAACAGGAGACCAAGAGTAGGTAAGATAGCCAAAAGATAGCATATATATTTCTCCGTCCCAAGTGATTTCCACACGTATAACTTTGTGATCGTTGTACATAGGAGCGTCTGCCTTTTGCCGACAGGAGGATGAGAAGAGAAAAATATAATTAAGTCGTTTATATGTGCCGACACGGCGACGGGCGTGCAGCGACTTTATGTAGAAATAGGGAGGCGAAACGATGAAAATAACTAGTGGTGGGCATTATTGGGCATACAGAGTTTACCGGAAACCGAACATTATATTCGTGGATGTATTCGTTTTGATACTTGTAGGTTTCTGGTCTTTAAGGACTAGGTTGACAAAGTCAAAGTATAATTTAGTTATAGGAGATATTGTATCACTTTGTGACGTCAGTCAACCTACATCGCTTCACAAACAAAGTGGCGCAATGTGGGAGAAAAAAGAAGCGAGAAAAAAATACCTACTTGCTCTTTTAAATGTTATGTTTAAATTATGAACCATGAAACTTGGCACACATATAGGTTAGGTCCTGAAATACTACTTTTTAGCTTGGGAAAACACTTCATTCCTACGGGAAAACGCATTTAATGCGGGTTAAACCGCAGATTCTGCGCAGACGAAGTCGCGGGCATCAGCTGGTAAGTGAATAAAATGTTATTTTGAAAAATTTATGCGTTGTGAATATGGCGTGGGGCTGACATTACAGCTTAATTGTTATCTTAAAGAGTATCTCTAAATACCAGGCAAACACATGGAAACGTGTTGGCCTCAAACTTAAACCGAATACTGATCACGAAGAAAGTGTCACATCCCTAAAAATATCGATAAATTGTGAACTTTCAGCTGATAGAACGTGCTTAATCAACTGCGCTGACCGGGTCTCTAGAGCTGTGAATATTATGTGAATGTCGATAAATATATATGGGTACGACAGAGTTAGGAAAACATTGAGATGAAACCTGAAGAAAGTAATAGAATCTTAACATAGAGTAGTTTTTGCTCATAGAGTAGTCTTTCTACTAGAAGTAGCAAACTGAGAGCTTCAAAAATTCCAACCTATCAGAGGTATGCTGGTAGATCCAGACAGACAATCCGCGACATTCCTAGGTCAAAAATAAAATGAAATCCTGTTGGCGTCTTAGAAAGAATCATTTAAATTTTTTGAAAACCAAGTAATTTTAAATTTCATACATAGTTTTAATTTTTTATAACTAATTAAGTGTTAAAAAGTAACTAAACGATGGCAAGAATTATGACGTCATTGTTCAAAAACTTGATAAGAAATCTATGGAAGATATCTGTTTTGACGTTCAATAAAGAGAAGGTCAATTGAATAGGTTGGAAACTTGCGGACTGGCCTCGCAAGGTAACCACTCCTGGGCCCTGAGACAAGTGGCTTTCTATTATCGCAAACGCTATAGAATAGAATAAAACTCTATGGTTTTTGACATAAGCTGTGGCGTGACATTTCGTTAGCTAATGTCAATCCCATACATTTTCATTTTATCTCGTTTGCGATAGTAGAAAGCCACTTGGTTCTAGGCCTGTGTGGAGACTTCGTCTGCTTGCGAGGTAAAATAAACGCTTTGTCACTGAAAACTTATTGTTTGCTGTCGTAACATTTAAAAAAGAAACGGTCAAGTGCGAGTCGGACTCTCGTTCCGAGGGTTTCAATATACCTATACTTAGTATTTTTAGAAGCAATGAATTCTATTTTATGACCTCAAAACTAAGTTGGTTTGTAAAAGGTTTTTTGCTGATTTCTAAAAACTATGTAATAATGCTACTTAAAAAGATTGTTGTATTTTTGTGGTAATATTTACATAAACCTCTATCGACTATAATTAATTCAGATTTTTCGTTTTGCAAACTTCAGAGATAAGGGGGGTAATGTAAGGGGGGAATGGTAATTTTTAGACATTTTTTAGGGTACGGAACCCTAAAAAGGCATAAATAAAACCTCAATTACAAATATATTTGGTAAGAGTTACGTTAGATGTTTCTGTATGAAGAAAATAGTACAGAAAATTTTATCAAGAACAACATATTTGTCGGCTTTTATTGTATAACCAATTTTAAAAAATCTTATAAGTTCTTGACATACATTTTAAAACTGAGCCAATATTTACACCAATCTACGCTGACGATTTTATCTTTTCAACGTAGCATTTTTCACCCTCAACACATTTTATACTTTATTATACGATGCTAACCCTACTTTGTTTGTCTGACCGTACTGAGATAGGGCACGTCGTGCGTGGCGTTTTGATTTGCGTATTTGTACAGTCAAGAGCCTGTAAAGCTTGACACACGCAGAGCGACTTCAGCTCATACAGCTACCGAAATAAGAACGGTACAAAGGCCAATTTGTCAAGCTTGACGTGCTCTTCACTATACCAGGTTTGCGCAATTTTTGTGTAAATTCGTGAACTTTCTTTGTTCAAAAAAACTTTTACCTAGCTTTCCAAAAACTGAGAAACACGATCAGTCAACGAAACTGATAAATTTTCAGTGATTGAACCTTTCAGGAAATAAAAAAAATATATCTGCGTTGCCATACAGAATTGTAAACTTGATTGAACAATTTATAAGGGATTTTAGAGGCCGACAGTCTAAATAGGATGCTAAAACAATGTTTACTAATTTTCTTGCACCCAATATATTGTGTGCATCATCTGATGATTTACGGTTGTTTTTTTCTTTTACTGTCAATGGGCTTACTTTGACCTCGATCTAGTCTTGAGGACGTATTAACAAATTACTGTCAAGTGTGAGATTTCAAGAACCTCTTTATCAGTACGATCCTAAGACTCTGTATGTTTAGCCTCGAGGTTGCGTGCTGTCGATGCCAGTTCCCAGACAATTCGTTTGGTCAGTTTACATACACAAGTTTCAGCGGTTTTTAGGTGAGGATTAAAGGTTCTACTAAGCGGTGTTGACGTTGATAGAATATGTTTGGGGTCAAAGGTCTAATAATATCAGACGCGGTGGCGATCAAGTTACTTAATTTGGGTCACTGATGGAACCTCCTTCAACTATGATAAAATGATTAACTCGTGAAGAACAGACTCCGTGGTCAAGTGTGTAGTGTTCGGCTTTCGTATGAGGTTATGGGTTTGATTCACATAAAAATCACTTTATGAAACTTCCCCAGTTCGGATAGGACATTGAAAGATGAAAAACATGATTGTCTGCAACGGAATAAAGTTAAGCCGTTGATCCCGGCTACAATCTACGGAAATCGTCGTTACCAGTTATGTCAGAGGTCTGGCCGCGTTCATGGCTCGCTCTACATGCTACAAGTAACGCAGCTCACCTGGTACTGTGTGCTCAGTGTTGGTGCTTTCAGCAAGGCGCATGCCTAGCTCTGAGCTATATTCGTGGCTCGCTCTACACGCTACAAACGACGCTGCTTACCTGGTACTGTGTGCTCAGTGTTGGTGCTCTCAGCAAGGCCGCATGCCTAGATCCAAGCCATGTTCGTGGCTCGCTCTACACGCTACAAACGACGCTACTTACCTGGTACTGTGTGCTCAGTGTTGGTGCTCTCAGCAAGGCCGCATGCCTAGCTCCAAGCCATGTTCGTGGCTCGCTCTACACGCTAAAAACGACGCTGCTTACCTGGTACTGTGTGCTCAGTGTTGGTGCTATCAGCAAGGCCGCATGCCTAGATCCAAGCCATGTTCGTGGCTCGCTCTACACGCTACAAGTGAGGTTGCTCACCTGGTACTGTGTGCTCAGTGTTGGTGCTCTCAGCAAGGCCCCATGCCTAGCTCCGAGCCATATTCGTGGTTCGCTCTACACGCTACAAGTGAGGTTGCTCACCTGGTACTGTGTGCTTAGTGTTGGTGCTCTCAGCAAAGCCGCATGCCTAGCTCCGAGCCATGTTCGTGGCTCGCGGCGCATGTGCTGCGGCTCGCTCACCTCTTCACATCCTACACAGATTACACCTGAAACAAAAATTTGCAATCATGAAGCAGATTTATATTAAAAAAAACACGAAGACAGATATTATGTTGACCCTCTTGTTTCAGCCTATGTGCTTGAGTTTCCGGGCCTTAACCGGTCAGATGGACACCACGCATTATTTTGGTGCCTTAATAGTTAAAAGTGCCCTTAACCGACAAGCGTATGGGTTCATGAAAGTAGAGAACGCGAAAGTATGTAAAGATCGTAGCAGGTGGAAGCTTATTGCCTCTCCTTATCCAATGGAAATGAGGTGTAATGTTATGTACTCTTATGTGTGTAACAAATGAGCAAGGACCTGGTATAAGAAGCTAGGTTGGCACATTTGCCACCTCACACCTCGGTCATACCATTAATCCACGGCTTTTAGAAGTGGAACAAATAATTCGCGATCGACAGCTATTATTTTGTCCGATTTGTGGCAGAAATGAATGAGTGCTAGTACAGAAGCTATACTTTGTAAGAGATATACTAGACCTGTGTACTAGACAATCGATTGTGGTAAAGAGGATTTGAACCTCACTCTGGGTCTTCCCTGACTTTCTTTATTTGGGGTCTTTCTTGTCTTTCGAAATTCAACACGATAACGCTGCAAACGGGGTACATTGCGCCCTAGAACGACTTGGGTTGGGTAACTTAGTTTGTCTATTACAAAACTTTTCACTGTTATCGTAACTATATAACTGATTAATATAAGAGTTTCAGTGTACTAGGATAGCATAACTCCGAAGGCAACAAACTGGTAGCTTGGCCTCAATCTCGGCCACGCACTTAGCTGATTGGTTGCACGTACACACTGTACAAAGAATGTTGTATATTTTGTACGTACGTACACAGTATATAAGTTGTTGTGTACTTGGTGAAGCTTGTGGTGATTGAAATAACTGTATAGTACAAGTAAAATTATCAGTACAGATTCTGTACATAACTAACTGCAGCAATGGTGTGACAATTGCTAGAGTTACTTATTTTTTTTTATATGTTACAAGTGGGCTAACGTGGGTGGGTAGGCCACCTGATGGTAAGTGGTCACCACCGCCCACAGCAACCACTGTCTTATTAGTTGCATTATTTGACACTTATTAGTGTCAACGCACAGCACAGCATGTTATGTCTGGTGTGCCTGTAATTTCACTGGCTCCCATACTATTCGAACTGAAACAGAGCAGTGCAAACACTGCCGCTTTACGGCAGAAAAGGGCAAGGGGGTGGAATTCCCCAGACGGATAGACCTTTAAAAGCCCAAACATAAATATCACGCTTTTTTTCCAAAGCACGCAGAACTAAGCCAAATTCTTCCACCTGCTTGTCTCGGTAACCCTTTTATAGACACTCATCCAATTCTATGTACTTAGGGTACTTTAAAGAGTATATACTTTTTTTAAAATTAAATCAAGCAAGATATTATCTTATAAATTAATACATCTACCAAAGTTTGCAGTTGAATTACTGCTCCCTTATCACTACTTTAATATCTCTTCTATGCTTATATTTCTATCACCAGCATGTCTCTAAATTAAGTTATTTATTGTAAGAAACATATTTTTACACAGTGCAGTGGGTGGAGGGGGAAATGCAAATTCCCCGTCCACCCAAATATTATTTGGAATCAAATTTTTGGTACATCATAATACACAGATATATTTTATTCAATATTACTAGACAATACTACTTTAGTCAATAAAACATGTCATACCTAAAGCAAACAAACATAATAAAATAAAAATTGGCTCAAAAATCCGCTCGTGGCTTCGTTAGTCAAAAAGTCCCCCCCTGGATGTTCCTGGTGCAAAGGTGCCCATTACGCTGGCAGCGTTCCCACGCTGAATAGCGATGGACAACCTTTGCATCAGGAATGCCCCTGAACGAGGATCTCCACCCTTCTGTCTTATGCAACGACCAATTTCTCGCACAAAGTCCATGCCCTCCGACCCCCAGCACCCCATCGTTTCGACAGCCACCGGCACAAACAAATAGGATTGCTCCAGAAGTGCGTACTTAGCGTGCTTCATTCTCGCCGCTATCTCAGCGGCAGCACAGGCAGAGACGGTGGTATGCCTGAGGTGGCTTGGAGCGACGGTGCTGACGCATGTAACGTCCCACAGCAAGCTCCTCCCGCACTTCCATGGGACCATCGTCATCCCATAGGGCCTTTTCCCGTCTGTGCGGCTGAGACCCGGTGGCTCCGTTACACAAGGGATGCTAGCAGAGATGAGGGCACGGCGGATCAGGTCATTTAGGGCGTGGTGGCGAGGAAATCTTCCCAAACATCTGGAACAACTCAACGCGTGATGGCCGTTGGCTTCTACGCTTGAACCACAAATGCATATGTGAGGTTGGCACACATTGCAGCCCAAACGAAGAGCCACGGCAACACGCATCGATTCGTTGTCCAGGAGGGTACCCGTATGAGGTGAAGGAATGGCTTGCAACCACGCCCCAGACTCCTGCCGTGATACCGCCTTTAGCCTCGCTAGGTCCGCCCCTACAGCGTTATCACAGAGGTGGGAGAGAACCAGTTTTAAGCTGGCTTCATCCCACGCCCTTTGGCTATGAGGTGTCCCCGGCACGCTCGCACCGACGTTAAGTGCCGTCCAAGCCGTTATGGCATCTGCGGAAAAGGGAATGCTTGGCATACCCTTCTCAGACTTTAAAATTCTGGCGACTAAACCTGTAGCCCCATGCACTGACGCCAGAAAGGCCGGCAAGCTCACATCTTTGGCTCGACGAACCCCCAGACCTCCTAGGCGGACTGGCAATGTCGCCTGGTCCCATTGGCTCGCGTTAAGTTCGACATTTAAAATTTCTTCGATTGTACCCAAGAGTGCCTTGTCAAAAGATTCAATAGCTTCGGGGTGCTGCCAAGTGGGACACGTTCTTAACAGGTACGTGATTTTTGGCATGGCGAAGCACATGCGTAGTAAAATCAGAGCAACGTGCGCCGAAAGCTCTTGGAGACGAGCCTTGGCGGTTAGAAGGAGGCTCCTCCTGGCTTCGAAGGCATCTGGTACCCCTTCCGAAAAAATGGGCGAGCCTAGTAGACTGAAAGAGTCCCGATCGACCTCTATCAACCCAGGAACTAGAGACTCGAACCTGGTCTTGGACAGTCGAGAAGATGCGCTACAGGGAAAGAATTCGCACTTTGAGGTGTTGATTTCTAATCCGAGATCCTTCAGGCACGGGAATAAAGCTCGTATATCGCGCTTTACAGTTTCCGGTCTGCCGCCCAATGTGCCGTCGTCAAGATACCAAATATTTAATGGTGACTGAAGGTCAGCGACGGCGTTCTGGACGGCGAGGCTGAAAACTAGTGGACCGAGTGGGTCTCCCTGCTGCGCGCCGACTTGTGACAAGATCAGGTTCCCGTCGAAAAATTGGTTGCTAGGTGCTTGATATACCTGATGCAAAAAGGGATAGAGGGCAGGGATTTTGTCTTGAACTTCGTTCAGGAGGAGGTCTCTTTCCACACTATTGAAGGCGTTTTTCACGTCCAGTTTTATAATCACGCAGTCCGCGTTGGCCGGATCCATTGCAAACGTGCGAGTGGCGTGAACCGCAACTTAGCACCCAGACTGGGTACCGAAACCTAGCTGATGAGGTTGCAGGTACGAGGACATGACTTCTCTCACCGCGTGAAATCCAAGCTTTGCAGTCAGACGGCGTAAGGTGCTCCCTATTGCTATTGGACGAATCCCCCCGTCTTTCTTCTTCAGGGCGCACAAAGAGGCCCCGTACATATACGGGCAGACCAGTGGATTTAGTTGGCCACTTAAGAGGAAGTTACATAACCGGGTGAGAGCTTCCACCAGCCGCGGTCCGTTATCACCTGCTGAAGCAGAAATTAGTTCCTTGAGGTCTGGGGTCTAATGCCATCCAAACCTGATGATGAACCGTTGTAGTAGGAATTGATTCCACCAATAACGTCTTCCACCTTGACAGATAAGGCCGGAAACGACCCATCTGGCGGCGGGGAAAAAATTAAGGGGCGAGAAGGCGCTGGGTGTTTCTGGCGGAGAGAGTCAAGCGTTTCCATGCAGGGAGCGGCAATTGAATCGTCCGACGTTAAAAGCCGGACTGCACCTCTTAGGTCCCCCTCGTAAACTTTCGCTTCGATCGACCTTATTATCGAAGGAGGCCTTGATGGTGTGACTTCGTCCGAGGATATATGACACGCAGCAGAAATATTCCTTTTAAATTTTTGGTAAGTGTTTAAATGTTTTTTTTATTTCTAAATGTTTTTTGAAGCACAACTACTTTTAATATCTACTGGTACATTATTCATAAATTGCGGGACTAGTTTATTTCTATGTCTTTGGCCTTAGTATTAGAGGAGATGAGGTATCGAAAATGGCTGGGGCGGGGAGTATTTTTTCCGTATGATTAAAAGTATTTTTCGTCTGTGCTTCACTCTCAATTTATACGAAAATTGGCTAGTCTGAAGAGCTCTCAATCAAAAGGTTACTTTTAGTCAGTTATTACGTTAATTTCTAATGCGCACATCTTCTACAGATTGTACTTCGGAGAGTGTGCTCTAGAGCTCCACGAGCTTATTCCACCATCTCCCTTCTACCATCGGGAATCCAGACGCACCGCAGGATATCACCCATACTTGGTTGATATTCCGCACATTCGCACAAAGCGCTTTGAAACATCTTTTATAATGCGCACGGCTAAAGAGTGGAATTCTCTGCCTGCGTCTGTGTTCCCGAGTTCATATAACCCGAATCTATTCAAGTCGCGAGTGAATAGGCTTCTTCTGGGTAAGCTCGTTCCATCGTCGACCTCATCTCGGTCTTCAAGACTAGATCGAGGTCAAGAGTAAGCCCATTTTCAATAAAATAAAAAAAAATTAAGGACAAAGAAAGACTTTGTACCTAAGTTAAGCTGTAAGTGATGCTACATCTTCGACCTCATCGTCGCTTTTCAGATTCAGATAATTTTATTTAATGTAGATTCTTTACAGAATACTTATTGAATGTCGTGCAGAATACATTGTAAATAGAGAGAGTCCACACCGTTTCGGATCGTGCTATGCAGCTTAAAAGAAACGGCAAGAGACCACTGCAGCACGGCCTACTTTAAGAGTCGGCTTTTTACAATGTGTTTCTTGTGTTTCGCTGGAATATCAGAGCATCATACCTCTATGTCATTCACATAGTCATCTAATCTATAGTAAGCTTTATTACATAACTTTTGCTTTACACATTCTTTGAACTTTCTCTCAGATAATTGCACTACATTGTCAGGTATTTTGTTGTAGTATCGTAACGGAAGATGTTTTGACTTTTGCTAATCTAGTATACGGCTGATCAAGTTTTTACTTATTTTTAGTATTAAAATTATGCCTGTCACAATTTTTAAGTAATTGATGAATGTTCTTTCTAGCCTTTTCTAGCGTACATAATATTTTTACAAATATAATGGCGTGAAACTGTCATAATGTTGAACTCCTTAAGCAGTCAATAATTTCACCAGGTGTAATCCTGCCCAATGTTCACATTATCTACCATTTAAAAAAATATTCGAAAACAGAACAAGTTTCGTTTACAAACGTTTCCCAATAGCGTAATACGCGGTGTTTTGTATTGAAGGCCTCTCGATAACCACTGAACTTTCTTTCTTATGTGAGGTACGCAGGGCGCTCTTTACTTAAGTGACACTTAACTCTATAGGTAGAAACGGCATGCACTCGCTTTCAACCCAAGAGCTTTGATTGTTTTCAAACAAACGACGGAACTGCTTAGAAAGATAGATATATAAATAATACAAGAAGTAACAGAAACAGTTTACTAAGTTTGAAGGATGTGAATCTGTCACTGAAACTGAACAACTTTTTCCCAATAGTTAACAAAAAAATAAAACAAACAAACGAAAACAAATTTCATTCAACAATTTATTCACTTCCAAACTAAATACGCCAGATAGAAGTTGATATTTGCTATTCGTGTTTTATCCTACGTTTTATTGGAAAATATGTTCAGTATTATAAGGTTATCAACATCATTTAGGGTTGATATAGCCATCATATTTTCTTTACAGCGCGTTCAACGTATAAAAATCTGAAATTTAAAATATGGTGTCATCGAACTATTCGTTTAACCGCTAGTCCAAAGCGTGACGGACAGACCGACCGACCGACCGACCGACGGACGTTTTTAGGGGACTTGCTTTTTATGACGTTTAAGTGATATAGAACACATTTGTAGGAAAATTATAAAAACTTTTTTTTTTAAATAATATAATACCTTAATATAATCTTAGTTCTCAGGGTGGGTAACGCGCTTTGCTGTCTTATTAGTGTTTAATTATTTCACTAATAAGACAGTCGGTGTCATGGGCGGTTGTGACCACTTACCATCAGGTGGCACCTGCTCGTTTAGCCACTTATGACATAAAAAATCTCGCTCCGCTCGAAAGTAAATATGAGTCATCATACAACATGAAAATCTGATTCGGTCAATTTGTATGGAGAACCAATTCTTTTTATATTTTTTTCCAAAAGTTGTAGAACAAAAGTGGTTCAGTTCCATGAGTAGAACTACCCGTCGAGAGGTTTTGCGTACTTGGAATTACACGTTGTACTATTATATAGTTTACTAGCTTTGACCCGTGGCTTCGCTCGCGTTTAGTCTTTGTGTCATCCTTTATAGTTTCTCATCTGTCTGCTACCTGCGACTTTTTAACCAAGTCTTCCTTTACACATTCTGAACAATATTTCTATGCAACCTCTATGAAACCATGCATTTTTATGAGATAAAATTGTAGTCTATGTCCTGTGCTTGATCTATTTACCTTCCAAATTTCATCGAAATCGGTTCAGCAGTTTAGACGTGATAGTGGAATAACCAAACAAACAAACAAACAAACCTTCGTATTTATAATATTAGTGAGATATAGAATTCTATCGCGCTACCTCAAAACCGGAACATTGCGGTAACGTAGAACAACGCCTTACTCCTTATTTGCTAAGAAGTAGGTCGATAGGTTTGCGAGGAATTTCCCAGTAGTGTGGTGTGAGTGCTATTAACCGGCGCGTGTTTGCACGTGTAAGGAAACCGGAAAGCGAACACAGGGTAATGTAATTTGTGAACGAATTAATACTCTGACTTGTGGAACTACTGGTTGTTAGAGAGTTTCAGGCAAAAGTTACACGGAGTTTAATAAGAAATATCATCAATTCATCATCTTCATAACATCCCATAACAAGTCCATTACAGGAGCTCGCACCAGAATTCCATTCCAGCTGTTTCTGGAACAATATGGAGGGGAAGTACCTTAGTCTCCACGCTTGTCAGCGTTACGGCTGGCACCATGGACCGCGGTTGTTGGTGAGTGATGGGGTGGGGCGTAGTATGTAAGATGGTAGGATACACGGAAGGACGCTGCTGCCCACCCTCTGGTTCATAAGCCCTTAGTCGCCTCTTACGACACCCACGGGTTTCCACCCATAGTACCAACGTATTTCTAAAAAAATATGGTGATCATTAATTGATTCTAAAATCTATTTATTAAAATTAATTTAACCGTTATGTTATGTGACGGTTTTGATAGTTTTTATTAAGTACATCTTTGATCATTTAGTGAGGCAGTCCGTCATAATCGTTAGAAAAAAGGAAGATCATCCTTTAAAAAAAACTATTCATGCTTCATTTATTGTAGTCAATTGCAAACAATTGATCCTCATGACCCCAACTTCCTCCCAAAAACTTCTGTCGGTCCATGCACCTAACACCCTGTATACAAAGTGTAAGTGTATACACGGTGTACCAAAAACAGAACGGGCGTGTTCAGTCAACGAAACCTTCTCAAAGAAATATTATTGAATAAAAAAAAAATTACCTCTCCACACAAATTGTTCACTCTGATCGAACAATTTGTATGGAGAGGTAATTTTTTTTTCAGTTTCCCAATAATGTTTCTTTGGAAAAGTTGTTCAGTTTCGTTGACTTAGCACGTCCTTTCAGTTTTCAGTATAATCCCTTACACTCCGTATTTAACCCATCATACATATGTCTGCCCCCAACGGGATCCGAACCGGGGGCCTTGACTTGGCTAGGAGGGCACTTCCAACCACAGCATTCTGGTCGTCAAATCTAGAGAAACTCGAAATAATTTTGGAAACTTTTAAACTTATTTTATATTTCCGTAAACTTAAACACAGGGGCTGCATAAAAAGCAAATTCTGGCAAAGCAGAAAATATACCGCTTTAACCCTTGGAGAGTGAGCGCAGCATTTGAAATTTAGAGGAGGAATGCGGAAAATGGAGGCTTAGGAGTAAAACATACGGGAGTATAAATATGCTTAAATTTTGTAGATAAATTTAAAGCATTCTTATGATCCAAAATTAAAAGAGCGTTTATTTTTAAACGTGTTTATTTCTAAACAGGGTTAATTTTCGCATCAAACTGAACCACTTTTCCCAAGGATCAAAGGTAATAACATATTTTTTATGGGTGGAAGTATGAGAAAAAGCTTTCCATTAAAACTGTTTCAGCAATAGCCTATTTTATGTGAAAGGTATGTTTTCATTATGTCCCCCTTAAATAAGTGATTCGCGGCGAATCATAAGATGTTCCCCTAAATCCTTCGCGAACTTTATAATTTTTTCTTTTAACAACCGGTAAAGATTTTGGATTTTTATCTGATCCACTTTGTCAATTTAGGTGAAAGTCGGTTAAGTAGTGGGTTAGCTAGCGTTGGTACAGTCAAGAGCACATCATGCTTGACAAATTGGACTTTGTACCGTTCTTATTTCAATAGGCGTACGGGCTAGAGTCGCACTACGAATGTCAAGCTTGACCTGTCGTTGACTGTACACGGGAGTTTGCTATAGTTCCTACTACTGCTGTTAAAACATAGCAAAATACATGTAAGATAAATTGAGATTTATCAGGCCTGTTTCACTCGGCACTGTAGGTATGACCCGCGGCACACGAATGCGTTTTTCAAACACGTGTTCTAAGCAGTACATTGCAGTTATGGACCTTATGCTCTGTACTTAAGGTTGAAATTTGTCGGCACCCCGCTTGGGAATGATGCATCTGTAATCGTCAGTTTACTATTAATACATACATAACATCACGCCTATTTCCCGTCGGGGTAGGCAGAGACCACAGTCCTCCACCTGCTACGATCTTGACATACTTCCCTTGCTTCCTGTACTTTCATCAGTCCTTTCATACATGCTCGTCGGTTTAGGGTACTTTTAATTAGGGTACCTTTATTTAGAAGGTCCTGAATTTTGTCCTGGTACGAGTTCGTTCGCCTAGGCCTTCCCCTTCCCACGTTTCCATTCACTCTCGCCTGGTAGATCTCTTTCGTCAATCTTCGTTCATTCATCCTCTCTACATGACCAAACCATCTCAGCATTCCTTTCTCAATTTTGGTCACTACGTCTTCTTTTACGCCACAACGTTCTCTTATCACACTATTTATAATCCTGTCACTCAATTTAACACCAATCATACTCATTAGCGCTCTCATTTCTACTGCATTAATTCTACTTTCATGCTTCTTCTGCCATACCCAGCTTTCATCATCATCATCATATCAGCCGAAAGACGTCCACTGCTGGACACAGGCCTCCCCTAAAGATCTCCATGACGACCGGTCCTGCGCTGCTCGCATCCAGCGGCTTCCCGCGACCTTGACCAGATCGTCGGTCCACCTTGCGGGGGGCCTGCTAACGTTTCGTCTTCCGGTACGTGGTCGCCACTCTAGAACCCTTACGCCCCATCGGCCATCGGTTCTTCTTGCAAGAAGAACCCAGCTTTCAGCTTACTATTAATAGTGCAAGATATTTTATTTAGAGGTGTCGTGTATTTCTTCCCTCTATTTATTATGGTTATACCGCAGCGGTAGGAACTATAACAAACTCCCGTGTACCACGCTAACCCACTTGAGTGCAATTTGTCCGAGCAACGCCGTCGAGGACCCTCCGCACTGAAACTAAACTCGACTTGTAGTTTTGCTAGAGAAAAACCAGGGTTAACAAAGTCGCCAGTTTGAAATAAGTGTTCTGTAGTGTATTAATTTTATCAAAGTTTGTAATTTTTATTAAGAACACCGAATAATTTAGCTTAAAGCTTAACCGTTTTGTGGTAGTCAGGTAAAAAATAATATATCATCTAACATTTATTTATCTCCGATCATCATCTTTACATTCACATCATTCTGTTTAGTGTTAATAAGTACATTAATTGAGTTTAATTTATTTTTATAAATTTTAAAACTAAAAACGAATTTTTTCATCACCAGAGACACTTGACGAATGTGAGCTAGTTTGAATCACGTGAAAGATTTGTATCTTTTCGACACTATGTTCGAAATAAAAATTTTAAGAAATGAAAGGTACTTCGTTCCAACTGACATTTAATAAATAATCATAGTTGGTACCAAAGATTCCGGACCTCCTTGCTTCGCTCAAAATAGAAACAGTGCTAATTTATTTTACTATGGGATGACATCTGCCAGAATTTTGCAATATCAAATCATCATTGATGATTATGAAATATACAAAATAACCCTACAAAATTAATGGAACGTCGCCTTCATTTCATTTACAAAGATAATAGGATTATGGAATTTGTTGTGACTTTACATCATCATCATCACACCACATCCCAAGGAACATCCACTGCAGGACAGGAAACTCCCTCTAGCTCTTGCTGGAACAATATAGGGGGTAACTTCACATCATACATCCCTAACTTACATACATACATACATAAAATCACGCCTCTTTCCCGTCGGGGTAGGCAGAGACCACAGTCCTCCACCTGCTACGATCTTGACATACTTCCCTTGCTTCCTGTACTTTCATCAATCCTTTCATACATGCTCGTCGGTTTAGGGTACTTTTAACCTGGCCTTTATTCAGAACGTCCTGAATTTGGTCCTGGTACGTTCGCCTAGGCCTTCCCCTTCCAACGTTTCCATTCCTATCCCTATCCCTAACTTCCTATCCCTAACTTCCTATCCCTAACTTCCTATCCCTAACTTGTGACCAAATATTTCTTTAATCATACTTCTATAACCCTTATCATTCTGAGGTTGGTATAGTTTTACTTTAATTATTTTTTTAATGTCAAAATTCGCTAAAAGAGCAGTATTATTAAGCTCTACAATTCGCGACTTTTTAGCAAGGTATCTTGACTCTAAATGTACTGGTAATAATTTATTTATTTATTGTATTGAGAAACTCAAACAGTCATAATATAAACATGATTTGTGAAAAATATATAGTATAAAGACCTGGAGGTTCATAAAAATATATAAAGAAAACATTCACAATTTTGAGGGAAAAGTAAAGGTACTAGCTACTACGAGTATATAGTTAAGGAGGAAAGATTTACGAATTCAAGTATAGTGAGAATTACAGAACAAATGGTTTTGTTTAAAAATAGATAAAAACAGAAACTTAATACACTAAGTGCTTAGATTTTACAACATTTTTAATCTTGTTTAACGAATCATGGAAAGGGTCAATACTACACAAATTCTTATTATAGAAATTGCAAACTCGTCTGAAAAACGTATAATACCACATTTGCTATGCTATTATGACGAGTACATGCCGGGTGTTAGGGCAAACACTGTGATCCTTGAAACTGTGCATTTAGACCGTAAAACTGAACAACTTTCACTAATTAACAAAGGTGGAAATAAGAAAAAAATGGTTTAATCTTCCATAAAAACGGCGCTGTCAGCTGATGCAGTTCTATGGGAAGTCAATTTTACTATCGTATTTTAAGCATGTTCATTAAGGAATTTTTTTCATATTCATGGTCTGAATGCACAGTTTCAAGGATAACATCTGTATATATTTGAAATTCAGAACCGCCTTAATTTTAGGAGCCTTTTTAAGGCAACCTCTGTCTGAATAGCTTGAAGAGGTGTCTATAATACAGTCATTCTGGCTTTTGCTGGAAACATGAAGAGGGGAAGTACCATAGTCACCTCGCTTGTTAGCGTTACGGCTGGCACCATGGACCGCGGTTGTAGGTGACCGCAGTAAGTAAGATGTTAGATAGAGCTCCACGAGCTTATTCCACCATCTCTCTTCTACCATCTAGAGTCCAGACGCACCGCAGGATATCACCCATACTTGGTTGATATTCCGCACATTCGCACAAAGCGCTTCGAAACATCTTTTATAATGCGCTCGGCTAAAGAGTGGAATTCTCTGCGTGCGTCTGTGTTCCCGAGTTCATACAACCCGAATCTATTCAAGTCGCGAGTGAATAGGCTTCTTCTGGCTAAGCTCGTTCCATCGTCGACCTCATCTCTGTCTTCAAGACTAGATCGAGGTCAAGAGTAAGCCCATTATCAATAAAATAAAAAGATACAATGGAGGATGCTGCTGCCCATCCTCCAGTTTATAACCCTTAGTCGCCTCTTACGACACCCACGGATATGTAAGGGTTGGTACTATTCTTTGCCGGCACCACACGGGGTACTATTAATACTCGTCACATATCCCATGAAATATTACTTGTAGGACAGGAAGCTCTCTCCAGAACTCAAACAAAAACGCGTGGTACTTAGGAGGTGATTTACCATAGTCACCACGCTAGTAAGCGTTGCGGCTGGCGACCGCTGTTGTTGGTGACCGCAGTGTGTAAGATGGTACGATACACAGAAAGATGCTGCTGCCCATCCTCCGGTTCATAAGCCCCTAGTTGCCTCTTACGACATCCACGGGTAATGATGGGTTGCTACTATTCTTTGCCGACACCGTTTGGGCGTAAGGATGTAAGGGACAGCCCTCCAAATACTGAAAGAGCATGATCAGTCAACGTAACTGAACATATTTAAGCGAATAAAACTTCCAGGAAATGAAAGAAAAAATCGGCCTCTCCATACAAAATTGCAAACTTGATTGGCCAGTTTGTATGGATAGGCCGATTTTTTTTTTCGTTTCCTGAAAGTTTTGTTCACTGAAAGTTGTTTAATTACGTTGACTGATCATGCCCTTTCAGTGTTCGGAGGCTGTCGCTTACACCCGTTATACTATTACAGTATTGTTTTATGGAAAACAAACAAAATACTACGAGTACAGAACCCTAAAACCAGACTTTTTCTTCCTACTTTTTTCAACAAAACAAAACTAGCTCGAGAGTGCTTCACCGAAATTATTTCGTTGACATAACAAGCTTGGTCTTCGCCAGGAGGTTAAGGTAAATTGGTACTTAAACGGGATAAGATGAAGCGTTATTAAAACGTGATGAGGAAGACACTTGAACATATTACATTTTAACTTTTTGGAGTAATAATTTTACTGTCACTACGATTCAGCATGCATATGGAAACTGTTCAAAAATGCCGAACTTCGCAGCAAAGATAGTGCCTACACATTATCTCCATTCCATATTTCCATTAGAACTGCCACACTAAAATACTCACTACCAAAATACCTATTTATTTTGTTTGTTAAACTCTTATATTGGTCATTTTTGGGGCTCTTTAAATTGATTTAAGATTATAGTTTTGTTAGGATAGAACTTTGATAGTTTTCTTAGGATAGTTTTCTCAAGAAACTTTTTACAAAAAAATATGCATTACAATCAATAATCATACAACGAAACATTTTAAAAACAATTCTTGATTTATTATGTGGAAACGAAACAGCTTTTATATTTTTTTAAATATCCCATCAAAAGACCAGTGCTGGACAGGGAGCTCCCCACAGAATCTCACAGCAATTATGCGTGGGATCTTTTAGAGAGGATCCATTAGATCCATTAGATTAGGATCCAGTAGATCCATTAGTCGCTTTATGACAACCACCGGAAAGAAATGAAGTGGTCTATACTCGTATATGGTGACTTTTAATTAGTTCTTGATAGAAAAAGGTATGCATGTACTCATGATACTGAACAACTTTCCCCAAGGAACATAGGTCGAAATTCAAAAATCAAGTTTTAACCTCCCATAGAAACTGCATCAGCTGATATAGTTGAAGATAGATCCACTTTTGTCGAGCAATTGATTATTACTAAACAATTTCTGTGCCAATGTATGCAGATACCTCTAGAGATGATATGTAAAAAAGTCCCTGGCGATCCCAGGTGGGAGCAGCTGGAAATGCTGGAATTAGTGTCCCTAACCCAGGTTTTGTTAATTTTCTGGAAAAATTAAAGGATTTAGGATAATACTGTCTATAACTTAAATAATCTACATTTAATTCTCTACCATTTTGGTATCTAATTTATTTCGATAAAGCTCTTGGTTCTTTAAGAAAGTAAGTTGAAACTTTTAGTTTTTTCCGTAATGCATTTTTTTTGTCATTTGCGCTCAAATTATAGACTAACGGCTGAGATTATTATGAAATGGTGTATCAGTGAATTTATTCAAAACGATGAGGAAGATCCTGACGATGATAGCCAGATCCCGGGTTCAGGTAGCTTTTCATTAATATCAAAATAAGCGATATTTATAAATCTATTCTAATGAGTAACTAATAATTATTATTTTGTAGGTATCGTTTAAGACGGAAACTTACATAGGTAAAAAAAACATGTAAATAAAAGAATATGAAGATTAATCCTTTACGTCTTTTTTTGCCTTAAATTAAGCCTCTGCAAACGTCGTTAAGGTAATTTCGAGGCAAATTCCAGAAAAACCACCTTTAAATCGGAAACTACTGGAAGCATAATAGTAAATGGGGTATTGTTTTTTAGGTAAATAAATGAAAATTAATTTGCTCATAGACTATTTTAACACATCTTCAGCCGTTTGTCTACAAATTGAGGGCGAATGAGACAAAAAATATGCAAAATGATAAGTACAAAAAGTTTCAGTTAATATTTTCCGGGAATCTATAGCCCTATCAAAATAATATATCTACCATATAGTAGAAAATTTAATGGAGATTATTTTAGTCATTGACAGTTTTATCCTATATCCTACAGTTTTTACAGAAAATGAACAAAACCGCGATTAGGGTATAATTTACGAACTAATTCCAGCATTTCCAGCTGTTTCCACCTGGGACTTCTTGGGACTTTTTTCCAGGTCATCTCCAGAGTTATCCGGATACACTGGTACAGAAATCGTTTAGTAATTATCAAATTCTCGCTCTTAGACTAATAGCGCATTTTGTAAGGGAGGTCAAATTTGGTTTGTCGTATTTCGACCTATGTTCCTTGGGAAAAGTTGTTCAGTATCATGAGTACATGCATATCCTTTGCTATCAAGAACTAATTAACAGTCATCCTATATAGGATGTAAAAAAAGTACGATGATGATTACCCTATAAACTGCCAAGCCTACGAAGCCGTAGCAAGCCCCGTAGCCCGTAGCAGCGCTCGTAGCTGCGTAGCCCAGCCGCCTATAGACGGGTAAACCGGTAAAACAATGTCGGTAACGCGATACCTACGAACCCGTTACTGGGGCCGGATTTAGTGAAAGTAAGGACCAAAAGAATAAATTTTACGGACCCAAAATTGTGGAATTTTAGACAACACTGGATTTAAGATAAACCATTCATAATTGAACCAATTATTTTAAATCCAACATGTCCAGAAAATACTTCTAGTCAGCGAGGAATCCTGGCTATACAGCCCTGATATCCTGATATACATAAAAAAAAAAACATTTTTCCCACAACATTTTCTTAGTGTTTCCGAAATAATGTATAGCGAAGTTTCGTGCTCTTGCTAAAGTAGATGCCCTTTCAGTGACTTTTATCTTTTATTTATTATTAACAACATACAACACTCCGATGCAAAACAGAATAACAGATTTTAATATTACGGAAAATTCTAAAATCAAATAGCTGTTGCAATAAATAACAGTCAGAGCGACCAGCCGCTAAGTTTCTACGGAGTCCGAGTGGGACGTAAGCTTAATCTAGTCTAAACCGCAAAATCAAATTATTCTCTCCTACATTTGTGTGATTCAACGTATGGTAGTGTATGCCTCCGGGCATAGAGCGGTCAGTACTTGTCAGTTATTCGAGACTGACGCCTATTACACTTAGTACGGAGTATGGCCCCTATCCTAAGTCCGTCCCAGTCCCGTCGGAGGTCAAGGGCGCTGTTTTCATACATCACGCCACAAGGACGAGCCTTTGTCGGTACAACATCACAATCGTCTGGGGATCCACTGAATTTCACAAATTTGCTTTAGCTTTTCATGAATTTTTGAGTCTGTGGCGCTTCGCATTTAGTTCTTTACTTGAGGCAAAGTAAAACAAAAACCATTACAATCGAAACAATAAGTATAAATTGATTAGAATGATAGCAGGAAAAACTATGCGTGAGAGCACGTTGGATCGATGTGTGTCTCTGTCGCTCCAATACAACACGCATCGCGCCGTCCTTCTCTCACACTACTTTCATTCTGATCAAGCTATAACTTCGACTGTGATGCATTGACTCAAATAGAAAATATAGGGTGCTTCCGAATTATGAATATGTGACTTAAACCATAAAACTGAACAACTTTCTCAAAGGAACATGGGTCGAAAAACAAGTGAATTTTAACTTTCTCATAATATATCGAGCTGCCAAGAGATGGTTTTGTATTTACTAAATTTTTATAATTTTAAATAAGTTGTTCAGTTGTATGGTGTGAGTAACATATTGAAATATTTGCAATTAATTAGGAAGCACCCTATATCAATAACTAGCCTCGAACTTTCAAGATCAAAATTTCTTTTATTTGATGAATCCTTAAGAGTATTTAAGTTCACTAACTTAAGGAAGTCCTGAGCAAGTTTAAATTTTTTCCAAGCCCCCTAATTTAACCTGTGCGTTATGCTTCAGTTAGTTTACAAAGACTGATAATGTACGTATGAGGGCTGATCTCTATGCACCACCCCTGACCTCTTTGCAGTCACTTGGTTATTAAAACCTTTTTGCTGTAGGTTTATAGACATTTAGAGGTCATTATAAAAAATAAATTATTTTTAAATGCCATACTACTATCGAGGATGGGCAGCAGCATTCTCCTTTGTATCTTACTTACTGCGTTCACCTACAACCGCGGTCCGTGGTGCAGGCCGTAAAGCTGACAAGCGAGGTGATTATGGTACTTCCCCTCCACACTTTTCCAGCAAAAGCTAGAATTCTGGAGGGAGCTCCCTGTCCTGTAGTGGACGTTTTTCATGGGATGTTATGAATCACAGTACAGATATTTACTAACATTACATTTAATATGCTAGACTACACCTAATCAAATAAAATTCAACCAACTCTTTAACTTACAATAACCAACCAATAAAAACTTATCCACTCGATTTCCGACGATAAAAAGTTGCCAACTCAACGACCAACTCACTCGGTTTGTCGTTCACCGACTAACGACTTCCACGACCGGCTAATTTCCGCTCCAACAGAAAGTCAATCTTTCCATTCCCTTTCTATAAGACCGACTAATGAACTGGGCTAGGCGAGTTTAAAAAGTTTATTTACTCAAGCGTTTTTCATGTAAAAACAAATAAGTGAGTGGTTGACCAAAAAGGGACCTCAGGGAAAATAATTTGATTTCGAGTAAATCGCGTTTGAAGTTTCGTGTCGAGGCAGTTTTGCTTTCAAAGGCAAACTACCTCGGCTCACAAAAATATTCATAAAAATAACACTACGGCACCTAAAAATATTCTGGTTAGACCAAAACAAAGCTGAAAGACCACAAATTACAAAATTTAAAAAAAACGGTTTAAAATCCTTCCAGGTTCCTTTTTGGTCAACCACTCACAATGTTGTAGAAATGTCATTCTAAACGTAATTTTTAGAGTTCCGTATCCAACAAGGAAACCTTAAAGTTTGGTCATGTCCGTGTGTCTGTCGGCTTAGCTCAGAGACGCTTAGTACTAGAAAGCTGTAATTTATTATGGATATACATACTCGTATCATGGTAGAAGAAAGTCACGAAATAAAAATTTTCTTGTCTTTTTCTTGTCTACCTCATTGCGTGACATATCGTTAGATAGGTCTTTTGAAAATAAATTGAGTTGGCACATATAATTTTTTGATATAGGTATCCGTTTGCGAAATATTTCGCTTGAAACTATATCTTTTTGTTAAAGTTGAGTGTCCCCCCTGCAAGCTAAACGATTTACAATAATGTGAAAAAAATAATTCATATTAGTATAAATGATGAAATTAAAAGTAAAACCATCACAGCTAAGTAGGCTTTACATGTTAATAACCTATAGCCGAAAAATAGCAATAGCAATCAGGCGCTGGACCTCGCTGAGCATCAGGAGGTAAAAAGTAACGTTATGAAATACTTAATCAAAACCTGCTTTGCGATACAAAAACTCGTCCTACCAACAGTGCACTTCACTATCATTTCCGACTACTTGTGTGATAATACTTATTTGCGATTTTGAGCAAATGACAGCTATATTTTGGTGCCTATTTGATCGAGTGTCCCCTGAGTGTCCCCAACAAGTTTTGACATAATTGCATATGGCTGCCGTAGCAAATTTTGCGCGGCAAACAAAATATTAGCATAATTTGATATACATTGCTTACATTTAGGATTTTCTTTATATAATATGTGTTTGTGATAAGTTTTAAACATGAGGAAATGCATTTTCTGTGAAGTTCCGTATAAAAAAGGGCAGACGCATGGTGGCTATTTTGCCAAAATGGCGCCAATCAAATGGGCACGATTTCAACTTGACATACTGCTCTCCAGTGTACTATAGAGGTCTTAAAAAGTTTGTAATTTATATGTTTTATTGAATCGAAATAAAACTAGAATGTTTGAAATTCTAAGGACGGAAAACCTAACATTGTCTTTTGTACGGGGCTACCACTTTGAATAATGGTAGATTGTAAGCGCGGTAAAATCAATGGAGATCCATCATTAGTCGATGTTTTAATGGATTTTACAGGGTGATTTTTTTTTAATACAACTCCTGCGTTGATGACACTCGGTCATATTTCTTTGTCAAATAGTATTAGGGTAAGGCCGCCAAAATTATCAATTTTTTTGTGTGACTTTTTGTCGCTTTTTTTTTGCAATACGTTATGGTAGAAATATTTATAGATTTTTAGGTATAACTTACTTATATGTTTACTATCGAATAATTAGATGACAGTTCCCTACTATGAAAATAATATCGTATTGAAAACTCTTGGTCTGACTTGTTTTATCGTTAGTTAAAAAAGAAGAAATGATTTTTGCTTTTGTGTTATATCTTATTTGTGTTACGAATTTTTACCCCAATACTACTATTAAAAGAACCAAAATGCAAAACGCAGTATTTATATGGCAACACTTTTATCAATACAGTTTAAAAAAAAAAGACAGCCATATTGTTTCGCCAGAAGACGGAGTCAAAAGTGTGCGTCACGTTTTTGTTGGTGGAAAAAAATATATTTAATGTGATTTCTGAGGTAAGGAACAGCCTATTTTAATATCGTTTTACCATATTTATTAGGAAAAAGGTAAAATGTGGACTTGAATTTGCTCTTTAGCGCCTATTTGTTACAAATAGCCGAGTTATAACCTAAAATTGTTGTAATAATTTAGTTTTTGTGTTGCATTTGTCTTACGCCTGTGTTACATTTGTGTTACTTTTGTGTTACTTTTGTATTATTGTAACACAAATGTTTGTGTTGCGTAACACACTAGTTTATCTATAAAGCCGTATGCATAGTGGTCATTGGGATAATTATAGAAAGTATTATAATTTTGTGTGATCTTGTGTTTTAAACGCAGTAGGTTAGGTACTTAACTGGTTTATTAAAAACTGGCCAACATGCACGCAGAGTTTCTTAGCACCGAACTTAATTCGTTTGTTTTACATAATAAGACCTATATCAGTTTAATATTTAAATCACCCGTGTGGTGCCAGCAAATAGTATCAACCCATCTTAATCCGTGGGTGTCGTAAGAGGCGACTAGAGGATTATGAACCAGAGGATGGGCAGCGGCATCCTTCTGTGTATCGTACCATCTTAAATACTGCGGTCACCAACAACCGCGGTCCATGGTGCCAGCCACAACGCTAACAAACGTGGTGACTATGATACTTCCCTTCCACATTTTCGAGCAAAATATGTATTTCTGAACAGGACATTAACCGAGAACCTGCAGTGGACGTTACATGGGATGTTATGATGATGATTATGACAAATTTAAGAAAGTTAATGATTCTGTTCCGTTCTGCTCCGTTTTGTTCCGTCATGCTGCTTCCCGACGGGCAAAAATCCTTAATCATTTTTTAAGTTCTATTGCGTTAAACATTTTTTCTTAAATGTCTTCTATTTACAGACAGCATTTAGATAGTTTTTCTTTATGAATGGCAGATTAAATCTAGATACTTATTGAAATATAATCGATTGATCTGCATATATAGTAAATTTCCATTTTTTATAGACAATGCCGTTAACTGCTGCGGAACGTCAGAAAAGATATAGGGAAACATTGAAAACTGCAAATCCTGAAAGATTTGAAGAACAAAAAAAAAGAACAGGGAGAGAACACTCCGTCAGTACAGAAATAAATTAGCCAGTTATAACGAAGAACAGAAAGAAGAATTAAGAAGAAAATGGAGAGAGGAACGCAAAAAAAAGGAAAACGCACCGTCAACATCTCAACAACACACTATGAAAAACCCCACTCATAGTATAACTGATACTCAAAAACTTTATAAATTGCAACGCCGTATCGAGCAAAAATTTCGAAAAGAAAACCTTCAATTGCAACAAAAAATCAATTCCATGATGAAGGGATTTAAAAGTATTCAAAGGAAAGTTCAAAGACAACAAAAAGAAATTGAAAGTATGAATAAAAAATATGAAAATATTATGATGAAACTAGAATCTAATGACACCAGAGCAAAAGATAAAAAAGAGGGAGAGAGTGCTGAGTATTATGAGAGTAATAAAGAAATGGACGAGACACCTAATAAAAGAGTAAAAACCACACGTTACCGAATATTGAAACCCCGAAAAAAGAAGAAATTAAAAAGAAGTTAATCGAACACGAATTATTACAAGAATCTTTTAAAAACGAATACAAGATTTCTAACATGGCTGAAAAAGGAGTTTTAAAGAGAGTAGTTAACAGTGATATTATAAAAAAATACAAAAAAACAACGAAATTTAAAGTAAAGTTAGGCTTACAAACATCTGCTTACAGAAAACTAAAAGACTGTCAGAAGAAAAAAGTTCAGTTACAGAAACAAATCGCAACATTCTTTAAAAGAGATGACGTCAGCCGTGCGACGGCAGGGAAGAAGGAGTATAAAACGCTTAATAAAATCAAATTCCAAAAAAGATATTTATTAGACAAATTAAAAAACTTACACAGAAAATATGAACAAGAAGTAGGAAGAGTAAGTTTTAGCACCTTCAAAAAATATCGCCCATTTTACGTGTTACCTCCTAATATAAAAGATTGCGAGAGTTGTGCATGCTCCAAACACTCGAACATGCAATTCATCATAGACAGATTAAACGCGTTTGGTATACTTAAAAGCAACAATATAGATGACGTCATATCGGAATTTGTCTGTGAAACCAAGTCCAAAAGTTGCATGTACGGTGATTGTTCTCACTGTTCTGTAAAAGAAATAGATAATTGTGATTTAGATCCAAATACACAGGTAAAATGGTTCAAATGGGCTTTGACTGACTACGAATATGGTAAAGAAGGCAATATGAAAAAATTAAAAAAAATGATGAAGATTTTAAACGATGGGACTCTCAAGGTTTTGTTGGAGGTATTTAACAAGGAAATAAAACCGTTTAAAAAACACTACTTAAATTTCTATTATCAATACAAGCAGTACAAATTATGTGCAGAAAAGTTAGAAGAGTATGAAGCATTGATTCACATAGATTTTTCTGAAAATTATGTTTGTAAGTACCATCAAGAGATTCAAGCTAAACATTTTGTGAAAGAACAAATTACTTTGCACACTGGTGTATTGTATCTAAAAAACCAAAAGCCTATATCGTTTTCTTCAATATCGCCTGATAACACACATAACCCAGAGTCCATATGGGCACATCTAGATCCGATCCTCAATTATATTAAAAATAATCATCCAAATGTAAAAAATATTCATTTTTTTTCTGATGGACCCGCTACACAGTATAGAGAGCAAGACTGAAACTGATGGTTCGGAACTGAAGAATACTGACAGTAAAAAAAGTGAAGCGAAAGATGAGAAGAAGAAAACTGAAACGAAATATGAAAAGAAAAAGACCAGAACAGATGGCTGTGAACTGAAGAATACCAATGAAAAAAATACCTCAATGAAAAGTGAAGAGAACAGGATAAAAATTAAAGATGAAAAGAACAAGACTGAAACGAAAGTTGAAAAGAACAAGACTGAAACGAAAGATGAAGAGAACAATACTCAAATGGAAGATGATGAGACAAATACGGAAAAAACAGATAGAAAGAACAAGATGGAAATAAATTACTGTAAAGTAAAGGACACTGACGAGAAAATAATTGAAACAAAAGATCAAGAGAAAAAGACTGGACCCGATAGCTGCGAATTGAAGAACACTGACGAAAAAAACTCTGAAACGAAATATAAAGATAATAAGACAGGAACAGATAGCCGGAAACTGAATAACACTGACGAGAAAAGGGCTGAAACTAAAGATGAAGAAAACGAGACTAAACACGATGGCTATGAACTGGAGAATACTGACGAAAAGAAAACTGAAACGAATGATGAAGAAAACCAGACCGTAACTCTAGATGATTTTGAAAAGAACAATATATATTCTTTATTGCGCACAAATAACATAAAGTTGTCAAATGAAAATTGTTCACAAAGGCGAGCTTATCTCTTTTAGAGATCTCTTCCAGCCAACCTATCAGGTGTGGAAGAATGTCGTTAAAACGGGCACAAGGATGTGCGTTAATAATCGTGATAAGAAATTTTAAATTCAAATAAAAGTTTAAAATACAGTAAAATAAAAAAAATTAAAAAATAGGGATAAACCTACTTAAACTACACACGAATATACTTATACCTAATCACATTATATTAAGGTATATATAAAAATTGATAAACTTACTTAAAAATACATAAAAATAATACATAGACATAATACATAAACTAAATACATTACTCAAAATGATTGCGATAAGTAGTGCTCTCTTAATCGCATCTTAAACGATGTTATTGATGGACTGCTTTGTATAGCCTTTGGAAGTTTGTTCCATAGTCGCACAGCATGGGAAGAAAAGGAGTTAAAAAAGAATTTGGTGTTCGCTCTAGGACACTCCAACATCGTAGTGATGCAGTCGCGCCTGGAGCGGGGATCAGGAGGTAAAAGTTGGAAGCGGGAGCGAAGATAGTCAGGAGTGGCAGGGTCATTCAGGATCTTATACAGGACAGAAAGGATGTGCACATTACGACGAAGTCGGATAGGTAGCCACTTTAATTGAGCGCGAAATTCGGATACATGATCATATTTGCGAAGACCAAAGATGAAACGAATAGCCAGGTTTTGTAGGCGCTCAAGTTTGTTCAGCAATTCTTCAGTCACATCAAGGTAGCACACATCAGCGTAGTCGAGTATGGGAAGGAGTAGAGCTTGTGCAAGCAAGATTTTAGTTTGAAAGGGAAGGAAGTACTGGAGTCGCTTAAGGGAATGAAAAGAGTAGTGCATGCGCCTACTCACCTCACTAACCTGCGCTGACCATGATAGGTCACGGTCTATGATAATCCCTAGGTTTTTTGCTTTGTCAGTGTAGGGTATACAGACTCCGTCGTATAACACTTTTGGCAACACTAAATCCCCCAACCTACCCCTTAGTCTACTGCTACCAACTATCATGGCCTGGGACTTGGTTGGGTTTACTAGAAGCCCGAAATCCTCAGCCCACTGCTGAACAGCAGCAAGATCGGAGTTTACTGCACTCACAGCCTCGGTGACTTCAGATGGAGAGAAATGTCTATAAATTTGCAAGTCATCTGCATACAGGTGGTAGGGAGAAGAAATAACACGCGAAATATTGCTTATAAAAATAGAAAATAATAAAGGAGAAAGTACACCGCCTTGTGGTACGCCAGTGGTAAGGTCCAACCAGTTCGAAGACAAGTCATCGGTCTTAACACTCTGCTGGCGTCCAAGAAGATAAGAACGGAACCACTCGATCACTGGAGAAGCAACGTTAAGAGAGCGGAGGGAGCCAAGGAGTATATCAAAATCAACAGAGTTAAATGCGTTGCTGAAGTCCAGAAGAGTTACAATAGTAAGCTTAGTATTGTCCATAGCATAACGGATATCTTCTGTGACATTCAGCAACGCACTAACCGTGCTGTGGGAAGGGCGGAATCCGGACTGGAAGGGACAGAGGAGATTATTGGATATGAGATAGGAGTAAAGTTGCTTGTGGACGACACTTTCGAGAACTTTCGAAAGTACCGGTAGGATAGAGATAGGACGATATTGAGAAAGGGTAGTTGGGGTAGAAACTTTAGGCAGTGGGATAACAAAAGCCTTTTTCCAAGTGGATGGGAAGACATTAGCCTCCAGTGAGAAATTTATAATATGTGTAATAAGAGGTGTAACAACTCCCAATATAGGTTTAAGCATGTCTAGGCTCAGGTCATCGCTACCCACTGCCTTTGTGGATATGGAAAGGATGCTCTTCTTGACGTCGTCCTCAGTAACCGGTTGAAACGAGAAAGGGGTACAGTCAGGTAGAACAAGGTTCGAAAGATAGGAAAGAGAGGAGACTTTAGTATTTTCACTAAGAATTACGGGTGGAGTTGAGAAATGCATATTTAGATCATTGACATCCATGGTACTTTTACAAGCTTCCATGGCCTTGCCTACCCCAAGCGACTTTAAGAATCTCCAGGTTAGAGCCTGAGAGAGGTTTTCAAGAGAAGAATGAATATAGCGGCGCTTTGCATCCCTACACATCCTGTTGCAGATGTTCCGAAGCTTTTGAGAGTGTTCAGGAAATATTACAAGTTGACACCAGTGTTATAGTCCGGTACTATGAGAGAAAAAAGTGGAAATACTATGTAGGATTTATAACGGACATTATTGATACGAGTAACGAAGTCTCTTATAAAGTAAGATTTCTCAAAACTGTAAAAAATCCATACCTAAAATTTGCAGCTACAAAAAAACTTGATGTTGACATTGTGCCCAGCGTTTCTGTAGTTAAACAGATAAATTTAATATATCTGGAGCAATCTAAACAATACGTTATAAAAGACGATTTTGATAATGTTTACTTTTAAGGATCTTTAATATTTTTTTAGGAGTGCTAGATAAACATAAAATAATGTTTATAAATGTTTATAAATAATAACAATGTTTATAAATTCATAAGTCTATTGTTGCTAGTTATTAAGTTTAATTTTAATACCTTGTGCAATTGAAGAGAAATCTCAACTGAAAAATGTTCCTTTACAAAACGTCACACTCTATCCTGAACAGTATTATATTTATCTATTTTCAAAAATGTCTCTATGATAGGATTTTGTAGTTTTAATTTTTTTAAATTTTATATTAAAAGTGCGTACATTAAAAAATCCTTTTTAATTACTTCATTACTACCGCAGTTTGTCTGTCTCATCTACAAAGTTCATCTTGTATTACTTTAGATTATTTTAATAATCATCATTATGAAATGAACTTTACCCAAAAAAGAGGTTCTTTTGGGTTACATTTGTGTCACGGTAACACAAAATCTTTTGTGTTACTTTTGTGATATATTTGACAACTTCCGCGGCCTTACCCATTAGGTCCTTCCCTATGAAACTGGCGTTTTGTATGGAGAATTTTAGGTAAACTTAATTTTCAGTGCTAACAGTTTCGCATCTTTTAGGGTTCCGTAGCCAAATGGCAAAAAACGGAACCCTTATGAGTAGAAAGACAGCAGACATACTTAAATTTTCAAATATTACATCTGTAAAAAAATATAACAAATCTAATGATGAAAACGGACAACATTTCAGAGGAACAATTTTCGAACTTTTAATTATCATGTACTATTAAACAAGCAATATATATTTGTAATCGGTTTCTCGAAAATGGCTCTAACGATTTTGATGAAATTTACCATAAGGGGGTCTTCGAGGGCGAAAAATCAATCTAGCTAGAAAATTCGTTTTCTCTGTTTTTTTATTTATATCTTTGCGAGTTGTAGTGCGTTTCAGAAACTGTAGGCCGTCTGTTGGTGGGTAGCATAGCTTGCTCATATAAAGCGGCTAGAGAAGGTAATATAATATTGATTGTTATTAATACTATTATTATAATTTACGTCTTAAGAGTTTAGAATTAGAAGGGCTTATTAAAATTTTTACAACCCCGAAAAATCACCCGGTATAGGATTTCGTTTTATAAACTGTAGTAGGTATTTCTACTCCATGCTAGATGGCGCTTAAGCTTTCCTGAAAATAACGCGTTTCAGGAACCGGGTGGGCTTTGGGTTAGATAAACAGTGCTATCAGTTCCATTTCAACTTCGAAATATAAAAAAAAATTATGTGAATAGGTATAGAATTATAGGATTAGTCGCATTAATCTGCAAGAAATTTCTCCAATTTCATAGGTAAAATTTCCCCAATTAAATTACAAAATTACACTTTTAATTCAAGTGATTACAGAATTACGACCCAAACAAAAAAAGCAATAAATCCACGGTCCATTTCGAAGAATTTAGGGCAGTTTTTTTTAAAATGGTCAGAGCTCATGAGACCGATATAAACACTGCCACCGACTGTGTTCAGGCGGTGGCGTCGCTGTCATCCATCGTATTGTGTCACTTTGGTGCAGTGTTATTATAGTTCTTCTATCTTAAGAATGCAGTGAGTCATCGCTTTCCGCCGCTAGTAGCCTAGCCCCTAGCCGCTTAACATTATAAAGTCAAATGCGCAATGACTAACTGAAGGCAAACCTTTGAAAGAAGCGGTGCGGTTGTTTCCTTTGTGTTACCTGAAAAACAAAAAAAAATATATAGTTTTTTTTTTGCATGTTAACTTCATTGTGAATACACCTTTTCTCTACATTTTCATTAATTACTATACTTCTTCAAAATCGGTGGATTTGTACTCGTTTTCGTCGTCGAATCGTTGTCATTGTCAAATTGACAAATCATTTGACCGATTTGTTAGAACAAGATTAGAACAAACGTCGATATACCGATGTGGTATTTTCTTTATTTATGTCGGAAATTGAGAAAAGAGGTGATTTTAAATCCAAAAAATTACACAAAGAATTCACAACAAAATTTACTTCTTTTTTAATATTTTCAAATACAAAGAATAACTTTGAACACCCTCTTTTTCAATCGCAATGAAATATTCTCAACCTGCGGATATTGCGCTGTGGATTCAAAAGCCTTTGTGTTTGCAATGGCAGTATTGAAAATTAAATAGAAGAAGAGAGAACGAGAAATTTTTATTAGATTTTATTTTTACGATTTTCTCATTAAATTGCGTATTACGCTATTGAGGTATAGTATAGCCGTAAGAGCAATCGCTATGTTAGATTGATTTTATAGTCATTTAGTGGTCTGAAGGCATAATAAGGCCTAATTAGACCTAACCGACAGCGAATAAACGACATAGTCTTGAGAACAACTAAACTAAAGTGGCAGAGGACAGGGCACATCGCAAGACGAACCGATGGCCGATGGGGCGTAAAGCCTCTAGAGTAGCGACCACGTACAAAAAGACAGCAAGTCCCCCACAAGGTGGACCGATGATCTAGTCAAGGTTGTGGAAAGCCGCTGAATACTAGCAGCGCAGGACCTGTCGTCATGGAGATCTTTAGAAGAGGCCTATGTCCAGCAGTGGACGTCTTTCGGCTGATATTATGATAATATGGAAGAAACCTAACTATGCATAACCAACCCGATAGTCCAAATAGCCAAAATGGCCTCGGACGTGCCTTTAAAAGCAAGAAAACGATTCAGTTCTGATCCTAGTTTGGGCGCTACTTAGTATGTGAAACGATATGATAATTTAATGGAGGTCATGAAGTTATATCAAAATATTCTAGTATGAATAAGTAATATTAATTATATTGGATTTTAATAAGACTTTACAGGTGGAACCCCTTAACTGTCTCAATATATAACCAATTGATAAATCCCATTTCGAAAAGCATGTCAAGCTAGTCATTAATTTAATAGGTCAGACTATAAATTGTTCGACTTTATCTCCTTCTTAGGAAAATATAAAAATGGCGACTGAAAACCGTCAATAAAGTTATTGCTTTATAGTGCAAGAAATATAAAACTAAAGTCGTATTCGTGACGACGTTACAACCCCCAGACCGCAGTCAGCACGAAGATAGCCAGTTAATATTCGCTACTGGGCTCATATTCTAATAACATGGACATCGGTTTTCAGTCTGACTAAAATGGTCGTAACTGATTGAGTTTATCTTGAGACGATACGAATGACGAACGATAATATGTTGCGTACTACAACATCAATTTCTTTGCGGATGACAGCACTGGCGAAACCCTTCAAGCTTTACTCATTCCCATCTTATACCCTTATGTTGATAAAGGCTAACTTCAAGGACAAATATACTTATACCACGGTTTTACATTTGACACTTAACTCTACGGGTCTTACTACAAAAAAGTTAGACATCTGTTGAACACTTGATTAAAAAAATGCGCACAAAATAACTGGCTATGTCAGTTGATGCGCAGAAGTCAAGTCATAGTAATTTTTGACTTCTGCGCATCAGATAGAGTTATTTGGTACGATTTTTTAAATCAAGTGTTCAACAGATGTCTAACTTTTTTAAAGTAAGACGGTACAACTTTAGTTTTACGACGTTTGGAAATTTTCAGAAAAAATGGACTCCAATATTTTATTCTTCGTTTAATGGCTCGAATAAGTGAATAGGAAGTTAAAAGTGGCGCGATTTGTTAAATTAAAAGCGGTTGCTCTCTTGCTCTGGAAGAGCAAGCAACCTTTTGCAAAGCAGTATGGAACTTGCCGCCGGTGCAACCGCCCTGCTTACAAACAGTCACTTACCATCAGGTGAGATAGGAGTCAAATGCTTACATTAAAAAAAATATGCGAAAATACCAAATATCTTCAAAGAAAAAAGCTTCATAACGAAAAACACGTATCGTGCTAACCAAATTATAGTTGAAATTGCCGCGTTTTTGTAGCGCCTCTGCAATGTTTGCGGAAGCCCATATAGACGACTTTTATGGTGTCATACGTAAACGGAGCGCTTCATTAATGACTCGCGTATGGGCCAGCCCCAATAGAATCCTGAGAGCACTGTCCGGGCGGTGGGATTCACCGATGATGCGAAGGTGGTTGCAGCTGCATGCCACTGCATCCCCTTTCATTAAATAATTTGTTAATTTTAGTTTAGTATAGGTTTGACATTTGCATGATAATTTCCAATTTTATTTTAATTTTGAATTCAATTATTATTTAATTTTTGTATTTAATTTTTATTTATTTTTGTATTTTGATTTTGACATTTGTTTTTATAATTAATTAATTATGGGTCACTGGCCTGAAATAAATGATTTTATTTATTTATTATTATTTATTATAGTCAAAGTTATCTTTCCTTGTGTGCGAAGTCCTCAAAAGCCTTAGTAAAATCAAGACCCGTGGGCATTTTTATGGCGCCTCTTGGTCCGCGAAAAACATCTTATCAGAGATTGCGAGGCGGAAAGTTATTCGCCTGCAGTTGTTTTCCTTTTGTCTTATTATAGTTATGCTGATGTCAGTAAACTTGGCGAACAAAGTATTTATTAGTTGCTGTGAGTGGAGTTTGATACTGGTTTCGAATTTACCTGGGGGGATCTGTGACACTAGAAGGTGTGTGACTTTGAGCGTTCATAAGGCCGATATTTCACTGGGTCACCATGGCGGCGCAACCAGTCGTCGCTACCAACAAAATGTATACAGCTCTATAGAGAGTTACTCACCTGGTGTCCGTTTGGTTGCGCAACCTATTTGGCGGCGCGACCAGCTCGGATGCTGGTCGAGCTACCACTCCCAGTGAAATATAGCCCTTAATACTGTGGCCGCAGGGTGTGGCGACTCTGGTGTCTTAACTGGTGTCTAGTTACGGACACCACGGTGGTGCCACTGGTTGCGCCGCCATGGTGTCCAAGTGAAATATCGGCCTAAAACCTTAACAATAGCACTGCATACCCCAGACAATTTATTTATTTTTTTATATTTATTTAATGACGTCACATCTCAGTACAACGAGCGCGAAACCACTAACTGTCAAAATTTAAAATTGACAGATGTGTACGCCTTACTTACTTATTTACTTTCGCTGGCTCAGGAACCCAAAGAGGATCTTGGCCTCCGACACCAAAAGCCGCCAGTCGGCCCTTTTCTGCACCTCCTCACGCCAATCAGGTCTTTGGAGAGCGCTCAGGTCCTTCTGCACTTCGTCACTCCAGCGGTACCTGGGACGTCCGACCATCCGCTTTCCCGTCGGTCGTCCCAGGTACGCTCTTTTGACTGCACGATCTTCCTCCATCCTCTCTACGTGGCCCAGCCAGCGAAGTCGGGCTGACTTGGTCTCTCCAATTATATTGGGTTCAGCCACTAGGTCTTCTATCTCCTGGTTTTTTCGTGACCTCCAAGTGCCATCATCACGCCTAGTTGGTCCCAAGATCTTCCGGAAATCTTCCTCTCTGCCACTAAGAGCTTACTTTCCTCTTTTTGAGTCAGTGTCCATGATTCGCATCCGTACATCAAAATTGGTCTAATAACCGTTTTGTAGATCCGAATTTTGGTTTTCCTGCTAATTATCTTGGACACTAGGACTTTGTGGAGAGCTGCTGAGCATCTTAAGGCATTTTGGACACGGGTATCTATTTCTTCTTCACGCCGGTTGGTATCAGTGACGGTGCAACCCAAGTATTTAAATTTATCAGCACCTTTGTAGGTGCATGCTTCAGTCACAAGATCTTTCCTTTTCTCTAGAATGTTTTTGTACCTCTTCATTATAAAATACTCCGTTTTTTCCCGGCTAATCTTGACACCTACTTTCTGTATTTCCTGTTCTAGGGTGTTCACCATCTTTTCGATGTCTTCTGCTCGATGTCCCAGCAACGCCAGGTCGTCGGCGTATCCTATCACCTTGTGTTTGCCATTCAGCTCCACTCCACCATCCGATACCATGACTTTCCGTATGATGTGCTCGAGTACTAAGTTGAACAGCAATGGTGATAGCGCGTCTCCCTGCTTAAGACCCGTCACAACATCAAATTCCTCAGAAAGACTGCTTCCTACCCTGACCCTCATTTTGCTGGTTTCCGTGGCTGTTTGAACCATGTCGACAAGTTTTTCAGGTATTTTAAAAGCTTTCAAAACTGAGTAAAGTGTCTCTGTCCACGCTGTCATAGGCCTTAGTAAAATCAACAAATAGTATGTGGATGGTTTGTGCGTACTCCCATTTCTTTTCCATTAGTTGTTTTAATAGGAAGATTTGGTCAGATGTGCTGCGATTCCTCCTGAAACCACACTGGTAATCGCCTAGTATGTTCTCGGCATATGCTTCCAGCCGACTCAGAAGAACATATGAAAGAATTTTGTATGCCGTCGGTAGCAGTGCAATCCCTCTATAGTTCGAGCATTTTTTCCTGGAGCCTTTTTTGTGTATTGGGCATAAAACTCCCACATTCCACTCAGCCGGCTGTTTTTCATCCACATTTCATCATCATAAGGATTAGCTCATAGATTTTTAATTGCGCTGCGCCTCCACCATATTTCCACAGTTCGCCTGGTATTCCGTCGATTCCGGGGCATTTGTTATTCTTTAACCTCATTATGGCTGACCTCACCTCCTCAAAACTGGGTTCCCTCATTTTAGCGTTGCTACACTCTACCTCTTCTCCTATACCGTTTGCTACAGCTGGGCAATTAAGTAGCTCTTTGAAGTATGTACGCCAATGTGTCTTCAAACTCTCGGTGTCGGATATGAGGTTTCCCGCTTGGTCTTCGAGTATCTGCGTGGTAGGCTTGTAACCTTTTTTGAAAGAGCTAAGCTCCTGGTAGAATTTTCTACTTTCTCCCGCTCTTATGAGCGTTTCGACTTCCCGAACTCTATTTTCCAGGTGCTCCCTCTTGGCTTGTCGTATGAGGTTTCTTAACCTATTGCGCGCCTCTTTGTGCATGAAATCCCACTTGCTATCCTGTTCTGAGAGGATCTTGCACTTGCGCCTCTCTTCTAGTACTCTTTCACAGTCCTCATTCCACCACTTTCTCCGCTTACGACATACGCCTTGGACGAAACAATTGTACGCACGTGCACCAGTTTACCTATAAAAGCAAAGAGATTTGAACCTCGCTGCGGCAAAGAACCCGGCAAACGCGCGGGCGCGGGGCTCCAGGTGAGTGAGGGAGTGGATTCCAAAGAGGGCGGAGAGTGTCCGTTTTGTATAAAGTATTATTGCTAATTAATTCTGTGCCAATAGTCAGCAAACGAACTCCATGCGATATAGATAGCTTTGCTGATAATCGAAGCAGTAGAATGATACGAGTAGAAATAGGCTTGAGTGCCATAAAACTAAACAATATTTTGGTTGGAATACGACAAAAAAAATTCTTCCATATATTGTGGGCTATCAGCTGATAAAGTTTCTATGGGAATTTTAATTTTATTTATATGTATTCCTTTGGCAAAATATGGGCGGAACATCTTTCAGCTGCTGAAGTTTCCTTAAGAATGAATAACTCCTCTAGATCGATGCCTTCTTAAGAAAATCCTTTTACCAAGAAACTTCCATGACCACAGCAAGAATAAAAAAAATAACTTAAACCCGCCATCTTTGCTTTGCCAACATTTATCTTTAAAAAACATTTCACAAGTTTAAAAAATATGTCGCCGCGGTCGGCGGTTATGAAAAAACTTTTATGAATACTGTAACACAGCGAACGAAAACAAGAGGTGGGGAATATTTACATAATATACAGGGGGTTTTCAAATACGAAAATAAAAATCTTATCAGCAAGGTCCACTACTGGACAGAGAGCATATCTTACATACCACATCACATATCATATCATAGAGGTAAGTCTTTTACGCCCAAAGAGAAACAGATTTTTATACAATTTGAGATAATGAGCTGTAAGAGTATTAGGTACGAGTATAAAGGTGAAAGATAGGATATTTCTAACTCTTTTACGCCCAAACGCCAAAACACATTTTAAGATTAGGAAGGAACATAGTTTTATGATCTGGAACAGCACAAAATTGTCTTTCGAAGTCGATAACTGTGCAATTCCTTAAAAAACAATAAGTTCATCTTTTGTTAAGTGCACGCAGATAAGGCTTAAGTGCTAGTAAAATAATTGGTAATGCTCCAAACATTGTTTTTTTAGGAATGTATCAAATATCAACAGATAGTTTACGATGTAGCAGTTGTGATTATGTAGAGAAATTATTTCGATTCCTAACATGAAAATGAAGTATTTTTTTTTAAACTCATCAAGTAATTAATAATGATGCGTTTAGTCAAAAGCATTTCGCTTAGGTAAAGCAATTAGAAACAATAGAAAAAATATCATCATCATCATTTCATCAGCCGGAAGACGTCCACTGTTGGACATAGGCCTACCCTAAAGACCTCCGAAAGAAAAAAGAACAATTTTACTGTAATAATTAGTTAGTTACTTATCATATTGCATGAGGTCTAGCAGTCCTAAAATTTTCAAATCACGAAATGAGCTCTAACATAGCATAACACCTGGACCTTGCCATAATGCAGCACCCTGTATTTACAAGGAATATTAGCCTCATCAAAATGTGACATTAAAAAACTTTGAAGCCGTCGAAAAACGTGAGATGAAAGAATAATGTTATGGCCAATTCAATGTTTTAAAGATATCTTATGATAATGGAGGTCTAGTCTGAAAGGTTACATGTGTATTTTCCTTTAAAAAATTACATTTCCTTGCAGTAGTTGCCAAGCATACCAACGATTTCAGTGGCAGAGTTTAACTATTTGTAAATGTAATAATTCATGAATTGTGTTGTTGTTGGAAAACGAGTGTAGAAATGAATATTTTTTTTATTCTATAATATAAAATTGGACAGATCGATGAGAGCAACCTTTTTGTAGATTTGCCCTACTAGTCACTTGGCCACAGCGAGATATAGCTGGGCGCATTGTAATGTAATAGGTTAAGTTAGGTTGACCCTACATAATCGATTTGCCCATGGAAAGCCAGACAAATAACCAAAAACCGGCCAAGTGCGAGTCGGACTCGCGCACTGAGGGTTCCGTACCACCACATAAACATAATTGTATTCGTTGAAATTTCAGTAAGTTAATGTGCTAGATTTTTTTAGTCCGACACGCGCTTGACCAAATTTTATTATTTGTTGTTATTTTATAGCTTATGCACTATAAACATACCAATTTTCAAGTTTTTAAGTGTTCCCGTTTTTAAATAGAACTAAAACAAAAATCGCCTCAGCTACCATCCAACTTGACCCCTCTCTTATATGAATGTTCTTGAAACGGGAGCTCACCACAATTGGTTACGATTAGTTGTGAGAAAAGTTGTAATATTTAATGATTTCAGACTTTTCCCATTATTTGTACTGTGAGACCTTGCTTCATGCCAAATTTCATAATTTTAGGTCAACGGGAAGTACCCTGTAGGTTTTTCATTTTTGAATAAATGTATGGAGATGAGGACATAAAATGCCATATCTTTTGATTGCGTCGTTGTAAAAAATTGAAATTTTCAGATCTTGTGTGGTTCATGGATCCTAATATGTGGTATTAATTTCAGCCTGATAACTTTACCCGTTCGTGAGATAAAGGGTCTTGACAGACAGACAGACAGACAGACAGACAGACAGACAGACAGACAGACGGACAACAAAGTGATCCTATAAGGGTTCCGTTTTTTTCTTTTGAGGTACGGAACCCTAAAAATTAACCGTTGAACGATATGGCGGGTATTATATTGCCCAGGCAGATCTCGCAACGATTGGCCTACGACACAACTATAAAAAAATATCTTGTTCGAGTCATCTAACACCAAACAGATGACGGACTAACAGATGGCACTGTCGGGTTTCTGAATCGCGCTATGTTTTTGACATGCGACCTATTATAGCGAAATAGTGTTGTTTGATTAGAATGACAGCAGTGTCAGAGAAGGACGGAGCGATGCGCTGCACATTGGAGCGACAGAGACTCGTATCGACCCAACCTGCTCTCACGCAACGTTTTTCTCTGCTGAATTATAATCAAGCTTTATTATATCGACTGTAGTTAGATATATTTTTTGCCCCCGATAAACCCCATATTGTAAATTTGATCGAGAATTTGGTGAAATTATATTTTTAAATTCATCTTCATCATAACATCCCATTAATCATCCAGTACAGGACAAGGAGCTCCCTTCGAAATTCCAGCTTTTGCTGAAACAATGTGGAGGGGAAGTACCATAGTCACCACACTTGTTAACGTTTGCTGCTACCCATCCTCTGGTTCATTAACCCTTAGTCGCCTCTTTAGACACCCACGGGTAGAGATGGGTTGGTACTATTCATTGCTGGCACCTCACGGGCAATTTTTTATATTATTAAAACATTTTTATATTACACACATTTTTATATTATTAAAACATATTTTATTTTCGTTCTTATTTCACTTAAACTAAGTAGAGCTAGAGCATGCACTTGCATTTAATCTTGAAATGATTTTACTTAATTAACGACCAATAACCTCGACATCAGTCTGCAAACTGTTTGATGCAATCAGAGGGGTCTAAGCTAAATGGTTGGTTCCCAACCCTCAGGCCGCAGGCTGACCTTTTCGCTAAATTATCTTATGATTTAAAAATGTCAAGTCTATAATGAGTTTGCCTTCAATGTCTCAGAGACGAGTGATCGAAACTTCACAGAGTTTGATCAAGTAATATTCCTTTACTATTAAACGAGCAATATTTGTCTTCCGAAAACTGAAAGGGCACGATCAGTCAACTTAACTGAACAACTTTCAGCGAATAAAACTTTCAGGAAATGAAAAAGAAAATCCACCTCTCCATACAAAATTGCAAACTTGATTGGATAGTTTGTATGGAGAGGCCGAAATTTTTTTTCATTTCCTGAAAGTTGTATTCGCTGAAAGTTGTTCCCTTACATTGAATGATCATGCCCTTTCAGTATTCGGAAGGCTGTCCCTTACACCCTGTATATATTTGTAATCGGTTTCTCGAAAACGGCTCTAACGATTTCGATAAAATTTACCATACGGAGGTATTCGGGGGCGAAAAATCGATCTAGTGTTACATCCCCTGTTTAGTGGACATTAAAGGCGATTAACTGATCACGATTACTATGGCCAACAGCGGCAATATATTTTGCTCATTTTCAGAAGTCGTAAAACAAAAGTTTAAACCAATTTTTTTTTAACCAATGTTCATGCATCAGTTTAATCATTTAGTTGGTTAGAAAACCTTAATTTTTGAAATCTGAATTTATTTGGCTATTTTCGATTCCCATCGTACGATACTCGGAAAAAAGCTGCTGCCTATGCTTTGGTTCATCAAGGGGTCACCTTTTTAGGCACCTACGGTGGGATGTTATCATAAGTTAATAAAAATAAACATTTTATTTTACCTACTTCTGCTCAAATAACCCTTAATTGGGTAACAGGAATATATTTCCCACTCTAACTTTTACATTTTGGGGGCCTCGGTGAAAAATATAACATGTCACCAAAATTTTTATATGGTATGGGCAATAGGAATAGAGCTCCCACATCGCCTTAGTTTACGTAGGAAATATGTTCCTTATGTCCATTCCGCACAATAAGTTTGCATAAACGTCTGCCCAATTAAGGGATAATAAATTTGGATGGCAGAAGTAATCTCCTAAACTCTGATTCCTAAAAATTAACTTATATTTTGAATGAAAGTTACATGGACAATAGACTTCATTTTTCAGCGGAAAAGCATCTCAATCTCACGAGAAAAAAATAAACAAAAGAAGTCAAAAATCCGAAAAGTAGTCTTTCCATTATAAAAAATTGTCACGCGATCCATGAAGTGTCATTCGTGTCATAAATTATGCACGATTTTTTGTAAGTTACGAATTACAATGTTTTTGACGATAACGGTCAGAGTGAGTTGATAAATTACAGTTCATTTGCCTAATTGTTATATAATTGCTGGAGATGTTGTATTTGTTTGTAGACACGCACATTTTGGAACAGTCTTTCTTGTTCTCACTTGTACACTCAACAGCACGTCATTAGAAACAGTTTTGGACCTTATGGCGTGGTAATAGAGTTGAAAAAGTTTCTACCGACGTGCGGTTGACCGTACAACGTGTAAAGCAATCTCTCGTTCCTAATTATATCGTTTTAGGGTTCCGTACCTCAAAAGAAAAAAACGGAACCCTTATAGGATCAGTTTGTTGTCCGTCTGTCTGTCTGTCTGTCTGTCTGTCAAGACCCTTTATCTCACGAACGGGTAAAGGTATCAGGTTGAAATTAATACCATATATTAGGATCCATGAACCACACAAGATCTGAAAATTTCAATTTTTTACAACGACGCAATCAAAAGATATGGCATTTTATGTCCTCATCTCCATACATTTATTCAAAAATGAAAAACCTACAGGGTACTTCCCGTTGACCTACTCGTAAAATTATGAAATTTGGCAAGAAGCTAGGTCTCACAGTACAAATAATGGGAAAAGTCTGAAATCATTAAATATTACAACTTTTCTCACAACTAATGGTAACCAATTGTGGTGAGCTCCCGTTTCAAGAACATTCATATAAGAGAGGGGTCAAGTTGGACGGTTGCTGAGGCGATTTTTGTTTTAGTTCTATTTAAAAACGGGAACACTTACAAACTTAAAAATTGGTATGTTTATAGGGCATAGGCTATAAAATAACAACAAATAATAAAATTTGGTCAAACGCGTGTCGGACTAAAAAAATCTAGCACATTAACTTACTGAAATTTCAACTAATACAATTATGTTTATGTGGTGGTACGGAACCCTCAGTGCGCGAGTCCGACTCGCACTTGGCCGGTTTTTTTTTATTTATTCATAGTACTTAAGCTATAAAAATAACAACAAATAATAAAATCTGGTCAAGCGCGTGTCGGACTCAAAAATCTAGCACAGTAACTTACTGAAATTTCAACTAATACAATTATGATTATGTGGTGGTACGGAACCCTCGGAGCGCGGGTCGGACTCGCACTTGGCCGTTTTTTTCTATTCTTCTTCTTCTTAACATCACATAAAACGTCCATTCCAGGACAGGGAGCTCCCTCCAGAAATTCATTAAAGACGCGTGGTACTTTGGAGGGGACTTACCATAGTCACCACGCTTGTAAGCGTTGCGGCTGGCGACTGCTGTTGTTGGTGACCGCAGTGTGTAAAATGGTACAATACACAGAAATATGCTGCTGCCCAACCTCCGGTTCATAAGCCCTTAGTCGCCTCTTACGACACCAACGGGTAGAGATTTGTTGGTACTATTTATTGCCGGCACCACACGGGCTTTTCTATTAGACCTACAACCTACTATAACAAGTGTTCTATCACCAAACTTTTCACCAAGATTTAACGTAGCTTTAACTTTTAAGAAGCTTTCTGGAACTGTTAATCTTTTAACGTTACTACGAAACTTCGCATTCTAGTTAGCATTCCGACTCTCATACCATTTTCTGGTGCAGTGAACATGGAACATACATTTGCCGTGGCGAGCTGCCAAAACATGGGCCCGCTGACCCCGATACAACTGCATGCAGGTGCATTTGTACGATTTATTATGAGAATTGGATACTGTGCACTGCGGACGTGTAACACGTATCGAATTTGCAATAATTTGCATACAGTCAATAGGTAATACTATAATCCGTTAATACAGGCTGTTTGGTATACATGGGAAATGATCGTGGTAATTTCAACGATAGTACACACGGCCGCACATCAGTAGAAACACTTTTGAACCTTATGGCGTGGTAATAGAGTTGAAAAAGTTTCTACCGACAAGCGGTTGACCGTACCAAAACAAAAACATTACGTCAAGCCGTCAAAAATAGTTTATTCATTGTAGTATGTTAAAATCTCTTCTAACTAAGCGTTTTAGGCAAATGTTTTTGTTTAGGTAATATCAATACAATACAAAAAACCGGCCAAGTGCGAGTCGGATTCGCGCACTGAGGGTTCCGTACCACCACATAAACATAATTGTATTAGTTGAAATTTTAGTAAGTTAATGTGCTAGATTTTTTGAGTCCGACACGCGCTTGACCAAATTTTATTATTATTTTATAGCTTATGCACTATAAACATACCAATTTTCAAGTTTGTAAGTGTTCCCGTTTTTGAATAGAACTAAAACAAAAATCGCCTCATAGACCATCCAACTTGACCCCTCTCTTATATGAATGTTCTTGAAACGGGAGCTCACCACAATTGGTTATCATTAGTTGTGAGAAAAGTTGTAATATTTAATGATTTCAGACTTTTCCCATTATTTGTACTGTGAGACCTAGCTTCTTGCCAAATTTCATAATTTTAGGTCAACCTGTAGGTTTTGCATTTTTGAATAAATGTATGGAGATGAGGACATAAAATGCTATATCTTTTGATTGCGTTGTTGTAAAGAATTGAAATTTTCAGATCTTGTGTGGTTCATGGATTTTAATATGTGGTATTAATTTCAACCTGATACCTTTACCCGTTCGTGAGATAAAGGGTCTTGACAGACAGACAGACAGACAGACAGACAAACGGACAACAAAGTGATCCTATAAGGGTTCCGTTTTTTTCTTTTGAGGTACGGAACCCTAAAAATACAAAAAACTTTATTATTCTCCCACATAGATAATTTGTACAGTATGGATAAGTAAGACACACTAGTAAAGTTCATCTATGTGAAAGACTGGTGTCTATACTAGGAGACCTGTATGACAGACACCAGATATCGTTGAAATTACCACGATAACTACCAAGGTGTACCAGAAAGAGTGTATCCATCCGGAAGTATGTGACCCCATGAAGGTCAAAATACGAAAGAAAAATTACAAAATGTATAACACTTAATCGGCTGATGCAGTTACCAAGGGAAGTTGAAAATTATTTTGCAAATCCAGATTTTTTTTTAGTTTTTTGACCATAGTTTTTTTTCGGCTTATGTTTCTTAAGAAAAGCTGTTCAGTTATATGTTGGAACGATACACTCCGATTTATAAGCCCTTAGTCTCCTCTTACGACACCCACAGGTACAGATGGGTTGGTGCTATTCTTTGCTGGCACCACACGGGCACTATCTTCTATCTGTTATCATCATCATCATATCAACCGAAAGACGTCCACAGCTGGACATAGGCCTCCCCTAAAGATCTCCATGACGAGCGGTCCTGCGCTGCTCGCATCCAGCGCCTATCTGCTATCGGCTATCTGTTATACTTAGTTGATGGCCAGCTAATGTTTGATAGTGTTTAATCACAAAGAAGGCTGAGACAACGGCACCTTGGTAGAAATACTTTGACTTCAAGACCGCCTTTATTGCGCAGCAATATCGCTGATATTCTTAGTTCATGCATTTCTAGTGATATGCAGCTGACTGTACACCTACAGTTTGTGTAGAGGTGATGGATGTGAGATTGGCGACAGGCGACTGACAAATGAGCTCGATTTGTGAGAAACACGTGCGTGTTAGGGTGAAGAAAGAAGAAGGGGGGTGGCAGGTGACTAGGTATCGTGCACGTAGCATTTCTTGCTTACTTTTAATTTATGCTTGTAAGAAAACGCGCGCCGTGGGTTTCCAAAATCTTTGCTTTAAACGCAAAGCGCACTTTTCTGTTGAGTTCATACAGGATGTAAGGGACTGTGTACCGAAAACTGAAAGGACGTGCTCAGTCAACGAAACTGAACAAAAAGTCCAAAAAAAAAGTTGGCCTCTCCATACAAAATATTCGCCCAGAGTGGGCAATGTGTATGGAGAAGTCAAATTTTTTTTTATGTTTCTTTGGGAAAGTTTCGTTGACTGAGCACGCCCTTTCAGTTTTCGGTACACCGTCCCTTACACCATTTATAACCCGAATCTATTTAAGTCGCGAGTGAATAGGCTTCTTCTGGGCAAGCTCGTCCCAGCGTCAACCTCATCTCTGTCCTCAAGACTAGATCTAGGTCAAGAGAAAGCCCATTAATAATAAAAAAAAAACAATGGCTTTTAAGAACTGTTCAAGGTGTAAAAAAATGTAAACACTATTTAAGCATGTTACCTCATGTTACTTAAGGACCTGAAAAACTTTACCCGAGAAATATGGGTAAAAAAGGGCAAAATACGAAACGAACGATTACAACTTTCTATAGAAACTGTACCAGCTGAAAGCGCATTTTATAGGACCAAAAAAGTTTTCGTAATTGGACCTTTGCTCAGGAAAATTGGTCAGTATCACGGTTCAAATAAGGCTTACATTTTTTTACACATGTAGAACGACAAAAATCTACTGGCAGTTGGAAGCCGATGAAGGAGGGCGCTGCTGACCTTCTTTTTTAGGCGAGCTAGGCTGTTGTCGGTGCAGCATCCCTGTCAATCCAACTGTACAACTACTCTTTATACTGCACTAATTTCCATTGGTTTTGCTCCCGAAGCCCAGTGATTCTACTCATGATAACAAGCAACTTTCCCACAAATAAAACTTTTACCCGAACAAAAATTTTCGACTCTCCATATTAATATAGAACCATTTAAAATTAAAATTCAGTTAAATTTATTTTTGTAAATTTCGTTAACAACAACAACAAATCGTACAAAGTATTAACTACAGGAAACTGGCCGGTGGCCTCCAAAACACGTCAAAGTTTAAAAGTCATATTATTTTTTAATGGACATTATTACTACAACTTAACTAACAAAACAATAAAACATAGAACAAAATTAGGGCACTCAGTCTGCAGTTCAGTAGCACTATCATACATACAGTCAGTCATAAACATGTCACTTGTATACGGAAATGGAGGGGTCCGCGCTGGTGTCAATTCGCTCGAAGCGGGGCGACACCGATGCTCAATTGTTTTATACGACTGGCTGAATATGATTGGCTCGGTTGGTTTGAGCTGGTATTGCGAATTCTGAATTCAAATTCGTATTCAAGGCGTTTTGAGTGAACAATTTGCTGCTTGTTGGCAGGATTGTGGGAAATGTAATGTGATTGGTGATTGGCTAACAAGCGCTGTCAAAAAAGAAATTCAGATATCAGGGCCCTGAGTCAAGTGGCTTTCTACAATCGCAAACGCTATAGAATAGAATAAAAATGTATGGGATTGACATTAGCTGTCACGCAACATTTCAATCGCTAATGTCATTCCCATACATTTTCATTCTATTCTACTAGCGTTTGCGATTGTAGCAAGCATCTTGACTCAGGGCCCAGTAGTCAGTGCAGAGCTTAGATTATGAATAACGGCAGCTTGTGCAGAGAGAGTATAGTATTCTTTGAGTCAGTGTCTATTAGGGACTAGATAAGTACCATGTGTCTATAAAAGTGGTTGTACAATGTTTTAGCTGCGCTCCAACACACGTATTAAGGTCGTCGTGGATGAAATAGCAGTCATGCTTAGTTCGAATTGGGCAGACCTTGTCATAAGGATGCCCTGACAGGTAGGCTAAGGCGGGTATCTAGTTGGCTACGGATTGGGTGCTAAAGGATAGCCGACGTGGTTTTCGTTATTTTTAGAAATTCATATATCAGCCAGAGTCCTTAAAGTTGGTTAACCAGTTATTCATTAACGATTTTTTAACCTGCGCTTCTCTTCTTCTCTTCCTAATCGCCAACCAGTTTCTTCCATTCTTGTCTGTATTCAGTTCAATCGAAGGACAGAGTTGGTGCTCTTCCCCGCGCACTTTTGCCCTCTAATTTTCCTTAATAATCAGCTTTAAACAGGCTCCGTTCTGGCTATATGTTGGTAACACGTTGTGGACCGTCACATTTTGATCGCGTGGATGAAAAGTTTTCCAAAATCATATGAGATTAGGCGGGCCACGTCAGCAAGATGCACCCTGATTGGTGGGCTAAGATGGCTTCGGATTGGGTGCTGAAAAATAGCTGAGGTGTTCGAGAACGTTCCCGGAAGCATTGAAAACCAACTCGATTCCTTCAAGGATTAGCCTGAAACTTAATATCAATCAATAAAAAAGGACCAAATTCAGGACCTTCTGAATAAAGGCCAGATCAAAAGTACCCTAAACCGACGAGCATGCATGAAAGGATTGATGAAAGTACAGGAAGCGTGGGGAGTATGTCAAGATCGTAGCAGGTGGAAGACTGTGGTCTCTGCCTACCCCGACGGAATATAGGCGTGATATTATGTATGTATGCATGTATGTATGTAAAAAAAGAAAAAGGAGTCCTTTGCCAACAGTGAAACACGTAAAGACTGCCAAAGTCTCCGAGTAGCATCACCTAGTTGTAAATTTTGCCTCACTGAAAGCAGTGTTTGTTTTTCTGTGTTCCAGTTCGCACAGAAGCCTGCGATATTACCGACATCCTATATAAGACATTCTATCTTTGGGTTAAATCTAGTACACTAAAATAGATATCTCCTATCTCTTTCCCTCACCAGGTGCAAATAAGGATTCCTTGTGTCAGCGCGTCTAAGATTGGAGTGATTGGCCACGTTTGTACACTATCTTTCACCTAGATCTCGGAGCCATGGCACAAGACATTTTTTCCTTTGATCAATTTTTAAGTAATTAGGTAACTTTGTCTCTGTAAGCTCTAAAAGTTTTGAGCAATAATGGTCTAATCACTGATATTGTCAAATTTAAACTATTAAAATATTATAAACCCGAAAGTAAGTTTGTCTGTCTGTTTCACTGCTCATCCACTCAACAGTTTTGGATAAAATTTGGTATGAAGATAGTTTAAACCAAAAGGAAGGACAAAGGCTAATATTTTCTTAATTCCACACATACGAAGTCAGTGGAATACCAAATTTTTGTATTCCCCTTTATTGAGATAGCTACTAAGTAAATTGTATATGTAAATTAGGTAGAGACAGCTGAAAGCGCTATAAAAATCTACACTGAATCAAAAATTAGAAAAAAGATAATTCTACAAGATTTCAATCTTATCTTATCTTATTAGCCATTTCAATCCCCATGTTTAATATATTTTTCACCTCCAAAGCTCGGAAACATTTGTTTTGTCGGTTAAATTCTGCGGCCAAAAGCGATTTTTGGCCCCTAGCGGGCAAAAGGTTTTTCTGCCGCCAAAAGCGATTTTTGGCCGATAGCGGGCAAAAGGTTTTTGAAATTCGAACGTGATGCAGTATGGCAGACCTCCACGCTGCGGTACTGGCTGCTTCTTCGCTTTAGTGAGGTGAAAAATTTTGTGTTTCGCTCGGCAGCAAAGTTATTTTGCGTTTCGTGCCTTGAAACCTTCGCTACGCTCAGGATTCTTCTTTTGAACCACTCGCTTCGCTCGTGGTTCAATTCTAGAATCCTTCGCTTGCTCAGGTTTCAATACAAGGCACTCACGCCAAATAACGCTTTTGCTGCCTTGCATAACAAATAACTATTTTATGTCACGAATCACACATCTAATTCTTAACACAAACCACCACAATTAAGTCTGACTCCAATCGGACCTAGAAAAAGCAGCCATGTTTTAATAAGGTGCCATTAATTTGAATTAGCCTAGGCCAAGGCCGGGTTATCGACTGTTCCAATCTAGCGAAATTAATAGGATCACCGCGCGATTAAACTGGTTGACATACGGGATTATATTGGATGCGTCTCCGCCATATCAATAAACTGTCGGCGGTCACGCATCTGTGGGGGTTGATAACGTGCCATTAAATTTAAAGATGACAAAAGCGAACATCAACGAATGTATGGGATGACATAATATGTCAAATGTCATCCCGTACATTTTATGACGTTCGCTTTCGCCAAATGGCGCGTTGTCTAAACCCCCTGAATTCAGGTTTGAATCAGAGAGGAGGTAAATCACTTTGATTTGAATACTAAATCGTAAGAAATATCCTACTTCACAATGTGTTTATACTTACATTTTAAAAATAAGGTTACTTTGTTTATTAATCGACCATATTATTTCATGGAATCCTCTTTTAGTAAGGGTGATGAAGGACAAATTTCTGTATGATTTGCTCATGTCTGACTCTTTGACTGATGATAAGGAGCATCCTCTAGAAGATAAAAATAATATTGGCGAGCATCCACACCCCTGCGTTTATGAGGAATTAAGTTTTAACTATTTTAAAATTTGACAATGAAACGTACACCTGACAGACTATGACTATCTGATTAAATACAATGTATAAAACCCCGGAAAAATGGTCTGCCACCATAATAGCCCTGCGTCGTAAAGTTACAGCGCTTCAAAATTAAAAAAATTACAACTTCGTCCCGTGATAATGCAGAGCAATGCATGTCTGCCTCTCCGATTTTTTACATCTTCAGCAGTATTTTAAACAGGAGCCACAAACTCAAAAACGCAGCGACGCACAGAAAAACTTGTAAGGAACAAATCGATTCATATTGAGCTGATCTATCATCCCTATTAATATGAATCATGAGCAAATCATATATCCAAATTGCAGCCAGCACCCTATTTAGTTTGTATCCGCAACGAAAACCCGTGTGTTTTTGCAGGCAGGTGTTCAATACAGCTCCTAAATGTATCGACTCGGCAGCGGCTTTCCTTTCCTCGCCCAAGTAATTGTCTTTTCATTATCACTACAACCAGAGTAAACACTTAAACACGGTAGATTTAATTGATTTTATTTAACAGCGCAGTAGTGATTCTAAATTGTTAAAATATAAAACAGTTTTCAGTTTACAACTGGACAGCAAAAATAATTAAATTAATAGAATTTTTTTTTTATTTATCCCATTTGAACAAAGCGCCTTCAAAATTAAAGATCCTTCAAATCTATTGCTGTCACTTTCTGTATCATCAAAACAGAAAGAGTCAGCAATAGATTTAACAGAGTTTTAACTTCAAAGAAGTTTTATATTATGCGACTGCCTGATATTCGCTCAAAACTGGATATATGTAGTATTAAGATTGGGGGTCTTTCTCATTTTCAGGGTGTAAGGAAGGGACTGTCTAATCAAGTTTGTAATTTTGAATGCCTGAAAGTTTTATTCACAGAAAGTCTTTAAGTTACATTGACTGATCATCCCCTTTCAGAATTCGGATACGTATCCTTTACACCCTTCATAGGCTTAGCTCCCGCTTGAACCCTTTGGGAAGGGAACCCTAAAAACAACTGATTTAATTTTTTATCAGGGCTACAGTGCACGGCCTAAAATATGCAACAAGAGGCATGGGACCACTCATTTATTTATAATAAACAAGAAAACTTTTCAGGGATGCGAAAATCTCACGAGCCGTGACCGTTTTTCGGGCTTTTGGGTTGAAAATCACCGGTCATGTTTGGCAAGCGGAAAATGAACGTCTGAACCATGAAAATCGTAGGACGGGCCCATTTCTAAACGATTTTTTTACTACACAGTACACTGGTTTTGTACCCGGTTTTACTGGGTCAGCGCACAAACCAACATATTATTGGATTAAAACTAGACATGTTTATTTAAGAGAATCTGGCTTAAAATCACATAATTATACTATTAAACCCTTTCGGTCTATTAGTATAAAAGCTTTTGTTATAAAATAAGTTTTTTGAAGTGAAAACTTCTTTAGCGGCGCTTGGCACTTTTTTAGATGGGTAAATAATGTCAAACTCGCGTCAGATGTCGCGTGAGATCTCGCGTCAGATCCGCAGCCTGATCGAAAAAGCGTCAACTGTCACCCGTATTGTTATTACAATACGGGTTTTTACTAAGTGACATCAAAGAAGTACGCGAGCAATGGCGCGATTGACCCTTATAAAAAGCATAATATTCAAAAATGCAAGTTTTCACTTCTGCCGGCACTCCCGGAGTGCAACCCGTCCTTTTTTTATTAATATTTTGTACATTTTATTTATATTTTGATGGAAAGAAAAAATCGGCCTCTTTATACTAAATTGCAAACTTGATTGGACAGATTGTATTGAGAATCCAATTATTTTTCTTTTTTTTTCCACTGAAAGATGTTAAGTTTCGTTGTTTTCGGAAACATGACCCTTACATTACGTATAATAATTTAATAATGACGCCATATATAATACAAATATTTCGACCTATGTTCCTTGGGAAAAGTTGTTCAGTTTCATGAATAGAACTTAAAATATCAGAGGTGATAAAAAATATGCGTGTATATCATCGCTTACGACTTACCTATATGAAACTATATTCAAGATTAAAATTTAAAACCACACAAAGAACTAAAAACCGGTCAAGTGCGAGTCGGACTCGCGCGCCGAGGGTTCCGATATACCTATAGTATTTTTGGAAGCAATAAAGTCCATTTTCAGGACCGCAAAACTAAATTTGTTTGTAAAGGTTTTTTGCAGATTTCTGAAAAACTGTGCAACTTAGAAAGATCGTTTTATTTTTGCTGTAAAGTTTACATAAACCTCTGTCAACTGTAATTAATTCAGATTTTCCCTTACTCAAACTTCGGAGATAGGGGGGGGGGAATGGTATTTTTTTTGACATTTTTCATCATAACTTGAAAACTAAGAAACTTAAAAAAATACAAAAATATATTTTAAAATGTACAAGTAAAGCCCTTTCATATGATACCCCACTCGACCTAGTAGCGACAATTTGAAATTTGGCCCCCCCTATTTTGGCCCCCTTTACATTAATAATCATACTTTTTTCAAAAAATTTTCATGTGCAATTAAGTTGGGCAACTATATTCTAAAACTATTCCAAATTTCAGCTCGATAGCGTAAGTGGTTGCTGAGATATAGAGGTGTGACAGACAGACGGACAGACAGACAGACAGACAGACAGACAGAGCGGCACCATAAGGGTTCCTTTTTTTTACCATTTTGGTATCGGAACCCTAAAAATGGTCAGTTTTTCATCAATTTAACAGTATTTTCGTTTATTTTTTGAACTAGGCAACTCATGGGTTTAAGTGAAATATTTGCAATACACGGGTAGATCGTGTAATCGTGTTACATAATTGAAGCGACCCTTTTAACGACTGTCGGGAGCGTTAACAGTTTGCGAGCACTCGTTCAAGGGCGCGTATCACTGTGTCACCGTGCGTACCGGTGCCAGTAGGGCTGTCACACAATACTAAGGCCGATATTTCACTGGGACACCAGTAAAGACACCAGCGTCGCCACACCCTGCGGCCACAGTATTAAGGGCTATATTTCACTGGGAGTGGTAGCGCAACCAGCATCCGAGCTGGTCGCACCGCCAAATTGGTTGCGCAACCAAACGGACACCAGGTGAGTAACTCTCTATAGAGCTGTATACATTTTGTTGGTAGCGGCGACTGGTTGCGCCGCCATGTTGTCCCAGTGAAATATCGGCCTGGCAAGGATGTGGTAGTAGGCGGATAAAATTATAACGAACGCCACTGCCCTGGGAATTTGACAAAATATATGACAGCAGCCCTCCTAACTCTGCCATACGAATGCAAATATAATATCCTTGAATATTGAAAAGGTCACGTCAACGCTTTCCAATCTTTTAAACTTGTTAAGGCGATTCCTACAGGCAGGTTAAACCAAAGTATTTGCTTTAATTCAGGCTTAGGTGCCCTAAAGATAAAATCTTAAAAATAAAGTTTCCCGAAAATGACCATCCGTAGGTCGGTCGGTCTGATTGTCAGTCACGCTTTGGCGAAACGAATCGTACAATAGACACCATATTTTAAATAAAGAGTTGTAACTCAATATATTTATGATTGATTGACTATCTATGATTTATAAATTTCTTCTTCTATTTTCTTTTTGTATCTTTCTCAAATTGTTAACGAATTTTATGATATATTATGACCAAAAATTTAATGAATTATGTTTATATGTAAATTGATTTGCATACCACTTGTAATGGTTTTTACTGCAAATAAATGATCTAATCTAATCTAATTTATTCTGAGTATCTTACTGATTCTTATTTTATAGGTTGCTCTTATACAACATAAATTCATATTTAAATTTGCTCAAAAACGACTAACGATTTTGATGAAACTTTGCGTGGCCTAGAATCTCCATTTGCGGTACCTTGTGGTAGTATCCATTCATCAGGGGAAATTTATGCAGTAACGTAGTTGTCATGAAAACAAGTCGAATGAACGGCTGTCAAACAAATGAAAGTAAGAAAAGTAAAAAAAGTAAAAAAAAGACCTCAGTACAAGAGTGCTCGAAGGAGGTTCTGTCCAGAACGCCCTAGAGAGAAGATGTCTTGCTGGGAAGACTCCGTAGAAGAGTGTTCTGAGGGAAGTCTCTGTCCAAGAGGTCCCGCAGGGAAGCAGTATGGGAGTGAGCATTCCGTACAAGAAGTTTTGGAGTTAATTATCGGCGTGATATTATCGTAGTTTCACTTCGGAGTACGGCAGCTGACTTCATATTTAACTAAAACAAGTCTTGGAAGGAACAGGTTGTGTTTCCATAATTTGTATGGTAGTTCTAACTTAAGTTTGCAGTTGGTATTTTTTACTCTTGCATAACATGAGAAAGTAACTGCAGTGTCCCTGTAAAATTTAAATAAACTTGATATATATAGCCACCATAAAGCACAATATTAGTATACATTTGTTTCATTGAGTATTTGTAGAGAGCAGTCCAAAGTAACGATACTGGGGTGATCCGGGTGACCTCTGTAACAACTTGACACCTCAGGCTATTGACTGGTTGTGTAGCCTGGATGTAAACTTATAATTTCCTATAAATAATTCAATTCACCATGCGATTAAATAAATATTTGCTCTGTGCAGTGTTTTCCTTTTATCATCATCATCATATCAGCCGAAAGACGTCCACTGTGTGTTTTCCATTTTTGCCTATTAATTTTCTTTCTAGCCAGTTTTAATTTTCGCCACAGAATAGCGTACAATCGTTTTATTCTGTGGTTTTATTATTTGCTGTTTGCAAACAATAAAATTTTAACATTTTCTGTGTTCTGTTTTTGTCAATTAATTATTACTTTTCTCTCCAGCCAGTTTAAATTTTTCTAACTTGGAACGCTCAACCCTGCCGGCGCGGGCCGCGCTCGAAGCTACGTACCGCAGTGCGGCGGGCTGCGACACGCGTTCCCGCCGCTCCACATTCTGGGATAGAACAATTCCACTTTCAAACGGTGTTGTTGGACAAATTGACTCACTTTACTTGTTTGTCGGAGTCGGAATTAAACCTTAATGTGTGATTTTCTTAGTAATCTGTTACGTTACTTTGTTGTTTATCCCAAAGAGATTTGAAGCTAGGTTTATCCCACTGCTGGTTATAGACTTCTATTTTTTTATCTCCACTAGTCCCTATCTAATGTCTGTTGTTCTTAAGTGTTGACAAAAGCATTGAATTCATCCATAGAGTTCATCGCAATAATTGAACATTTATTTTTTCATATATATCTTACCCAATATTATTTTTGTCTTTACATTGTTTTCAATTAAATTTGAATTTGAAAATAACTATCATAACTATCAAGTCGAACCAGTTGAAGTTATCAAGGAAGAGACCCTAATTAATCCTGATACCATATTTCGTAAATCACCTTGCTGTTGTAAGCGTATAGTTAGTTTTTACGTTTGTAAACATGCAATAAATATGGGAATAAATTTAATAAACATGTCCATTTAATACGTCATTGTTCTTAGTACAATGCCCAATAATTTTAAACCGTATAGAGAATTTATTGTAAGTAAGTATTTGATTATTTATTTATTTTTAATAGGTATAATTAAATAGACACTGATGGCTCTACCGGCAAACAAGACAAGACTAATCAACGTTGGTTTTAGTCGAAACCAATTATCATTCAGTTCAAATCTATCCATATGTCAAAATACATGTTTTCACGAAATACCCGAAGGTCCTCCTTTTCCTGTGATAATAATTTCCATTAAAACAAAGAAACCGTCAATGAAACAGACCGCCCCAGGTCGCCCCCGGTCCAAAGGTGCCCATCACGCTACTAGCATTATTACCACGCTGTATCGCAATGGACAACCTCTGGACAAGAAACGAGCCGGAGCGGGGGTCAAGACCTCTCTCCTTCAGCCGACGCCCTATCAAGTTTTTGATAAGAAGTAAATATATTATTACTTGCTAAGTAATAATATATTTACTTACTTTTAAGCGTGATATTGCACCATGTCATAAAGTATCACTAACCCCAAATCAACGGGATTAAGTGTTTTGTTGCCTCAGTTTGTAAACGAAAAATGGTAAATTAAGTTTTTATTAGAAGATTCCATAAGCTGACACTCGAGTTTTATACCTCTTCTCATTATGTACAGTATGTATAATAAACTACAAAGTATACATAAACAAACGTAAGTAAAGTATATTTAAGCTACTATTACTACGCAACGCAACTTACTGGCCTTACATTTTGGGAGTCGTAAGTCCATGGCTGTCAATGTGGCTATCACCACTATTCTACTGATACGAGTACGAGTACATACATATATATACATACATAACATCATGCCTCTTTTCCGTCGGAGTAGGCAGAAACCACAGCCTTCCACCTGCTACGATCTAGACATACTTCTCTCGCGTCCTTTACTTTCATCAAAACTTTCATACTTGCTCGTCTGTTTAGGCATTCTTATGGTTTAGGGTACTTTTAACCTGGCCTTTATCCAGAACTTCCTGAATTTGGTCCTGGAACGTTTTCCAAGGCCTTCCCCTTCCAACGTTTCCATTCATTCTCGCCTGGTAAATCGCTTTCGCCAGTCTTCGTTAATTCATCCTCTCTACATGACCAAACAGTCTCAGCATTGCTTCGTCTATTTTAGTCACTACATCTTCTTCTACGCTATAGCATTCTCTTATCACGCAATTTCTAATACTGTCACTTAATTATTTCACAACAATCCACAGATAACAGTTAGTTATGTCCACACAATAATTAACTAACTGCGCAATCCCTGTGAGCTTGTAATCGATGTCTATGCGGGCGTGTCCAATCTATAGTATAGAGCATGTTCATACAGGTACCTATTCCTTAGATCAGATTACACAGACATTGTCATAAACAAAGTCAACTGAGAGATATTGACGTGTAAGGTGCAGGCCAGACAGAAGAGGTGCGCCGCACGGCACGCCTTCAGCGCACCTCTTCTGTCTGGCTTGCACCGCGTCGTTCTCCTACATTTTGTATGCATGTGATTTGAACAGGCGACGAGACGGCATGCCTAAGGCGCACTGTCGGTACACCACCGTCGCACCGCCGGCGTGACCGCCGGCACGCCGCCGCACAGCACAGTCCGCTGCCATCGATTGCGTCGTCCAGCCGAAAAGTGTACCACGGGGGCGCTCGAAGCGCGCCTCGGGCGCACCCGAAGCGCGCCGCGCCCGTTCTGTCTGGCTTGCACCTAAGTTGTGTTCTGTGACCGACTAATGTACCTCTCAAGCCCCATGTCCAAATTCGCAGAAATCGAAAAGAAAACGTAGTTACGAGTATTTACGCGATAAGGCTAAATTTTGCATAAAATGCAATACATTTTTCATGAATTTTCCATTTTCCGGGAACTCTATAGGAAATTGACATAGGGGTCATGTCAAAATTTTCCTACAAGGAAACACCGGTGCTTTCAAGGTAGAACTGCTGCCGTACTCCGAAGTGAAACTACGATAATATCGCGCCGATAATTAGTCTATGGTTCGGCCTTCGACGAAGAAATTCCCATACAAAGTAAATTTCCGAACGTAATTGTTGTTGTCAATCTGATAATATCGGAGCTCCGATAAAACTTCGGAGTACGCACCCTGATGCTTTAACTTTTTAAGCTATAAGGAGTAAGTAGTTTTAGCTTTTATACAGGGTGTAAGAGACTGTGTACCGAAAACTGAAAGGGCGTGCTCAGTCAATGAAACTGAACAACTTTCCCGAAGAACCTCTCCATACAAATCACTCACCCTAATCGAACAATTTGTATGGAGAGGTAAAAGTTGTTTTTCATTTCCCAAAAATGTTTCTTTGGTTAAGTTGTTCAGTTTCGTTGACTGAGCACGCCCTTTCAGTTTTCGGTACACCATCCCTTTACACCCTGTGTATATTAGCATAATTCTGATATGCCACCGTTACCAAAAAAACTTTACCGATTTGTTTGTTTGTTACAGCGGATTTGGCTCAATAGCTTTCTGAATCTATGAATTCCATAAAATAGCTCTATCTTTGCAACATATCGTGTACAGCTACTCCTAATTGGACAAGGGTGAAGGGAGATGAATGCATACTGATTTATTCCATTCAACACTGGTCTTTCATTCGTGATTCCGTTCCTTACCATACTGAACATTTCCGACAGATTTATTCAGTTCGTAAGGTTTAGAACACGGTGCAACTTATAATCTATGATATTATGTAATTGTAAATTGATTTAATAAACTTGTTTACATCTACATAGCTGCGTTGCTGCTGGCATAATGGACCGCGGTTATTGGTGACCGCAGTGTGTAAAGTGAAACAATACACAGAAGGACAATGCCCATCCTCCAGATATAATCAATTAGTCGCCTCTTTCGACACGCACGGGTACAGATGGATTGGTACTATTTTTACCAGACTGCCCCAAAACAGGAGGGTTATGTTTTTCAGGACGTTCTGAATAAAGGCCAGGTTAAAAGTACCCTAAACCGACGAGCATGTATGAAAGGATTGATGAAGGTTCAGAAAGCAAGGGAAGTATGTCAAGATCGTAGTAGGTGGAGAACTGTGGTCTCTGCCTACCCCGACGGGAACAAGGCGTGATGATATATATGTATGTATGTATGTTTTCCGAGTGTATGCAATATGTATGTAATATGTATGTATGTCGATTTTTTTTTCGCACTCTAGAACCTGGACAAGGACCCTGTAGGTTTTGTATTTTTAAATAAATGTATGGAGATGAGGACATAAAGTGCCATATCTTTTGATTGCGTTGTTGTAAAAAAATAAAATTTTCAGATCTTGTGTGGTTCATGGATCCTAATATGTGGTATTAATTTCAACCTGATACCTTTACCCGTTCCTGAGATAAAGGGTCTTGACAGACAGACAGACAGACAGACGGACAACAAAGTGATCCTATAAGGGTTCCGTTTTTTTCTTTTGAGGTACGGAACCCTAAAAAAATAAATAAAACATCGTTCATTTATAAAAATAAAAAGTAATAAACAAAAAATATTATTTCAAAAAAAAAAATACCCAAATGTGTAGAAAAGTATGAACTGAAAAGAGAAAAAACAAGATATAAAAATGTCATTAGGTATTGCAGGCGGGGACAAGCCGGAGCAGACTAAAATTATGTGTTTGGATGTGGTTTTTCAACATCACATATTATATTGTAATTTTTGTTTGACCCCGCCTGCAATACCTTATGATATTTTTTGAACTTGTTTTTTTCTCTTTTCAGTTCATATTTTTCTTCACAGTCAGATTTTTTGTTTAAAAAAAAAACCACCCCACCAACACCACTCCACTGTTTTTTTTTTACCAGCACCACTCTTACCGAATTTGCACGTTCACCTTGTTCCTTCTACTTGCACCCAAAGTAAAGCTATCGACCTGTAAGGCGGAGAGCCTTGAACGTCGCCCACGCTGTGTTTTTAACGCCCACGCCCTTCCAGCTGGGAACCACGTGCTCTTCACATTATTAAGATTAACAAACTTTTGCTTAGTAGGTCTGTATATACTCAGCTTTACTTTATGATTTTTATGATTGTAGCATAGAACCCTGTCTTAAAATTTTACTCCATGTCAAAATGTGAAGAAACTATAGAATATTTTTGTATAAACTTCAGTACAATTTTCTTCCATTTTCCGGGAACTCTATGGAAAATTGCTATAGAGATCAACTGTCAAAATGTTCCGTATCACATGTGATATTAATAGTCTTCACAGGTTAAGGCCGCCTTATTGTGCTCCAATTTTATGTCCACATATGTTTTTTTGTACTGTTTGTTATCTGTGTGCAATAAAAGTGTATTGTATTGTATTGTATTGTATTGTATTGTATTGTATTGTATTGTATTGTATTGTATTGTATTGTATTGTATTGTATTGTATTGTATTGTATTGTATTGTATTGTATTGTATTGTATTGTATTGTATTGTATTGTATTGTATTGTATTGTATTGTATTGTATTGTATTGTATTGTTAATTTGACTATAGACTCCTACACAGACAAGAGGCAACATAAAAGATAAGAATGGAAATCGTACGCCATTTAATTGGATGAAAATACTTTAATTGTGCAGAAAGCGAATTTCTTGATTGTAGGATTTATTTAGATTCATGGATTGACGACAGTTGTTTTTGAATGCAATAAATATAAAGGGGTTATTTTTTAGGATACCGTACCCAAGAGTGAAAGCCGGGACCCTATTAACATGTCTGTCTGTCTGATTTACGTAGAGTTGAAATTTTAACAGATTATGTATTCATGTTGCCGCTATTACAACAAAAAAAAATGTTCCCGTTTTTACGATGGAGCTAAAATAAAAATCTAGCAAAAATCGCCTAAAAACATATTTTTAGTAGAGAATTCTAAATTTTATTTATTTTTATTATTTATTGTTATAGCTGTAACAGAAATACATATCCTGTTCTAATTTCAACCTGATAGACAGACAGACAGACATCAGAGGCATATCAACAGGGTTCCGTTTTTCACCCTTTCGGTACGGAAAGACGTAAAAAGACGCGTGAAAAGCGCGAGCCTACCCATGAAACTTAACATTTTCTGAGTAATAAGAAAATAATTTTTATGAAAGTTGAAATTTTGTTTTTTTTTTCATACAAACTGTGTGGAACCTTTTTATTTTTTTTTTGTTTTTCGGCCTAAGTTGTTTAGAATCTGAACTGTTTTACGAATTTTACGAACGATTAAATAAATAACGAGTTCTACTAATTTTACTTTTTAAGTACCTACTTAATTCAAATGTACCTAAAAACCAAATTTTCTGTTAAGCCGTGACCTTTGCTAAACAAATTAATAAAACCGTTGAATTTCCGCCTCTCCGTAGCAACACCCCACTGACATTTAAGGAATTTAGCATAATTTAGATGTCGTCGTCGGTACTTGAACTAACCAGACCCGTTTTACTTTGTTCCGGCAATAATTTTCAAAATCTTGTGTGAAATTTATCGAATAGTTTTCAAAACAACTATACCCGCACTGTTCAAAACGTGAGCTTTTCAGTAGTGAAATCCGTTTCCCGATATTCTTACGCGTTCGTAAGTAATAAGCAAATAAAATTCAAAATTTTGCATTAACGCTCCTCGGTCAACGCACGACAACATTGTAAGCAACTCGCTTATCGCTAGCTGCGTGAATCATCGCTGAGTGGACTCTGCGTTCGACCGACCTCCGCCCGCCTGCGAGTTGTCCGCGCCCCTGAGACATCCATATTGCACCGGTTTGTTTACATCAATAATTTTATTGAAGATGTCTAAGAGCTGCAACGCGTGTGGTGAGAATATTGCATCCGATTTGTACATGAACTGCTTTGAATGCAACAAGTTCTACGACATTAATTGTCTAAACTACTCGGAAGATACATTCAAAACACTTGAAGATCACCAAAAGGAAAACTGGTTGTGTCCGGGATGTAAATGTGCCAAACCAAAGATAAGCGATGTTAACTCACCGATCAGAACCCTAAACAACGCCTGCACCAGCAATAATGTTAATACCGTCCGCGGAAATCGTGGGGCGTCGAACAAAGAATCTAATTTGCAATCAACTAAGTCTGGCCATGAAGGGACCGGTAAAGACAACTCAACACTCAGCATGTTAACAACGCTTATTGAAGAGGTCCGACTGTTGCGAAAGGAGGTAAATGACATTAAAAAGTCAAATGTAGCAACCAATACCCTCGTATCGAACTTACAAACTTCATATAATGCTACTGTTAAGGAGCATACAGAAAGGTTTGAAAAAAAATAGAAAGGAATTTTGCAGAACTCGATTCAGTAGTCAGCCACATTCTTCATCTCTCTAACGCCCAAGAGCAAGAAAGTTTGAGAAGTGAGCTAGAGGTTTGTTGTATTCCTGAAAAAGAGAATGAAAATTTGTGCCACATCGTCATGGTTACGTCCCAGAAAATCGGCCTTGAATTAAAAGAAGAAGAGATAGACGACGTATATCGAGCTGGACCAAAAAAACATAACAACAACGCTCCCCGGCCAATAGTGGTCAGGTTTCTCAGACGCCGTAAACGTGACGATTTTCTCAGGGCTGCCAAGTCTAGACGCAACCTGTCCACCGAAGGGATTGCTGAAGGTGAGCCAGCCAAACTATACATCAATGAGCGACTTACCAAAAATAATCGCCTGTTATTTCGATCAGCCCGAGATCGAGCATCAAAGAAAGGCTTTCGTTACTGCTGGGTTCGAAATGGCCATATATTCGTGCGACAGTCTGACGGAAAACAGGCTTTTAGGATTGCTTCAGCTAATGACCTTGACGAGAAGATTGGGCTTGTATCTTCACAGTAGTAATTCTATCACGATACCTCTTTTGTTTTTGGCGATTCTCTTAATGTTCTGTATATACTTTTGTGTAAACGACCATATTTCTCACAGATCTGAAATTGCCTCACATACCACAACCCTTTCACACACACACGTAATACACACAGCTTTCATTCACTCTGTCTCTTCATATACTCACGAGTTGGCAGCAAGCTTGCACAAAATTAAATTGCTCTGGGCTTCTGAGCAACACATCTTACCCTGTAATGATGTCTTTAATAACTTAAATATATATATAAATGACTGACTTTAGTAATGATATTGACGAATCATTGTCGGTTAACTGTGTGTTGCTTGAGAACCTGGAGGCCTGCAGTGAACAGTTGAGTGCTGCCCACGATTTCAAATGTTTGACTCTAAACATCCGGAGTCTCCAACAGAACTTTGATGCGTTTATGGTTGCTTATAAGAGATTAAACATTGAAGTAGACGTCATCATACTTACGGAGTGTTGGCTTACCGAGCATTCTGTCCCTCCGATTATATCTGGGTATAATGTTTTTCGATCCTTTAAGTATATAAATAAAAGTGGCGGGGTGGTAGTCTACGTTAGCCAGAAGTGGAACGCGACAGTCATTGAACCAGATTGTGATGATTGCAACTGCCTGCAGATCAATATAGATGAAAACTTAGTCCTCTTAGCGATATACCGCTCTCCCTCTTTTAAACAGGCAGATCGTTTCTTGTCATCTCTTGACAGGATCTTACAAGCCACACGCAATAAAAAAATGATAATAACAGGTGACATAAATTTAAACATAATTTCAGAGCCATTGCCCGAGCAATGCTCAGATTATCTCTGCCTTCTTTCTAGTCATAAATTGCTCCCTGCTATAACTAAACCCACCAGGAAAGAAGCATGTCTTGACCACATATTCCTAAATTGTCCATCTTCAGCCATAGGCATAGTCTGTCCACTTGACGTAACAGACCATGACATTTGTATTTTAGGAGCTACTTTAAAATTAAATCGTCCTCCACTAAAAAGGACACGACTTAAAATTGATATTGAGGCCGTTGTCAAGGAACTTCGTGCAGCTGACTGGTCACGTGTTCTGGATTGCAACGACTTAGATTGTGCGGCAAATGCTTTCAGCAATATCCTAGAAGAAGCGATCGTTAAAAACTCAAAAACAGTTCGAATAAGTCGTAGTAGGTTTAATATATGCCCCTGGATTACTCCTGGTTTAATGAAATGCCAAAGACATCGTGATCGCCTCCATTTACAAGCTAAGCAAAACCCAAACAATAAAATTATTACCACCACTTATACAAGGTACCGCAACTTTCTTAACAACCTCCTCCGCAAACTTAAAAAAAGTTATGAAAGCCAAGAGTTAAAAATTAATGAAAATAACCCCAAAAAATTTTGGCATACAATCAAAGATATTTGTCATCTTTCCAACATTCACACTGACCCCATAGAATTGTGCCGAATCGCTAATGATCCCACGACATCACTAAACAAATGTAACCAATACTTCACTAATATAGGAAATAAACTAGCTAATGACATCCTTACTAGACTCTCATCAACGCAGTCAAGTCTAGCAAATTGCTTTAAACATCAACACCCAAGCATGACCTCTATGTTCATGACTCCAACAGATACAGATGAGATTGGCGCTTTAATAAATGGATTAAAAACTGAAAGCGCTGCCGGTCTTGATAGTTACACGCCTATTCTTATTAAAAAGTGTAAAGACATTCTTCTGGAACCGCTGACGCACATCTGCAACCTGAGTCTAAGTACTGGAACCTTCCCACAGAGTTGGAAAACTGCGGTCGTAACACTCATACACAAAAGTGGCGAAAAGAGTGATCCATGTAATTATCGGCCAATCTCTTTACTAAGTATCTTCGGTAAACTTCTCGAAAAAGTAGTTAACAGACGACTTATAAAATACCTTGACAAAAATGACATAATTTCAAAAAGGCAGTTCGGTTTTAGGCACGGAAAATCCACCGAAGACGCAGTCCTGCTCTTAACCAATGCAGTTTCATCTGCGTTGGATCGCAACGAGCGCTGTCTTGGGGTATTTCTCGACCTTGCCAAGGCGTTTGACACAGTTTCGATTCCAATTTTGTTGCAAAAGCTTCACGCTATGGGCATTCGGGGTGTTGTGCTTGACTGGTTTCAAAGTTACCTTTCTGGCAGACAACAGTGTGTTAAAGTTGGTCAAACTGTTAGTCGAACGCTTCCGGTGAATTTCGGAGTGCCTCAGGGCAGCGTGTTGGGTCCGACGCTTTTTACTATTTATATGAACGATCTTTTAGAAACTTCCTTAAATTGTGCAGAAATTATTTGCTACGCAGATGATACAGCGATTATTTTCCATGGTGATTCCTGGGAGGAAGTACACAAAACTGCCGAAGGTGGCCTAAAAACCATTGCAGCATGGCTTGATAGGAACCTTTTAACATTAAATGTTGGAAAAACTCAATACATAGCGTTCCACAAGACCTGTGTTTCAAAGCCCCCAGCAAACATGGTACTGAGACTGCATTCCGATGGCTGTCAGACGGCGCAAGTGTCAAAGACGACTGCACAAACTTTAGTTTGTGGTTGTAACACCATTAAATCAACATCGAGTATCAAATATCTAGGTGTTGTTATAGACAAGAATCTGTCTTTCGGGCCCCATATTTCAGCTCTGTCTTCTCGTGTAAGAAAGTTAATATTTATTATGAAGTCGCTTAGACTTGCCGCTTCAAGGGAAACGTTGCTATTGGTGTACAAGACCTTATGTCAGTCAGTCATCCTATACTGCATTCGAATCTGGGGTGGCGCGGCGAAGACTAAGTTGATCACGGTTGAAAGGGCCCAAAGAGCCGTTCTCAAGGTCATGTTAAGGAAGTCGTTCAGGTTTCCTACAGACCGTTTGTATAGTGAGGCCAAGGTTCTGCGAGTCCGACAACTATACATGCTAAGAGCTGTGGTCTCAATGTTTAAGACGGTTCGCAATGACACAGATTTCGAGCGACTTCTAAAGCGTAGGATTTTCAAAATTAATGTTCCGGCTGTTCGAACTACTTTTGCTAAACGTCTTCCCATGTTTTTATTTCCATACTTGTTCAACAAAGTTTGCTCTAAGCTTCCTCATATTTTGACTTCTACTGTGCGGGAATCCAAATCAATAATAGAAGGATGGTTGCTTAATTTAAATTACACACAAACAGAGGATGTACTGCCATCACCGGGATACTGACTCCTGATCCTCTGCTCTAGATATTATACACATACACATTCACATACACATTACACATACACACACACAAAACACAACACTCACTCAGATCTGTGTTTTAACTTGTATGTCAGATACATAACTAATTTAATTTTAAGCTTAAAAAAAAAAAAACTTTTTGATTGTTTTTTTTTTCGTTCTATCAATTGTTTTGTGTTCCTCTTGCGATCATCAGTGTTTTTGGTTTAGATTAATATTATTTGTTTTCATTGTAAATGTAAGTATATAATCTTGTAAATTTTGTTTTGCTTTGTCAGAAATATTGTAGACGGGTAATAGTTATTCGGGTCCCTGCGATACAAGCTTTGCTTAGTGCAGGGTCCGCTGAGTCAGATTCAGATAATTTTATTCAATGTAGATTCTTTACAGAATACTTATTGAATGTCATGCAGAATACAATGCAAATAGAGCGAGTCTACGCCGTTTCGGATCGTGCTATGGCAGCGTAAAAGAAACGGCAAGAAACCACTGCAGCACGGCCTACTTTAAGAGTCGGCTTTTTACAATGTGTTTCTTGTGTTTCGTTGGAATATCAGAGCACCATACCTCTTTGTCATTCATATAGTCATCCAATCTGTAGTAAGCTTTTTTACATAACGTTTGCTTTACACATTCTTTAAACTTTCTCTCAGGTAATTGCACTATATTGTCAGGTATTTTGTTGTAGTATCGTATACACAGACCAACGAAAGATGTATTGACTTTAGTTAATCTAGTATATGGTTGATCAATTTTATGCTTATTTCTAGTATTAAAATTATGCCTGTCACAAATTTTAGGTAATTGATGAATGTTCTTTCTAGCATACATTATATTTTCATAGATATACTGGCATGGCACTGTCATAATGTTGATTTCCTTGAACAGTTCTCTTAGGGAATCACGAGTCTTCAGGCAATAAATTGCTCTTATAGCCCTTTTTTGTAAAACGAATATTGAATGTATATCAGCTGCTCGGCCCCAAAGCAGTATGCCATAAGACATAATGCTATGGAAGTAGCTAAAGTAAACCAGCCTTGCAGTAGCTACATCAGTAAGTTGTCTGATTTTTCTATGTAATAAACTTAAACTAAACTTATTCTTATTTCAGACTAAACCTCGACTGATAGCGTAACCAATGTACACTCGGGGAAGAAAAATGTTCGTCACCTTAAGATTGGTTTTCGCTCGCACCAGTGCCAGAATCAATCATACCAACATCTTAGTACAAGAAACAGTACTGCCAATATTTAAATAAATGTAACGTTTGGTGCAAAATAAGGTATTGTCTGTTTTTCCCACTACAGAGTTTTATATTTTACAGTTTTTATTAGAACATAAAACTCTATAGAGATTTGAAAGATTCCATTCCGTCAATGTGACAAATAACTCAATAATATAAAGTGACAGACACTTCAATTTATGACATTGAAAGACACTAAGAATGACAATAGCCTTTTAACTGTCGTAACCAAAGGTATGAAGTCAAATTGAGTGGCTTTTGCTGAGTGAGGCCCTTTTATTTATTGGGTGTCACAGCACATGAGACAAAACCTTTTTTTTTTTTCATATTGTTTGTTTCTATTTTATATTGGTATTTGTAATTATTATATTCCTTTTTTCTATGTTGTATTATGTGTTGTGTTGTGATCTCCAGAAATAATAAATATATCTGATTCTGATTCTTAAACCAACACAAAGGTTTTAATTTATCAAAATTTTTATATGATACAATCTTCTTGAACAAGGTCTGAATTAATTTGAACTTTATTTTCGAATAGTAAAGTATTTTCGAATAGCAATTTTTAGCTTTATTTAGCTTTATTTTCGAATAGCAATATTCGAATCTTTATCACAGTTTCAAAAGGTAATATGTGCTCGCGATGTTAAACGAATCAATTTGAAAACTGGCGAACATTTTTCTTTCCCGAGTGTACTTATTCTATACAAGGTGGTACAAAAAACCGTAAAGCACTCTTAGAGATTTATTTTTATGGTACCGTACCTCAAAAGGAAAAACACGGAAACCTTATAGGGTCACTTTGTTGTCCGTCGTTCTGTCAAGACCTTTTTTATCACAAACGGGTAAAGGTATAACTATAGGCTCTTCAAGGTGTAAAAATTTCAAGCTTTTAAGACAAAACGATCAAAAGATACGGCCGATTTTGTTTCCTTCTCTATCATTTATGAACCAAACCCATATTTATGACCTAGACTCATGAAATTTGGCAAGAAGCTAGGTCTCATAGCACAAGCAAAAAAAAAGTCTAAAATCATTAAATATTACAACTTTTTCACAACCAATTATGTTGAGCTCCCATTTAAAGTACATTTATAATAAAGAGGGGTCAGGTTTGAATAGACGTAGAGTTTTTAAAACCAAAGGGCAAGGAACCCTTAGTGCGCAAGTCTCACTCGCATTTGGCCGGTTTTTTTGTTACAAAACGGTGTATAAATAAAAATTTAAAAAGTAACGACCGATTTGTTTTTTTTTTTATATTTAGTCTGAATCAGGTTTTAATAGTTATTTTCTCGAATTCGCGAATACTTAATAGTTATTTGTTATGCAAGGCAGAAAAATTGTTATTTGGCTTGAGTGCTTTCAAGAGGGTTTCAAGACACGATACGCGAAATAACTTTGCTACCGAGAGAAACACACAATTTTTCACCTCATTACAGCGATTAAAAAGCTAACAAATAGCTCCAGTACCTTATACCATAATTCATCATTATCATTACGTTCTAATTTCAAAAACCTTTTCCGCACGCTAGCGGCCAAAACGACTTTTGCACGCAGATTTCGATCGATAAAGGAAAGTTTTCCGAGCTAGTAAGGTGAAAAATATATTCATGTAAGGTGCATTCGGGTAATTACGAAACGTTTTTAGATAAATTGACAGCGTGACAATAAATTGAGTTTTTAGTATAAAATATCAAAATAAATGGGTTCTTGAATATGTATACTAAACCACAACTTGAAGATAGTTTCCAATTTACCCAGTAAGTAGATAACAATGTTTTAAAATTTGGTTTTCATTTCATTGCACGAGTTCAATTCCGAATGAATTGCGGAAAATTCCGAATGACACTCAAAAGTCGTTTTTATTCTATTGTGGTATAATGATCATATTGTTTTATAATTCATATTTAGACTCCCAAAAATATTTAATCGTAACTAGTCATTAAACAGCTTAAACGTATTTATATGATATTTATAATTCTGATTTACCCGACATAAAATCTGTGGGGACAATCTATTGTTGTTTTTTTTTGGCCCTTTCTTTTTTCTTACTATGGCGCCAATTTGTTTGTGAAGCGATGTAGTTTAGCTGACGTCATTAAGAGATTTTAATATCCAGCAATGAATAAACTATTTTAATCTGACTTTGACTTTGATTCGGAATTACCCTTGTCGGTTTAATCCGAAACTAACTAAATATATTTGGCTAGACCTGTCTGAATCCATTTACCAATGCAATAAAACGAAAATTTTGCAAATGTAAAGACAATCAATTTAAAAACTTACCAGAGATAGAAGTAACCGACGTCCGGGTAATTCCGAAAATGCACAAAACGAGGGAAAATTTTGGTCGAGGACTAAATGGCTCGTCATGAACGTACGCTCGCGTTTAGCAACTGGAGTCAAGTGAAGCGGGGGAGCGGGTTAAGATGGCCGCTAGGTAAGGGAAGCCAGAACAAAAAATAATGGCGCATTTTATAGAAATGAGACATTATTATAATTACCCGATTTTCGGAATTACCCGAATGCACCCCACTCACTTAAAGAATCGTGGGTCGAAACAAGATATTTTATGGCTTATGTTTAACTTACCACCAGATTTTATACGAGTATAGTAACATTTTTACCAAATAAATGTTCACCAAATTTTGTTTACCAAAATAAGTAAATGATCACCAAATTTGCTTCTGACACTTCGCCGGCCGCTGCCGCGGCACGCTCGCTCCGCTCGCTCGGCTCGTGGGTTGTGTTCGCAAGATAACCTAACGAACCTAACCGAACCGGCTAATTTTGACCAGCATAAATTTGGAGATCATTTATCCATTTTGGTGGTCATTTATCCATTTTGTCTGAAGTGTATTGGGGTATAAAAAATTATTTTGGAAATCATTTAATTTAATGCCATATTTTATGGCCTTCCCATACAAACCTTGCGCCAACAATAGTAAAGATTGAATGGCAGGACCAAAATTTTCCCTGATTTTTCGATCCATGTCTCTTTAGGAAACTTGTATGTAATCATGAATACGTGCATATTGAATGAATGAATGAATACTTGCATGTCTTTTGCTTTCACGGACTAATTAAAAATCACTCTATAGTTCCATCGTTACAAACAAATGAATACTTTGGATCTCGAACGAAACATCCAACTGTAACCAATCGAGGTAAGCGAGTATACTTATATAGATCTTTTATACCGGGTGTAAGGGACGGTGTACCGAAAACTGAAAGGGCTTGCTCAGTTAACGAAACTGAACAACTTTCCCAAAGAAACATATTTTCATAACTGCATACAAATTGATTACTCTGATCGAACAGTTTGTACGGAGAGGTCAAAATTTTTTTTTTCATTTCCCAAAATGTTTCTTTGGGAAAGTTGTTCAGTTTCGTTAACTGAGCACGCCCTTTCAGTTTTCGGCACACCATCCCTTACATCCTGTATAACTAGACGCTGAAAACGAAACCGAAACTAACTAAACAAACCTAATACTGTACAAACTTTAGCTATAGTAGTGTAGTTATCTAGTTATCTAGGAGGCAAGTAAGTACTCGGCCGATGATATATTGCACGGCATCACGAAAAGGTCAACTCCTTAGCTTGAGACTAAGGGCTATACTCTTGTTGCTAACCAAGTACATATCTAATATCGGTACAGTCAAGTACGGAAACGTTTGCGCCGAATAACTGTCAATAGGTGATATGACTTAACTATAAGTGGTGCACTTGGTCGTATTTTTTTAGCTAATACCGACCGTTCCAGAACTAATACCAACATCCACTACCTATATATATCGATACCTTGCGGCTCAAAGGGCGTAATCACCATCTCGCCCAAAATGACTTTTGAATGCCATCTTATTCAGTTTTTTCTTTGCTATTGAACTGTATATTTAAAGTTCTCAAATTCTGAAAAAAGTATGGTGAATACGACCCCAAATTTCAAGGCAAACAATTTTAATTTTTGTTTTTTGACTCTCCTGAAAAGTCGTGTTTTGGTGGTTACGCCCTTTGAGCCGCAAGGTATCGATATGCGTACGCTGGCCTGTAAATAGTGGTCTCTTACTATGTCCTCCCGCGACGCAAAAAGAGGTGAGGTTTCCCCAATGAGTGTAGACTTAGATTGGCCTTTCTAAACGTTACGCTAACAGGTAGATCAAGATTGGAATTTTCATTTTATTGCTTTATAAATCCTTATTGGTCTATTTTTTGGCAATCAATGCTGCCAACATTTAAATATTAGCAAACAAAATATCTCAAATTCAATTAGATTTTTCGTGATGCTATCTTATATGATATGATGAAAACTTTTTCCCGCATTGTTCACACAGAAAAATATCTGCTTTAACTTATCATTATACTAATTTATGTGAAATACCTAAATATGGTTTTTCACCACACAAGCTCGGAAAATTGGCGACATCCCACCTCGACACGATCCCATGTCGACACGAAAAAATTATACCCTTAAAATCTACAAGTACAGTAAGAGCAAAAAGTGATACGACAAAAATAATAAATATCTAAAAACTAACTTAAATAATGAATAATTAATAATTTTAATTTACACGTATTTGGCACACTAGTGACGCGGCGCGGCGGGATGGGGCGGGCACAAAAAACCAGTTCTGGCTGGATTGTATCGTCTGATTGGTGGGAAATGTTTCTTTGACCTTGAAGTAGCCTAAAGTTTCTACCCCAACTACCCTTTCTCAATATCGTCCTATCTCTATCCTACCGGTACTTTCGAAAGTTCTCGAAAGTGTCGTCCACAAGCAACTTTACTCCTATCTCATATCCAATAATCTCCTCTGTCCCTTCCAGTCCGGATTCCGCCCTTCCCATAGCACGGTTAGTGCGTTGCTGAATGTCACAGAAGATATCCGTTATGCTATGGACAATACTAAGCTTACTATTCTAACTTTTCTGGACTTCAGCAACGCATTTAACTCTGTTGATTTTGACATACTCCTTGGCTCCCTCCGCTCTCTTAACGTTGCTTCTCCAGTGATCGAGTGGTTCCGTTCTTATCTTCTTGGACGCCAGCAGAGTGTAAAGACCGATGACTTGTCTTCGAACTGGTTGGACCTTACCACTGGCGTACCACAAGGTGGTGTACTTTCTCCATTATTATTTTCTATTTTTATAAGCAATATTTTGCGTGTTATTTCTTCTCCCTACCACCTGTATGCAGATGACTTGCAAATTTATAGACATTTCTCTCCATCTGAAGTCACCGAGGCTGTGAGTGCAGTAAACTCCGATCTTGCTGCTGTTCAGCAGTGGGCTGAGGATTTCGGGCTTCTAGTAAACCCAACCAAGTCCCAGGTCATGATAGTTGGTAGCAGTAGACTAAGGGGTAGGTTGGGGGATTTAGTGTTGCCAAAAGTGTTATACGACGGAGTCTGTATTCCCTACACTGACAAAGCAAAAAACCTAGGGATTATCATAGACCGTGACCTATCATGGTCAGCGCAGGTTAGTGAGGTGAGTAGGCGCATGCACTACTTTTTTCATTCCCTTAAGCGACCAGTACTTCCTTCCCTTTCAAACTAAAATCTTGCTTGCACAAGCTCTACTCCTTCCCATTCTCGACTACGCTGATGTGTGCTACCTTGATGTGACTGAAGAATTGCTGAACAAACTTGAACGCCTACAAAACCAGGCTATTCGTTTCATCTTTGGTCTTCGCAAATATGATCATGTATCCGAATTTCGCGCTCAATTAAAGTGGCTACCTATCCGACTTCGTCTTTTATTTTAATTTAAAATTTCTTATCACTATTATTAACGCACATCCTTGTGCCCGTTTTAATGACATTCTTCCACACCTGATAGGTTGGCTGGAAGTGATCTCTTAAAGAGATAAGCTCACCTTTGTGAACAATTTTCATTTGACAACTTTATGTTATTTGTGCGCAATAAAGAATACATGTAAGGGTTTGCAGTTACAAACTGATAAGAATGTCCTCATTAACTTGGTCTTATGTTGCGTTACAATCATGTCGGAAGGGTGCTCTAAGGGAAATTCAAAAAATTATCGCATTGTCAGTATTATTCAGGGAGAATCTTACTACATGTTGGTCACGAATATAACAAACATAGAATGAATAAAAATACTACAGTTTGGGCGTGTGTGAACCGAAGAAAACAACTTAAATGCCGTGGAACAGTGACAGTAAACCATCAAAGTGATTTGGCAAATATTAAAACAAAACATAATTCTCAGTATATTCCAAATTTTAAGCAAAATGAAATAAAAATTGAAATTGACAAAATTAAAAAGAAAGTGTGTAGTGATTATCACCCTATCCCAAAAATTTACGAAGAACATTCAATCGATTTAAAAAATAAATATCCCAAGAAAAGTGTCTAGTTACCTGAATATAACAGTTTAAAAAGCTCTCTCTACCGGAAAAGAAATACGCATTTGAAAACTTCAAAAACACAATTTAAATTTAAAAATAATATCGTATATTCTTTATTGTGCACAAAATACATAAAATTGTAGTTAACATAAAATTTGTTTACAAAGGTGAGCTTATCTCTATAAGAGATCTCTTCCAGCCAACCTAGCTGGTGTGAAAGAATGACATGAAAAGGGGCACAGGAATGTGCATTTAGAAGTGTGAAATTAGAATTAAACAAAAAAAAAATACATATGTTTTTAATAAATAGCAAACTAGCATAAAATATGGAGAAAAAAAAAATACTTACTTATACTACACACTAATATACTTAAAATTACAATATAAATAATAAGGCAATATTAGCTATTTAAAAATGTTATTGTACCTAAGTAGGAGTTTATAAATATATAAGGAATAAAAATAAGTCTCTAGGTGATTTCATTTCATAAATATTAAGTTGTAAATATTTTAGAATAGAAGCGAATATTATTTGGGTTAGTATACAGTTGAAAATCGACCGTAATAATCAGAATGATCGAAATATATCGTGTTAAAGGTCGCGCCACGCAACTAGTTGTTTTTAGACCATTTTACTTTTGCTTCTGACAGTACTTTTGAAGATTTTAGGTACGCAAATTTTTTCGTGTCGAGATGGGACCGTGTCGAGGTGGGATGTCGCCGGAAAATTTTGTTTTAACGGTCGAAATGTGCGTGAAAAAAGTAATTTTTGGTCACTAGCGCGGAAAAAGTATTTAAATAGTCGGTCGAAGCCTGTGTGCAAACGTCATTTATAGCCACTAGTGTTCAAAGTTTTTAAATTAGAGAGTGATGATGAATCATTGTACTGACTCTATTCTTTAGCATTGATCTTGCTGTAGTGCGGTAAAACATTGTGTGTTTCGCTCAGCAGCAAAGTTATTTGAGTCTCTTGCCTTAAAACCCACACTACCCTCAGGATTCTTCTTTTGAACCCTAGAATCCTAGAATTTTTCGCATGCCAAAGTTTCAATACAAGGCCAAATAACGATTTTGCTACCTTGCATAGCAAACAACTACTTTACAGTGTCAGTACAATGATAGGACATGCTTAACCCATAATATGGTTTTAGCTTACGATATCTTTTAAATAAAAGCGTACAATAGAAAAGCTCTTTTAAATAGTTAAAGCACACCCAAACAGTACTCAGCACAACTCAGCATAATAATTGTTAAATGTCAAAGCCTATGCTTGGTGAGTGGTCAATTTCTTATCAATCAATACTGTCAACATGCGAGAACTAGTAAAACAAAACACACCAATTCAAATAAAAGTTTGCGTGACGAAATCGTAGTTCTGACCCGCCCACTACACAATCAATGTCCACACATGAGAATTAGCTTCCAACCTATCATTATTATTATGGAATGTTACGAGTGTTACGTCATTTATTATGTATGAATAACTCAATTTTGATTGTCAAACAATGGAATAGTTTTATTAGTATTATGCAATGTATTATGTATGTACGTATGTATGTATGCAATGTATTATGTATTTATCAAACTCATCTAAAATTCTTGCAATGGCTTGCCAGAGGTCTAAGTATGAATTTATCTACATGACAAATGGTCATAGGGAAGACAGTAAATGCATAGATACTTATTGTATTTTTACAGCACAGGCGGAAATACTGCATCCAGGACGAAGTGAAGGATTAGAAAATAGAATTCTGAACATTGCAAATTCAACATACTTCACCCAAGAAACAATAATTTTGCGGCCTAGTGATACAATACAATCTACTTTTTATCTCCCTCTAAGTATAACAAAATAGAGTTAAGAAATAAAAAAGAAACAATAAGAGAATAAAAGTGAAACAATCTTAAAATAAGACAATAATCTTAAGACAGAGTATAAAAGTCAGACAATCTTTTTTTTTTTTTTTTTTTTTTTTTTATCTTATTGACTAGTAACTAAATTAGTGCGGTCAGTTAGCTGTTTCACGTAGACACGCCTTACAATTTCACCAAATTTTTTTCAGGTACTAGTTAGGTAGGAACATAGCTCTCAATTTTTTATAGGAGCCAATTCTTGAATTTTCTATGGATTTTTTTTAAAATTCAAGTTTCTATTTGTTGTAAGAAAAATTTTCAGCGAACGGTCACGAACACTGTTTATCCGAAAGACCTCTTATAAACGTCTGCAAGTGCTTTCATTGCAATATAAGTATGATACCAATATGATTGCATAGTCGACCTCGCTGTTCTGAGAAAACGTTCCAATCGATACGAACATTCAATGTCACTATCACTACTTTGCGAGCTTTTGCTTATTACCACAGCTTATACCCACTTAAACCGAAAGAGAAGGCCATAGAAGTAGAAATCATCTATGTATACCCTTAGAGGACATAGGATAAAAGTCACACTTTATTACAATTATCACATCACACTAATCACACTCATAGAGGTGAAAGTTTGTAAGTTTTTATTTCCAATGGGCTTACTCTTTTCTTCGATCTAGTCTTGAAGACAGGGTGTCTACTCTCAAAGTCCGATATATCGAAACGATACAATTCGAAACATGCAAATTCAAGACTTCGTTCCTTGACAATAGAGTAGAATATTGGTTGGATGCTAACTACTGGCAGTTTGAAAATTCATCCAACCAATATTCTACTGTATTGTCAAAGGACGAAGTTTTGCATTTGCATGTTTCGAATAGTATCGTTTCGATATATCGGACTTTGAGAGTAGACACCCAGAGATGAGTGAGGTCGATGATGGAACGAGCTTGCCCAGAAGAAGCTTATTCACTCGCGACTTGAATAGATTCAGGTTATATGAACTCGGGAACACAGACGCAGGCAGAGAATTCCACTCTTTAGCCGTGTCCGTGTCTTTGTAAAAGATGTTTCAAAGCGCTTTGCGCGAATGTGCGGTATATCAACCAAGTATGGGGATATCCTGCGGTGCGTCTGGACACCCGATGGTAGAAGGGAGATGGTGGAATAAGCTCGTGGAGCTCTTGAACACACTCCGAAGTACAATCTGGATGGATATTTGGACTTTACTATGTTTGGATATTTGGGTGTTCGTTACACCTTCTCGCCCTAACGCTGAACAGAATTTGTGAAATTTGGCAGAGTTGTAGATTGTGATCCAGAATAACATAAGATGAAAAGAAGAAGAAAAAGAAATAAATGGTACAGCAGCACTGCACTTACTTTCTCGCGATATACGAGAGTCATCATTCAACAGTATCCCCGCCGGGAGTCGAACCCAGAACCTCCGGATCAAGAGCCGAATGCTCTAACTACAGTATTATAAAGGCTGCGGATAGTAATGAGTAAATAAGTACCAACTGCAAACTTAAGTTTGTAATTCCATACAAATAATATGAAAATACAAACTTACCTATACCAACTAGACTTATGTAAAATGATTTTGAAATATGCAGTCAGGTAGAAAACCAATTTAGAATCCAAATTGCAGAACATCAAAATAAGCTCAACGAAACAGATTTTGAGTAAATTACATTTAAAAAATTTAGTAGTAAGGGAACACCCCTTATATGAATTTCTAGGGACCAGTTGATACTGCCGCAAATACCTTAAATAGAGATGCTTGGTCATGCAAAGTTTCATCAAGATTCTATGAGTCGTTTTTGAGAAAATTTCAATTTTTCATTTTCGTTGTATGACAGCTACCCTCAAAATGAGAGCCAGAAGGAAACCACTCAGAACCCTTCGATGGATTTGCATAAAACTCCTAAATTCAAAATATGGTGTCAATCGGACCATTCGTTTAGCCGTTAGGCCAAAGCGTGACGGACAGACCGACCGACCGACCGACGGACGCACATTTTTGGGAGACTTGTTTTTTATGATGTATAAGTGGTATGTATGTATGTATGTCACTGTTTGACCTCTGACATGGGTCAGAGACTTTTTCCAGCTAGACATGGACTTAACATCTTTTTTTTTTTTTTTGTCCATGATGTTTTTGGAGGTGCAGGACTCCGGATTTTCGTACGGGAGCCCTGCCAAAAACAGGTTAGTAATCTTGTTTAGTTCGAACTGCATACCATAATTACATTGGCATAAATTAATTCTACTGTACTGAAGCTTTGTTTTTCCTTTTTTTTCTTTTTTTTTCATTTTGCATTTTTTTTTTTTGCATGCTTTTTTTTCTCGATTTTTTTTTAATCAACTTTTTTGTTTTTTTAACACGATATTAATATAGCACAATATATTAAGTCGTATTAGTTTCTTATTCTAGGTTTTGTTACTTTCTATTACTACTTTACATATCTTTACACAATAATCAAGAAAATGTATTCTAACATCTTTATTACCTATTATTTCAGCTATTTTGTTTTTGCTTAATTTAATATCAATTTTGTTTTCCAGGTCATGCCTGTCATTGCCGAACCTCGGGCATTCAACTATCATGTGGGGTACAGATTCCACTACATCCGGATCACAAATGCAAGCGGGGGACTCTTTCTTTTTAAACCTATGAAGGTACTGAGAAAACCCTCCGTGTCCTGTTAACAACTGTGTGTGCAGATAGGTGACTTTTATTTCTTTGTGGAACTTGTAGGCATCAACCACTGAGGGGAAGAACATCTTTGTGATACTGGCTTTGGTTGACGTTAAATATCTTGCATTCCATTCATCAATCGATTTACCTCTATTGATTCGCTTGATGAATGAAACGGTGAAATGATGTATAAGTGATATAGAACACATTTTTGAGAAAATTAGAAAAACTTGAAAGTAAAAAGAGGAAACCTCAGCGGTAGAAGAGGGTTCGGAGGGCAAACTCTATGGAAGTGAATAAGAAGCTCGGATTGTATGTAAGTCCTAATAAACGGAAAAGCCTACTTTGGCGTTTTACTCCAATCCTGAATCACGAGCTCGTAACAATATGTACAAATTAATATAGGATTCAAAAGAATATTCGGGGTATAATGGACGGTGTACCGTAAACTTAAAGGGTGTGCTCAGTCAAAGAAACTGAACAACTTTCCTAAAAAAAAAATTCTGGGAAATGAAAAAAATTCTTTCTAATTTCCCAACAATAATGTTTCTTTGGGAAAGTTGTTCAGTTTCGTTGACTGAGCACGCCCTTTAAGTTTTCGGTACAACGTCCATTACACCCAGTATTGTCACTCTACTTTGTCCCTTTCGGAAGCTATAAAAGACATTGTTCAAAGTGTCTTTCTGTACGATTTAAAATATAATTGATTGAATCCAAATTATAGAGTCTCATCAATCACCCCCGAGATCATTTGTCATACTACCCCCTTTGTTAAAGACACCGCTAACGATGATAGTGGTTTTAAGGTAGTCGATTATTTAGTGGTAACTCATTAATTACTATAGACGGTTTTGGGGAGAAAGGTCTCTTTATTCGAGTCTTTTTTTCAGCCAACGGTACCCTTTTTTTATGTTATAAGTCAGCAAACGCCCATAGCACCTATTGTCTTATTTATGGCATATTTTGACACTAATAAGACAGCAAAGCGCGTTGCTCACTTTGAGAACTAAGATGGTATCTCTCATGTGCCAGTAATTTCACTGGCTCCCTTGCCCTTCAAACCGAAACACAGCAGTGCAAACACTGCTACTTCACGGCAGAAAAAAGCAATGGGGTGGTACTTCCCCAGACGGACTTTCCACAAAAGCCCTACCACCTTTTAAAACCCTATAAGCCTACGTCGTCTGTCTGACTATCTGTTTGTCTGTCTGTCCGACATTTAAAGGCATTCCAATCTTTTGAACCGTAGTAACTCTAGAGTAGAAATTTTCATAAAATATGTGACATTATCAATGGCGGATAAGTCATGTAAAAGGAGTAGCAAATGCTGCGCAACAACGCTTTTTTAACGTAAAAAGTATACATTTTGATCTAAGTGTGAAAGTATTTTTTTAAATCAATCAAGGGATAATAACTTTTTTATAATATTCCGACAACTAATATCTGCAAAAATAGTAAGTGCTGATGATTTGCAGGACAATCTAGGCAAAGAAATCAATGCGTGCAGTTTGCTGCAATGCTCAATTTCGGTTTTGCTAGTATTAATAACAGCAAGAAACACAAGGCTCTGGAACTGCCATTTTACAAGCTTTTGTTACAAAACTCTTTACAATATTGTTTCCCAAATTAATCCAAAAAAGTTGGTTTCCAACAGGTTTTTTTATTGTGGTATAAAAATAACTGCAACAAACAAACTTTATAACCGAAAGAAATCCAAGGGCATTTGATATAGTTATTGTGGCGGATTAGCTAACAAATAATATAAACAATGAATAGTTAAAAAATAGGGTGGCTTCCCATGCAAGAAACGTGATTTTTGATGTTCTATGTATTGGCTTTATTGTAAAAACGGGAACACTTACAAGCGTAAAAATTGATATTTTTATACTGCATAAGCTATAAAATAACAACAAATAATTAAAACTGGTCAAGTGCGAGACGGATTTGCGCGCATTTAATACACTTGCGTATTTTACCTTAGTGGTACGGAACACTCGGTACGCGAGTCCAACTCACACTTGGCCGCTTTTTTCTTACACGGAGGTGGGGTGGAGATGTCACAGTAATATTTTAACAACTGTGATGAATGTGAATCTGCCCATGAAACTGAACAACTTTTACATCTCTCATATTCGGTAAATAGGTCCTTATTACCCCCAAATGGGGTTTATAGGTGACCAATTAGCGCTCTAGGGTAATAATGTAGCTAGAAAAGCCCTAGGGCGGTAAGTAATTGTAACGCCCCCGCCCGGCAGCACCTCCACCTCCACACGCGGCTCCGCCTTGATGGCCGCCTCCAGCAGCGGGGCGGCGGGCGTTTTAATTACTTACCGCCCTAGGGCTTTTCTAGCTACATCATTACCCTATAGCGCTAATTGGTCACCTACAATTTGGTGGTAATAAGGACCTACTTACCTCACAATCGAGATGTAAAGCAGAGTAGTTAGCTCGGGTGTAATCATCAATTGCAGCCCGAGATATTTAGGCGCACGAGCGCAGCGAGCCTATGCCTTACAGCCCTTGGCTACTAATCTACTATTACCGGTAAAATATAGGTTAAAAATACGAAAAAGAACTCAACAAAGTTCAAAATTTCAATTATTTAACGAGCAATTCGCCTATGTGCTACCTTTATTTTCCACTACTATCGCTACAAAGTTGCAAATTTCTTGTACTTGATGACGTAGGATAACATGCAGAGATAACATTCCCCTGAAAGTAATCCCGCCTGAGGTTATGAACGTACCATCACTGCCCTAACCTTTTTTTGTTTGTACGGAAACAGCTAATTAAACCTGGGTAACGTTAAACTTGTCGTAAGTGTCATAAGAGGCGACTAAAGACTCATGAACCGGAGGTTGGGCAGCAGCATCCTTCTATGTATCGTACCATCTTATATACTGCAGTCACCGACAACAGCGGTCGCCAGCCACAACTCTTACAAACGTGGTGACTATGGTAAATTCCCTTCTAAGTACCACGCGTTTATGCTGGAGTTCTGGAGGGACCTCCCTGTCCAGAAGTGGACATTTTATGGGATGTTATGATGAATGTAAGTCCTTTCCTGTACATTTGAGTACAAATCTGTTGCAGAGGTTTTATTTTAAATATCACAAGTGGGTAAATGAGCAGGTGGGCCACCTGGTGGTAAGTAGTGGAGGTGAGGTGGAATCTCCAGAGAGGGGGAGAGTTGCTATACTATCATCATGACACCCATGAGTCGTCCACTGCAGGACCGAGAGCTCCCTCCAAAGGATACACGTGGTACAACCTGAAAGGGAAGTACCGTAGTCATCAAGAATGAATGTGAATTTATTTATTCAAAAATATATATTTAGGTATTATGGTAAGTAAGTTAATTGTTTGATTTTATGTACCTATTTATTTTATATTTAGTACCTAACAGGTAATGTAAGTAAACTCTACACTACTCATGTCCATCTCAGTGATCCCCAATTATAAGGTTGCCTGGAAGAGATTGCTCTTAGCAATAAGGCCGCCTTTGCGCGCAATAAGATATGTTGTTCGTACTTAAGTGTTGTAAATTTGTGTGCAATAAAGAGTTTCTATCTATCTATCAAGCTTGTTAGTGTTGCGGCTGGTACACTCGACAGCACGTCAGTAGAAACACTTTTAGACCTTATGGAGTGGTAATAGAGTTGAAAAAGTTTCTACCGACGAGCGGTTGACCGTACTATGAACCACGGTTGTTGGTGATCGCAATATCTTAGCCATGCTGTAAGGGCTGCAGGTACGGGGGGGATGTGTTCCTTGTATCCTGAACAGGATCTCACCGGGCACTAGGCCCGGCGGTCATGATAGTACTTTAGTGCCCCTAATGAACGGATTTTTTTGAGCCCAGCTAGGGGGCTTCGAGAGTGCACTGGAATTTTTTTGAACTTAAGTTAAGAGCTGTGCTCTTGTCGGTGGAGTAAACGCCATTTTTTTCTTGCTTCCGCCAGTTCCTTCACCGCCTGTTACGACTCGACCTGTACTTTCTCTTTAATTTTGTTCCATAAAGGTTCTCCTCGGTCGGCCCCTACCTCTCTTTCCCTCAATTTTCCCTTCCAAGATGTTATTAATAAACGAATCGTGTCGTAGGTGGCCAATCATATTTTCTTTCCGATTCTCTACAGTTTTTAGGATAAATCTCTTTTCGTTAACCCTTTCGAGTACCGTTTCATCTGACACCTTTTCTGACCAGGATTATTTTTTGTGTGATATCGTTTTTCTTTCCTTCAATCAGCCTTATTTTAATTTAAAAGTTCTCTCGAAGCTCAGTCAGGCGACTTGGTAACTGTCTAAACTGGCGGGACACGAGGAACACCCGCAATCCGCACACGCACAGGTCTGTCTGTTTGTCTGTTTGCTGTAGATTGCTTGCGTTTGCGGGTGAGGCCGGAGAGGAAGGAGGACTGAATAGGTCTCTAAGGAGTGGCCTACGCTCTTCCTGTGGGCGGGCATGAAGCGGTGCGATGTTTCTCAGGTGAGGATGCACCGCATTGTCCGCCCCGTGGGAGAGCCGTTTCGCCAGGGTTCTGATTAACTCCTTGACGGGCGTCATTTTTAGATCATTCATAATGACATCGTTGCGGACATAACGGCCTGCGCCTGTTATCCAGCAACGATCCGTTCTGAACGATCTCTAGGCTTCGCCGTTGCGCCTGGGAGCACAATCCGTACGAGGCTGCGGTGCGCAATAGGTCAGCCTGGAGTGGACATACATTTTTGTAGAGCCGAAGTTTTGTATGCAGTCGGGATGTAGAAACTGGCCTGAGTTGAGCGCGTGCGGATTTAACCTTGGTTTTTAACATGTTTGACCATCGCTGTCATCCGCAGCGCTCGATATATGTTAGATGGTACGATAAACACAAGTACGCTGATGCCCATTCTTCAGTTCATAAGTCCCTTAGACGCCTCTTACCTTTGGTGGTTGGCACCACAGGTAGAGATTGGTTGTATTTTTTTTATTGGTCGATTGGCATACTCTTGACCTCGATCTAGCCCTGAGGGCAGAGATGAGGTCGACAAAGAAACGAGCTTGCCCAGAAGAAGCCTATTCACTCGCGACTTGAATAGATTCGAGTTATACGACCTCGGGGATACAGACGTAGACAGAGAATTCCACTCCTTAGCCTAGGCACAGATCATATAGCTTAGGTATTATTCTTTGCCGGCTTCATAATAGACGCTAGTACAATTATGTCTCACTGTAACTCTAGATAGCATTATGTATTCTATGACAATACTGTACCCATCTCATCAATTAGTTGTGAAAACAAAAGAAGGCTCCACAGTGCCGCCTAATGGCTTCTGTTTATACAAACAGTGCCATCTCTGTGCCAATGTACTCTTGGATGACAATGTGAGATTGGTTAGGGTGACCACACTGAAAGTTTACTGTCTAGCTCGAAATATAATAAAGTAACAATAAAATAATCTTCTCTTTTCAAGAAATAGTTATGTCTCAATGTGAGATTACTTTTTGGTGACCATCCTTTCAAATTAAGGTTGTATAACTGTCCAGCTCGAACAACTATTTTCAAAAGTGGATACTATTGAAAATAATAGGGTGTTTTTAACCAGCTTTCTGAAGTTCAACAAGATAGCGCTGTTAGTTAGAACTAGGAAAATAAAAAATCGAAACAATGATACTGAACGTTCACCCAATATGAAAAATTTTAAGTCAGTTTGATTGCTCCTGTCAAAGTCCGTGATATATTTTCTTCTAAAAAGATTTAATTAATTTTACTGAGCCTTAAAAAAAGAAATTAACGTACCACCCACCGACACTTAAAAAACATAGCTTTGACAAACACCACGGAAAACTTATTAGGAATTAAAGAATTTGTTAACAGTCTATTGACCAGAGAATTTGGACTCCTTGCTTGACCATTTGGGTAAGTATTACACAACACGATTTTGTTAAATACTCTCTTACTTTTAAATGTACGTTTTTTCGTTACCTATAGCAATTGTAGTTCCTTTGCGTTACAATCCTCCCCCTGCTTTATAATGTTAATATTATAATACGAAACAGTCAGGGTGACCACGCTGATGGATGAATAGGTATAACAAATATTGTCCGGCTACAAAGTTCTCGTAATGAAAAATTCAGCAGCAAATTTAAAAAGTAGAAAGTACTATTATGGTGTTACACATAATACATAGGAGGATTAATTTTATTGATGCTTTCTGCACTGGTCAGACTATTTGGGTTATATTAATTGAATCATTTCTGGTGGGGACGCTGCGACTCACGCAGACGGGTGATCGATCGGTGACGATCATAGAGCCAATTCAACCTTTATCCCAGGAATGGACTTCTTCAGTTAGATCCTACTATAATCAATCTGTGTAGTGTTATCTTCTATCAATTATGAAACAATGAAAATACCTCAGAACGTAAATATTTACTCACTTACAATTTTTTTGTTTTTTCTTATATTTTTTTTTTGTTATTTGTTGTAAAATTTCAATGAATCTCGCAAGTTAACCTATAAACGGATGTGCATTTGCCGAGTTTAAAGTTTGAATGTTTAGCGTCCTATCCCGCATAACAGTAAATTCAGAGTGACTGCAACTCTTAAAGAGATGTTTCATAACTACAAAAAATTCGATCCATTTTTAAAGAAAACAAAACCAGTTCTAACACATTGTCATCATATTAGAAGGTAAGTCAAAAGTAAGAAAGTAAGACAGTCAGAAGTTAGAACTACTACTTCCTTTAATAATACTATATCATCCCCTATGATAAAGCACGTAGATTGGACTTAGTGAACTTTTCATTGGATGTTATGATTATGATGATATAATATTAATTGAATTGTTAACAATGTCTCACAGTCATTAGTAAAGGCTATTTAATTTTTATTATACTAAACAACTTTCAGAGAACAAAACTTTCAGGAAATGAAAAAAAATCGGCTTCTCCATACAAACTGCCCGATCAAGTTTACAATTTTGTATGGAGACGCGGACTTTTTTTCTTTTCCTGAAAGATTTGTTCACTGAAAGTTGTCAGTGTCGTTGACTGATCATGCTCCTTCAGTATTCGGAATGCTGTCCCTAACACCCTGTATAAAAGTGAAAGTTTGTTTATTTTATCTCTCTTTCAGGTCTACTTGATTATGTGATTTCGATGAAATTTCGTACAAAAACAAATTAAATTACCATAAACTCAACTTTATATTATAGGAAAATTAAGTGCTTATTTCCACGCGAAAATGTGTTGTATAGTGAGGATGAAGGTTACCGTTATAAATAATTATTTTTTCAATTCCAGAAATAAAATAAAACAGACAGAATATTCGCTTAGATCGAAAGATAAAAATCAATACTTTTTCCACCAAACACGGCATTTCGCCATTTATAATTATCGCGAAGTATAGTAACTAAAAGTAGAATGTTTTATCGTTTTATTGGGAGTGTTTATTATTTCGGCAGTGGAGTAGGTAAGTGGGTAAATTTTGACGCATGCCCAACTGCGCATTGACGTACCGTCCGCAAAATAAAACCGTTGGCATACGATATTTTTTCTGAAACATGCTCTCAAATTAATGATTAGAGTAATGATTATATCATTTGCAGTGCTGTTATTTAATATTTATTTTGAAAAGAAAATTAACTACCTAAAAGTCACTAAAAAGCTTTTAACTTTTAAGGCCTATGTTTGCTTGAATTAACAAATCTTGCACTTATTCTCATATTTTTTTAAGAAATCCCTTTGATAAGACAAAATTTTGCTGCCAACTGTACTGGCACTGCAAAATGTCCATCAAAACAAAGAAATGATGGCCCGCGCAGTACAAGGTCGCCGCTTTCAGAACAATTATTAGCAAATGACACCAAGGAGCACTCGTAGCCTACTACTACAGCGTTTACCCTACAACCTTGTCTTGACCGTGAAAAGAACGCTTACCCTACTACATAATACAGACGCAAAGGAAATAGTGATAAAGGTTTCGGTCTTCCTATCCCGCTTAGATCGAAGCGCACGCAGTCGCTTACCGTTTGAGGGCGGTTAGTCGCAAGGAGGTTTGAGCTTTGTAGTTTGTGTAGTCAAGGGGCACATACCTGGTGAAATCGTGTCTGTGTTGAAGGTCGGTGGTTGGAGATCACTCGCGACGCGGCAGGGCTGCGCGGCGGTCCAAAAGCGACTGGGCCCGGCCGGGAGCCCCGCCTCCCGCGCCCCGCGTCTCGCCCGCGCCCTACCGGATAAACAACGTGCATTGTGGCCCGATCTCTGGACCCACTCTTACGTACTAAACTTCCACGAATTTCTCCTCAATTTTCCTGTACATCACTCCTCTCACTCCCACAAATACAACTCTTCATTTCATCGCAAAACGTAATGGATTTGGAACTGGAAATATCGAGCGATGTTATCGTAGAGAAGATAGGTGGATACTAAATGAATTTGCTGCCCAGATAGTACTCCAGCGTTATAGATTTTGGATTTAAGTCTCTTTTGTGCAAATCCCGGGAAATGATGGAATTATCTACTTCATTATCTATTCGTGATTATAACTAGAGTTAAATATAAACATGGAAATCAGGTGCAAATCGTTCTTGAGATTCAACTTTCTTTGAAGTGAGCAATTTAGACTAACTTGACTTCTGCTGACTTTCAGCATAGCGATCGTAGCATTTTTTTTGTACCTATACAAGTGTTTGACCATGGTTTTACTGGTGTACCTGGTGTACCTTTAGTTTTATTGCTGTTTCCTGCTGCTTGTTCTGGAATCTGTGTAAGTATTGTGTTTTACAAAATAAGTGTGTACCTCAAGGTCATAGTTACGGCAGGGCCTAAGTGATAGAGTCTGCAATATCCGTCCAATTTATCTTTTAAGCTCTCTCTTTTTGTAATGAAAGTACTTGACTCTTGTGAGGGTCTAACAGGCTTTGTATGTCACACTGATCACAAAAAAATCAATTTTCCGTGAAATATGGTATAAAAGAAAAACAATAGATTTTTTTATCAACATTAGTTTTATTTGGTTTTTGTCAACACCGAAAATGATTTCTTTTTCTATCTATGTTTCTTGAAGAATTGGCTCAGTTTAATGGTCTGTAACAAACTTAAATTTTTGAACAAATAAAACTGTCCAAGTGCGAGTCAGACTTACGCACCGAGGGTTCCATTCCACTCAGGTAAAAATACCGTCTTACTCAGGGACGCGGGAGGTCCACTTGAGCGAATAGATCAAGTTTATATGAACTCGGGAGTACAGACGCAGGTAGAGAACTCCACCCCTTAGCTGTCTGGATCTTGCTCCAAAATTTCAGAGCAAAAATGCACGGTATAACTTGTAGGGTTTGTACCTAACTTGTTAGCGTTACGGCTGCCACCACGGACTGCGGTTATTAGTTACCGCAGTAAGGTGGTACGATACTGGTTTACAATCCTTTAGTCGCCTTTTACGGCACCCGTGGGTAGAGATAGGTAGCTGGAACCCAGTTTGTTTCGAATCAATCTTAATAAGTAATTAGTTCGAATATTTTTTGTAACAAGTTTTTTTTAGTAGCAGCGTGGAAAAAAGTCCTTATACGTTTAGTCGAATGCGGTAAAAACAAGGGGTAAAAACCTACCGCATATTTACGTTTTGAGTGTCTGGGTACACGAGTTGTAGTGTGTGGGCGTGTCTGCGTACCGTCTGCTGCTAATATTCCTTTTATACAGTCTGAAACACATCAGTAACAAAATTGCACTATAAATATCAGCGCTACTGCTACAAAATAAAGGCGATCTCAAGGTCAAAGTGTTTTTATGGATGTTTGCCTAACTGTAACATATAGGATGCTTATTAAATTTGGCGGATTTTTTAAAAAAAATTCTATGAAAACACATCAAAACACGACAACAAACCTACCATACAAAGAAAAATATTTTCCTTTTTCGACCTTTCTTCATTCAGATAAATGTTCTATTACTGATACTGAACCTGCCCCTGCGCTACGGCACAGCTATGGCATGCAAATAAAAAAACTCTTTTACTTCACAAGCTCGGAAATCTTTACTTTATCTGTCGTGTAAATATCATTTTTGGCCGCTATCGTTGAAAAAGTTTTTGAAATTTAAATAGGTCCAGGCCTTCAAGCTAAATTCTTTTTTGGCCGCTAGCGTGGATAAAGTTTAAAAAATTTTAATGAGCCGGTTTTTTGAAAAGAAAAACTAGTTTAAATTTTCTTGATAGATAGCGTAGTTGTAGGAAAATTTAACTGTCATTTTATTTTTCCTATCTGTTGTAAGTGTTGCCTAAGGAGGTTTATTTACTTTACGCTATTAGATTATCTTTTAGTTCTTTAGCAACTGTCTTCAGAGTCATCTATCGACACCTTTGAATACTCAGTTGACACTTAGCTGCGAAACCAGCTCATTGGTCGAAGCCTGAAAATTCATTTTTGACCGCTATTGAGGAAAGGTTTTTGAAATAAGATTGTAATTATAAATTATGGTATAAGGTACTGGCGCTATTCTTCACCATTTTCCTTTCTGTAGTGAGGTGGAAAATTGTGTGTTTCGGTCGGCAACAAAGTTATTTTGCGTCTCGTGCCTTAACACCCTCGCTACGCTCAGGATTCTTATTTTAAAACACTCGCTTCACTCGTGGCTTACTCCTAGAATCCGTCGCTTGCTCGAGTTTCAATACAAGACAATCGCACCAAATAACAATTTAGCTGCCTTGTATAGAAAATAACTATTTCTATAGACCCATGTTAAAATATATATTCTTTTTACTTTCCATAAAAAATAATCAGATTATTGATAAGGTTGGTTTTGCATTTTTGATTTTCGGAACATTTTTTGACATTTTGACGTGGGTCCTATATCAAAAGTTGTGCAATAAACGACATTGGGTTATTATTATTTTTTTGTACACACAAAATCAACGTATCCCAAACTAGCCAAAACCTGTACTATTGGTACCAGAAAATGTTATACATGCATAAATAGACAAATATCTCCCAGATACATAACAAACTCTCATGTTCATCACACTAATGTTTGCGGTGGGCGGGAATCGAGCCCGTGGCCCGCGACGAAGAAAGTAGGCTCTCTACCAACCACCCTGTATAGTGTGTTTTCCAAGTCCAGTATAACCTACATTCCACTCCATTTTACGACGTTTCGACATGAATATTTTGTATTACAGAAACAAGAATCACACGCATAGTTCCACACTATGCGGTCTTTCACAAACGCTGGTGTCAGAGTTTTTGTGCCGCCAGAGGCCTCTGACATGGCTCATTAACAAGTTCTTCTGTAAATATTATCATCTACTACTTCTATCCCGTGTGGTTCCGGCAAAGAATAGTACCAATCCATACATACCCGTGGGTGTCGTAAGAGGCGACTAAGGGTTAACTGGAGGATGGGCAGCAGCATCCTCCTTTATATCTTACATCTAACTTACAGCGTTCACCTACAACCGCGGTCTATGGTGCCAGCCGTAACTCTAACAAGCGAGGTGACTATGGTACTTCCCCTCCACATTTTTCCGGCAGAGGCTGGAATTCTGGAGGGAGCTCCCTGTTCTGTGGTGGACGTTTCGTAGGATGTTATGATGATGATGACTACTTCTGTAGTTGATACCATCTTACTTTTCAGACAATCAGGTGATTCATTCTGCAATATCCTAACAAAACTGGAGGTGTTAGGGCTTTTGTGCAAAGTCCGTCTGGGGAAGTACCACCCCCTTAACTATTTCTGCCGTAAAGCAGCAGTGTTTGCACTGCTGTGTTTCGGTTTGAAGGGTAAGGGAGCCAGTGAAATGTACTGGCACATGAGACATAACATCTTAGTTGTTAGGGTGGGCAACGCGCTTTGCTGACTTATTAACGTCAAAGTATGTCACTAATAAGACAGTGGGTGCTATGGGCGGTGGAGGCTACTTACCATCAGGTGGCCCACCTGCTCGTTTGCTCACTTGTAACATTTAAAAAAACTGGAGTAGTCTCAAAATCTGAATTTTATGAAAAGTGGTGAAGTGACCACATAGCCTTGACTTACCGTTAGTGAGCACGAATCGAACCCCTTTCAGATGTGCCGAATAAGTGGTCTATTCTACCTTTGTACAACAAAAACAACATCGATAATGATACTGCTTCGAACCAGTCAAATTCCAAGCTTTATTCACTATTTTTTTTTATTCTCAGTGGGCTTACTCTTGACCTCGATCTAGTCTTGAAGACAGAGATGAGGTCTTGATGTAACCAGTTTGCCCGGAAGAAGCCTGTTCACTCGCGACTTGAATAGATTCGGGTTATATGGACTTGGGAACACAGACGCAAGCAGAGAATTCCACTCTTTGGCCATGCGCGTTATAAAAGATGTTTCAAAGCGCTTTGTGCAATTGTGCGGTATATCAATCAAGTATTGGGTGATATCCTGCGGTGCGTCTGGGCTCCCGATAGTAGAAGGGAGATGGTGGAATAAGCTCGTGGAGCTATTGAGCACACTCTCCCAAGTACAATCTGTAGAAGACGACAGACATGCAACTTTGCGACGGTGGGCCAGACTGTGAAACTTGGTTTTCACCAGCATCTCTTCACCAACGAGCTTCTTGGCTCTGCGATCTTTAGAGTCAAGTGTGGCTAGTTTTTCACTCTTATTTATCAAACCGGATATTTTAAAAGGTGGTTTTTTCCATGAAACTGAACAAGTTTTCCCAAGGAAAATAGGTCGAAATACGAAAAAATTTTACGACTTCACTTACAAACTGCATCAGCTGATAGCATATTTTGTATAGGAGGTTGAATTACTTTGTTGTCGAATAACAAAGATTCTATTTTCCTATATACAGGGTGTAAAAAAACTGAACAACTCTTCCCAAGAAAGAACATAGTTCGAGATACAAAAAAATATAGCAGATTTTGTATGGGGGGTACAAAAATAATATAAATTTTGTAATCAGAAAAACATATTTCGCTCGCTGTGTAGTTTTATGGTCTAAGCAAATGTGCTATTTTTCTTTTCGCAATACTTAGTCATCATCATCATCACGACATCCCATGAAACGTCCACTACAGAACAGGGAACTCCCTCCGAAATTCCAGCTTTTGTTGAAGCAATGTGGAGTTGAAGTACCATAGTCACCACGCTTGTTAGCGTTACGGCTGGCACCATGGACCGCGGTTGTTGGTGACCGCAGAATGTAAGATGATACGATACACAGAAGGATGCTGCCGCCCATCCTCTGGTTCATTAACCCTTAGTCGCCTCTTACGACACCCACGGGTAGAGATGGGTCGGTACCATTATTTGCTGGCACCGCACGGGGTAATACTTAGTAATATTATATAATTTCAAAGTCATTACAGAATATAGCTTTAAAGCTCGGAACCCGCGATTCTATTGGCCTAAGTGCCACTGAAAAATGTATCGACTGAGATAACCTCTTGACCTCTGGAACTGACACCGCTGCTTTTATTGTTATTTACCTTTGTGGTCTAGCCCCCATTATCCAGCCCCCAACCAAATATGAGACTGACAAAATGTATATTTCTTTTCCTCATAAAATGCTTAAAAACAGTTTGTATAAAAAAAATAACAGTATTTTAGCATGAAACTGAAAAACTTTCCCGACTAACGTCTAACAAAAACAAAATTGACCTCCCCATACAAAATATCATATCAGCAGATATGAGATGTCGATGTTTTTTTTTATTCAATGCATGTCCCTCAGGGAAAGTGGTTCAATTTTATAGTCCGAGTAACATTCTAAAGATTTGTAATTGATAAGGATGCACCCTATATAGAGTGGGCAAAGTTGGTCTTGTCTCTGAAAGCGACTTTACCGGATAATCTTTGTATGCAGGAAATGTGAAAAAAAGCTAAAAAAGTTCATATTCATATTCATATATATTTATTGCATGCCACAGTATACAAAGATGGAAACATTACATAGAAACGGTACTTGTGACACCCTGTAAGGGTGTTGCAATAGAGACGCTAGCCTATTAATAAATATCTTATATAGCAATCCTTAACATTTAAATTAAATTACATTTACAATTAACAATTCAAATTCAGTAAAAACAAAACAAATTATTTAACCTAATTATTATATCTATTTTTATATTATTCATATTTTTATAAAATTCACATTTCAGATTTCAAGTTTCAGACTTCACCAATATATACATATTTCATTAAAAATTTTCTTCATAAAATTCGGTTAATCGGTAATAACTTTTTTTGATAAGAAATTGTTTTAGTTGTTTTTCAAATGTTATGTCCTTATCAATGTTTTTTAAATGGTTAAGTATGTGGTTATAGATTTTTATCATCATTGCATGCGAGGCAGTTGTAATTAGCTTTAGTTTTGAAGAGACGGTTATTACTTTATTCATGTTCCGATTATTTCGTTTTATTGTCTTTACTGGACAGTACAAATCGTAGTGCTTTTTAACAAATCTACATGCTTCAAATATATATATACACGTTAAGGTTAATATACTAAGTTTAACAAAGTAGGGTTTACATGAGTCGGTTTGGTCGATGTTTACCAGTATTCTGACACATTTTTTTTGGAGTATAAATATTTCCTGGATAATGCAGCAGTTTCCCCATAATATGATACCATATGAGAGTCTAGAATGAGCATAAGCATAATACGCTGAAAGCGCAGTTTTAAGATTTGTGACCCGTTTTAATTGACGCAGCGCATATATAAAAGACGACAGTTTATTAGACAACTTCTCAATATGGGGCTTCCAGTTAACATCAGAGTCGATTTCTATGCCTAATAGTGTGGCCTTATTTACAGTTTCTAATATATTCGATTCGTATTTAAAGTTAATTTGTAATGCAGCCTTTTGGTATGGTTTGAATTGAATTAATTTTGTTTTTTTTAAGTTAAGTTGGAGGTTATTACGTTCAAGCCAGTTTACAGTTGTATTCAAAACTGAATTAATTTTATTTTCGAGTTCTGTAGTATTTTTACATGATACTATTACTGAGAGATCATCTGCAAAGCAAACACAAGAGATACCGTTTTGTTCTAATAGTTGGGGAAGGTCGTTAATGTAAATGAGAAAAATAATACACCCCAAAACACTTCCCTGGGGGATAGAGCCTGTGATGTAAATATGATCCGATTTTATATATTCTATGATTCCGTTACTAAAATTAATATTTTCAATTTCCACATATTGAGAGCGGTTTTCAAGGTAGGTTTTAAACCATTTGAAAGCCGCTCCTCTAATTCCAAGTCCATAAAGTTTGTCTAATAAAATTTTATAGCTAACTCTATCATACGCTTTACTCATATCGAGCAACAGACCCACCGCGTACTCTTTATTGTCAATTATCTCGAGAATTTTTTGTACGTATTTATAGATAGCCAGAATAGTTGATCGATTCTTCCGGAACCCGTATTGGCTGTCATGGAGAATTTTGAATTTTTCTAAAAATGAATTTAAGCGTTTAGCCATTGCAGTTTCAAATATTTTTGACGCGGTAGGTAGGAGAGCAATAGGTCGATAATTGTTTGAGTCGGTTTTTTCACCTTTTTTATAAACTGGTTTGACAAGTGAAACTTTCAGGGAATCTGGGAAACAACCTTCCTGAAACGACTGATTTATAAGCTGAGTAAAAGGGAGAGTAAGTTCATTTGCGCATTTTTTTATTAGTTTAGGGGGAATTTCGTCAATATCTGAAGTAGATTTGTTTTTAAGACCTTTAATAATTGCATAGGTTTCTTTAAAGTCGATCGGTCGTAAATAAATAAATAAATAAGTTGGAAGTTCAATTGATGTTATAAAGTGATATTATCATAACATTCCATAGAACATCTACTGGAGGACAGGGAACTCTCTCCAGAATACAGCAAAATCACGTGGTACTTTGGAGGGGGATCACCATAGTCACTACGATTTTAAGCGTTGTGGCTGTCAACCGCTTTGGTTGATGACCGCAGTGTGTAAGATGGTACGATGCACAAAAACATGCTGCTGCCCATTCTTATTCGGGTAGAAATGGGTTGGAAATATTCTTTGCCGGCATCACACGGACCAAATTATACTACGTATCCTTATTTATTTAGGAGCCGGTCGTATCCTTGTTTGCAGTCCTAGGCCTGTAAAGACGTCCACAGCTTGAAGTAGGCCTCCCCTGAAGATCTCTCAGAGCTATACCTTACTTTTACACGCCCACGATGGTGTGACAACATAACAAGGCCACAATTGTATGAGAATGAATATTCTTCTTTAAAGAGCTTGAAAATAAGCCGACAGTAAGAAAATTCACACAGAAATGGAGTATTAATGCACATTTCGCTGCACTGCGGCGGCATACGTCATAACGATACACAATTAACAACCTACTAATTTCGGCTAGTTGTGTGCTAACATTAACTACTCTATGTTTCATATTCCACCAAAATACTTACTGTACAGGATGCAACAAATTATCTCCCGGAAATACTATGTAATTTAGACAATAAAGAATGAATTAACCGTTTATTATGGAAGTGCTTACACTACCAACACTTTATTACATGTATGTGTACCAATTACAATCAATATTGAAATAAAAACTGGCCAAGTGCGAATCGTACTCGCGCACCGAGGGTTCCGTACCACTAGGTAAAAACACCGTCGTAGTTAAGGACGCGCAGTCACGTAGAAGTGTATTAAAAACGCGCAAGTCGACACGCACTTGACCAGTTTTTACTATGTGTTGTTATTTTATAGCTTATTCACTATAAACATACCAATTTTCACACTTGTAAGTGTCCCCTTTTGTACGATAGAGCTAAAACAAAAATCAAGCAATTTCTTTTTATATTTAGTATTTGTTAGCGTTAGCGCCTACAGCAATACATATTCTGTGAAAATTTCAACTGTCTAACTATCACGGTTCATTAGATATAGTGCGCTGGCAGACAGACAGACGGAAAGACAGACAGACAGAAAGACATTGGAGGCATATAAATAGGGTCCTGTTTTTACCCTTTGGGTACGAAAAACTAAAAAGGAAAAAAATAATATTTCCGCATCAAACCCAAAGTATAACTCAACATTATGCTAAAACCCGGCTGACGAACCTTAGCGCTGTTTTTCAGTAAGAAAGAGAAATAATTGCTCGTACCTTTGTACGTCTAAAGTGTATTAAGGGTTCCTAGTAATACTTCCATTAATATTTCAGTTTTTGTATCGTTCATCGTTTGTTAGAAAATCCATCATACCTAAAAATATTTTAATTGAAAGTAATTTATTTATTCTTGATCTTATTTTTTGTTACTAACAAATATGTTTTCTTTTTAGGGTTCCGTACCTCAAAAGAAAAAAAACGGAACCCTTATAGGATCACTTAGTTGTCCGTCTGTCTGTCTGTCTGTCTGTCTGTCTGTCTGTCTGTCTGTCTGTCTGTCTGTCTGTCTGTCTGTCTGTCTGTCTGTCTGTCAAGACCCTTTATCTCACGAACGGGTAAAGGTATCAGACTGAAATTAATACCATATATTAGGATCCACGAACCACACAAGATCTGAAAATTTAAATTTTTTACAACGACGCAATCAAAAGATATGGCATTTTATGTCCTCATCTCCATACATTTATTCAAAAATGCAAAACCTACAGGGTACTTCCCGTTGACCTAAAATTATGAAATTTGGCAAGAAGCTAGGTCTCACAGTACAAATAAAGAGAAAAGTCTGAAATCATTAAATATTACAACTTTTCTCACAACTAATGGTAACCAATTGTGGTGAGCTCCCGTTTCAAGAACATTCATATAAGAGAGGGGTCAAGTTGAATGGTCACTGAGGCGAAGTTGTTTTAGTTCTATTTGAAAACGGGAACATTTACAAACTTGAAAATTGGTATGTTTATAGTGCATAAGCTATAAAATAACAACAAATAATAAAGTTTGGTCAAGCGCGTGTCGGACTCAAAAAATCTAGCACATTAACTTACAGAAATTTCAACTAATACAATTATGTTTATGTGGTGGTACGGAACCCTCAGTGCGCGAGTCCGACTCGCACTTGGCCGGTTTTTTTAATTTCATTTACGGTCGGATAGAGAGACAAACAGACATATAGACAACGTAAACTTAGTCAAAGGGTCTCATTGGCTTTGAGTACGGAACCCAAAAACAGTATACAAACTATACAAATATTAAAATTGTAAGCTCCACGATTTAGTAAAATTTTCGCAAAAATGTGATTTAGTCACAAAAAAATTATTCACAAACAATGTCAAAAAACTCGTTCGGGTGATTTATGGAATATTTGTTTTTTGTCTCTTGTTCTGTGCTCAGCAACCAATGAACCGATTCAAATGAAGTTTTTAACAATTTATTGTACTTATTTTTGTGCATCATATAATCCTTGTTTTATTGCAATCGGTTCTCTACAACGAGTACAACATTTAAAGGAGCGAAGCATAAAAAGTTTTATATGTTACACGGAAGTAAGACAATTTATTTATAATTGAAAACCTCGTCTGAATCAGTCCAGTTGTTTGAATATTCTAAGTCCGAACTCCACGTGAACAAAGTCGTGGGTACAGCTAGTTTACAATCGTTGTGTTGCTACGTGTTTCGTAGTCAAGTTCTACGGCTCTACGAGCGACGTAGAACTTGCTACGCGCCAGCTACGAAGTTTACTGCATTCCGTAGCAATTAGGTCTTTATTGTTTGAGAGAAGACTTTTCCATCCCATTATTTCGAAAATCACTGATCGGTTCGTCAATAAAGGCGAGCAAAGTAGTTAAATTTCTCGCCATTTCCTAAAAAGATATTGATAATCATTTTGATCAAAATTTACAATGCGGGGGTTTTCGGTTACGAAACTTCGATCTAGCTAGGTCTCATATCTAGGAAAATTCGTTTTCTAGCATTTTTTGACAAACGCACGTTTCAGAAAACTTACAGCGCCATCTATTAGGGGGCTTAGGTAAAGATTATACTAGAGAAACTGGCTTTTAAGGTGATCTGTGACAGCCAGCTTAGCCCCGAACGCAACTAGATGGAGCCACTGCTGCAAATACAAGGTTTTATTTTTTTAATGCAATAAGTACCAACTATATACGAGTATGTGCAAAAAGTTTATTCGCGTAAATTTCATCGTGCAACTTCAACGCCTAACAACAATTTCTATAAGAAAAATATCTCCATATGTCCACTAAAGTCAATTACTCTCGTCAGTCCGTGTTTACATGAGTACGATCACTCACACATGCACACAAAGCACAACCGTACAGTTTTGACCGCACGCCCACAATCGTAATATTGAACCAAAAATTGCTAACAAAAATAGTACTTTCAGCACATTAACTGTATTTTTGTATTAATTAGCGAAAATTTTAACTAAAAATAGCAGTATTCGTTCTATCTATGAATAATATCAGTAGGGCCTACTAATAAGGGTGGTTTCGTTGTTCTATAAATCAGTCAACTCGATCCGTTGCCAGCTCTTAGTCTAATACACACACCAACTATGCCTAGGGATATTTTAATTTTACTCAATTTTTAGAAAACCTGTTGATTATTTCTTATGACATGTATATACAGAATGAAAGTGTATTTTATGCTTTACGCGTTTAATAAAATAAAGAGCTGTAACAGAGATGTTTCGTTGTTTCTTTTTTTAATTAATTAAAAGTCTCTAATTAATACTAAGTACACAATATCTCTTTTTTGATGAAGTTTTGAAAAAAAAGGTCGCGAATACTCGTAACAAAAGAATGCATATTATTAAATTTAATAATCAGTATTTCCTCCCCTAACGTTAATAAGTGTTCGGCATCGGTTATTCATACTCAAAATTAGTTTGTCCAAGTCTTGCTGCGGTATAAGGTCCAGGTTCTTTTTAAGTGCAAGAAAAGTTGTTATTCAGTCCTCAAATTTGGAGGGAAATTGATCAAAGCCCTTCTTTGTAACATGTCCCATGCATGTTCAATGGGATTCATGTCAGGGGACTGAGCAGGCCAGTTCATGACTCTGACATCATGTTCCCGAAGCGCAGTAGATACCAACTCTGCCGTAAGTGCTCGCGCATTATCGTGCATGAGTTCGAACTCCTGGCCCATTTGGATCCTGTGTGGGATAATAACAGGTTCCACTACCTCTTCTCGGTATTTTCTCGAAGTCATACTCCCTCTAATCCAAATGAGATCGGTTCGCGCTCCCTTACGAATTCCAGCCCATACCATGATTGTCCCGCCTTGATACGAATGGACCTCTTGAGGATGCTGGAGACGGTTCCGTCTACCTGGAAGTCGCCAAACTCTTATTCTTCGCGAATCCGGATGAAATCCGAACCGAGACTCGTCTGAAAAGAGAATCATTGACCATTGCTCGTCGCTCCAAGCCAAATGTTCGCGAGCCCACAAAAGTCTTCGCCCGCGATTGCCACGCCGCAAAGCTGGAACTCGCAGTGGTCTGCGAGAATGAAGACCGACTTCATGTAACCTTTTTCTCACAGTTTGGTCACTTACTAACAATTGTTGATCAGATTGAAGCCTTTGAACCATTTGCATAGCCGTGACATTGGGTTGTCTCCTGGCCATATTTTGCAGAAAACGGTCCTGTCTTGGAGTGGTGACACGATTTCTGCCGGAATGCCGTTCCGCTACGTCTCCTGTGACACGATAGCGTGACCACAACCTGGATATCACGTTTTGGTGGGTTCGTAGAGTGTCAGCAACCACGCGTTGAATAGCGCCAGCTTCTAGCATGCCTACAGCTCTAATCTGTTCTTCCCTTGTTAAATGTCGACGTGACATGACAGTAAACGTAATAAACGTTCAACATGAATTTAAAAAATGCGCAATCTGCTACAATTCACAAAAACTGCACTTTTTAATTGTAACAGAAACTAACGGCTAAAGTCAAATTCAAATTATCGCGCATTCTTTTGTTTTGACACGAACTTTTTTTTTTTTTTATTTCGTAAGAAGGAACCATGTAGATTATTATTCAAATACAAACTTTTTCTAGACCGTTAATAGTTTTTGAGTTATGACGTCAATAGTATAATATCCCTAGGCATAGTTGATGTGTGTAGTTTAATCGTGGAATATCGGCTAAAGAGTGGAATTCTCTGCATGCGTCTGTGTTCCCTAGTTCATATAACCCGAAATTATTAAAGTCACGAGTGAATAGGCTTCTTCTGGGCAAGCTCGTTCCATCTTCAATAAATAAATAAATAAATAAATAAAAATTATTTATTCACTTACACAGTACATTACATATTAATTACAAGTTATCAATTCTAAAACTAGGTACTACAATTACCAGGTATAATAACAAAATATTACATTAGTCTCTAGTTTTATAGCATTACTATTCAAATATGTATTTTGCTAATAGATATTAAAATGAAACCCTGAAATTACTAATAAACACAGTCAGTGTGCCGTAGTTTTTAATTAAGATTCAAGCGGAAATATTCAACATTCCGCGAGAAGGGGTTGCAATGCAGAGTAAAAAGGCTTTCAGGGATCCGTATTCGAAGGACCTAAGTTTAAACAAAGTTTTGATAATATTTTAGTACAATAACATTGTATTAATAATTGCACAAACCTTTGAGCTAGTGAAGCGATGTAGTGTGATAACAAAATATCCTACTATAAGACTACTATCCTAATATCAAACATATTTAAAAGAGCGCGAGTTATATTATTGTAGATTTTTTGTTTGTGAAGCGACGTAAATGTAACAGACGTTATTATGAGATTTTTTATATCCTACAATGAATAAAGAATATTTTTTGTTATAAATGATGCCTTCAATCACAATCATAACATCCCATGAAACGTCTACAGTAGGACAAGGAGCTCCCTCCAGAATTCCAGAAAAACGCGTGGTGAGTATGGAAGTATACTCACCACGCTTGTTATGTTACGGCTGGCACCATGGACCGCATTTGTTGGTGACCGCAGTATGTAAGATGGAAAGATATACAGAAGAACGCTGCTGAAAATCCTCAACACACAAAGAGTATTTTGATTTATTAAATAAAAATAAGAAATATTGTCAAATGTCAAATAAACTATGGAATTAAATCGTGAAACATTTATGTGTGAATAAAAAAACTTCCAGCTGTCGACGACGTTGAGACATGGGAGTCTTTAAAGTTTTACTTCTTACTTTCGAGCGGAGCGAGAAAGGTATTGTATTCGTGAAAAAAAAAAGTTTTTTTAATTTTCAAAAATGTGTTCTATAATGGTTCTAAAAAACAAGTCTCCCAAAAATGTCCTTCCGTCGGTCGGTCTGTCCGTCACGCTTTGGCCTAGCGGCTAAACGAATGGTCCGATTGACACCATATTTTGAATTTAGGAGTTCTATGCAAATCCATCGAAGGGTTCTAAGTGGTTTCTTGCTGACTCTCACTTTGAGGATAGCTGTCATACAACGAAAATGAAAATATGAAATTTTCTCAAAAACGGCTCATAGAATCTTGATGAAACTTTGCATGACCAAGCAACTCCATGTAAAATATCTTGCGCCAGTATCAATTGATGTGTGTAATTTCATATAAGGGGTGTTCCTGTACCACCGAATCGTAAATATGTGATTTACCCAAAATTGGATTCATTGAGTTTATTAAAATTTTCTATAATATTAATCCTGGATTGGTTTTCTACCTGACTGGATATTCTTTATGATTTTTTTGAATAAAATTTAGTACACAGGGTGTACCAAAAACTGAAAGGGCTTGCTCAGTAGACTAAACTGAACAATTATCCACAAGGAACATGTGTTGGGAAATTTAAAAAATCTCCATGCAAGTATCCTACAGTAGTATCCATTGATCTGTGAAAATTCATATAAAGGGTGTTCCAGTACTACCAAAAGTTACTCGAAATTTGTTTGTTTTAATGTTTGACAATTTGAATTATGAATTGATCTGTATATTTCATTCGAACATTTTTTTGGAAAAACGTAAATAAAAGTTTGTATTTCCATACTATTTGTATGGCATTACAAATTTAAGTTGGCATTACATACAAATTGGCAATTAAATTGGCATTACAAATTTAAGTTGATAGTTATTCCTTAAGTATTGCGAGAAAGTAAGTGCAGTGCTGCTGTACCATTTATTTCCTTTCGAGCGGAGCGAGAAAGGTATTGTATTCGTGAAAAAAAAAGTTTTTCTAATTTTCTCAAAAATGTGTTCTATATCACTTATACATCATAAAAAACAAGTCTCCCAAAAATGTCCGTCCGTCGGTCGGTCGATCGGTCGGTCCGTCGGTCGGTCTGTCCGTCACGCTTTGGCCTAGCGGCTAAACGAATGGTCCGATTGACACCATATTTTGAATTTATGAGTTTTATGCAAATCCATCGAAGGGTTTTGAGTGGTTTCCTGCTGGCTCTCATTTTGAGGGTAGCTGTCATACAACGAAAATGAAAAATTGTAATTTTCGCAAAAACGTCTCAATAAATCTTGATGAAACTTTGCATGACTAAGCACCTTCTTTTAAGGTATTCGGCAGTATCAATTGGTCTGTAGAAATTCATATAAGGGGTGTTCCCTTACTACTAAAATTTAAAAATGTGATTTACTCATAATCGGTTTCGTTGAGCTTATTTTAATGTTCCTAAATTTAGGTAAGTTTGTATTTTCATATTATTTGTAAGGAATTACAAACTTAAGTGTGCAGTTGGTACTTATTTCCTCATTACTATCCGCAGCCTTTATAATGTAGTAGTTAGAGCATTCGGCTCTTGATGCGGAGGTTCTGGATTCGACTCCCGCGGGGACACTGTTGCATGATGACTCTCGTATATCGCAAGAAAGTAAGTGCTGTACCATTTATTTGGATATAAACTCAAAATATTACATTTACATATTAAATGCTAATGCTAAATTAAATGATAATACTGGTCCGACTCTCGCTTGACCAGTGTTTTACTTCCACAACAATTTGCATTTCAATCACGGTATGAATATTCTTTCAGTCAAATTAAATAACCAAAGTTAACACTGTAGTAGTGTTTTGTAGGAAAAAGGTTTTACCAAAGAGAGAGATTGAGCTTGAGGGTGTAGTAAGAGGCGACTAATGGCTTACGAACCGGAAGATAGACAGCAGCATTTGTCTGTGTATCGTTCCATCTTTCATACTCAGCCGCAACGCTTACTGGCGTGGTGACTATGGTACATCCCCTACTAAATACCACGCGCTTTTGTTAGTTTTCTGGAGTGAACGTTTCATGTGATATTATGACCCTAAAATCCATTCTACATATAGATTAAAATTTCGCTTTTTAGGGTTCCGTACCTCATAAGAAAAAAACGGAACCCTTATAGGATCACTTTGTTGTCCGTCTGTCTGTCTGTCTGTCAAGACCCTTTATCTCACGAACGGGTAAAGGTATCAGGTTGAAATTAATACCATATATTAGGATCCATGAACCACACAAGATCTGAAAATTTCAATTTTTTACAACGACGCAATCAAAAGATATGGCACTTTATGTCCTCATCTCCATACATTTATTCAAAAATGAAAAACCTACAGGGTATTTCCCGTTGACCTAAAATTATGAAATTTGGCGAGAAGCTAGGTCTCACAGTACAAATAATGGGAAAAGTCTTAAATCATTAAATATTACAACTTTTCTCACAACTAATGGTAACCAATTGTGATGAGCTCCCGTTTCAAGAACATTCATATAAGAGAGGGGTCAAGTTGGATGGTTGCTGAGGCGATCTTTGTTTTAGTTCTATTTAAAAACGGGAACACTTACAAACTTGAAAATTGGTATGTTTATAGGGCATAGGCTATAAAATAACAACAAATAATAAAATTTGGTCAAGCGCGTGTCGGACTCAAAAAATCTAGCACATTAACTTACTGAAATTTCAACTAATACAATTATGTTTATGTGGTTGTACGGAACCCTCAGTGCGCGAGTCCGACTCGCACTTGGCCGGTTTTTTTTTTACTATTTCAAAATTCCGATCCAATTTTGCTCATACGATCCGCATCTACATCGTTTCACTGATAAATCATCCATGTAGAGAAAAATGAACCGTATAACAAATGTATACGATAGCAAATACTTTGCCTCAAACAGTAAAAGTGCAGGTATTTTTAATCTAATCAAAATCTACAGAGCTTCAGTGCAATCATGGAATTGTTTTCATTCTATATTTTGTCCTCTTTTTGGAAGTTAACTTTAGATTTGATTGAAAATAACCGGCCAAGTGTGAGACGTACTTGCGCTTAGGGTTTCGTACGTTTCCAGTCCACCACATGATAATACAAGTTTGACCGTAATGTTTGTACGTGTAGTGGTCAAAATTCATATAAAGCTTTTTACATTGAGTTGGCAAAAGGGTTATGGTGTAAGGGACAGTGTACCGAAAACTGAAAGGGCGTACTCAGTCAACACCAACTGAACAACTTTCCCAAAGAAACATTTTTGACAAATGAAAAACAAATTTGACATCCATACAAACTTTTCGATCAGAGTGAGCAATTTGTATGGAGAGGTCTTAAATTTTTTTCAATTCCCAAAAATGTTTCTTTTGGAAAGTTGTTCAGTTTCGTTGACTGAGCACGGCTCGTTCAGTTTTCGGTACACCGTACACCCTGTATGAAATCTTGACAACTAGCGATGCTGTCAACTGAGATATTGCGGTCATACTGTACCTACTTAGATAGTACAGGCAACGACAGGTCAAGCTTGACACTCGCAGTACGACTCTAGCCCGCAGGTCTATTGAAATAAGAATGTCTCAAAGTCCAATGTGTGAAGCTTGAAGTGCTCTTGGCTGTACCACAGAACAACGATGGAGTGGCCCCCACCTGCGCGCGCAGAAGAGAAATCTCTATATAACTGCAAATTGTTTGTTTACAAAACTTCGCGTTGTTTCGTGGAATGGATTCATCAGCTGCGTACTTCGTAGTTAATTTACTGTTTATTACACTATCTTTATTATCCACTAAATGCACAAAAACAAAAATTTCAGGCAAACTTTCACGCTGAGTTCCCGCCAAAAAGTCCAGTTAAGTCTTCACGTAACGTTGTAGGCAAATGATTTTGTTTTGGTAATAACGTTCAAATTACCACGATCACCCCCCATGACGTAGTGTAGGTGTATTTAGTACGTTCCGGTCCGCATAGTACGTTGCCGCATTGCGTCCGATTGCAATCGCCTTGCTGTGGGAATTATACTTTCCTTAAATTGCTCTTAATCACCCTTGAACTAACTTTAAGTGTTTATTTAGTAATTTCAATTATAGGTACCTATTTTATTTTATACAATCATACATTATCTAAACCAAATAAAAATCCGTTTGTTATTTTTACTGCCTGCGACTTCGTTGGCCTTAAAAGGCTACATTCTGCACCAACATTATACCATAACCCGCTCGAGCTGGTTTCTGGAAAACTGTTCCATTGATTGCGATGAAAGCACAGAGAGAGACAGGTTGCTCGTGCCGACTTATCAAGTTGTCAGAACTGGGCCATGATAATAATATCTTTGATGCAAATCAGAATGGGTTTCGGAAAAACCATTCCACTACTTTGGCAATTTTCAAGTATGCACAAAATATTTTAGAAATCCTAAACAAAAGGGAATATGCAGTAGGCCTTATGCTCGATTTAAGCAAGGCTTATGAACGCGTTAAATATAATATACTCTTAAAAAAACTATACCGTACGGGTATAAGAGGCATTGCCCATAAATGGATGTCCTCTTATTTGACAAACCAAACTCAGTATGTGGAAGTAGAAAATACAGACTTCGAAACTGGTAGGGTAGAACAGATAAGATCCGAAAAAATTGCAGTAAATAACTCAATCCCACAAGGCTCAGTGTTAGGTTGTTTTTTATTTCTTGTGTATATAAATGACCTTCCCAAAATTTTGAATGACCATTGCACACTCTTTGCAGATGATATGTCTATACTCTTCTCGTGTAAAAACGCTAGCGAAATAAGAATAAAACTTGATAAAACTTTGGATAAAATTAATCATTGGTTAAACGCACATAATTTACAATTAAATTACGAAAAAACTAAAATAATAGAATTTCGGCCCTTTCAAAAACAATCACTCTACATACAATATAACTACAATAGTACAAAAATACTGACAGAAAATACTTTTACTCTGCTAGGAATTCAAATCGACACTAACTTAAATTGGAAACAACATATTTTCAACTTGTGAAAAAAATTATCCTCTTTAGCTTATGCTCTTATGCAACTTAAAAAAACAACAAATTTTAAAACTACATTAACCGCATACTACGCGAATGTCCAGTCGAGACTGACGTATGGAATAATTTTGTGGGGAAATTGTTCTCAAATACACGATATTTTTGTGATACAAAAAAAATTTATAAGAATACTTGCAAATATTAAACAAATCAATACATGTAAACCATTTTTTATTGAATACAAAATATTAACCGTTACTTCACTATATATATTAGAATGCTGTAAATTTGTCAGAAAACACATAAATCTCTATTCTCCAATCAAAACAATTAAAAAAAATAACAGAAACTTGAATAAATTAAACCTACCACAAACTCTTAGTTTCAACTCTCAACTTATACAGATCCGGTCCTTTTTCCATGACAATTCGTATATATAACCACATTCCAAACAGTATAAAAAATCATGACAAATACACAACTTTCATAAACCATCTTAAAAAAAACTTAATCAATAAAGCATACTATACACTAGGTGAATTTTTTAATGATATATTTGACTAAAATATTAAATTGACTAGAATATTAGGTTAAGGAATATAAGATTTGACTAAAAGATTATTTTGACTTGAGTATTAGAATAAGGATAGTAATAAGGTTTTATCTTTAGACATCAATAGATTCAAAATGTTAAATTAATTAAAATTATGTACTTCTCTCTCTATCGTAATATTTGCGGTGCCCCTACGGGGTGTCATATGTATAGCTCTAAGTCTGAATTATTATAACACCTTAATTGTACCATATGACTGACAAATAAATGAATTGAATTGAATTGAAATGATGACGTTTTTCCCTTCATCACTGGGCACTATTGAACGATTCACCTTCTTTCTTATTGTTGGTTGATCTTGATTTTTCAGTACTTTAGTACGAATTTGCTCTGGCTGTTAATCTGGCCCTGCCTTTCGGGCGAAAAATTTATCTAGCTAGAGAGTCTAGTCTCAGACCCTCTTGTTTAATCCTTATGTTTTTGTGTTTGACAATAAAGAATTTATCTATCTAGCTAGGCAACATGTTTAGTAACCCTACAGCTCTATCTGTTGGTGGACTTTGGCCAAGACTACACAGACCATCATCGCTCGTTTGCCCAGGTACTGTATTCAATAGACAGTGCGTTTTAATTTGCTTATTTGTCATTTTTTGACTTAGTTTGTATTTTATACAGATAAAATTTAATAAACGATATTTTTTACCTAGCTGGCGAACTTTTTAGTCCTGTCTGCTGAGCCCATGCTGAGCATAAATAATTCAGACTTTAATTTTCTCTGAATTTTAAAAAATAATTAATTTTATTTGTACGCGTATTTGAAAAGAAATGATACGATAAAGACAACAATTATATCGTTATCGCGAATGCGAATTAACAATAGGTCCCTGTTTTATTAATACACCTAATAATTCACAGAAAAGATATCTTACTCGGTCAGAAATAGCAACAGAGTAAGTTGAGCTATAAAGTAAGGGAAAAAAGTTATATTCCTTAATTTATAGGTTGACAGTAAATTTATTTAAAACTGGTCCCTCGAATTGGAACGTTTTCAATTACTGATAAATATCGGCGGGATAGTCTCCCGGCTAGTCTTTCGGTCTATTCTCTAACACAATACAGTTATTTCGACAAATTTCGAGATTGAGTTCAGACCGCGAAACTGAACAATTTTCGCCTAGGAACATAAGTCATCGGACGAAAAAAATATTTACCCTTTCATAGTAAAGTCAGTCAGCTGACCATACATTTTGTATGGGAGATCGAATTTTCTTTTACGTCTAACAACCTATGTTCCTTGGGGAAAGTTGTTCAGTTTCGTGGTCTGAACTCAATCTCAAAATTTGTCGAATGTTTTCACATTCACCCTGTAGAATCCCTCGTTATGCTCGGGACTCTACTTTAGAATAATTTTCCAATTTCCGTTTTATATTTGTATTTGTAAAATCTGTGCAGGCACGTTTATAAGGGGGGGTTTAGGGGGTTCAACCCCCCCCCCCCCCTTAGGTCTCTATGTCTTACTTACAAAAGGAGGGCGACATAAAGGAATAAATAATAAGTAGCACGGATATGGGTTGGCGCTGGCGTGTCCACACCACAAAGGTCACACTAGAAACTTACCTTCTTTCTACGCCTACGCCCTGATAGGAGTGGTGATCTTGGTGAAAGCATTAATATAGTTAGCTATAGCCAGACGACAGCAACGCAGGCAAAGCCACCTCAGACGCCTTCCTGATACCTAAGTCACCGAGACGTACAGTCAAAGTTTGCATTACCTGACCCCCCCAGTAAGTAAAATGGTAATTTACGTTCTGGAAAGCGTCATTTATTGAGTAAGTTGAAAACTATTCGCCCAAACCTGATCTGGGCTCGTTACTCGGTCAGATCGTATTCATTTTACTTATTTTGTGTTTTCTTAAATTCCATTAAACTTATTATGTTTTTATAACAAAAACAATTTTATGAGGTTGTTGGGTATCGAATCCGATTCGTTGTGATTAAGGCAACACCTTTAACCAATGCGCTATTAAGCTTGTTGAGAGTTTGATGAAATTTGTCATCATATGTTTTGATCAGCTATGATAGCAGAGCAAGTGACGCAAACATATAACAATGAAGGTAGTTTGCTAACAATATAGCAATGAAGGTAGTTTGCTAACAATATAACAATGAAGGTAGTTTGCATCAGGATACAAATCAAAATTCGCTTTGAGATGCTCTTAGTCACACGATTTCTTCAATTATTTATCACTAGCGGTTCGCCCCGGCTTCGCACGGGTAGATATAGCTTCTTGTTGCATCGGGGGTTACTAAAGAAACCAGCCAAGCGCAAGTTGGACTCCCACCGAGGGTTCCGTACCACTAAGGTAAAAATACTGTCCTAGTTATGGGCAGTCATACCATCTTAGTCACGCAGAAGTGCATTAAATTCGCTCGAGCCGACACGCACTTCATCAAAACCATCATAACATCCCATAATACGTCCACTACAGGACAGGGAGCTCCCTCCAGAATTCGAGCCCTTGCTAGAAGAATGTGGAGGGGAAGTAACTTAGTCACCACGCTTGTTAGCATTAAGGCTGGCACCATGGACCGCGGTTGTTGGTGACCGCAGTATGTAAGATGGTGCGATACACGGAAAGATGTCGCTGCCCATCTTCCGGTTTGTAAACCCTTAGTCGCCTCTTACGACACCTACAGGTTGAGATGGGTTGGCACTATTCTTTGCCGCTACCACACGGAACGACACGCACTTGACCAGTCAAATTTTTCGTGTCTATTCTCTGTTGTAGATAAAACCATTACAGTCACTTAGGGCGCTGTTTCTTTAATTTCAATTTTGATAACGATTACACTCATGATAACTTTTGAATGGTATGTCCGATTTGAATAATTCAAAAAGTTATTTACAGGTACTGATATAGCCTTGAATACGAAATCATTTATTTGGATAAGGATTATTAGGTACGAATAATGTGGCCTATATGGTTTGTACCGGCGTTACAATTACATATTTTAACATGAAAATTACATTACTTTGCTCTATTGTTAATAGTTTCGGCAGCGTACTCGATATAAGGATGCTATTTAGTATTTTTTTCACACCTTGGGTTACATTATCGAAGTTTTCATATGGAACCCTAACTTTTTTCAAAATATTTTATAACCTATGTTCATCCCGGATAATGCAGGTTTCTAATGGTGAAAGAATTTTTCAAATCGGTCCAGTAGTTTCGGAGCCTATTCATTACAAACATACAAACATACAAAAATAGGTACAAATCTTTCCTCTTTATAATATTAGTGTAGATAGTGTAGATGTAGATGTGTCATTAAACTGATTTTTAAAGTGCAAAATTATAACACTATGGGAATAATAGTATTAAAAGTATTTCTGGAAAGATTAATATCGCAGTAAGTAGAAAATTTGTGCAAAATAAATAAAGCAAGAGTGAAGTGTTGTGGTGTTCTCATAATGTATTTGTTTTCTCCTTTTATTAGAAAAAACGGTGCGTTTGTGGGTTCGACAATACGAAAAACTGGCGATGTTAATGAAGGAACATCATCATCATGATATTGTCAAATGAATTGTTTACCCCGAGGATGTAATATAACCTATAACATATCGAAATCGAAAACATCTGCTCAGCAACAGCTCATCGTGAAGCAAGACTTTAAAATTTTGATGGGGAAAACAAATACACTTTACTAAAGAAATAAAATTCATTTTGGATAAAGATGGATGAAAATCTAGTGGAGTAAACATGTCAACCAACCCAGGAGGAACCTTTGATCTTGCAAGTGTTAATATTTTTATATTTTGGATTGTTTTCTTTTGTTATGAATTTCTATTTTTGTATATTTTTTTAAGGTTCTTTTGAGATAAAAAACGATGATTCTTTAGTGTCTAGTTTTAAATGAAATTTTTAATAAACTGTCTAAAAATAATTATATTTTGTTTGTTTGAACACGATACCTATTACTTAAACTATGAATTAATATTATAATTTAAAAAAGTGAATAAGAGACAAAAAATATACATAGCTCAGATTCGACTTCGACCCGTGAGCTCAATGCTTGTCATGCAACAGCTAAAACCACTACGCCAGGCAGGCTATAGAGAAGGTGCATGAAATAAGCATACGCATTTTAGGTTATGAGGGTCTTATTGCGTCTTATTACGAAGTTCTATTATTCAAAAATAGATGACACTATTTCGGACAGTGGCCTGGTTGTGTAGGCTGTTTAAACAGTTCCAATTTCTCGAAAGAGCGCGGTAGGGGAGCGCGCTAGGGGAGTAAGTTTTATCGGGAGCAGACTGTACAAGAAGAGAAGCCAAGTCCCAAGCTTGGTCAGTAAGGTAGATGTTCAATACTTGAGTCCAAGATACACGAATCACCAGGTACTCAGACCTCCATAAATGTGTAAACCGCAACAAATACGTAAATTTTAGCACGAAGAGGCAGAATTTAATTAAAGCTAGTGCCATAATTATGAACATAGATATCATTCAATTAAACTTATCCACCTCTTGGTGCATGAAGCTTGAAATCAACTCGTGAAGCAGAGGCGCTCTTAAAAGGCACATGGTGACTGATTTTATACCAGGCGCTACGGTGTCGAACTCACCATCATGTCACGCGGGAGTCGTGAAATAATGACTTATTTTCAGCACTTGCATTAATGGTCTTTCAATTTACGATAATGCTAACGAAAAATTTCGCGCTCGCTGCGCTCGCGTTTTCATCTGGCCATGGTGGGACTGGTCCCCCCCCTTATACTCCAGTAAAAATACGGTTTTGCAAAACATTAAATGTTAATAGCTACTTTTTTGTGTATATCGTATTTAAATATGATGTTAAGACGCAATATTTACGAATCCACCTAAAATTTAAAGTGGAATATTTTTTTCGAATAACAGCTAAGGCAAAAATAGTAATAGACAATTATATACTTTATATCATAGATAAACGTATACTTTACATATAGGCATCAAAATCCACCATAAATATATTTAAAAATATCAATTTATTTCAAAATATAAAATCTCCACTTATTTTTACATATAAGGGCCAATAAAGTCGAGGTAAAATAATAGCAATAAACTGAGCTAAACTCAACCTTTTTAAATGTAAGTGATTCTTATATATATTCACAAAAATGCCATACTAAATAAAAAAAAGTATTTTGTAATCGCTGGTTTACAATGATTTTGTAAAGATTTATGTTGGATTTGTCAAAAATGTGATTATATAGCACTATTTAAATTATTAGAAAGCAAAACGGATCTATTACTATTTTTGGTTGCGAAGATAAGCTGTATTTAAATTTCGTGCTATAAAAGTTAAACAATACAAAAAAGCTAATATTTTTAGGTGGATTCATGTATAATATGAAATTCTGAATATATAGCAAGCCGTAAATAAAAAAATAATCTATTAACATTTTTTTCCGAAATTCCATATTTTTTTAATGTTTGGACGGCAAAATAAATAAAAAAACCGGTCAAGTGCGAGTCGGACTCGCGCGCCGAGGGTTCCGATATACCTATAGTATTTTTGGAAGCAATAAAGTCCATTTTCAGGACCGCAAAACTAAATTTGTTTGTAAAGGTTTTTTGCAGATTTCTGAAAAACTGTGCAACTTAGAAAGATCGTTTTATTTTTGCTGTAAAGTTTATATAAACTTCTGTCAACTGTAATTAATTCAGATTTTTCCTTACTCAAACTTCGGAGATAAGGGGGGGGAATGGTATTTTTCTTGACATTTTTCATCATAACTTTAAAACTAAGAAATTTAAAAAAATACAAAAATATATTTTAAAATGTACAAGTAAAGCCCTTTCATATGATACCCCACTCGACCTAGTAGCGACAATTTGAAATTTGGCCCCCCCTATTTTGGCCCCCTTTATATTAATAATCATACTTTTTTCAAAAATTTTTCTTGTGCAATTAAGTTGGGCAACTATATTCTAAAACTATTCCAAATTTCAGGTTGATAGCATAAGTGGTTGCTGAGATATAGAGGTGTGACAGACAGACGGACAGACAGACAGAGCGGCACCATAAGGGTTCCTTTTTTTTACCATTTTGGTATCGGAACCCTAAAAAATGAAGTAAATTTAGGTGGATTCCATTAAAAAGCTTTACACAGAAATATAATCTATCGATCTGAAAAAGAATCACGGCTATTATCAATTATTTCCGTTTCGCCATACAATCTCTCGTAATTTTACTGGAGTATTAGACATTTTATATCTACGTGCTTGTATCTGTGTGTAGGTAAACTACGAACGTCATATAGTATAGGTACATTAAACGTGCGAGGACAGAGTAAAACATATTGCAACAGCAACTGGTAGGATATTCAGTAAACAAAGCAACTCGGCAAACTCGGTTAGCGAGGGCTTAGCACGTTAAGTGCTTGAAACACCACATCCTAGCTTCGGTACGCCATGCGCAACAGTCGTTACGCTGCCGTAGTTAAAACCAAAGAGATTTTAACCTCGCTACGGCGCAGCGAGGTTAAAATATCTTTGGTTAAAACATTGCGTATACAGGGTTTACGCGGACGGTGTACAAAAAAAGTAAATAATTATAAACTTCGACGGATATAATCACGTGTGTCGGTCCTAAGCCGTCAATATAAAACGTGAGTTTATCCGTCGAAGTATATAATTATGTGTAACACTCACGAGTCGTTTAGTGATAAACTCAACAACTTTTCTTAAGGAACATGTTGTTTGGGAAATGATGAAAAATTTTGACCTTTTCGTTACCAAATTACCTCTTTTTTTCAGACAGCGACAGAAAAATATAATATTTTTTTCATTTCTTAACAGATATTTCTTAGGAAAAGTTATCAGTTATGCCTACTGAGTAAACTCTTTCAGTTTTTGGTGCGCTGTGTATTACACCTTGTATACAGTGTGATTATAAAACAACTAGGTATATTCTACTATGGTAACTCAGCTCATGAAAATGAACAACTTTCCTACAGGAAATTGGCGTTTTTTTTTTTTTTTTATTTAACAAGTGAGCTTGTGGTCCACCTGATGGTAAGTGGTCACCACAGCCCATAGCGGCCACTAACTGAATATTTGCATAATTGACACTAACAAGACCACAAAGCGCGTTGCCCACACTGAGAACTAAGATGGTGTGTTTCATGTGCCAGTAATTCACTGACTTTTTCTTTACTACTTCTACTTTTCCCAGATACAGAAAACTTATACCTATTAGATTCAGGCCATGGAACAAAACATCATTAATATCACAACATAAATCGAAATAAGTAGGTACGAAACAAAGTGTAAGTCTCCAATGAAAATGCTTAGTTTAGTTTCATCACAGTAAATATATAAGCTAAAGCAGTATGGAAACTCCTAACAAACGTCCAAAACAGGCGCACTCACACATGCGCACATTGCTACAGGAAAATAAGCAGTTTTCGCGCTGAAGTCAGTCGTGGGTGTCAAAACCATAATACAAACAAATAGGTACATATAGGGTCCCTATAAGTATGTCCCTGTCCTTGTGCGATAAAAGGCGACTAAGTATCTTAATCTGCCCTTGTGTCATAAAAGGCGACTAAGTGTCTTCATCTGTCCTTGTGTCATAAAAGGCGACTAAGTCCTTCTGACAACATTTTATGCATAACTTTTTCTGTGTAACTTTCCTTAAAGAACCTAGGTCGAAAGACGAAAAAAATTGCACCCCCATACAAAACACGCTATCGGCTGACGCAGTTTCTAATGCTATTGCCAAATTATACATAAAAAATATTATTCGTATTTCGACTTCTTTAGTTTTACGGTCCGAAAACATGCTGAAAGGAACAAAGTTGATAGGAAGCACCCAATATTTGAGTTCATCATACTATTCTTATTTCAAAATCTCTGGGTTTACAACCCTGACGTTCCGACGCAGAATAGTTCTTTTTTTCAAAAAAAGGCCCGAGTTTCCATACTGCTTTAGCTTATATATTTACTGTGGTTTCATGGTCTGAAAGTCTGAATTCATTTCCGTTTCGTGAAATAACTAGCCACTAACGGCAAAAATCTTGAGCGTCAACTGATAGCTGGAACATGAGGGGCATATTCCTAAAAACTGAATATTCAAGATTCTTGCGGAAAAGGCAAGGGGGCGTCCATTAATTACGTGAGGCGATTTTGGCGACTTTTTGACCCCTCACCCCTCTTAGTGAGATATCGTGAGATTTGGCTCGACCCCCTCCCTCTCCCCATAATCTCACGTGAGATTTTTACCCAATACCCATTTTTAGTGTAAACAATTTCATCTGTACTACTATGAGGAGTTCGCATAACGGAGATAATATTGTGTAGGATGTTGCTATATTTTAGTAGAAGTTTTTTTTTTTGCTGAATGTAACCCAGTTTGCTTGCAATTTTATTTTCCGCGACCCTCCCTCTCCCCCACGTGAGATTAGGTGAGATTTGGCTCGACCCCCCCTTCCCCCCTAAACGCCTTACGTAAAAAATGGACGCCCCCCAAGACAACGCAAAGCCAGTCTTCACATGTCTTCAGCTACATTACTTACTTCTTGCGCACAGCGAAGGAATGGAACTCCCTCCAAGTCAATCTATTCCCCGCACAATATGATCTGGATATTTTCAAAGCAAGAGTGAACATACGTTTAACCCCATTGTCACTTAAGGCGTTTATACCCCTCAAATAAGCATTTCGTAAGCCTACTCCTCATTTATTGCTGGTCAAGAAATGTTAAAAAAATATATGTGAAACATCAGTTCAAGGATTACATTTAGTGCATTAGTTTTTTCTTTATGTCATTGTATTCTATATTTAACAAAATAACTAAGGTACTGTTGCATTAAACCAACAACTGTGCTGGTTTACCGGCTAGTGGAGAGCGCGTGGGTTCCTGTGGTGCTAAGACCGTAGTCCGATAGGTATCTTACTCGTCGGTGAATGAAGGTTGGAAGCGGTGTCTATACATCACTTACTTTCAGGGCGCCACCAGTCACAAAACTGGAAATGGGTTACAAATAAAGGTGTTAAATTAAACAACTTAATTATAATAAATGAGAGAGCATCTTATTTCGTACCTTTCAAATACATTAGTGTTACAATTGACGAGGAACAATAGGCTTATCCTCAAAAGCAATTCTCGAACAAACTACTTCTTCTAGGAGTTATTCTTAAAAAACAATTCTTTCTTAAAAATATTTCTTTCTAAAGATAGTCCCTAAAGGGATGTGAAACTTATGACGATAAGCTTACTTACTATTTTACATACAACGACATTTACATGGATAGGCCTCTCCATGTAAATGAGTGACGTGACGAGAACATATATCCTTAATTCTAATACATGTTGGGGTACGAGTTGGTTCGAAGCCAAACAAGTAATACACCAACCCGAATACGGCACACCGGTGTGGGGGTAGCGTTCACTCACAACGGGTGACCTGGCATTGCAAACAACGGAGAGAAGTTCCCGTACAGATCTTCACAGAATGGTTGTGTCGAGGTTCAGAATAAAACGTGTGATGACTCACTTGGTCTGCGCATTGCGTTACCTCCCATGACGATGTACCGATGACATGACGATTCTCTCTTTTGTTATAAAAAAGATTCTCTCTTTTATTATAAAAAAATGCGAGTCAGCGCCGCGGCATCACGCGTGGGCTTATGACGAGACTCACGATATGTGAAAGAAGCCTAAGCTACCAGATAAAAGAAGAAGGCGACATCCTGTAACAAAGGAATTACGTCAACAGAATGTCATCCACATTTTACGAATTCTACCTAACGGGAATACAAAAATAAACCACCGACCTGTCGCCTCCTGGTTCTGTTTGTCAATCTGACATTGTACTAATGGGTGATCCACAGGATTACCCTGGATATTTGTCGATTTTCTTGGAATGGGTCCGAGATGTGTGTGCTCAGTTACACGGAAAATGAATGACAGGTTAGTTAGTTCTCTTTGTCAATCGACAAAATGCGAGGACCGGATAAAAAAATAACAAAGCACCAAATTCAATAAGAACTTTACAATCCAGTTGGAATAATTTCTACGAAGGGGTTTATCTAATAATTTCTATTTACTTCTGCTTTTCTAATTTGGAAATATTATTTAAGAGAAAGACCGGTATCGGAATGATGGCGTGGAAAACGCACTCGTCTCCACATTCTGTGGCACTTGTCTATGGTAACTGTCAGTCGACGAACGTAAACAGTGTCTGTTTATCCTAACAAAAATACACCGAAAAACACATTAATGTTAAGAAAAACGTATTTAAAACTATAGGGGACGATGTGACGACATCACTCCGGCACTGTGAAGTGAAATGAGGTAGTGAAAACACAAAGAGGCGAATAAGACGACGGCGAACGTTGACAAAACAACAGGTTGTTTTGTATCACTGGTTTTCTGCCGGTATACTACAGATTCTATGTGACGAGACGCAAGTGGAGCTCTGCTATTCTGTCCCTAGTCCACCTAGAATGCCGCAAACCTATTCCACGTAAGTCCTACACAATAGATCAACCTTGCCAAAGGCAATAGACCTACCGGTGAAACCGTGTACTCTGCTGGAGCGTCTTGGCTTCACTGAGTGGGACGTACTCCAGCGCAGTTCCTGCGAACAGTCCTACGAATCACCAGCAAAGTACACGCCTTCCCAGGTGATTCTTTACAACATTGAACATTGTAGAAAATAACATGCAACAACACTCCCCTCCTAAGAGCGAAAATAGTTTCGAGTACCGCGAGGTAGAATTTTCGCGATACACGGAGAAACTAAAGGTAAATATTTCTTATAAACAAGTTACGTGTAAGCAACGAAGAACCACTGACCCTTGCTTTTACAACGCACCATTTCTTCTAAGCTACTTTTGGTTAAGTAACCGAACGCGTTCTATTCTTTTTATAAATCCTGTTCTATTTGTAAGTTTATAACACCTAGGAAAACATACGAATCCTTTAGCTTAAGATTAAGTCTTTGTAAATAGTCCTATACTAACTAATACTTAAGTCTTAACCAACTCAGGTTTTGCAAATATTTAACTTTACGGCTATTGTTACTATTGTATACTATTTTACCCTACTCTTAAGTAGATTACTACTCTGTTACGATTATATGTTAATTCCTTATCCTAATGCGCGCGCGACTATACTAAAATATTTGGTTGGGGATCCCCTTTGGATACCTAAACTACACTTAAATGTTAACGATTTGTTGACCTACTCATGCAAAAATATTTACTCGCTAAGGATAATTCTACTCTTCTACATGTATAATATCTTTAATATGGGTAAGTCCCACTTTCTTTCCGTTTAGTGCGCGTAAGCGATACACTAACGGGCTAATCCTTTCTTCTACTACACACTTTATATTACGGGGTGCTAGTTTACTTGCGAAGTTCTCGCTAGCTTTCGACTGTATATAGTCTTTCTTCCAGACTATTTGACCTACTCTCAAATTGACGTCTCTCTTTCTCCTATCATAGATTCGCTTTCCTCTTTCATATGCTGCGGCCAGCTTTTCTCTAACTTTTGAATAAATCGTCCGAAGTTCTTTCAAGGATTCAGCGTATTCATTTCTCCCAGAGAAGGTCAGTTCACCTTGTTCTTGAGAATTGGGATTGTAATGTTCTGTTTCCAAGATAATCTCTCTCCCATGAACTAGAAAAAATGGTGTGAACCCAGTGGCATCATGCTCACTATTATTCATGGCTGATTGAATATGTGGAATATGGACGTCCCATTCTCTTTGGTCTTTCTTAAGAAATGCTGAAATGGTATCTCCGACTACCCTATTAACTCGCTCCACAGGATTTACCTGTGGCGTATACACCGCGGTGTAGAAGAGATTAGGGATTTTGTATTTTTCTACAAATTCCCTAAAGTCTTTAGAGGTGAAGACACTACCATTGTCGCAAATTAAAGTTCTAGGTACTCCGTGCACTAGGAATACATTCTCTTCTAACTTCTGGTTAATAACAGAAGTCACAGCTCTTCGTATAGGAAAAAGAAACACATACTTTGTGAAGTAGTCGGCGACTACCAAAATAAAGGTATTGCCTTTCTTGGACTTGGGCAGAGGACCATGTAAATCAATTGATATAGTTTCAAATGGCCTGTGCACCTTCTTAGGCTGTCCCATTAATCCTGGTCTAGCTTGGTTACTAGATTTATTAGCAAGACAGACTTCACATTTCTTGACATAGCTCTTGACATCTTTTAATAATTTGGGCCAATAATAACGTAAAGCGATTCTCTTTAACGTTTTATTAATGCCAAAGTGTCCCGCTGTTGGCTTGTCGTGGTTCTCAGATAAAATCTGCTTTCTTTCCTGAATGGGTACTACTAATTTCCAAGCGGTGTCATTTTCTAAGGCGTATTTGCATTTTATTAATTTATATAGCTTCTTGTCGATAATATTGAATTTAGGGTAGCGGTGAGGGTGCTTCTCACAGTTCTCATACAGCTTATCGTACCATGGGTCATTCGACGGGAATGTAATCCTTTCTACGACATTGACTTCTAGCCTGCTGAGCGCGTCCGGCACTACATGCAGATGGCCTTTCCTGTGTTTGACATCAAACTGGAATTGCATGAGTCGCATCGCCCATCTCGCCAATCTACCACTTGGTGACTTTATGTTTAGCAGCCACTGGAGTGATGCGTGATCAGTAATGACTGTGAATGGATGTCCTTCGACATAGCATCTAAACTTTTCAACACTATACAGGGCTGCTAGGCATTCTTTCTCTGTCACCGAGTAATTCCTCTCCGCTGCGGTAAGGCTACGCGAAGCGTACGCTATGACCTTCTCTTCTCCTTCTATATTCTGAGTGAGTACGCTCCCTATACCCTTATCACTAGCGTCACATTGTATGAAGAATTCTTTTGAAAAGTCTGGACAAGCCAAGACTGGTGAGGTTATTAAGTGTTCTTTGAGTTTATCAAAGGACCTTTGAGCATCGTCGCTCCATTCAAACCTTTTCAATTTCTTACTGGTCAGCCGATTTAATGGTGCTGCCACCGTTGAAAAATTTGGAATGAAGCGGCGGTACCAACCCACCATTCCCAGAAAACTTTTCACTTCTTTCGGAGTTTTAGGTTCTGCTAGTTTAACAATTACCCTCGTTTTTTCTGGATTAGTTCTCAGGCCTTCCCTATCAACTTTGTATCCTAGATAATCCAGTTCCTCTCGGCAAAAGTGTGACTTCTCTATATTAATAGTAAGCCTTGCGCTTTCTAACTTCTGATAAACACGGTCTAACAGAATTAGATGGTTATTGAAATCGCCACGAGAGACCACTATGATATCGTCTAGGTACGTAAAAACAGATAGGGTTAAGTCTGGGTTCTGAAATTCCGCCGTTATAACGCGGTCCATCAATCTTTGGAGGGTTTGTGCTGCAGTACTCAGACCGAAACACATCCTTCTAAATTGAAATAATCCTCGACCGGGGACGCTAAAAGCCGTTTTCTCCCTGCTATCTGCGCTCAGTTCTACTTGCCAGTAAGCAGACTTGAGATCAATGGAAGTCATGTATGTCGCTCCTCGTAGACTATTGAGGATAAAGTCTATGTTTGGTAGTGGGTAACTATCAAATTTTGTTACGGAATTAAGTTTTCTACAATCCAAGCATACGCGTGGTTTCCCATCTTGTTTCTTAACTACCACCAACGGACTGTTCCACGGTGAGTTAGACGGTTCTATCACTCCTAGTTGCAACATATGATCGACTTCCTTGTGAATGAGTTCCAGCAGGGCGGGCGAATATTGATGACACTTTTGTCGCACGGGTGGATGATCACCAGTATCGATCGTATGTTGAACTAAGTCAGTTTTATTTAAAGTATTCTTAGAAGTTAAATTCTTAAACTTTTCTATTCTCAAATTTAATTGCTTGATTTGTTCTGGAGTTAAATCCGTCGAAGTTTTAAGTACACCAGCTTCTATGAAATTTTCTAACGTCAAACTATTCGTTTCTATTAACTGTAATACTTCTGAACCGATGTTAAACATTTGCCAAAAATCGATTCCAAAAATAATTGGTGTGCTTATTTCTTCTACGACTAAAAATGTAACCATATGGGTCATGTTTTTATATTCTACAGGCAGGCGAGTATTACCAGCAGCTGTACTTTCCGATCCATTAGCAGTTATGATCTTAACAGTGGATGTTGTTTTTTCTAGGGTTGCACCACACTGGTTCAAGTAACGGGAAGCAGAGCCACTGATCACACTGCACACGGCCCCCGAGTCTAAGAGACCTTTGCATTCTTTACCTAAAATCAGAACTTTTAAAAATGGTCTGGTTTCTTCAGGTTTAGGGCAAAACTTAACTTCTTGAATTTTTGACATATCGCCGACAGATGGTTTTTGCTGATTATTACGGGTGCGGCCAGGGGACTCTATCCTTTTTCTGCGTCCGAGGCCTTCCCTCCGTTTAAATTCTTTTGAGGGTTACATTTTGGACACTTGGGTCGGATAACTCCCTCCTTCCCGCAGCCGTAGCAATGCAACGTGCCATTGAATTTACAGTCGTTGGCGATGTGTCCTTCTTTCTTACATTTACTGCAAGTAATACGATAAATTCTCGGTCCACCGACCGCTCCTACGTTCTTTTCCTTCTTTTCTGGGTTTGACTGGCGAAAATTTCGTGTTTTGTAACACAGATCCGAGTGTAAAGAGTTTTGCGTGGATGTTGAAGGATAAACATATGACGAGCATTCAGCTTTCATTTCCTCTATCTGTTTACACTTGTTTCGCAAATCGTCTACACTCGAATATGCTTCACCAAACACTTTTGATTTGTAAAAGGGGGCTAAATTATCCTTAATGATTTCTACCTGTTCCTTCTCAGGAATCGGTGTATCTAGCCTTCTAAAGTAAGTTTTCATCAAGTAGATGTAGCTGGTCACGCTTTCTGATGGGTGTTGGGTCCTATTGTAAATTTCTTTAAGAGTTTTTCTGTTATAGGACGTTGGCAAGAATTCGCTTTTTAAAGCTTCTACGAAGTCTTGCCAAGTCACTTGTTGTTTACCGTAAAAGCGATACCACTCTAGAGCTTCTCCTTCGAAAAGGTCAGCTACACCTCTCAACAATTCTGAATTGCTAACGTTTTTAGAAATACGTAATTCTTCTATCCGTTCTATAAAAGCATGTAGACTAAGTCTGCTGTCGCGTCCCGAATATTTGATTCCCCATCTAGAAACCGAACGCATAGGGTCAATAGTTACTCGAAGCTCACCTGTGCCAACTGAGGCGTCTTGAGTCTCTCCGCGGTCTCGATCCTCATCTTCGTACTCTACTCCTTCCTCGCTTACCGCGGTCACATCTAAGGCCTGTAGGCACAGAGCGCACTTCCTCTTAAGTAACTCCAACTTCTTCTTCGAATCTTCTTCATCTGAGGGTAAACGACCAAGTCTGAATTGAATATGTAAGAGCCTAGATATGAGTCTTTTAGTCTGTGATGGGGTATAATCTCCAGCAGCTATTTTAGAGCCTATCTCGTTTAGTTTGTCTCCACAGATGTCTAATTCTAATTCTAAGTCTAACAGTAGTGGATCAATAGTGACATCCATCTGTGAGGTCGATATCAAAATCGAAATTCTTCTTCTCATCTCGGCTACAGTCTTGACATCAGAATGTCCACGAATACGGAGTTCATATTTGAGTTCATCACCCAACAAATCTCTAAAGTAAATCTTTGGACCAGACATGGTGAAAGACTACCGAGTACTTCTATTCTTAAAACAATTCTATCATAAACAATGACAAGACACTAACCTCCAACTTGTTCCAACGATACCTCGCCACACGTTGTGAGCGCCATTTTGTTGCATTAAACCAACAACTGTGCTGGTTTACCGGCTAGTGGAGAGCGCGTGGGTTCCTGTGGTGCTAAGACCGTAGTCCGATAGGTATCTTACTCGTCGGTGAATGAAGGTTGGAAGCGGTGTCTATACATCACTTACTTTCAGGGCGCCACCAGTCACAAAACTGGAAATGGGTTACAAATAAAGGTGTTAAATTAAACAACTTAATTATAATAAATGAGAGAGCATCTTATTTCGTACCTTTCAAATACATTAGTGTTACAATTGACGAGGAACAATAGGCTTATCCTCAAAAGCAATTCTCGAACAAACTACTTCTTCTAGGAGTTATTCTTAAAAAACAATTCTTTCTTAAAAATATTTCTTTCTAAAGATAGTCCCTAAAGGGATGTGAAACTTATGACGATAAGCTTACTTACTATTTTACATACAACGACATTTACATGGATAGGCCTCTCCATGTAAATGAGTGACGTGACGAGAACATATATCCTTAATTCTAATACATGTTGGGGTACGAGTTGGTTCGAAGCCAAACAAGTAATACACCAACCCGAATACGGCACACCGGTGTGGGGGTAGCGTTCACTCACAACGGGTGACCTGGCATTGCAAACAACGGAGAGAAGTTCCCGTACAGATCTTCACAGAATGGTTGTGTCGAGGTTCAGAATAAAACGTGTGATGACTCACTTGGTCTGCGCATTGCGTTACCTCCCATGACGATGTACCGATGACATGACGATTCTCTCTTTTGTTATAAAAAAGATTCTCTCTTTTATTATAAAAAAATGCGAGTCAGCGCCGCGGCATCACGCGTGGGCTTATGACGAGACTCACGATATGTGAAAGAAGCCTAAGCTACCAGATAAAAGAAGAAGGCGACATCCTGTAACAAAGGAATTACGTCAACAGAATGTCATCCACATTTTACGAATTCTACCTAACGGGAATACAAAAATAAACCACCGACCTGTCGCCTCCTGGTTCTGTTTGTCAATCTGACATTGTACTAATGGGTGATCCACAGGATTACCCTGGATATTTGTCGATTTTCTTGGAATGGGTCCGAGATGTGTGTGCTCAGTTACACGGAAAATGAATGACAGGTTAGTTAGTTCTCTTTGTCAATCGACAAAATGCGAGGACCGGATAAAAAAATAACAAAGCACCAAATTCAATAAGAACTTTACAATCCAGTTGGAATAATTTCTACGAAGGGGTTTATCTAATAATTTCTATTTACTTCTGCTTTTCTAATTTGGAAATATTATTTAAGAGAAAGACCGGTATCGGAATGATGGCGTGGAAAACGCACTCGTCTCCACATTCTGTGGCACTTGTCTATGGTAACTGTCAGTCGACGAACGTAAACAGTGTCTGTTTATCCTAACAAAAATACACCGAAAAACACATTAATGTTAAGAAAAACGTATTTAAAACTATAGGGGACGATGTGACGACATCACTCCGGCACTGTGAAGTGAAATGAGGTAGTGAAAACACAAAGAGGCGAATAAGACGACGGCGAACGTTGACAAAACAACAGGTTGTTTTGTATCACTGGTTTTCTGCCGGTATACTACAGATTCTATGTGACGAGACGCAAGTGGAGCTCTGCTATTCTGTCCCTAGTCCACCTAGAATGCCGCAAACCTATTCCACGTAAGTCCTACACAATAGATCAACCTTGCCAAAGGCAATAGACCTACCGGTGAAACCGTGTACTCTGCTGGAGCGTCTTGGCTTCACTGAGTGGGACGTACTCCAGCGCAGTTCCTGCGAACAGTCCTACGAATCACCAGCAAAGTACACGCCTTCCCAGGTGATTCTTTACAACATTGAACATTGTAGAAAATAACATGCAACAGTACATCGATTTATTAAGTGAATTCCGTACTGTTCCTAAAGCGCTATATTATTTGGTAATATTTTTACACTAAATTAAAAAAACCTTTATTCTTTAAACACAATATACGATTTTTTGTCTATTATATTTAAGTTTTTCGTCATTTTTGCCAAAATTCCGTCTCATCGTTGGTCGTAACAGCCACATTGAAGAACACTCTTATGTAAACGCTATTAACGTGTTAATAAGGTATTTGAATTGACGATTAAACCACGAATAAAGCATAGACCCGAGTTTTCGTTTCCACAGTCCACAGTTAAGTATACAAAATAGCTCCTTGAGTGCGGAGCTAAGTCGTTAAGTGCTAGAGCCACCACATCCTTGTATGCCGTCGCCGCAACATACCTGGAGAAACATTACCAGCGCTAAGCTACGGTCTATACAGGGTGTAAGTAAGAGTACCGATTTAAGCGGCGATTAAGCGCCAAAAGTATGCTCCCTTGGGACAGGGCTACATTTTCGTCCCATTGGCGGTGGAAACGGCGGGCTGCTGGGGAGCGGACGCTAAACGATTAGTGCGCGAAATAGGCCGTCGGCTCCGACAAAAGCAATGTGACCCCCGCTCCGAGTCGTTCCTGGTGCAAAGGCTGTCCATAGCCATTCAACGTGGTAATACCGCGAGCATTATGGGCACTTTTGCACCAGGAACGTCAAGGGGCGGTTTGTTTGACTAACAAATACATTTTTGTATTTTAATTATAACTTGTTTAAGATTAAGACTTAATTGTTATTTTGATAAATAAATAATAATATTTACTTTTTAACCACATGTTCTATAAGTAGAAATAAAGAACTGCTACACGTTCGCGGACGGAAACTCTATAGCATCCGTTTTTTTTCACATGCTTGGACGCGGATTTCATAGCATTCGAAATTTGTTCTTAATTTTTGGCCAAGGATGCGTACGAATCGTTTTGCTCGTACCAAATTATGAAAGTTTATAATTTTCTGTCACATTTGAATTAGTCAAGAAGTTTTTACTGTCCTTTTATGATGTTTTTCCACACATTCAAAGTTTTTGAAATCTCGCCCTCCGTACCCCCTTATTACGCACACAGATGCTATAGCATTCCTATTTGTATGGGTTTCATAGCGGTTACTGTCACATTGAATGGTCTACATTAGAAGCTATACGACAATGATGCTATAGCAGGTAAAAAAATTTCATACAAATTTTTTGTGTCAATCTTGGGTCACTTACTGTGACTTACTGTCCGCGAACGTGTTAATAAATAAAAAATAACTGTTTTTAAAAATTAATATTAAAATTTAATTATGTCAACCCTCACCAGACTCAAGACTATCGTACCGATAAGCTTGAGTATTTGCCTCAAGTGTCGTCCTTACGTAGTTTTCTATCTCCTATCTCTGTTGCTCGCTAGTCAATGGCGTTAGTTTTGTAAATGACGACGGGTGCGCGTTGCGATTCTTAGAATAGGGTTGGAAACTTTATCTTTTTTTTCATAATAAGTATTTAATTTTTATGTTATTTTTTAATTATCACTATGTTTTATGTAGTTTATTCTACTTAGGTACACAACATGTGGTTAAAAAGAAATCGGTACTTTTCCTTACGCCCTATATAGTCTGGGCGACCGAGCTTAGCTATGTATAACCTTAACCAAAGCCAAATAAGTTTCTGAAACGCGCTATTTTATACAAATGCTTAAAAAAACGGAGAAATCGAATTTCCCATACATGAGACTAGCTAGATCGATTTTTCGTCCCCGAAAACTCCCGTATACAAAACATTATCGAAATCGTTAGAGATGTTTTCGAGAAACCGATTACAAATATTAGTATTGAACAAATATTGTTCGTTTAATAGTATAGGATAAGGGATATTCAGACATACAATATGACCCATGACCACGATAAATATGTTTTGTTGATTACCCATGACATATGACCCATGACCGCGATAAATATGTTTTGTTGATCTCACTTAGGTCCCCTGTTATTTACATTATATATTAATGACTTATGTAAAAGTATATCTAGTTCTGAAACTTTATTTTACGCAGATGATACTAAAATATACAGAGCCGTACGTTGTATTGATGATTGTATGCTTTTGCAAAAAGATTTAAACAATTTTGAAAGTTTTTGTCATGAAAATAATTTATTCCTTAACCCAGATAAATGTCATATTATTAGCTACACTCATGCTACACTAGAAACAAAATAAAACTTAATTTTGACTATACCTTGTGTAATAAAAAACTTAATCGAGTTCAGGAGACACGGGATCTTGGCGTCATTTTAGATTACCAGTTAACATTTGTACCGCACATAGATGTTGTTCTTAAAAAAGCATACAAACAGTTGGGTTTCATTCTGCGGGTCGGGAAACCATTTAAAAAGATATCAACTTATAAACTTTTATATAATAGCTACGTGCGAAGCCGCTTAGAATTTGCAAATATTGTTTGGCATCCTTTTTATCAAAATCACATTGACAGATTAGAAAGATTACAAAAGAAATTTATCAAAAATATTAACTATAGGTTCAGAAACTCCTTCCCTGATTATGAAACCTCACTGTCTAATTACAAAATGGCATCATTACGTATACGTCGTGACCATGCTAATCTTATTTATCTACATAAACTCTTAAACAATCATGTCGATGCCCCTGCATTACTCCATGATATTTCTATCCGTGTACCTCGCAGACGGGAACGTATTTGCACTAATTATGTAGCAAATAGTTTTGTAAGGCGTAGTTGTAAACTTTATAACGACAAATATTCAAAGGTAGATATATTTAATCCTTCTTTATGTTGTTTTAAAAAAGCAATCTTTGAAAATGTTTCTTAATTAGTATATGTATCTATAATAGTTAGTACCTTGATAAGTTGTATTTTTTGGAAACGAAATACTTAGGTTGATAAGAATATAGGGAACTATAGGTCTAGTAGTATTCATGTTTGTACATAAGAAAGATCTGTAAATGACTGTTTGATTCCTGAATAAATAAAATAATAAATAATAATAATAACCCATGACATGTGACCCATGACCGCGATAATTATGTTTTGTTGGTAATATTATTTAAGTACTGACGAGTTATTTACATTATCTAGGTCAAAATGTGGTTAGTATTATCAAAAAACACTTTGGCCTTATTTCTTCATGGCCATCTTAATATATAAAAGGATAAACTGAATGACTGACTGACTGATATATGAACGCACAGCCCAGACGGCTGTACCTAGAGATTTGAAATTTTGCACGTAGATACCTTATACAGTGTAGGCATCCACTAAGGAAGGATTTTTTGAAATTCATCCCCTAAAGGGGTGAAATAAGGATTGAAAGTTTGTATGAAACTACGTCAGTTTTGAAGTAAGGATCTTCAAATTTTGTACCTAGGCTGACTAAAAATTAATTTTTACGTATCTCAGGGTTTTTGGAAATTCTATACCCTAAGGGGGATGTAGTTGAAAATCCTTCATTTTCAAAGTAAAATCCACTAAATTTATTATTCAGGCATTAGGGTTGTAATTCTGTGGAACGTACATCACTGTTATTGAAATGTCACCCCAAATTAAACTCCTACAAGAGGGAAATTTGGTGTATAGGTCTAAAAACCAATATGGGTATCGTTTGTATGGTTTATCGGGTCGCTGGTTACGAAAACTACTACAATTTTGAAATCCAACGTGATGGACGTGAAATACTATCATCCCCTGGGGATGGGGTTGGGGTGCGATAGGGTTGAAATGTCTAAGAATCAATATGGGTGTCGTTTGTATGGTTTATCGGGTTGCTGATTATGAAAACTACAACCATTTTGAAATCAAACCTGGTGGACGTGAAATACTATCATCCCCTGGGGATGGGGTTGGGGTGCAAGAGGGTTGAAATGTCTAAAAATCAGTATGAGTGTCATTTCTATGTTTATACAGAGTGTAAGGGACGGTGTACCGAAAACTGAAAGGGCGTGCTCAGTCAACGAAACTAAACAAATTTCCCAAAAAAACATAGGTTGGGAAATGAAAAAAAATTTTGACTTCTCCATACAAACTGTTCGACCAGAGTGGGCAATTTGTATGGAGAGGTCAACATTTTTTTTCATTTCCCAACATATGTTTCTTTGGGAAAGTTGTTCAGTTTCGTTGACTGAGCACGCCCTTTCAGTTTTCGGTACACCGTCCCTTACACCATTTATAAGGATAGGGAGGCGTAGGAATAGGGGAAGGGATAGGGGTAGGGGTGAGTAGGGAGAGTAGAGGTAGAGTGAGGGGGAGAGTGATAGCGGGAGAGCGGGAGCGGGAGAGGGGAGCGGGAGAGCGGGATCGAGAGAGCGGGGACTGTAGGCTACTTTTAACAGCGGGAAAATATCTCTTCCTATGGGAAAACAGTAAAGTTATACTATAAAATACAAAACCCACGTGAGCGAAGCCGCGGGCAACAGCTAGTTAATTATAATATTATTATTTATTATGGTTCAGGTGTTCAAAATTGGAACTATTTTTTTTTTAATTGATTCACGACTACTGGCGCTGTCAGTGAACTTCAAATCTCTTCAGTCAACTGAACACACATGGCGGTCAAACTTACATAAAATAAAAATATTCGGCATTGACATTAGCCAAAGAAATGATCACTATGTATGTCAATCCCATATTTTTAGGGTTTCGAACCAAAATTGTAAAAACGGAACCCTTTGGTGCGACTTTCTCTATCTGTCTGTAGTTACAGATACAAAAACTGCTAAAAGTAGCCGTTTTTCGCACTTCCTGTATCTGTAACTGTAGTAAACTAAAATTTTCAGGACTGATAGGTTCTAAATAAACTAGGACTTCAATCTGGTAAGACAGATTTTCGATAAGTTTTGTATTTAGCGAGTAATATTTTTTAACTGATGGGGGCGCTAGTTGACTGGAGGAAAGCCCTTAAGGTGATCTGTGACGGCCAGCTTAGCCCCGAACGCAACTAGATGGAGCCACTGCTGCAAATATAAGGTTTTATTTTTTAATGCAATAAGTTCCAACTATATTTGTGCAAAAAGTTGATTCGCGTAAATTTCATCGTGCAACTTCAACGCCTAACAGCAATTTCGATAAGAAAAATATCTCCATATGTCTACTAAAGTCAATTACTCTCGTCAGTCCGTGTTTACATGAGTACGATCACTCACACATGCACACAAAGCACAACCGTACAGTTTTGACCGCACGCCCATAATCGTAATATTGAACCAAAAATTGCTAACAAAAATAGTACTTTCAGTACATAACTGTATTTTTGTATTAATTAGCGAAAAAATTAACTAAAAAAAGCAGTATTCGTTCGTTTTTCAACAGAATTTTATGTCTCGCGTAAGAATGCAAGTCATTTGAATTTTTGTATGGAAAACGGATCACCTTAATACAGACAGCGCGCGGTGTTTTATATTACATCAATGATACAGATCTAGGAATTCGCTTTCGCTAAGTCCACACTAATAAGGCCCTGGAACAAAATGCTAAGTCTATACATGGATTTATAACTAGGTACTTTTTTATGATTTTGATACTTTTGGTCTCACAGGTAAGACCTGCCTTTCAGCCTTCGACCCATCAACCACCTTCCACGATCTATCTCGTCCTTTCCGAATTACTTAGGTATCCTCCCCACTCGAACCAATGAAATTGTTCACTCTATATTTCAGAATGACCCTAAAATGCCATTCTGTGAAACCCTTTTATCGGGAACATCTTTATGGCGGGAATTTTCGTGGGTATTCTAATTAAATTTCTTGAGGAGAGGCGAATGCGACAATGGCTCGCTCGGTAACCACCGGCTGGGGCGTGTAATTGAAGCGATTGGCGAAAAATTATAAGATAAGATAAGATAAGATAAAGTTTATTTCATTACAACATAAAACACAATAAAATACATTTCAGGACTTATGAAAATAACTTATTGCTAATACATTTTACTTAAGGCAAACCAGTGACCATGATAAGCATACAAAAACACCTGTGTTACAGCCACTGATTGCCCAAATTATGGTACACTCAAAATTATTAAACTGCTAAACTATAAAAATACAATGAATTTCCTAAATAAAACATAAAGACACAAACATTAAACGTTGTTGTGTGCGTGTTGTGGTAGGTGTACTAACATTGAGTACAGGAATACTTTACTACACTGTATTCCATGTTAGTCCATTCCATTCCTTTGGAAGTGGGCTCTAGGCACCACCATAGTCTATAGAATTAATGTACCGGTACTCGGCATTTTTTCTAGCCGGACAATCAATATTACCAGTTTTATGGTGAAACTGCTTTTTGAAGCGCATGCAGGTTGCACATTTTGGCGACTCAGATTTTTTAGTGCAGTCAGCAACCTGGTGACCTAGTTCGCCGCAGTGGCCACATGTAGGTTTCGTTTCCTTGCATGTCTTTGCAGCGTGGCCATATTGTTGACAATTATAACACCTGGTGACAAGGGTGAAATCTCTCACAGGGCAGGATGACCAATTTATGAATATTCTTTCTTGTGCAATAAGAGCCTTACGGATATCAGCGGGGACTTCAATTACGTAGTTGCAGGTATCTGTATTCTTTTTGCCAGATTTGTGGCTTAATTTTATTGTGCTCAAGAACGGTTCCAGGAGTAAAGTGGGCAGTTTTTCGGCTAGGTTTTGTTCGAAAATGCACTTGAATACCTCACTTTCAGTTAGGGATGTAGGAACGCCGATAACCGTTATTCTTGGCCTACGCTTTACGGGTTCATCCACTGTCAATCCCGATAAAGATAATCGAACGGACAACTTAACCTTTTCAATATCTTCTTTTTTTTCTGTGCTGATTATGACGCCTCCATTCTTTGTTTTACGCAATCCGCGAACTTGTAGCTTCATTTCTTCTGGGCAAATAATCTTTTGTACCAAAGTTTTGGTCTCGTCACTGGATTTTTTATCATTGGGAAAAATTGCTACAGAGTTGAGCGTGTTAGGGCGGATAAAATTGTTTGACCCCTTCTTTACTATCTCGGCAAAGGAAGAAGTTTCTTGGGTTGGTTTAGTACAGGTCGCTTGTACGGTCTTCTTAAGCTCTGACAGACATTCCACTAACTCTTCGTTTTCTCTTAAGGTCTGAATAGACATCTTTGCTTGGATGGCTTTCTGCTTTAAGGACTGATATTGCACAGCCATTTGCGACGTCCCATGTCCTATTTTACGACACAAGTTGTTAATGCGTAATTTCTGGTCAGAATTTAGTTTGCCCTCAGACGCGACCGTACATACCTCACTTAAATACTGTTCAATAGAAGACATCCATTTTTGAATTTCCGGAGTCGACACAATTTCTACAGGTCCTTCGGTCTCCTGCACGTTCCCTCGAGCCGGCGATTGGCTGGTTTGGTTTATAGGACTGCCAAACATTATTAGGTACTTTATAATGCGTACTCAATAATATATCAAATACATTATAGGCACCTCGAACACTTCACAAATTTGCTACGTAAACACATCACAAAAACGAGGTCATATTAGTTTGACGAAATTAATTATAATATTTTTATTTAAATGTGCACGACTGCTTTCTTCAACGTCTACCGTTAAAATCTTAAGTACATTTTTGCGACATGCTTAAAATTCCATCTGTTTAAAAAACACAGGGTGTAAAAGAACATGGGTCGAAAGTCGAATAATGTTTTTTGACCTACCATAGAAAAACGGGTCTATGGGGAAAAAAATGCATGGGTACCTAATACGTGTTTTAATCACGTCACGTGATACAGTTTATATGGGAACTTGGAGGAGCTAACTTTTTCTAAGAGATACTTTTCCATACTCCTCCAAGTATGGGAATGTATCTCTTAGAAAAAGTAGTCCAGTTTCATTCATCCATGGTTTCAGATTTTGGGAGTTGTCTTTTTACGCCTGCCTTGCCCTGATTTCTCTGCCTTCTCCGAATTCGTATTACCTGAGTTCATAAAACCCGAATCTATGCAAGTCGCGAGTGATAAGGCTTCATCCGGGTGAGCTTTAAAGTAGGCCGGGCTGCAGTGGTTTCTTGCCGTTTCTTTCACGCTGCCATAGCACGATCCGAAACGAAAGTTAAACTCGCTCTACTTGCATTGAATTCTGCGTGATATTCAATAAGTAGGTATTCTATAAAGATCTATACATCTATACATATAATAAAAGAGTAAAAACCGCGTGTCTGTACTTTTGATAAATTTATAAAAAAAATTGTGTGGGCAATAAGAAACGACTAATAGAACTCAAAAATATGTTTTCTGAACTTTTTGTCTGTCTGTCTGTATGTTTTCGATAAACTCCGAAACTACTGAACGGATTTTCTCGCGGTTTTCGCAGGTAGATTAAGCCTAGCTCTGAGCAACATATAGGCTATGTTTCATTCAAATCGGTTCACTCAGTCAGAAGCTACACTAATGTAAAATATCAAATTGCCTGTTCGATAATAACACACGAACCGATTCAAACTGAGTTTTCAATTACGAGTTTGGCTTACTTTTGTGCAACATAAAAGTTTAGTTTCATTGCAAACGGTTCACTCAGACAGAAGGTACGCTAAGTTTCATGCGGCGGCGCAAATAACTCACATACTATTGAACGGATTCAAACGGGGTTTTCAATAAACTGTCAAGCTTACTTCTTTGCAACATATTAGCTTACTTTCATTGAAAACGGCTCACTCAGACAGGTGCGCGAAATTTCCAGCGGAGGCGCCAATATCTCACAAAGAACTGAACCGATTAAAACAAAGTTTCCAGTAACATATTTGGCTTACTCCATGCAACATGTATGTTTAGTTTCATTGCAAACGGTTCACTCAGACATAAAATTCACTAAGTTTCAAGCGGCGGCACCAATAACTCACAAACTACTAAACGGATTTAAACGGGGTTTTCAATAACGTGTTTAGCTTAATTCTTCGCAATGTATTAGCTTTCTTTCATTGAAAACGGTTCACTCAGACAGAAAATGCCCAAAGTTTCAATAGGCGTCGCCAATAGCGAACAAACTACTGTACCGACTCCAACTGGCATTTCCATGACGTGCTTGGATTAGGTACTTCCGTGCAACATATAAGCTGAGGTTAGTTGAAAATAGTTCACTTTGATAGAAGTTACGCAAAGTTTCAAGCGAAGGCGCGAATAATTCAAAAACTTTTGAGCAGATTCAAACGTGGCTTTCAATAACGCGTTTGGCTTACTCCTGTGCAATAAATAAGCTTAGTTTCATTGCGATAGGTAGGTTCACTCTGACAGAAGATACGCAAAGTTTCAAGCTGCAGAACCAAGAACTCACCTACTGAACTGATTTAAACGAGGTTTCAATGACGCGTCGGGCTTCTTTCTGCTTCATTGCAAACGGTTCACTCAGACAGAAGGTTCGCGAAATTTTAAGCGGTCACACAAACTACTTGAACGACTTAAACGGGGTTTTCAATAACGTATTTGGGTTGCTTTCATGCAATATTTGAACTTTTTTTATTGCCATCGGTTCATTCAAACAGATAATAGGCGAGTTCAAAGTTTCAAGCTGTGAAACCGAGCTGAAATCAAACAAAGCTTATAAATTTTGTACGGAAGAAAGCCAAATACGTCGTTGAAAATTCCGTTTGATCCGGTCCAGTTGTTTGTGTAAAAGTCATGGGTACAGCTAAAGATTGGTAAAATCTAGATTTAGTTTTATTGTAAAAATAATAATAAAGAAAAATTTGTTTCGGCATGGCGGTGCAACAAATGTAATTTTTTTATGAAAGTTCTAAAGTTTTGAAAACTTAGGAAGTAGGTACTTATAAACGAAATACTTCAAAAAATAAAGAGAGAAGTGAATCATTGTTTTTTAGGAATTGTCTTTTAAGGGGAGAGATAAGTTACAAAGATTGTACGGAAGTGAAGTCCAACAGTTTTGTATGTAGGTACATGTAGAGTTAAAAGCATGTGAAGCTAGACACGTTGGACTTTGTACAGCTCTTTTTTCAGTAGCCACAGAAGCTAAAGTGACTGAGCCTCAGATTTAGTTAGGCTTTGTTTTGTATAAGAAATAACAAAACCCGTATCATAGTTACTCCGCGTGGAATTCGACTATGATTTTACACTTACGAGGATAGTGGGCGACCTAACAGTCCACACGTAAACAAGAGGTGTTTAATTTACAAAAATCCGTATTATCGGTACTCTGTACCTATACCTAATAATATAAAGGCGAGAACTGCACTGTCTGTCTGTTACGCTTTTATGACTTATCCGATAAACCAGTTGTGATAAAAACTTGGTACGAAGATAGTTTGAACCATAGAATACATGAAACAGAGTTAGAAAGGCGAAGTAGGCGGGCCCCGCGTGCCACGGATAGGTCCGTAGGACAAACAAACGTCAAAACCTCAAAATGACCCCTTCAGTCATTTGCCCGACTCAATGGCGTAAAGAGCAGCGACGTATTTTTTAAGAAAATGCCGTTTTGTGCGATATTATCACGTCGAGCTCACAGCAAAGATAAAAATTAGCAAAATGGAGGCCTATTGTACCACCGATAACCATTTTGAATACCTTTTTATCCACTATATTTGTTAAAACAAAAATATTTTTTAGCCGGTCGAAACCAGAGCAAAAGTGCTTCCAAAAATACAACGATATCGATAAATTTCTGTATACTGGAATTATTCCTGTAATGTTGAATACTTACTTGTATATATTTTTTAGCTTTGAAGTTAACCAATAATTTTTTAATAATTAAAAAATTAAAAATTGTTTGCACTCATACTAAATCCCAACTTTAGAAAGAGATTTTTGGCAGCTACCCAGGTGATCCAAAAGAAAAGCAAAGATGGATCGATGCCACAGGGCAAAAAGATTGGTTAGCCACCAAAACAAGTTCTACTTGCTCCAAACACTTTTTGGAGAGTGACATCATCTTTTCGGCACAAAGAAGACATTTAAAGCCTCTTGCTATACGCTATACCTGTTAGAAACTGAAATAACTTCCCGGAGGGACACCAACTTTACCACACACGTCTTTACTGGTATATTAATTTAATTTGTTGGTTCTTCTTATTGCTGACTAGCAGTTGCCCACGACTTCATTTGCGTGGGATTCGAAAAAAGAGTAGATATTATGCTTTTCTAGGTCTAAGTCCATATTCCTGCCAAATTTAATCAAATTCTGTTTAGTGGCTGGGTCGTGAAAGAGTAACAAACATCCAAACATATAAAAATTCAAACTAAAATAAATTATCTTTATAATATTAGTGAGATATAAATAAGAAAAATGTAAATATCATGTAAATAATAAAACAAAACAATGCTTCATGATCTATTTTATTGTTGAAGAATATTTACACGCAGGGAACTATATCGACAGATAATAAAAAACCGGCCAAGAGCGAGTCGGACTCGCGCACCGAGGGATCCGTACCACCACATAATCACGATTGTATTAGAAATTTCAGTATGTTCCTGTGCTAGATTTTTTGAGTCCGACACGAGCTTGACTAGATTTTATTATTTTTTGTTATTTAATAGCTTATGCACTATAAACATTGCAATTTTTATTTTAAAGCTTATGCACTATAAACATTGCAGTTTTCTTGTTTTCAAGTGTTCCTGTTTTTAAGATATAGCATAAACAAAAATCGCCTAAAAAAGGTCTTTAGTATCGGAGCCACACTTAATTTATATATTTATTACTGTTCATGAGATACAGCTCAAACAAAATTTTGTTGTTGTAGCGGCAACAGATATACACAATTTCTGAAAATTTCAAATTTCTACCTATTACGGTTCATGAGATACAGCCCACTGACAGTCAGACAGACATCGGAGGCATATCAATAGGTCCCGTTTTTCACCCTTTCGGTACAAAACCCTAATAAAGAATGAGTATAAAACTAAAACTCGTATACAAGGTGTAAGTAAATACTTGGCTTCTCAACAAAAGTTATTATGATGCGTTTCCAGGCAATACACAACACAATAAAACTAATTAAGAACGCATCCTTTCCTTCCCTCTCTTTCCCCCCCCCCCCCCCCCCAAAGAGACTTTGAATTTACAATGTTTTGTGTAAAGATTGATTGATGTAGTGTGACCTCTAATAAGAACCAGCGCCTGGATTCCTTATCATCAGGTACGTCCTTCTTCATCCCGCCGCCTGAGAATCGGATCTGTAAACGTTAGTTTAGTATTATTTAATCTGTGATTTTAGTGAGATATAAAAAATAAAACAGCTTGCACAACCTAACATTAGCGTGACGATTAGTTTCTGCGCATGGTGACACGCGGAGAGCCAATGAACGCTTCCTTCCTTTCCCCACCATACCCCGCGCACCCCCGCGACTCGTTTTTTGTGTTCTGCGCATTAACCGCCATCGCTAGAGTTAGTTATTGCAAGCTGTACGAATCTAAAACAAACCTATGTTTCGTGGAAAAGTTGTAATCCAGAGTACAATAATCCATTTTATCGATAATTTGCCCAATGAAACATACACCCCTAGCATTTGCACAATAATGATACCAGTATAACACAACAATTTAATATTTCAAAATCTCTAACTTTCTATTTTCAGTAAAGAAAAATCTAAATTATTTTTTTAAGTTTTATGCATAATGTTGCACACATTTATAAATATATTGTTATACATATTGTTATATTTATTAGGGAAATATTTAAAAGGAAAGTTAAAACAAAGAAAGATCCAATGGATACTTTTTGAACCGATTTGTGCAAACTTTATTAGTATGGCCACATTTTATCTTTGTCTCTTTCTCACCCAAAAACGTCAGATTTTGACGTTTTTGAAAATAATGTTATAACGTAATGTAATACGTTAAATTTTTGATGCTTGGATTTGGCTCTTTTGACTTTTTCGATTCACCAGTAGACGATAAATAACTAGCGGTTTTTTTATGTAGTGAAAATATAATTTATCGTGTAAATGTGTGCAAACTGGCGACACCGGTTCCCGTACAAAATTGTCAGCATTGCCTTTCTAACTCTGTTTCATGTATTCTATGGTTTGAACCATGGGAAAAGTCATTAGCTACTTTTTCTGAACCCCAAACGAACGGAGTCGCGGGCAACAGCTAGTAAATAAATAAATATTTAAAAAAATATTAACAAGTATTGAGTAAAATAATCTGAATCTGAGGTCATTCCACTGTCGGCCTGAACACTGTCAATTCTCTTCAGTGCCGACAAAGGTCAAGAGAGATATAATCTTTAATAGTCAATGTCATAAGATTCCAAGATCTTAACACTTGCACTACACACTCCGCCATACTTAAAAGCCCAATTTGTTGAACAAAATTTACCGTCCTCGGCCGGCAGTCGTCACGAGGCAGCATAGTATTAAATTTGATAATGAAAGTTGATTTATATGAACAATAATTAATCCAGCAAACCTGCCTTCGTGCGAGGGAACCCAAGAACATAATTGAAATGAATAATGACTAGGTAGAGTTTATTATCGTGTACGCTAGACTATTGCTTTTCTTTTACTGCAAAATTTCGTGAAACATCATTACGCTGGGCATGGCACTCCGATGCAGACCGTTAATGCGCAGAACTCAAAAAAATTGTCACGAAGGTGCGCTAGGCATGCGTGCGAATCTTTCATTGTTTCCCCGCCTCGCGTGTCTCTTATGCGCAGAAAACAACCGTCAGCATCTGAGCTATGCCCATATTTATTTTATTTTTATTTTATTTAAGAAACAAACAGTCACAATTAGACTATGTAAATAACATAATATAAAATAAACAGACCTGTAGTTCCCCTTATCATAATACAATTTATCATAGAACTCTAATAACATTGGTCACTTTGAAGCAAGAAAAACGAAACAATATAAAAAAAACGGCCAAGTGCGAGTCGGACTCGCGCACCGAGGATTCCGTACCACCACATAATCATAATTGTATTAGTTGAAATTTCAGTAAGTGCTACATTTTTTGAGTCCGACACGCGCTTGACCAAATTTTATTATTTGTTGTTATTTTATAGCTTACTAGCTGTTGCCCGCGACTCCGTCCGCGTGGGGTTCAGAAAAAGTAGCTAATGACTTTTCCCATGGTTCAAACTATCTTCGTACCAAGTTTTTATCACAATCGGTTTATCGGATAAGTCATAAAAGCGTAACAGACAGACAGACAGACAGTGCAGTTCTCGCCTTTATATTATTAGGTATAGGCAGTATATATATTATTATATAGTATATTATTATGTAGTACTATTATGAATTCTGTGGTATAGGTACAGAGTACCGATAATGCGGATTTTTGTAAATTAAACACCTCTTGTTTACGTGTGGACTGTTAGGTCGCCCACTATCCTCGTAAGTGTAAAATCATAGTCGAATTCCACGCGGAGTAACTATGATACGGGTTTCGTTATTTCTTATACAAAACAAAGCCTAACTAAATCTGAGGCTCAGTCACTTTAGCTTCTGTGGCTACTGACAAAAGAGAGGTACTAAGTCCAACGTGTCTAGCTTCACATGCTTTTAACTCTACATGTACCTACATACAAAACTGTTGGACTTCACTTCCGTACAATCTTTGTAACTTATCTCTCCCCTTAAAAGAAAATTCCTAAAAAACAATGATTCACTTCTCTCTTCCCAGGTAGCAAAATGACGTCATAATACAGTCATTTTCGACGTAGGAGACGTCATATTATGACGTCTGTATGACCAGCCAATGACGTACTATTGTCACAGCCTTATGACGTCATATGAGGACGGTAGGATGACGTCTCTGAAGACGTACTGATGACGTCTCTTACGACGTACTGATGACGTCTCTTACGACGTACTCACGACGTACTGTAGTAGTTCATTCTGTAGACGTGGCTTCAAGACAAAGGCAAAGCGGCGCTGCTGTAGGTGGCTTAATAAAAATAAATAGCTGCATAACTGAAGATGTGATGTTATAAGTGATGTTAAGTCACTTTAACCAATCTAGCCATCTAGGAACGTTATTTATAGGTATAACCTATAACCCTACATTTCCACCACCAAGGAAATGTCACGGCTACATACCACGTCATACTGCGAGAGGGTCATTCTACGAGAAAAAATCTCAATACCACGATATACAAAATGCTGCGTTTTGTACAGCGCCATCTCCTATATATATTTATTACTATAAAAATGACGTCAGTTTGACGTACGATTCCGACGAATGCAGTACCCTACCAACCTTATATTAACCAAAAAAAAAATTACGTACAATTTCGATAAATAAATTACTGACCCGTTATTCATTGAATAAACTGTAAGATTACGTCACTCTCCCGACTTTGTCGACCTACCAAAGACTGACCACAGCTGACCTTTCGCTAACTGACCCAAAGTGACCAGGATGGACATTAAATTTGAATGACCTTTAATGGACTTCAGCTGATTCTTGAAAAACGCTCACTGTTCACTGGTACAGCACAGTCCTAAAATGACCAAGAAGTGACGACATTTTGGCGATTTTTCCAAATAATCGATATCGATTTGGGACTTCATTCTTTGTGGACATAGAAAAAAATTATTATAATTTCATTAGTTTTCTGTATTTCGTATAGTAGAAATGTCCTTAGGCACAATGTCACGTTCACAGAACGTGATATTTTGCGAACGTCACATTTTGCTATGGTGAACCCTAGTGTGACATTTTGCGAACGTGACATTATGCACCGGGAAGCTATATTCATTACTTCGGCTATGATTTATGAATGAACTTTCTGGTCCGATCCGACTGAGCGGCGATGGCTTTTCAATATACACTGGGTACATGTTAGTATTATTATAATCTAAGGTACATTTTATTCGTAGAGTTAATTGATCACAAGTAGGTACAGTAATGACTGAAAGTGACGACATCTTGACAGACGATTTCGACCAATACAGTACGGTCTTAAACTGACTAAAAATGACGTCAGTTAGACGAACGATTCCGATCAATGTAGTACCGACCCTGTCCTGACCAAAAAATGACGTCAGTTTTACGTCCTATCTCGACGAATGTAGTACTGACCCTAAATTGACCTTAAAATGACGTCAGTTTTTCGTCCTATCTCGACGAATGTAGTACTGACCCTAAATTGACCTTAAAATGACGTCAGTTTTACGTCCTATCTCGACGAATGTAGTACTGACCCTAAATTGACCTTAAAATGACGTCAGTTTTACGTCCTATCTCGACGAGTGTAGTACTGACCCTAAATTGACCTTAAAATGACGTCAGTTTTACGTCCTATCTCGACGAATGTAGTACTGACCCTAAATTGACCTTAAAATGACGTCAATTTTACGTCCTATCTTGACGAATGTAGTACTGACCCTAAATTGACCTTAAAATGACGTCAGTTTTACGTCCTATCTCGACGAATGTAGTACTGACCCTAAATTGACCTTAAAATGACGTACTTTTTTCGTCCCAGACGTCATTTTGCTACCTGGGTTTATGTTTTGAAGTATTTCGTTTATAAGTACCTACTTCCTAAGTTTTCAAAACTTTAGAACTTTCATAAAAAAATTACATTTGTTGCACCGTCATGCCGAAACAAATTTTTTTTTATTATTATTTTTACAATAAAACTAAATCTAGATTTTACAAATCTTTAGCTGTACCCATGACTTTTACACAAACAACTGGACCGGATCAAACGGAACTTTCAACGACGTATTTGGCTTTCTTCCGTACAAAATTTATAAGCTTTGTTTGATTTCAGCTCGGTTTCACAGCTTGAAACTTTGAACTCGCCTATTATCTGTTTGAATGAACCGATGGCAATAAAAAAAGTTCAAATATTGCACGAAAGCAACCCAAATACGTTATTGAAAACCCCGTTTAAGTCGTTCAAGTAGTTTGTGCGGCCGCTTAAAATTTCGCGAACCTTCTGTCTGAGTGAACCGTTTGCAATGAAGCAGAAAGAAGCCCGACGCGTCATTGAAAACCTCGTTTAAATCAGTTCAGTAGGTGAGTTCTTGGTTCTGCAGCTTGAAACTTTGCGTATCTTCTGTCAGAGTGAACCTACCTATCGCAATGAAACTAAGCTTATTTATTCCACAGGAGTAAGCCAAACGCGTTATTGAAAGCCACGTTTGAATCTGCTCAAAAGTTTTTGAATTATTCGCGCCTTCGCTTGAAACTTTGCGTAACTTCTATCAAAGTAAACTATTTTCAACTAACCTCAGCTTATATGTTGCACGGAAGTACCTAATCCAAGCACGTCATGGAAATGTCAGTTGGAGTCGGTACAGTAGTTTGTTCGCTATTGGCGCCGCCTATTGAAACTTCGGGCATTTTCTGTCTGAGTGAACCGTTTTCAATGAAAGAAAGCTAATACATTGCGAAGAATTAAGCTAAACACGTTATTGAAAAACCCGTTTAAATCCGTTTAGTAGTTTGTGAGTTATTGGTGCCGCCGCTTGAAACTTAGTGTATTTTATGTCTGAGTGAACCGTTTGCAATGAAACTAACCATACATGTTGCATGGAGTAAGCCAAATACGTTACTGGAAACCTCGTTTTAATCGGTTCAGTTCTTTGTGAGATATTGGCGCCTCCGCTGGAAATTTCGCGCACCTGTCTGAGTGAGCCGTTTTCAATGAAAGTAAGCTAATATGTTGCAAAGAAGTAAGCTTGACAGTTTATTGAAAACCCCGTTTGAATCCGTTCAATAGTATGTGAGTTATTTGCGCCGCCGCATGAAACTTAGCGTACCTTCTGTCTGAGTGAACCGTTTGCAATGAAACTAAACTTTTATGTTGCACAAAAGTAAGCCAAAATGTAAAATGTAATTGTAAATGTTTCACAAAATTCTCTGTCATGTTAAAAGTTTAATGTAAATTGTTATTGTTAAAATTTAGTAGTTAAAAGTAAGTAGGTACTCTTATGAATGTTGTGTTCGCCTGTAATGGGTATTACGTATCAGACCCAATACAATCATGTCTTATTACAATAAGTTTTATAATACGTGTACTGTTGGCGATCCTTATTACATAAATAAAATAAAAAATAAGCCAAACTCGTAATTGAAAACTCAGTTTGAATCGGTTTGTGTGTTATTATCGAACAGGCAATTTGATATTTTACATTAGTGTAGCTTCTGACTGAGTGAACCGATTTGAATGAAACATAGCCTATATGTTGCTCAGAGCTAAGCTTAATCTACCTGCAAAAACCGCGAGAAAATCCGTTCAGTAGTTTCGGAGTTTATCGAAAACATACAGACAGACAGACAAAAAGTTCAGAAAACATATTTTTGAGTTCTATTAGTCGTTTCTTATTGCCCACACAATTTTTTTTATAAATTTATCAAAAGTACAGACACGCGGTTATTACTCTTTTATTATATGTATAGATGCACTATAAACATACCAATTTTCAAGTTTGTAAGTTTTCCCGTTTTTAAAATAGAACTAAAACAAAAATCGCCTCCGCGACCATTCAACTTGACCCCTCTCTTATATGAATGTTCTTGAAACGGGAGCTCACCTCAATTTGGTTACCATTAGTTGTGAGAAAATTTGTAATATTTAATGATTTCAGACTTTTCCCATTATTTGTACTGTGAGACCTAGCTTCTTGCCAAATTTCATAATTTTAGGTCAACGGGAAGTACCCTATAGGTTTTGCTTTAGTGCATAAATGTATGGAGATGAGGACATAAAATGCCATATCTTTTGATTGCGTCGTTGTAAAAATTTTAAATTTTCAGATCTTGTGCGGTTTATAGACCCTAATATATGGTATTCGTATCAATTTAAACCTGATACCTCTACCCGTTCGTGAGAATGTGAGATAAAGGGTCTTGACAGACAGACAGACAGACAGACAGACAGACAGACAGACAGATGGACAACATAGTGATCCTATAAGGGCTCCGTTTTTTTTCTTTTGAGGTACGGAACCCTAAAAAGTGCAGTTGTTACTTAAAATGATATAAAAATATGAAATTAAGAAAAAAGATCAAGACACTGCATTTGTAATTAATTAATAACAGTAGTATTGAAAGAAAATAATTTTAAAGCAAGCATTTATAGACAAACTATGGGCAATGGAGATGTTTCATCGCCTTGTAATTATTTTATAACCCTGTAGTTTGCTTGTAGTTTGGCGTAAACTCAAAATACGCTAATTCGTGCAATATTTCCAGGCAACGTTACGTTTATATGTCTCATAGTATTTAAAAACCGGTCAAGTGCGAGTCGGACTCGCGCGCCGAGGGTTCCGATATACCTATAGTATTTTTGGAAGCAATAAAGTCCATTTTCAGGACCGCAAAACTAAATTTGTTTGTAAAGGTTTTTTGCAGATTTCTGAAAAACTGTGCAACTTAGAAAGATCGTTTTATTTTTGCTGTAAAGTTTATATAAACTTCTTTCAACTGTAATTAATTCAGATTTTTCCTTACTCAAACTTCGGAGATAAGGGGGGGGGAATGGTATTTTTCTTGACATTTTTCATCATAACTTTAAAACTAAGAAATTTAAAAAAATACAAAAATATATTTTAAAATGTACAAGTAAAGCCCTTTCATATGATACCCCACTCGACCTAGTAGCGACAATTTGAAATTTGGCCCCCCCTATTTTGGCCCCCTTTATATTAATAATCATACTTTTTTCAAAATTTTTTCTTGTGCAATTAAGTTGGGCAATTATATTCTAAAACTATTCCAAATTTCAGGTTGATAGCATAAGTGGTTGCTGAGATATAGAGGTGTGACAGACAGACGGACAGACAGACAGAGCGGCACCATAAGGGTTCCTTTTTTTTACCATTTTGGTATCGGAACCCTAAAAACCAATTTCATCACTACCTATAGTGAAATAGTAGTTTATGCAACTGTCATATAAAACAGGTTATTAAAACACGAGTTTGGGTTTATCACATGAGGCGTAGCCGAATGTGATAATAGCATCAAACGAGTGTTTTAATACCATATTATATGCAGTTGCGTATACTACTTTATCTTCACTTATGCAATAGGTTACTTTACTTATAAAAATGATAAAAATTAAACAAAAGTAAGTAAACAACAATGGTAACTTATATTATGTATATTACAGTTCTGATATGAGTCTGAGGAAGCCGCCTTAATATATCCGCTAGGTCTTCTTTGAAATATACAAGCAGAACATTTTCTTAACAAGACATGGTTTTCTTTTCGATTTTCATTCTTTCCCAATTCATTGAAGGTTATGTCATAAAATGTCCTAGACTAATATGGGAGAACATCATAAGTTATTGAGTATCTTCTGGTGTAACTGCAGTATCCTTACTGCACCACTTTATCTTCTTTTTCAATAAACTTTCACATTACTTTCACGGGCACAAAAAACTTGAAAAAGGTAAATATTTGAAAATGGCGGCAAATCTAATATCTATTTCCTTCTAATTTCAGGCTGCGCGCGCATATTTTCCACTACAGATAAAATAATTGTAACTATAGTAACTGTTACTGTAACTGCTCCAAAATAATAGGTTGTTTATAAGGCACACTTTGTAAATTACATATTTGACAGCTACTAAGAAAAACTGTTACATTAAAACCGTCTCTCTAAAAGACCTTATATTCAGTCTTCTTTAAAAAGGTTTAGGTTCAAGAAGAATTTTATCCAAGTGTTATGTTATGATTAAAAAGTTAAATTACGTAACACCTTTGCAAAATTTTCATACAAAAATCGTTACGTAATGGTAACTTTTTAATTTTTTATGCGTACTCTGCGTAATATTCAGCCTTATGTACCAACTTTTTGAATCATTATTCAAAGATTACGACATGAGTGTAGATAAATAAGTTTCAGTGATTGTTTTTTAGTATATTTAGAGTAGTTTTCTTAAGTGACTTGTGTATTATAGTGTTATGTAAAAACCGTTAGTGACACAAAACACTTTAAATTTTTATAAACATCGGGCAAGTAATATACAACTGTTCTACATAATAACAGCTAAACGTACAAGCTGTACACTGTTTCTAGACTCAATTTACCAAATATTGTGGTATTTTCTTATATTGATTTATACCTACAATATAACCTCAAATTTTGTAACTGCGTATGCTTGCTAGTGGTCTGCTTTAACTCTCAACACCTTTTTATGTTACTTTTCTTGTAATTCATAATGCCTTACGTCAAAAAAGCAGATGCCGCTCAGTCGGAACAAAACCTCAAATCCACTCTGCTAGAATTAAAACAATCTAAGGCAACCATTGAGCAGTTACTGAGGGAAAGAGATGAGGGCGAGAGAGAAGTTGAAGAAGTTGTAAATAAAAACAAACAGTTAAAACGCGAGATGGCAGAAATGGAGAACAACTTGTTGGATGTGTTGGGTGACAGGGACCGACTTCAGCGGATGGTGGACAACCTTGACCAGGACTGCAATGTGTTTGAGGATAATCTCAAGCGCATTAGCAACTTGGAAAAAGAATTGCATAACGCCAACAAAGACATTTCCATACTTCAAGCAGAAAATAATAACCTCAAATCTGCTCAAACCCAGTTCATGTTTGAGTGTCTGGTCCCCCAGCCCATCACTCCAGCACCCTCCGTTCCTGCCATATCACAGCCAGAAACCGAGCCGATAATGATTGTTGACCTCACCTGTGAGCATTCCTTAAGGCTGTACCCCGCACACGCCGGCCAACCGACAGCCGATCGCCGCCTTATCTGATCTAACAGAGGCACAGTGCTCGCAACCAGCACAGTCGGCGCAGTCGGTAAGCACTTCTCTCTCAAAGTCCAAGGTTCAAAAAACCAAAATAATTATGTACAGTGATGAAATTGGTAAAAGTATAGGTTTACAACTTAACCAAAATATGAGCCAGGCAGTAATGAATAATTGTATGCCTGGCTCCACTTTCACAGAAATAGTAGATAAAATACTATCAAGTAATTTTGAGAGTAATACAACTCTCATTATTTTTGTTGGTAGAAGGGGAAACGTGACACAGAAAGATGTTACCAGATATTTTTATAAATTAAATTCCTTACCTAACATAGACAGAGTAATTCTACTTGGTTTTCCCTTCAGCCATAATCTTGACTTACAAGAAAATAAGTTAAGAGAAAGTTTAAATATGACATTATTTAATTTGACATGTCGATATTTCACTAAATTCATCTTAATTGACATAAATAGATTTATTGATAATTATTTACATCTGACTTTAGATAAGTATTACTTATCGAAATTTTATACTAGACGAATAGCGTATGTGCTATCAAATTTTATTATTAATGTAGCCAATGCATTGGCTAACCACACGTCCGTTTCTATTGATCAGACCAGTAGCATTAGGGTGGTGCGACCATTGGAATCTGTTCCAAGTTCTTTAAACAATTGAATAAGACAAAAGAGTGTAACTCTGGCAGTATTATACCGCAAAGTAAACCTACAGCAATAGAATGCCTACCTCTTAAGAATAAAAATAATTTGAGTAGTAAGAAAACTGATTGTCAATTCAACCTGGTACACCAGAATATACAAGGAATGTTGGGCAAAGAACTACAAATGGAGCTATTCATGAACTGTAGTAAAATTGATATTTTGTGCGTGACAGAACACTGGCTCAAGAAGCATCAGTTCATGTTTAACTTCAAGAACCACCAGGTTGTTAGTTCGTTCAGCAGAGACAATGCGATACGCGGTGGCTCCTTAATACTTGCCAATAAGTTGCTAAAGTGTAAGGAACGTACAGATGTTGTATGCCTGTCTGTTGAGCGAACTATTGAACTGGCCTGTGTAGAATTTGAGCACCTTATTGTTATAAGCGTATACAGACCTCCAGCTTCATCATTTGATATGTTCGAAAAAACAATGGATGAAGCTTTAATTAAAGTTAGTAACAGCAACAAAGGCATTATAGTATGTGGAGACTTTAATGTTAACATTTTAGAAGAATCCAGTGTGTGCAATAGATTGAAATCTTTGTTCCTATGCTACAATCTTGTGAATCTTTTTTTGGTGCCCACCAGAATATCAGCGTCCTCATCTACTTGTATTGATAACATTTTTACGAATTTAGAACCAGTAGATAAATCAATTATCAATAAGTTGGGCTCTGATCATTCTGGCCAGTTGGCAGTTTTCAAAGTCACGACTAAAAAAGCATTGAAAAAGGATATCACGTGCGTACCTATCAATGAAGGTAGACTTATCCGCTACAAAAGTAGTGTTGAAGAAAAACTGCCAAACTTACCATATTGTGATAATCCAAATAAATTGTATGAGTCTCTATTTACTTTAACTAAAAGTGAGTACGATGCAATTTTCAAGGAAAAGAAAATTACTGTAAATGAGAATCTAATGTTTAGTGATTGGGCCACAGTGGGAATACACAGAAGCAGGCTAAGGTTATATGAACTTTACGAGGAAAGAACATATAACAATAGTGATGCATTTGCGCAATTTGTAAAGGATTATTCAAAAACATTCAAAAGGGTTTGTGCTGCAGCCAAATCAAATTTCTTTAAAAATAAAATCAAAAATAGTTCCAACATTACGAAAACGACTTGGGAAACTATAAACAGTGAAACTGGAAAATCTAAAGCTCCTCGGAATGACTTCCAGCTTAAGATTGATGATCAGATCATAAGTACAGATATAGAAGTTGCTGAAGCTTTTGAAAACTTCTTTACGGATATTCCAGTTTCAACTACCAAAACTTTGAACTCATCTCCCACTCTTGCCAAATCTTATCTCGAACGACACGTAGATGTTTGCAATGTAGATTTTAAATTCAGTTACGTCAATGCTTTCGTTATAATTAAAGCCTTTAAATCACTTAAAATGAAAAAGACCGCCGATATAGATGGCCTGTCAGTTAAAATTATTAGTGCCGTTATAGAAAGCATTGCACCATACTTATCTAGTATTTTTAATAAATGTGTAGATGATGGTGTTTTTCCTGATTTGATGAAACATAGTAAAATTATTCCGTTGTTTAAAGCTGGTAGTAAATCAGACCCCACTAATTTTAGACCTATTTCTGTTCTACCAACTCTTAGTAAGATATTTGAAAAGATAATTTTAAATCAGGTTCAGAGCCACTTTTATCGCAACAACTTGATGAACCTAAAACAGTTCGGTTTTACCAGGGGTCGCTCAACAGTCGATGCAGGTGTTGAGCTTATTCAAAGTATATTTGACGCCTGGGAGGAGTCAAGTGATGCCATTGGCGTTTTCTGTGACTTGTCCAAGGCTTTCGATTGTGTACATCATGATATTCTTATCAGGAAATTACACCATTATGGAATTAGAGACCAGGCTCTAAGCCTTCTGGAGTCGTATCTAAGTGAAAGGATCCAGAAGGTTGATGTAAATGGGAAAAGGTCACTAGGATCAAAAATTTGTACGGGCGTTCCACAAGGCTCAATCCTGGGACCATTCCTGTTCATTGTCTACATTAACGATTTGCCAAACCTTGTAAAGGACAAGAATGAGATAGTACTATTTGCAGATGATACGTCTTTGATTTTTAAAGTCAAAAGACAACAATCAAATTTTGACGACGTAAATAGTACAATCTCTAATGTAGTTGAGTGGTTCACCGTAAATAATCTTTTACTTAACGAAAAGAAAACTAAGTGTGTTAAATTTGTTTTGCCTAATGTAAAGCCAACTGCTACAAGCCTATTAGTGAAAAACGATAAATTGAGTCTTGTGGAATCAGCTGTGTTCCTAGGTATTACCTTAGACAACAAATTACAATGGGGACCGCATATTAATAAATTGTCGAACAGACTTAGTTCTGCAGCATACGCAGTGAAAAGAATAAGAGCTCTGACGGATGTAGACACCGCGAGGTTAGTCTACTTCAGTTATTTCCATAGTCTCATGTCATATGGCCTTTTGTTATGGGGTCATGCTGCGGATGCAAACAGCATTTTTTTACTACAAAAGCGAGCTGTTCGTGCAATTTATAAAATGAAGCCTAGAGAATCTCTTCGAAATAAATTTAAAGAAATCAACATTTTGACTTTTGTGTCGCAATACATTTATGAGAATTTAATATATGCTAAACGGAATATACATATTTTTGATAAAAATTGTGACAGGCACAGTGTCAACATAAGAAACAAGAATCAACTTGCTTCTCATGTCAGCCGTATTCACAAAATTAGTAAAACATATAAAGGTCAATGTATACGCTTCTATAATAAGGTACCCACTGATATTGAAAGTTTACCGTTAGATAAATTCAAAACTGTAATCAAGCAGAAATTATGTAAGAAGGGTTATTATAAAATATCAGATTATCTAGAAGAGAAAAATCCATGGGATTAGACTACGGTTCTAACAGGCTAATTCAAAATTAAAACTGACCTATGTATGTTGTATATCAACCTTGTACATTCAAACATATTTAAAAGAGCGCGTGGGTTTTTATTGTCGCTTCTTTTTTTCCCACAATGGCGCCACATTGTTTGTGAAGCGATGTAGTTTAGCTGACGTCATTAAGGTTCCCACGGAGTGATAAAATCCAATACAAACATTGTTTGGTTTTAATTTTTAAACGGTATGACCAAACTTCACCAAATTTCGTAGACATAATCAAATGCAACATATCTAAGCTTATGATTAGATTTGGTTTGAAAATATTTACCAAAAACAAAATTAGAGCGTACTTAATTTCAGACAAATTTCACGCAAAAAACGTGTCACTTTAAGCCAGGTATGACATACGAAATACACTTTCAAATTAAATGGAAACCAATCGTAAGCATTGATTTAATAGTGTACTTGGAAAATAAACTAACAAAATATAAATAAATGAAATATTAAGGAAATGAAAACGAAATAACCAAAATGTTTCGTTAATTAGCTAAATTTCGGCCCGTTCGCTGCAGCTTCTCTCTCGTTAGCGGGGGTGTGCAGGTATAGAGCGGGGTCGGGGGAGGGACGTCAAGGGCCTGTCTCCGCCTTCGATTTTCGTTCATACCCTTAGTATGCATAGAGTATATTTTTTAGGGGGGATTAGTATGTTCCTTGCCCGTTAGCTCTCCGCGCGTGCGACTGCACTGACCGTATTCATTTTACGTGCTTTTCGATACTTGATAAAGCTAAGATAGTTTTGATTATGAAGCATTATTTCTCTATTGGTTGTTTGACAATTTTTTTTAGGGTTCCGATACCAAAATGGTAAAACAAGGTACCCTTATGGTGCGAGTTTGTGTGTCTGTCTTTAGTATATCTCAGCAACCACTCGTGATATCGACTTGAAATTTGAAATGGTTTTAGAATATGGTTGCCCAACTTGATTGCACATGAAACAGAGGGGGGGGGGGGGGGGCAAAATTTCAAATTGTTGTCACTGGGTCGAGTGGGGTATCATATGAAAAGGTTACTTGTACATTCTAGAATATATTTTTGTATTTCTTTGTGACTCTTACTTTTCAAGTCATGATGAAATGTAAAAAAAAATTACCATCCCCCCCCCCCCCCTTATCTCCAAAGTTTGTGAAAAGAAAAATCTGAATTAATTACATTCGATAGAAATGAATGTGAATATTACAGCAAAAATAAAACGATCTTTTTAAGTTGCACAGTTTTTTAGTAATTTTTTATTTTATTTGTGTGGTATAAAACGTTGCTTCATGCCAAATTTTAAGATTCTAGGTTGACTGGAAGTATCCTTTAGGGGTAGGGGGACGGTCCTTTCCTTTTGAGGTACGGAATCCTAAAAAAATTAGGGCTCCACTGCCTAACAAATATAAAGGTCCTAATATTTTTTACATCTCTCATATTCGGTAAGTAGGTCCTTATTACCACCAAATTGTAGGTGACCAATTAGCGCTCTAGGGTAATAATGTAGCTAGAAAAGCCCTAGGGCGGTAAGTAATTGAGTTTTGAAAGAGTGTTTAATAAGAGGATTGTTTTAAAATAAGTACATAGATATGAGTTGATTTTTAGGATTCCGATACCAAAATGGCAAAAAAAGGAACCTTATGGTGCGACTTTGTCTGTCTGTCTATCACACCTGTATACTCGTATCTCAGCAAACACTCATGCTATCGACTTGAAATTTGGAACAGTTTTAGAATATGGTTTCCTAACTTAATTCCGCATGAGAGAATAAAAAAAGTTATGATTATTAATGTAAAGGGGGCCCAAATTGGGGGGACAATATTTCAAATTGTCGTTACTAGGTCGAGTGGGGCTTCTCTTATCTTATGAAGCGGCTTTACTTGTACATTCTAAAATATATTATTGTATTTTTTACGACTCTTAGTTTTCAAGTTATGATGAAAAACGTAAAAAAAATACCATTCCCCCCTCTTATCTCCGAAGTTTGTGGAAGGAAAAATCTGAATTAATTACTGTCCATAGAAATTTACGTAAATATTACAGCAAAAATAAAACCATCTTTCTAAGTTGCAAAGTTTTTTTTGAAATCTGCAAAAAACCTTTACAAACAAACTTAGTTTTGCGGTCCAAAAAATGGAATTTATTGCTTCTAAAAATACTACAAGTACAACGTAACCCTCGGCGCGCGCGTCCGACTCGCACTGGACCGGTTTTTAGGGTTCCGTAGCTTAATGGCAAAAAACGGAACCCTTATGGATTCGTCATGTCTGTTTGTCTGTCCGTCCGTATGTCTTAGCCACTTTTTTCCGAAACTATAAGAACTATGCTGTTAAAACTTGGTAAGTAGATGTATTCCGTAAACCGCATTAATATTTTCACACAAAACTATACAAAAAAAAACAATAAATTTTAGGGTTCCCCCATACTTAGAACTGAAACTCAAAATGTTATTTTTTTTTCATCAAACCCATACGTGTCTTCAAAAATCATATTGAGGTTTTTAATATCACTTTTTTCTAAACTGAATATTTTGCGCGAGATACACTTCTAAAGTGGTAAAATGTGTGTCCCCCCTGTAACTTTTAAAATAAGAGAATGGTAAAACTAAAAAAATATATGATGTACATTACCACGCAAACTTCCACCGAAAATTGGTTTGAACGAGATCTAGTAAGTAGTTTTTTTAATACGACATAAATCGTAAACCGTAATTTACCTTTCATTCAATCAACTCAAATATAAATTTAAGTTACTAACATCACATAATAAAGTTTTTTTGCAATAAAATACCATAACTTTTACTTATATACGTACAGGTTTGTACGGAACCCTCAGTGCGCGAGTCCGACTCGCACTTGGCCGGTTTTTTTAAATATTATACTGTGATTATTTTATAAGGGTGGTCTATTATATTCGATAAAGATTGTGATGTTATCGCTTTGAAGGTGATTTTATGTGTGATTTCTGATTTAGAAGAAAGAAGCAATACGAAATTTTTTTTATTTTATGATTTCATTAAAATATTTTATTATGATTTAACTTTCGAATAACAAACATGAATTTTTATCAGTACGACTAAGTTATTATTATTTCTTCGCTACTCACCACACAGTTCATCATTCTTAGAAATGTAGAAAATACGCCGTTAAAAATGAGCGCAATGCAAGCAAAACATAAAAATTATTATTTAGCTAAATAGCTATGACTAGTTAGCCACCCGCCCCGTACACCGCGCCCGTCAAGGCCCAAAAACTGGTTTCACGAGACAATATCGCGCTTCCGCTCTTTTAGCGCCCTGTCGCACTCAGGTGAGACAGCAACAGAAAAAATCACTCGGCGCATGATCCCAGCGTGCGATTTTAGGCGCGGTTCGTGGGCCTCTTAAGAGATTTTAATATCCAACAATGAATAAACGATTTTGATTTGATTTGATTTGACATGTCTCAGAAAGTAGTCCGCGAAATAAAATTAAAACTAAAGAAACTTTAGTTTCCTTTGTTTTTAGGGTTCCGTACCTCAAAATAAAAAAACGGAACCCTTATAGGATCACTTTGTTGTCCGTCTGTCTGTCTGTCAGTCTGTTTGTCTGTCTGTCTGTCTGTCAAGACCCTTTTTCTACGAACGAGAAGAGGTATCAGGTTGAAATTGATATGGAATATTAAGGTCCAAATAAAGGTAAAAGTCTAAAATCATTATATTTCCATTTTTCTCACAACTAATATTAACCAATTAAGGTGAGCTCCCGTTTCAAGAACTTTTCTATAAAAGAGGGGTCAAGTAGGATGGTCGACGAGTTTTTAAAATTAAAGAGCATAAGCATAAGCTTTTAGTATATGATATGGTAGATAGGTATGGAACCCTTAGGGCGCGAGTCCGACTCGCACTTGGTCGGTTTTTTTTAATGTCAAAGCAGACAAACGAGCAGACAGCCCACCTGATGGAAAGTGTAACTGCCGCCAATGGACACTTGCAACACCAGAAGAGGCAATGCTAGTGCGCTGCCGGCAAAGATTTTGGAAACTACGCCAGGGGGCGCGTTTTTCTTACGTCAATGGTTGCCGGCCTTTTAAGAATTCGTTACCCGCTTTTTAAAAGCCCCCATATCGTAACTAGTAGGGAAAACAAACAAACAACTGTTATAACTGTCGTAACAAACATCATGCAAACAAGTACGTCTCATGGTAAAAAGAAAGAAACCAATCCGTAATTTCTGGGTTACTTATCTTTGGATTTACAAATCAAACTTGGTGCTAGATGATATAAGTTTGCAGTGCTATCTAGGATCAAGCATGTGGGTGAATATCAAGATATTCCTTATTTTGTAAGTTACAGTGGCGCATTTTTAGGATTCCGATACCAAAATGGTAAAAAAAAGGAACCCTTATGGTGCGACTTTGTCTGTCTGTCTGTCTATCACACCTGTATATTTCGGCAACCACTCATGCTATCGACTTGAAATTCGGAATAGTTTCAGAATATGGTTGCCCAACTTAATTGCACATGAAAGAACCTAAAAAAAATATGACTATTAATGTAAATGGGGAGGCCAAATTTCAAATTGTCGCTACTAGGTCGAGTGGGGTATCATATGAAAAGGCTTTATTTGTACATTCTAAAATATAAGTTTTTTTTTTTTTTATTACTCTTAGTTTTCAAGTTATGATAAAAAAATTCAAAAAAAAAACCCCTTATCTCCCAAGTTTGTAAAAGGAAAAATCTGAATTAATTACCATCGATAGAAGTTTATGTAAATATTACAGCAAAAATAAAACGATCTTTCTTAGTTACACAGTTTATTTAAAATCTGCAAAAAACCTTTATAAACAAAAGATTGCAGTCCTAAAAATGGACTTTACTGCTTCCAAAAATACTAAAGGTATATCGGAACCCTCGGCGCGCGAGTCCGAGTCGCACTTGACCGTTTTTAGGGTTCCGTACCTCAAAAGAATAAAACGGAACCCTTATAGGATCACTTTGTTGTCCGTCTGTCTGTCTGTCTGTCAAGACCCTTTATCTCACGAACGGGTAAATGTATCAGGTTGAAACTAATACCATATATTAGGATGCATGAACCACACAAGATCTGAAAATTTCAATTTTTTACAACGACCCAATCAAAAGATATGGCATTTTATGTCCTCATCTCCATACATTTATTCAAAAATGCAAAACCTACAGGGTACTTCCCGTTGACCTAAAATTATGAAATTTGGCAAGAAGCTAGGTCTCACAGTACAAATAATGGGAAAAGTCTGAAATCATTAAATATTTCAACTTTTCTCCCAACTAATGGTAACCAATTGTGGTGAGCTCCCGTTTCAAGAACTTTCATATAAGAGAGGGGTCAAGTTGGATGGTCGCTGAGGCGATTTTTGTTTTAGTTCTATTTTAAAAACAGGAACACTTACAAACTTGAAAATTGGTATGTTTATAGTGCATAAGCTATAAAATATTACCGGGTCCGTGTGGTGCCGGCAAAGAATAGTACCAACCCATACATACCCGTGGATGTCGTAAGAGGCGACTAAGGGTTATAAACTGGAGGATGGGCAGCAGCATCCTCCTTTGTATCTTACATCTTATTTACTGCGGTCACCTACAACCGCGGTCCATGGTGCCAGCCGTAACGCTAACAAGCGAGGTGACTATGGTACTTCCCCTCTACATTTTCCAGCAAAAGCTAGAATTCTGGAGGGAGCTCCCTGTCCTGTAGTGGACGTTTCGTGGGATGTTATGATGAAGCTATAAAATAACAACAAATAATAAAATTTGGTCAAGCGCGTGTCGGACTCAAAAAATCTAGCACATTAACTTACTGAAATTTCAACTAATACAATTATGTTTATGTGGTGGTACGGAACCCTCAGTGCGCGAGTCCGACTCGCACTTGGCCGGTTTTTTTTTATCTGTCGATATAGTTCTGAGTTGACGGAAAGATAAGATGAGATGAGATGTGAGATGAGCTGTGAGATAAGATAGGATAGGATAGGACAGGACAGGACTGGACAGGACAGGACAAGATAGGATACGATAGGATACGATACGATAGGACAGAACAGGACAGGACAGGATTGACAAAGGCATTGACAAAGATAGATATTTTATTTGTGTTCAATAGTTTTTTTCTTCTAAGGTGAAGTATAAAGCACTATGCATCACTCGAAAGAAAGTACGATTCCCACCTCGGGTGTGTTGTAGTCCTCGTCTGCGCCTCAGGCCTCAAACTACACCCTCGTTAGGAATCGGTCCCTTTCTCTTCTCGATGGGCAATGTGCTATCTATTGCAAAGCATGCTCTACTTACTGAAATAAAGTAAAAAGTTCTAAAACGCGCTATCAAAGTTTTATAATAATTTCGTATAAATACACGCGTCTGAAAGAATTAATTCGGGGAGTCCGTTTCTGCTCAGGGAATTAGTTGAGGCAGAGCTACGCTAAATCTGTCATGGCAAATAGAAGCAGCTTGATTAAATACTTGATTGAAGTTATTATCGATATCAAGAGGTACATCCTCGACCCCACTCAGTAGAAGCTTTGACTCTCTTTTTGTATTTTGAGGCTACAAATACATGTTTTTGTGGGTTCCTTACGCGGTGCTAACGAGACCAAATTTTTTTTTTAATATTGCCCCAAAAAGTAGGGTTGTTTTTCGAGTATAGGTATGTAAGTATGTATGTCGATTTCTTTGTCGCACTCTGCAGCCTTGACAGATTTCAACATGTAAGGTGTCGTTTGATTTGTGTTCATTGTGGGGGTATAAAAAAAACAATATTAATAAAAAATAACAATAAAAAACTTTCATTAATAAAACTAAAAAGTATCCGACTGTGTAGAAAAATATGAACTAAAAAGAGAAAAAACAAGTTCCCAAAATTTCATGAGGTAGGTATTGCAGACGGGGACAAACAAAAACTACAAAATATATTTGATGTTGATAAACCACTTCCAAATTCATAATTTTAGTCCGCCCCGGTTTTCCCTTCGCCTGCAATACCTCATGTTTTTTTCTACACAGGCGTGTATTTTGTTAATTGAAATAATTTTTAGGGTTCCGATACCATAAGTAAGAAATACAAGTTTAGAAGTTGTAAAAATCAAAGGAAAACACCAACATAATGGAGCCTACAAAAAGTTCCGGTGGACGTGCGGTAGACATAAAGGTCAGCAAATTTTTGTATATTTACTCGCAAATTTGTTGAAAAGCGTTTTAAGACGCAAGTGCGCATTGTCATTACACTCTCGGCTCCATTACGCTCTCGCCTGCGGCTCAGGCTGCAATTCCTGAGCCTCGAGTGTAATGAGCAAAGTAGCTCACTTGCATTTTAATGTACTACTGAATTTTAATTTATCATATTTTTTCGAATACAGCTTATTTTCATGAAAATGTTACCAACGTAATAAGCATAAAAACTTTTTGCCGACATTTAAAAAACAAAAATAAAACACTAGTGCGGTGCTTTTACAAACATTAGTTTTGTTGTCGTACTTACACTTATTTTGTATTTATCATCTGCTTCTTATTCACATTTTAAGTTTGTATGTATGTACCTGTATGATTTATGTTTATTTTATGCACTCTAGCGTCCGTGCCTCACTCAGCGCAGGGTCCACAGAAAACCAGCGGCGCAGCATGCGTGCTGCGGCTTTTGCTGAGTGAGGCCCTTTTATCACTGCCGATGTCACAGCACTGATTTTATTTTTATTTTTGTCTACTTTTGTATTCTACCCTTACGATATCTTTTATTTGATGTTGCTACATATTTATTGTATTTTTATAGAATTGTGTTGTGATGTCTTAGTGTTAATAAAAATTTCTGATTTCTGATAAATTGGGCTTTACTGACTTTACTGCTTCTAAAAAACTATAGGTATTCAGAACCCTCGGCGACTCTGACCCGCACTTGACCGGTTTATTTTTTTACTTGATATCCGTTTGCACACTTATTAGAATAGTGAGGTCAAAAGCAACACTTAAGTTACTTTGTATGAAAAGATGATTTTTTTTGTGCGTTGTTAGCAAAGTCGTAGAACTAAAGTTGTTGCTTTTGACCTTATTAATAAGTGGACAAACGGATGCTAGATATCAGGAACAGAAAAATAAACTACACGGTGAAATTGAAACCATTGAGATTGAGTTCAGACCGCGAAACTAAACAATTTTCGCCTAGGAACATGGGTCATCGGATGAAAAAAAAATTACCCTTTCATAGTAAAGTCAGTCAGCTGAACATACATTTTGTATGGGAGATCGATTTTTTTTATGTCTAACGACCTATGTTCCTTAGGGAAAGTTGTTCAGTTTCGTGGTCTGAACTCAATCTCAAAAGTCGAATGTTTTCAAATTCACCCTGTCGTATAAAATATTATCAAATCATTCCAATAGAAGTCCACAGTTAGATAGGGAGCAAAAATTATTTCGGACACGACGTACAATCAACGACAGGTCGAGCTTAACCGGCTACTTACTGAATTAAGAATGGTACGCACGACATCAAGGAAGTGGAAACAAAACCAGTATATGCTGGACTAGCGCTACGCTACAAACGCCTGGAGACGCATTTTTGAAGCGTTCGAAGTGAATCTTTAGTTCGCATACGAAAACGAATCGTGTACGAATTTAATTTCTAATGCTCTCGATTTTACGCATTTTTGAATCATTCGAAAGCAATGTTGCCATTAAATTACAATCTTTAAACAATTTTCTTTTCACGCAGATAAAATAAAAACCGGAAAGCAATCACTCATTGATTTTAAAAACCGGTAATGAATTTCGAGGGAATGGAACGCAAATTAAAAAGTTGATATGTCAGTACAATGTCATGTGTGAAGGAAACGTCAATGTCGTTCTCATCACAGATTATACATACGTACTTTCTAGTGGTAGAAATGCAAAACGAGTGGGTCGGACCACTCGTTGCAGAATTCACAGGTATGAATATTCAAAAATTTCGATTTTACGGATTCGTATACGAATCTTGCCAATTCGAATGCGAATTGAAGTTCGAACGCTTCAAAAATGCGTCTCCTAATGGTCTTTTTTTTATTGAAAATGGGCTTACTCTTGACCTTGATCTAGTCTTGAAGACAGAGATAAGGTCAACGATGGAACGAGCTTACCCAGATGAAGCCTATTCACTCGAGACTTGAATAGATTCGGGTTATATAAACTCGGCAACACAGACGCAGGCAGAGAGTTCCACTCTTTAGCCGTGCGCATTATAAAAGATGTTTCAAAGCGCTTTGTGCGAATGTGCGGAATATCAACCAAGTATGGGTGATATCCTGCGGTGCGTCTGGACTCCCAATGGTAGAAGGGAGATGGTGGAATAAGCTCGTGGAGCTCTAGGTTATGGCCAAAGTGTTTCCGCTGGACGATTATGTGTCAAGGTCGACGCGCTGTTGAACATTACCAATGACCTATTGCAGGGCAAACAACTTGTTGGGGGAAGCTTTGCGCACGTCAATTTGTATGTAAAATCGACTCTGCGCAGCCAAGGTCATTGTTCAAGTAGTTTGCCCATACCTACGTATACCATTTAGTCACCAGTGTCACCACGCGCTTGCTAGCGTTTTGTTGGTGGCCGCAAAGATGGTACGACACACAGAACGTTGCTCAGAATAGACAATATCGACTCAAAAGAAAGAAACCTGTAACACATAAAAAAAACCGGTCAAGTGCGAGTCGGACTCGCGCGCCGAGGGTTCCGATATACCTATAGTATTTTTGGAAGCAATAAAGTCCATTTTCAGGACCGCAAAACTAAATTTGTTTGTAAAGGTTTTTTGCAGATTTCTGAAAAACTGTGCAACTTAGAAAGATCGTTTTATTTTTGCTGTAAAGTTTATATAAACTTCTGTCAACTGTAATTAATTCAGATTTTTCCTTACTCAAACTTCGGAGATAAGGGGGGGGGAATGGTATTTTTCTTGACATTTTTCATCATAACTTTAAAACTAAGAAATTTAAAAAAATACAAAAATATATTTTAAAATGTACAAGTAAAGCCCTTTCATATGATACCCCACTCGACCTAGTAGCGACAATTTGAAATTTGGCCCCCCCTATTTTGGCCCCCTTTATATTAATAATCATACTTTTTTCAAAATTTTTTCTTGTGCAATTAAGTTGGGCAACTATATTCTAAAACTATTCCAAATTTCAGGTTGATAGCATAAGTGGTTGCTGAGATATAGAGGTGTGACAGACAGACGGACAGACAGAGCGGCACCATAAGGGTTCCTTTTTTTTACCATTTTGGTATCGGAACCCTAAATGACAAAAAAAATATTGCGGATGCGGAATCCTGCTTCAAATTACTTCCGTGACTCTAGCCGCCAGTTGCACGAAACGTCTTTAAAGTTAAAGGTCCTTTAAATATATTGCTGACTCTTTCTGTTTTGTTGACAAAGAAAGTGACAACAATAGATTTAAAGGAGCTTTAACTTTAAAGAAGCTTTGTGCATCTGGCTGTAGGACGAATAAAAAATGTCGTATAGCGTAGAAATTATAACGCTATTTATTGAGGTGTGATAGTGGTATTTTTATTTATACTCGTATACCTATATGAGTTTGAGTTTAGGAGTGTGCTAAGACCAAGTTGCCTTTATTATCTTCTTATGACCCGCAGCAAGCAGTTAACTTGAAGTTGCTGGTAGGGGGTAATATCGATTCTCGTGTCATCTTTACTGATCGTAAACTTTTACCGCCGCTCGAGAGCAGCTCAGTAATTGCCGAGTTAATGGCCTCTGGCTGCATTAGCGAGAAACGGCTGCATATAGTCCGGAGACCAAGAGTCTACCTTGCATTTTATGCTCAAACGTTATTTGGTACATGTATGGTACACTTGTTCGCTATATCCTACCCTACCCTTCGTTCGTACTGAGAAATGCTACCTGTGTTGGGATATGAAATGAGGATTTACACCGTGGCAAGCTCTAAACCACAAATTTGCCAAATTTCTGCACTTTAGCATAAAATGCAAGTAAGTGTTCATTCATGCAAGTTTACGTCCGGAGTAAAATGGAAACCTAGCTGCTACGTAACCGTTTGTCAGTAGGAACTAGAATAGTGCATGCGAATGTCAACTCTGCAGCTCAAGAAATAGCTGTGTTCAAGGTCAAACTATTACGCGGACGTGCGGTCCACTGTGGGTGAGCACCGTAGCGTAAGCACCTACCTACATTCTACAGAGTTAGATACCTGTGTAGGTGATTTCTAGGCAAGCTAAGTGCACATTTAATACACTTGTAGGTAGTATATGGTGGGCGGGATACAGCTATCTCCTCAAAAGGATACAGACATGGATACAGAGCTGTCTCCTCCAAGATACAGAGGGCTGCCGTCGCGCCGCGCCGGTCACGTATTTTCCATACAAACTTGGGTTGAACGAAGCGTCTTTAAAAGTTTTCCTTTTTTTTTTGTGTCACCTTCGTCGTCTCCGTGTTTCTCACACGTCTTAAATAAGATCGATATTATTATACTCTTTAAGCGCCACAATTTTTGAAAATATTAAGGAGGTTCAAGTAGCAGCATTTTCTACTAAGGAGGGAGCCATAAGCGTATCCATTTCTTGTCAGGGATCTTCACACTAAAATGTATGAATTATTATCAAATCCCAAAAACGTTAACTTTTTATCTCTCTCTTTAAGAAATATTAACCTTAGTATTAATAAATGTTATTACTACAGTTTTTTCAAGTAAAAATACAAACGTCAATATGCCGGCTAAACTTGAGCCGAAAGGAACTGTACCTGATGATCTACAAAGTAGAAAATCGCAAAATTTCACAACCGCAGGCAGGATTTGAACCTGCGTCATCTGCGTCAGTACCGCAGACGCTTTACCCTGGAAGTGTTAAAATAAAATCATTTTGTACCTGATGATGTTAGGAGGCCCGACGGCATGACGCCCATGCTATGGCCTCGAGGCTCATAGCTCATAACGATCTTGGTGACATTGTTTATTTAGTTTAGTTAAGGCCCCGTGTGGTGCCGGCAAAGAATAGTACCATCCCATACATACCCATGGGTGTCGTAAGAGGTGACTAAGGGTTATAAACTGGAGGATGGGCAGCAGCATCCTCCTTTGTATCGTACCATCTTACTTACTGCGGTCACGTACAGTCAACGACTGGTCAAGCTTGACACTCGCAGTGCGACTCTAGCCCGTACGTCTATTGAAATAAGAACGGTTCAAAGTCCAATGTGTCAAGCTTGATGTGCTCTTGACTGTACAACCGCAGTTGCCAGCCGCAACGCTTACAAGCGTGCTGCCACCCGTAACGGCCGTAACGCTGATAAGCGAGCTGACTATATTACTTCCCCTCCACATTTCTCCAGCAAAAGCTAGAATTCTGGAGGGAGCTCCCTGTCTTGTAGTGAAAATTTTATGGGATGTAATGATGTAGGTGATTTAAATTATGTATGACTTGATCTGTAAAAAAAATGGTGTTAAAATCACACATTAAATGGCTATTAAGTATTAACTACGAATTATTTACGTTTCTCTTCTTACTATTAATGATCAACACACGGGTAAAAAAGATATATTTAACTTTCACAAATTAAGTTCGGATGAAACATCAGATTTTTTAAAGATTTTCTTTATATTTGTAAAATGTAACCGAGTTTTTTGACCGACTTGTCATAGTTGACTAGAAGACGCTCAACACCAAGGGGGTCATTATTCTGAGTTCACTACAATATTGGAAACCAATAATTGTAATATCATTGGGTTAAAAGGTACATGACGGACTTGGACGGACTTTATATACCAAGGAGCAGCACTTTAAGGATAAAGCCATAAGCGTATCCATTTCTAGCAAGTGACCTCCATACTAAATTGTATGATGTTTAATCATATCCTAAAACGTAAAAAAAATATCTTTCTCTCTGAGAAATTGTGACTTGGGTCTAATAAATGTTATTACCACAGTTTTTTCTGGTGAATATACTTACCATTCAGGGAAAAAACGGTGTTAAAATTCACGCATAGAATGGCAATTCTGGATAATTTACGCTTCCGGTCTTAGTATTAATGATCAATTCACAAGTAACACAAGATATATTTTCACTTTCACAAAAAAGTTTACCTAAAACATTAGTTGAGATTTTTAAAGATTTTTGTAAAACAACCGGGATTTTTGGCCGACTTGTTATAGTCGACCAGTAGACGTTTTACACTTCACCACCGCATACCACACCCGCATGATTGACGTAAGAAAAAGCCTATGTTTATGACGGACTCTATTTTTACTCACCAGGGCATTTGCACGAACAGTATCCACCAGGCACTAGATAATTACTTTGGTATCCATCTCGTATCCACTCGACCCACTATAGTCTGTTTTTTTTATGGTCACACTTTTGCAGTACGGATTAAAACCTGCAGCGCTAGAATTGAACACAATCGTGATCGTTATCCATTGAGTTGAAGCCAATGCATAGGTTTCACGGTAGCACCGAACACAATCGTTATCGGCTTCAAGACGATTACCATTTGAACCGTCTTCAATGATAGTCATTCGATCAATTGAATGAATGATTCGGTACTATTTGACATTTGAAAGCCATTATCGGTAGCACCGAAAATTAAAAAAAAAAAAAAGAAACAAAAATTGATTCCGATTCCGAGTCCAAAACGTCAAATGAACAAGGTTACTCCATCGTTACCTTGTTGGCATAATTTGGTAGATTTCCTGAATTTTTACGGTGTTTTCACCACATATTGTTAGGTATTGTTTTTTTTGCTGTTGCTTTTGATCGTTTCTTTTGTGTTTTTGCACTCCTCCTAGCAGCGGCAGAGCAAGAATGATTAAAGAAAAGAGATCTTTTGGAGCGAAGAGTAATGAGAGACTCTTGCTTGCAGATCTCTGCTGCTGCCAGACAAATCATTCATCGACAGTTTTTGCCTTTCGAAAAGGACTTTCACAGATCTTTGTAAAGATTTGATCTCACTTTTGGCACAGGATTAAAGGAGCAGCGCAATGCGCTCAGATATTTTTGGTACTTACCTGTGTTTTTGCATCATCAATCAAGATGATGTTAGTTTGTTATTTGACTACATACATACATACAGAACATCACGCCTTGTTCCCGTCGGGGTAGGCAGAGACCACAGTTCTCCACCTGCTACGATCTTGACATACTTCCCTTGCTTCCTGAACCTTCATCAATCCTTTCATACATGCTCGTCGGATAAGGGTACTTTTAACCTGGCCTTTATTCAGAACGTCTTGAATTTGGTCCTGGTACCCTGTGAAATTTATCTACTAAAAGAATGTAGCTTCGATCAACCCTCTCCCAAAACAGACAAATTTATTGACTTCTACTTTGTTAATTTATTGACTTTTCAGATTCTGGAGTTTTGCGAGTGGTTCTTACCAACATAGTGTTGGAGATCACAGGATGATTAATGTGTGTCAAAGGACAATGCCAAATTGCCTGGCAGAGGTCACCAATGCCTCATATTTAAACTCGCCACATATTTTAAGAAAAAATATATAAAATTCCCACAGCAACTTGAGAGAGAAGCTCTTCTATAGAGGTAATAATTAATTTAAAATTCCCGTGTGGTACGGGCAAAGAATAGTACCCAAGGAACATATATACTCAAGGAACATATATACTGATGTGGCGGGATGTCAAGGTAAATTTTTCTGCCAAAACCAGGTAAAAGTGACTATACACAAGCCAAATCTTTTAGACCAATCAGCTGAACATGTTTTTACTGAAAACTAGAAAGATTATGCGTTATTATATATATTATTTTCATAGACATTGAAGGAGCCTTTAACAAAACAATGTTCCACAGCATGAGAACGGCACTAGAAACCCACGGGGTGGGAACGACCCTCAAAGACTGGATATGCAATATGCTAGAACAAAGAGCGATACAGGTAACAGTGAACGACAAAACAAGGAGGTGTATTGTCTCCGCTGCTATGGAATCTTGTAACAGTCAGCCTCCTCACACAACTAAATGACAAAGGTTATTTCATGATAGGATATGGCGATGATATTACCATCCGTATCAACGGCAACCACAAGAACACTCTATGCAACCTCATGGGACAGGCACTAGTGTGATAAACATAATCTCTCTGTTAACCCTACCAAAACCGAAATGGTCCTTTTCACAAAGGAAGGAAACTTTCAACAATGAGAATGCCAACATTTTTCAAAACAAAATTAACTCTATCAACCGAGGTTAAATACCTTGAAATAATGAATGACAACAAATTAACTTGGCAAAAACACCTAGACAACACACTGAAAAAAGCCAGCATAGCCGTGTGGCAATGTAAAAGACTCCTAGGTCAGAACTGGGGTCTCACTTCCAAAATTGTGCACTGGCTATATACAACAGTAGTAAGACCAATCACCACATACGGCGCGCTGGTATGGTGGCCCAGGACAACTCTAAGTACTGCTCGAGTGGACCTAGAAAAGCTACAGAGACTAGCATGCATCTGCATAACGGGTGCAATGCGCACCACACCAACAGCAGCCCTGCAGGTGATGCTAGACCTGCCACCCCTAGACTTATACATACAACAGGAGGCAACTCTTGCATCACTCAGGCTGGGACTGTCAGGGACACTGAGCGTAGACTCTAGAATTCACCACACAAAAATAAAAGAAAAAGCCCTAAGTCACCAGCCGCTATTAGCCGCACCATGTGACAGGATACCTAAACAAAACACCTATAACAAAACATACAACATAAACTTACAAGAAGAAACACATGACTACTCAGGTATAAATGAACTGTGCATATACACTAATCGGTCAAAAACAAAACTAGGCACAGGTGCAGGTACATATTCACAAGACTTTAATATTGAAATATCAAGCGCCCTAGGACAATTTAACACAGTATACTAAGCTGAATGTGTCGGCGTTATACAAGCTGCACAAGCAATAACAGCGAGGAACATAACTAACACAAGCATTTGTATAGTCTCGAACTTTAGAACTTACCCGTGGGTGTCGTAGGAGGCGACTAAGGGTTAAAAACTCGAGGATGGGCAGCAGCATCCTCCTGTGTATCATACCATGTTACTTACTGCGGTCACCTACAACTGCGGTCCATGGTGCCAGCCATAATGCTGACAAGCGAGGTTACTGGTACTTCCCCTCAACGTTTTTACCGCAAAAGCTAGAATTCTGGAGGGAGCTCCCTGTCCTGTAGTGGACGTTTCATGGGATGTTATGATGATGAATAATTAATTTAGATATTATATACACTTTCAATCTAAATGCCCTTAACCGTTGATTTTTTTTAGATTCATGGAAAAGTTCAGTTTCCACGAGTACTGGGCTAAAAACTTAAGACAAATGCTCCTATCACTTGCTCATGAAAGTTAAAAAGTTGCATTGGAGATGAAATAAAAACAAAACTCATGACTAACCATATAGAAACTCCTCCCTGCCTAAAACTAGCTTCAGGCAAGGAGGTAGTCATAGCCCGGATGCCTGGACATATGGGCAAAGAGACTGCTGATAAATTGGCAAGGATGGGAGTGGATGAAGTCTTGATAGGCCCAGAACCCCGCCTACCCATCCCCAGCAAGATAATTAAAGGGGTTTTCAAGAGAATAATTATTACATAGGCAATTGCTCATTGGAATACCATAGAAGGACACCGACAATCCAAACTCTTTATAAAAGAGTATGATAAGACAAGACCAGACATTTATTACAGCTTCCGAAAGCAGATATAACTAAGATAGTAGGCATAATAACAGGACACTGTATCCTGAATAGACACCTAACTATTATGAAGACGAAGGAAGATCCAGCCTGTCCAGCCTGGAGTGCGGAGAAGATGAAACTAGCTTCCACTTCATCGACAACTATTGTATCATATAAATATTCATAATGATGTTTAGATAATAGCCGTGGTCATATGCCATGCCACATTCCCTAACTAAATGAAGTTATTAAGTTTATGCCACTTTCCGCCAGTTGCACAAATCATCTTTAAAATTATTATTATTATTTGATAGCCCAGCAGCAACTTACAACAATTAAAGCGCCTTTAAGTCTATTGCAGACTCTTTCTGTTTTGCTGACAAAGAAAGTGACAGTAATAGATTTAAAGCAGCTTTAACTTTAAAGACGCTTTGTGCAACTGGCTGTTTGCCCTTAAGCTTCTTTGAGGGAAGGTGGCATGGCATTACCCGTCTACGGCAAAAAGAAGGGTGAATTGTAACTCCGTTCAAAGAAGCTCGACAAGCGATCGAAACCATTGTCGGTCTGACAAGGGCCTAATCCGCAAATCAGATATATAGATATATTTTAAGTTCAAAAACTCAACAAGTAGGTACTGCAAAATGTTGCTTTAAAAAGTATGATACAAGAAAAATTGTCAACTCAAATTATTATGTACAAACTATTATATTAAATAAATATTCATAGTGATGTCAGATAATTATGCCACTATTATGCCACCAACCCTAAAAGCGAGCAAAGGCTTTAGGGAAAAGTGACAACAATATAACCACGGCTATTATATGAACATCAGTATCAATATTTATTAAATACCATAGTTTATACATAACAATTTTAGTGACAATATTTTCTTGTTTCATACAATTTAGAGCAAGATTTACCAGCTGTAGTCGGGTTCTAGATTTTTAACAAATTTTTTATTTGCCATACTATTTTTCAAGTAGGTAAAGTTATGTTTAAAACCATTACATCTTTATTGACCTACTATTTAGTTAGATATAACACTTTATTCCTCACATAATAACAAAAAAAAACCGGCCAAGTGCGAGTCGGACTCGCGCACTGAGGGTTCCGTACCACCACATAAACATAATTGTATTAGTTGAAATTTCTGTAAATTAATGTGCTAGATTTTCTGAGTCCGACACGCGCTTGACCAAATTTTATTATTTGTTGTTATTTTATAGCCTATGCACTATAAACAAACCAATTTTCAAGTTTTTAAGTGTTCCCGTTTTTAAATAGAACTAAAACAAAAATCGCCTCAGCAACCATCCAACTTGACCCCTCTCTTATATGAATGTTCTTGAAACGGGAGCTCACCACAATTGGTTACCATTAGTTGTGAGAAAAGTTGTAATATTTAATGATTTCAGACTTTTCCCATTATTTGTACTGTGAGACCTAGCTTCTTGCCAAATTTCATAATTTTAGGTCAACGGGAAGTACCCTGTAGGTTTTTCATTTTTGAATAAATGTATGGAGATGAGAACATAAAATGCCATATCTTTTCATTGCGTCGTTGTAAAAAATTGAAATTTTCAGATTGATTGATTGATTGATTTTTTTTTTTGTGTGGTTCATGGATCCTAATATATGGTATTAATTTCAACCTGATACCTTTACCCGTTCGTGAGATAAAGGGTCTTGACAGACAGACAGACAGACGGACAACAAAGTGATCCTATAAGGGTTCCGTTTTTTTCTTTTGAGGTACGGAACCCTAAAAACGGTCAAGTGCGAGTCAGACTCGCGCGCCGAGGGTTCCGATATATCTTTAGTATTTTTGGAAGCAATAAAGTCCATTTTTAGGACCGCAAAACTAAATTTGTTTGTAAAGGTTTTTTGCAGATTTCTAAAAACCTGTGCAACTTAGAAAGATTATTTTATTTTTGCTGTAATATTTAAATAAATTTCTATCGACTGTAATTAATTCAGATTTTTCCTACCGCAAACTTCGGAGATAAGGGGAGGGGAATGGTATTTTTTTGACATTTTTCATCATAACTTGAAAACTAAGAGTCTTAAAAAAGTACAAAAATATATTTTAGAATGTGCAAGTAAAGCCCTTTCATACGATACCCCACTCAACCTAATAGGCCCCCTTTACATCAATAGTCATATTTTTAGGGTTCCGATACCAAAATGGTAAAAAAAAGGAACCCTTATGGTGCCGCTCTGTCTGTCTGTCCGTCTGTCTGTCACACCTCTATATCTCAGCAACCACTTATGCTATCAACCTGAAATTTGGAATAGTTTTAGAATATAGTTGCCCAACTTATTTGCACAAGAAAAAATTTTGAAAAAAGTATGATTATTAATATAAAGGGGGCCAAAATAGGGGGGGCCAAATTTCAAATTGTCGCTACTAGGTCGAGTGGGGTATCATATGAAAGGGCTTTACTTGTACATTTTAAAATATATTTTTGTATTTTTTTAAATTTCTTAGTTTTAAAGTTATGATGAAAAATGTCAAGAAAAATACCATTCCCCCCCCCTTATCTCCGAAGTTTGAGTAAGGAAAAATCTGAATTAATTACAGTTGACAGAAGTTTATGTAAACTTTACAGCAAAAATAAAACGATCTTTCTAAGTTGCACAGTTTTTCAGAAATCTGCAAAAAACCTTTACAAACAAATTTTGTTTTGCGGTCCTGAAAATGGACTTTATTGCTTCCAAAAATACTATAGGTATATCGGAACCCTCGGCGCGCGAGTCCGACTCGCACTTGACCGGTTTTTTTTTTTATATTCTTTCTTGTGCAATTTAGTTGGGCAACCATATTCTAAAACTATTTCAAGTCAATAGGCCCGTCCACACCAAGCGAGCTGCCGCGCCCGAGGCCCGCCGCGCGGTGTCGCGCCATAAGGGTTCCTTTTTTTACCATTTAGGTATCGGAACCCTAAAAACAAATGTACATGGAGAACTTAAACCTAATGTGGGCAAAGGCGGCCTATTGTTTATTTATTGATATTTATAAAATTATTTAAGGTAAAGTGTGGACTTTACCTTAAACAATTTTATAAAATATTCTTATAGTAGTATAAGAATATTTTTTTTTAAGAAAACAATGTTTAAAATTTGTATTTTTTTAATAGAAAATAAACATATACCTACTATAACTTTGTTTTAATCACAGCCGGTTCTTGTTAATAAAACACCGTAGCCTAAATTAAGATTATGTATAATCACAGTATTTACTGGCTTTTACAATCATCGTCAGGTAATATCATATTGTTATGAGCTAGCGGTTCGGGATTGGAGTGAAACACCAAAGTAAGTTTTTCCGTTTATTAGGACTTAGTACCTGGGCGACCGAGCTTCGCTCTATAATAGCTGCCTCAACATTAAAGGAAGTGGTCCTTTTGGGAATTGTCCTTTTGGGAAGTGGATGTTTTGGAAAGTGGTCCTTATGGGCCTAAAGGAAAATATCGTCGGGTGAGCAAGTTATGCTACTCGCCAACAGATGGCGCTGTAAGGTTCTGTAAAAACACAAGGAAAACGAATTTTCTCAGACATAAGACCTAGCTAGATCGATTTTTTGCCCCCAAAAACCCCCGAATGATAATTTCATCGAAATCGTAACAGCCGTTTTCGAGAAACCGATTACAAATATATATATATATACAAATATTGCTTGCTTAATAGTTAGGACTTATATACAACCCGAGCTTCCTGTTCACACCTCACCAAGTTTGCCCTCTGAGCCTCTTCGTACGGTCTTCCCTCCGTGCACTCTTCCCTCAGGGATCTCTTCCAGTGTTTCCCCCCCTCCAAGCAGTCCTCGCTCTGGGACCTCTTCAATGGAGTCTTCCCTCCGGGACCTCTTGTAAGGGGTCTTCCCTCCAGGACCTCTTGTATGGAGTCTTCTTTCCGTACTCTACTACCTCCGGCACCTCTTTAAGAGTGTTCCCTCTGTACCCTCTTTGAGTTACCTCTGAGACTTCCTCTTCCTTAGGACTTTTTCTTCTTTTCCTTGTTCTTCTTTTCTCTTTTTAGTTTGCTTTCCACCGAACTACGGAGTAGCCATCATCATTGGTATCTTCTCAGGCGCCCACAGTCCTAACTGTTCGATGAGGAGTAGTGAGCATGGGCTGCCTAGTGGCCGCAGGGTGCGGCGGGGGAGGTGAGGGGCCTCCCCAGCTTATATATATACCCATGCTACTCGTTTCCGAACTTTCTGGAATCATTTTTTTATTTAGGTTTTTGTTAGATATTTCTAGTAATTAGCTCTCTTTCTTCAGCTATCTCTTTCTTTTCTTTCTAGAATATTCTGAACAAAAAAACCGGCCAAGTGCGAGTCGGACTCGCGCACTGAGGGTTCCGTACCACCACATAAACATAATTGTATTAGTTGAAATTTCAGTAAGTTAATGTGCTAGATTTTTTGAGTCCGACACGCGCTTGACCAAATTTTATTATTTGTTGTTATTTTATAGCTTTTTCACTATAAACATACCAATTTTCAAGTTTGTAAGTGTTCCCGTTTTTAAAATAGAACTAAAACAAAAATCGCCTCAACGACCATCCAACTTGACCCCTCTCTTATATGAAAGTTCTTGAAACGGGAGCTCACCACTATTGGTTACCATTAGTTGGGAGAAAAGTTGAAATATTTAATGATTTCAGACTTTTCCCATTATTTGTACTGTGAGACCTAGCTTCTTGCCAAATTTCATAATTTTAGGTCAACGGGAAGTACCCTGTAGGTTTTGCATTTTTGAATAAATGTATGGAGATGAGGATATAAAATGCCATATCTTTTGATTGCATCGTTGTAAAAAATTGAAATTTTCAGATCTTGTGTGGTTCATGGATCCTAATATATGGTATTAGTTTCAACCTGATACATTTACCCGTTCGTGAGATAAAGGGTCTTGACAGACAGACAGACAGACAGACAGACGGACAACAAAGTGATCCTATAAGGGTTCCGTTTTTTTCTTTTGAGGTACGGAACCCTAAAAACAAATAATAAAACAGCCATATGGGTGGGTGGGATTCGAACCGGCAACCATTGGCTTGTTAGCCCAACGCCCTAACCACTGGACCATGGGGCTATTAACGATGAAATTTTGATAGTTCTTTTTGAAAGCTGGCAACCTGACGTCATGCTCGTGTCACTATGTAGGTTGTAAGGTTGATGACTGACAAACCCTGTTGACAGAATTGTTAAGCCGTTAAGGCCTGTGACTTCTTCAGAAAATAGGACCAATGGCTTACGTGCCTTCTGAAGCACGAAACCATTTTACTTTTCGCACCCACTGGGAGGTGACTAGAGGTTCCAATGGGGGTCACCACTATTAGCTATGCCGCTCCGAACAAAATTATTATGTCTCCATATTATACATAAGCATTACATCCATCTGCTGCTCCCTTGAAACCGCTCGGGGAGCTGGCATCCTGAAATGTTGTACAAAATGTTAAATGCATATCTACTAAACAAGAATGGCAGACTAGACTACCGAAATGCAGACAAAAAGTAATTCACAAAATATTTGGATTTCAGTCGAAAGGAAAGTGCATGATTAAACTAAAACATTTCTGTATTTGAGAATCACTACAAACTAGACATAGCCTATGTATCTGCAGAGGAAATTACAAGAGAAACAGAAAATTTGTAACTAACCTTGACTTCCACTTTCTTCTTTCTTTTTGTCGTTTTAATTTGTGACTGCTGCTGAGCGAATATTATTGGCAGGTAAGGGCTTTTCAGACACAATATCAAAGAAACGTCGTCAAAAGCGCCAGATAGAAAATTTTATAACCTAGGGTGGAAAACATAACCTAAAAGAAAGACTGAGAAGTCGTGCGTTTAGTTGCTCGCTTTTTATTCAATACTTTTTATTTTTTTGAGCTAAAATCAAATAAAAAATAATTTTTTCACTCAATTAATCCCTTTCAAGCCAAAATAGTGTATAAAAAGTAACATTCTTTTAATCAAAGATCTTTAAATCGCTTTCGAAATATTTTCATGGTGAAGAAACGTAACGCATATATTTAGTTCACTTTAATCATTCATGAAACCCATCAATCGTATTCAACCCAACTGATAGTTACATGCTACCGTTTTGTTCAACACGATTACGACTCAATGGGAATCATGATACCGATTCAAATCGTTAACGATTGAGTTTCAATTCTAGCGCTGCTGCTCATGAGCTTTGTGTGCGGTTTTAGCGCGCTAATAGTCGGTTCAAAACTTGCTCGTATTCACTCGTTTAAGTGACGTGACGTCATCAGTGACGTCACTTTAGCGCGCTATCATTCACTACGGATTGTTTCTTGAAATCAACGCACACATCACATTCACTGAATATAGTCGGTTTATTTCTATATGCGTGCATTCGTCGAATATCATCGAATACAGTTTTAAACCAGACTAGAGCGCGCTTATGTCAATGTCACTGAGAAAAATTAAAAGTTTGATTTTGTTTTGCGTTTTAAGAAATTATTGAGAGATAATGATTATTCGATAAGATAATTTAATCTAAAACCCCAAAAAAAGTTAAAAAAAATCTCTCGAAAACGAGATTGATGACAAATGTCTTATGAATTTGACGTTTCGCACACGCTGCACTACCTCATTTTCGTATGCAATGATAGCGCGCTAAAGTGACGTCACTGATGACGTCACGTCGCTTAAACGAGTGAATACGAGCAAGTTTTGAACCGACTATTAGCGCGCTAAAACCGCACACAAAGCTCATGAGCAGGTTTTAATCCGTACTGATTGCATACGAAAATGAGGTAGTGCAGCGTGTGCGAAACGTCAAATTCATAAGACATTTGTCATCAATCTCGTTTTCGAGAGATTTTATTCAACTTTTTTTGGGGTTTTAGATTAAATTATCTTATCGAATAATCATTATCTCTCAATAATTTCTTAAAACGCAAAACAAAATCAAACTTTTAATTTTTCTCAGTGACATTGACATAAGCGTGCTCTAGTCTGGTTTAAAACTGTATTCGATGATATTCGACGAATGCACGCATATAGAAATAAACCGACTATATTCAGTGAATGTGATGTGTGCGTTGATTTCAAGAAACAATCCGTAGTGTTCGTCTGACTGACATCTGTCAAACAACTGTCATTTCATTTCTCAAGTTGTCACGTCAACGAGTGAACGCGAAAAAATCTAAACATTGTGTTATTTTTCATTATATTTCGACTAATAGTGCATAAATTCACCATAATATAATGGCTTCAATACCTTTGATGTACGCTCAGGAGGACTGCGAACTGGGAGGAAAGGAATCCATTGAGGTAAAATGATACTTTTGTTATGTATTTTTTTTCTCAATTATTCATTGCAATTACCATATGAATCGAAAGTGGAGAATGGCCATTTAGTCACGACACGACCTTGAGTATAAAATACAGATGTTCTTTACTTGTTTTGAATTTACAAAAACGAAAGGTTTATTCTCATAATACCTGAATTCATCTGTATAACAACACCATATTACTTTACGATTATGATGTCAAAAAGCATACTCAGTTGATAAAGAAAGACACAATCTACATTTCAGATAAGCATTCCATGAAATCTACCTTTATTCTTATCTAAACTTAAATATTTACATAATTTAACTACTATAAAATTATTTAATTAGTAAATAGAAATAAAAGGCTGGGTGACTTTAAAAGTAATCATTAATAGAAAATTAAAACACATTTATTTACCTATCAAAATTTTTGGTGATAAGCAAACCACCATCTAAGACAAGCCCGTTGGTGTGGTTGGTAGAAAGCCTATCTCTCAAGCCGTGGGCTGTGGGTTTGATCCCCGCCCAGGGCAAACATTTGTGTGATGAACACAAGTGTTTGTTCTGTGTCTGGGTGTTATTTTTCTATTTATATGTATGTATATCAGTCTCTGATACCCATAGTACAGGCTTTGCCTAGTTTGGGATCAGAACACCTTGTGTGAAGAAAAAAAAAACATACAATGTAAGTTAAATTGTCATTTTCACAGGAGGAGTTAACATAGTACCTATGATTCATTTTTTTCATTTATTCCAATGCTTACCAATCTTTTTTGCAGCCATGACACTAAAACCAGAGTACTATTTTACAGAAACAATAACACTGTTTTACAAACTTGTCTTTTCTGACATCTTTATAGCCGATTGCTTTTGTGCGGTGACCAACCTCTGGGACCCATTCAGTGGCAAATTTTTTCCCGTCTATCAAGGTGCATGTGGTCCGCATCTACATGTCTACATCTATTACTCAACCAATATAAAGTCCTCTAAATAAACTAAAAATACATTATATTATATCTATTACAGGATGATTTTGCATACCGCAACAATGTGATGAATGCAGGTAAAGAAATCCGGTTGGCTTTCATCCGTAAGGTGTACGGACTGCTTGCAATCCAACTGCTGGCTACAGTAACCATTGCAGGAGTCTTCCTGCTGTGTAAACCGGTTCAAGGATTCATTCATGAGAAGTAAGAAGCAGTACAGTTTTAATTACTTTAATATCTAATAGTAAAAAAGGTCTTGACCAATGCATAACATTGAAGCTCTCAAACTCAACTAAATATATATTAACAATGAGTAGCTATTGGAGTTAATTCCTGTGTAGCTGCAAAATTTTACCCTAAAATTTGACAGATCGAAAAGTGTTATTGCTCTTTTTAGTGTTACAGAAGATAACAAAGACAGCATCATTTATAGATATATTAAAATTTGGCCTTTTTAGCAGCCATGCAGGAATCAACCCTGATATTGGTGCAATTTTTATTTTCAGGTTTAATTACCTCCTTTTGTCAACTGAAATTTCAATTTTTATGTTGGAGCTCACAGTACTTTATCTACTTAGTTTATTATTATATCTGTTTTATTTGTTATTAAATAAGATATTATAGTCTTCTTAGTGTGTTGAACAAATTTAAACCAAGTATAGTCCATTTCAAACTTTGCAAGGCACCTTGCATTTTATTTGCCTTAAAAAGTACCAAGTCCTCTTAATATTTCCTTAATTTTATATTATTCTGCCATTTAGCCTTCACTATCCTCATTGGAAATGAGCCTTGAGAGTATCATTCTAAAAATTTTCCTGTAGAACATTCTTCTTGCATGTTGTTGATTTTAAGTTAAAAGTTGCTTTATTTTATTTATTGGGATTGGAGTACAACTTATATTTAAATGGCAATCGGCCATCTTCAATTTTAGCCAAAGTCTTATTGACAATACCACAGTTTATAAACATTGGTACAAGTACACAGTTTATAAACACTAGTAACAAAATGTAAGCTAAAATAATATGGAGATGGTACTACTTAAACTAAATAGACAACAATTTTTTTTTAAGAGAAACTAAACCATTTATTTACTGACATGAAAGGACAACCAAAAATACTGGATCTAATGTAAGGCCACTGTAAAAAGTCCGTTTTTACAGTGGCCTTAACATCAACACACTGGGTTCTTTTTCTTTGATCATCATAATTTTAAATAGGTACATTTGACAGCTGTCACAAAGGGCCTATTGTGATGGCCTTACTTAAGATGTCTATGTATCCATGTTTTTAAGAAACATAGGTACAGTAGCACATTAATATAGTTAACTTTTTCGCCATTAACTGTCAGTATATCTAAGAAAAAATCATTTAGGTCTAGCCTCCGTGTAAAAATCTAGTCATCATTTTGGTACTTTTTATCCTTTCAGTGACTGGATGATTATGCTAGCATTCGTCCTAAGTCTGGTGACACTGTTTGCATTGATTGCTAAGAGGCGAGACCATCCTGCTAATTTGTACCTTTTGGCTGGATTTGTAAGTATTCATTAAATTTTTTTATTAATATTATTTTGTTATAAGTGAGCGAACAGGCAGGTGGGCCACCTGATGGTAAGTGGTCACCACCGCCCGTAGCACCATCTGTCTGAATAGTGACATACTATGACACTAATAACACAACAAAGCGCATTTCCTTCCCTGAGAACTAAGATGGTATGTAACTAATACTGGCAGGAGTAAGGTGCTGAATATTTCCGGTCTTAATTTAAAAAATTGCTGGAGTTGTTAATTTATTTTTCACATGTTTCAAAGCAAGGCACTCGCGCCTAATAACAAATATTGCTGGGTCTTACTGCCGAACTCATAGACGCCACTCAATCTTACGTACTCGTATTAAGCCTCATGCTGTATTTTCTATTTCATTGATAAAGAAAGTTACAGCACAAGTCTTAATATTTTTTCTTTTTTTCCCTTTGATAATCTGACCGTATGGTAGCGGCAAAGAATAGTACCAACCCCTCTCTACCCATCGGTGTCGTAAGAGACGACTAAGACTTGAAGACGAGCAGCAGCATCTTTTTGTGCATTTTACCATCCTGCAGTCACCAAAATCAGGGATCGCCAGCAGCAACGCTTACAAGCGTGGTGACTATGGTAAATCCCCCTCCATAGTAACACGCGCTTTTGCTGGAGTTCTGGAGGGAGCTCCCTGTCCTGCAGTAGACTTTTCTTATGATTATATGATAATCTGCTAGTCAGCCATAAGCAGATGGTCTGGTACTTTCAGAAACATAGATGAGGGTGACACTCCACTGAGCATCATCATCTTGACTTAGTAGTGAATGATTAACTTTAAGTGACCAAAATCGAGAAAGGGATGCTGAGATGGTTTGGTCATGTAGAGAGGATGAATGAACGAAGACTGACGAAAGAGATCTACCAGGCGAGAGTGAATGGAAACGTTGGAAGGGGAAGGCCTAGGCGAACGTACCAGGACCAAATTCAGGACATTCTGAATAAAGGCCAGGTTAAAAGTACCCTAAACTGACGAGCATGTATGAAAGGATTGATGAAAGTACAGGAAGCAAGGGAAGTATGTCAAGATCGTAGCAGGTGGAGGACTGTGGTCTCTGCCTACCCCGACGGGAAAGAGGCGTGATGTTATGTATGTATGTATGTATGTAACTTTAAGTGACATCTCTAATTGCGGCAGTTTAACACCTTTTTGTGAAAATTATAGTCTTTAAATAGAAGAACCTTTGAAAACACTTCCCATTAAAAAACACCAAACATGCAGCATCTTTGTATGGAATACAAAATTTATATCTATTAGGAAAAGTTGTAGTGCACCATAAAAAGGTTTTACCGAGGACCCTGTATATTTGATTGTTCTCTCTTAATAGAATGCGATTGCAAATATTATGATATTCTGTTATTAAATTAAACACTTGCATCTAATGAGTAATGAATACAAACACTAAGACTATAAATAGGTAGCTTGACTCAAGACAACAGTAATGAAATTGAACACAGACACAGATAGAAACTTCTAGAAAATGTAGTATGTATGGCTGACACAATATGAGAAACAGCTGTGTAAAAAAACAGTTTGCATAGAGAACTATGGAGATTTCCATATAAGATATCATAAATCATCATATCATCCCATAAAATGTCCACTGCAGGGCAGGGAAGTACCAATTTCCTTTGAATTTCTATAAGTGGAACAAAGTATATTAAGTATGTTTAAAAAAAATCAGAAATGAAAATTTAATACATTTTAGTTGTTCAACCCTACTTACTCAATTAATTTAATAAAAAATAAAATAATAAAAAAAAATTGTTCTACTTTTTATTTTCTTTTATTTTGTAAACACGCTTAAAGTACTTTGTTTCACATAAAGAACATGTGGTTTAAAGGAAATCGGTACTTTTCCTAACACCCTGTATAAGATATAAAAAATTTGAAATACTAACCACTACAGTCAAAATAATGTAGCTTGATTAGAATGACAGAAGTGTGAGAGCAGGACCGAGCGATGCTCTACATATTGGAGCGACAGAGACAAGTATCGATCCGACCTGCTCTCCCGCATAGGTTTTTCTGCTGTCATTCTATTCAAAGCTGTATTAGGGGGCACGGCAGTGCCCCCACCAAGTCGAGAAAAAAAAAAGCGGCACGGCAGTACCATCCTTTTCTCGAAGCAGTTCAGGCCATTTTCGACCCCCCTATAACTTCGTTATGGATAAAACTAGAAGCCTGAATTTTCAGTAACCAAGCAGGCATTGTATAAACACGGTATATTTCAAATTTCATGCAATTTGTACCCGTGGTTTAAGAGTTATAACTACCCAAAGTTTCTTAATTCTGTCACTGACTGACCGATCATCAAAACTCTAAGGCACTTCTAGCAGACATAGAAGCTTCAAATTTAGAATAGGGTTATTGTTTACTGGTATTAATCAAGGAAAAACTATAATATTTTTAAATTTTCGTTCAGTCTTCTAGTTTCACCAACTACAAAAATAACTTTGTATTCCCATATAAATATATAAGATTACAAAGTTACATTTGCAGTAAATAAAGTTCTGGCCATTTTCGACCTTCGTTATGGATAATACTAGAACCCTGAATTTTCAGTAACCAAGCAGGCATTGTATAAACACGGTATATTTTAAATTTCATGCAATTTGTACCAGTAGTTTAAGAATTATAACTACTCAAAGTTTTCTAATTTTGTCACTGACTGACTGACCGATCATCAAAACTCTAAGGCACTTCTAGCAGACATAGAAGCTTCAAATTTAGAATAGGGTTATTGTTTACTGGTATAAATCAAGGAAAAACTATAATATTTTTAAATTTTCGTCCTGTTTTCTAGTTTCACCAACTACATAAATAACTTTGTATTCCCTTATAAATATATAGGATAACAAAGTTACATTTGCAGTAAATAAAGCAGTGTACCTGAATATGTATCATCATCATCATATCAGCCGAAAGACGTCCACTGCTGGACATAGGCCTCCCCTAAAGAACTCCATGACGACCGGTCCTGCGCTGCTCGCATCCAGCGGCTTCCCGCGACCTTGACCAGATCGTCGGTCATATGTATAATATAATGGAATTATAGGTGTAGATAGGTACCTAGATATAATTATGTTCAAAAGTAACTTGTTAAATGGTCAACGGAATGAAAAAGCAAGAATGGGACATGTCTTATGAAGTTGTACCAAAATCCCGCAATGTACCTATTAAGTAGACTAAATTATCCTAAATTTCCATGAAAGAAAGAACACTTATAACCATAACCGCGGCCGTCACGGTAAGGCAGCCACTTTCTTCCAGGCAACCTTTGGGTTTTACTGCGATATCGCAGGCATACACACAAACCTCGTTTTATTTAACTTACGAAAATTGTGTCAGTTAGTATGGGTATAAAAATGTCAATAAATTCAAGTTAATGCGTTGTTTGCCCGTGCAGGCAAAGAATAGTACAAACCCATCTCTACCCATGGGTGTCGTAAGACACAACTAAAGGTTAATGAACCTAAGGATAGGCAGCAGCATTCTTCTGTGTATCGTATTATCATATCATCTTACATTCTGCGGTCACCAGCAACCGCGGTCCATGGTGCCAGCCGTAAGAAGCGTGGTGACTATGGTACTTCCCCTTTACATTGTTTCAGCAAAAGCTGGAATTTTGAATCGAGTTCCCTGTCCTGTAGTGGACGTTTCATGGGATGTTATGATGAATCCTTTGTTAAGCTTGATGTTACAATAAATTTTCTGTTTGGTACATTGACAGTATTTATAGTGAATGAGAGAGATAACAATTTTGATAAGGATTAACTTTAACAGAACTTTAACTTTGTCAGAAGAAGCATGAAAGTAGAATTAATGCAGTGGAAATGAGAGCGCTAAGAAGTATGATTGGTGTTAAATTGAGTGACAGGATTAGAAATAGTGTGATAAGAGAACGGTGTGGCGTAAAAGAAGACGTAGTGACCAAAATCGAGAAAGGGATGCTGAGATGGTTTGGTCATGTGGAGAGGATGAATGAACGAAGATTGACAAAAGAGATCTACCAGGCGAGAGTGAATGGAAACGTTGGAAGGGGAAGGCCTAGGCGAACGTACCAGGACCAAATTCAGGACGTTCTGAATAAAGGCCAGGTTAAAAGTACCCTAAAACGACGAGCATGTATGAAAGGATTGATGAAAGTACAGGAAGCAAGGGAAGTATGTCAAGATCGTAGCAGGTGGAGGACTGTGGTCTCTGCCTACCCCGACGGGAAAGAGGCGTGATGTTATGTATGTATGTATTAACTTTAACAGATGTTTGACGAGTGCGGCCCTAAATACTCGGAATAATGACCTCCTTGCTTCGCTCGGTCTAAATTGTAAATATTACTAACTAATGACAAAAGAGAAATATTATAAAATAAAGAAAACGGCGCGCGCAGAGGTGAATGTTCCCGAATAAGTGACAGCCGCGCTCATAGGCGCGAGTTGGGCGCGAGCGTCCTCTTGCTGTTCGGATGTGCCTAGAAATCTTACCTATAACTTTGCGATTTTCGTTCATACTTTCAATGGCTATATAAGTTTGATGACTGAAAGGCTTACTCATTGGTTTACTGATTGTTTGGGTAATTTTAAAATATATTAGTACGTTTTAAATACTAGTAGTAGTAGTCTTGTAGGTTTCGGGGATCTCTTACAGCTTCCGCCGGTAAGAGAAAAATCACCTTTTGAAAAACTATCAACTGCTGAAACTAACAAGTTGTTAGGTTCCCTCAGTATGCCGAATCTGTGGATTGAACTGTTCATATACGATGAACTTACAATTAACATGCGACAGGTCAATGATTCTGACTTTGTTGAAATGTTAAATAGAATAAGATTAGGTATGACTACACAAAAAGACCGCCACCTACTGTCGGCTAGATTAATAACTCTCAAATGAAAATAGATTAATTGAAATAATTGAACACCTCTCGAAACTTCCTGATGATACCGTTTGCTTATTACCAACAAAAAACATGTGTCAACAATTAAATACTGCAATGCTTAGATCTCTCCCACATCCTGAAATAAAACTTACAGCTGTAGATAGATTGCCCCAGATACCTAACAAAAAGAGCTCGTGAATGCATAAAAATATATGACGACGATGCTTCTATGACTGCGGGCCTGGAAGAGAATATAATTATAAAAATAGGATCAAAAGTCATGTTAAGGAGAAATATTGACGTGAGTCTTGATTTAGTTAATGGTTCTATCGGTATAGTGCAAAGATAGATTATTATTATTAAAAGATTTTTGATATTGATATGGTCACTATAAGATGTTGTTAGGTTAGCTAATTACGTAATAACTTAAGACAGAAGGATTCTTAAGTAGGGACTGAATAAATTAACGGACTTGGTATTACATGGATCTCTCAACTTTTTACGGTAGAAGAACTGAGTTGCGAGACTTGGTTTTTAGGGTTCCGATACCAAAATGGTAAAAAAAAGGAACCCTTATGGTGCCGCTCTGTCTGTCTGTCTGTCTGTCCGTCTGTCTGTCACACCTCTATATCTCAGCAACCACTTACGCTATCGAGCTGAAATTTGGAATAGTTTTAGAATATAGTTGCCCAACTTAATTGCACATGAAAATTTTTTGAAAAAAGTATGATTATTAATGTAAAGGGGGCCAAATTTCAAATTGTCGCTACTAGGTCGAGTGGGGTATCATATGAAAGGGCTTTACTTGTACATTTTAAAATATATTTTTGTATTTTTTTAAGTTTCTTAGTTTTCAAGTTATGATGAAAAATGTCAAAAAAAATACCATTCCCCCCCCCCTTATCTCCGAAGTTTGAGTAAGGGAAAATCTGAATTAATTACAGTTGACAGAGGTTTATGTAAACTTTACAGCAAAAATAAAACGATCTTTCTAAGTTGCACAGTTTTTCAGAAATCTGCAAAAAACCTTTACAAACAAATTTAGTTTTGCGGTCCTGAAAATGGACTTTATTGCTTCCAAAAATACTATAGGTATATCGGAACCCTTGGCGCGCGAGTCCGACTCGCACTTGACCGGTTTTTTTACAAGTTATGTTTTTGATGGCTTATTTTGACTGTAAGTGTAGTTTTTTCATGTGACGAATTTATTGTATTGGTAGAAGTTCAAACGATAGACAGAAATGATGACGTCGCGTCATACAATACAATATTGACAAGCCCGTTGGTGTGGTTGGTAGTGAGCCTGCCTCACACGCCGTGGGCCGCGGGTTCGATCCCCGCCCTGGGCAAACATTTGTGTGATGAACACAAGTGTTTGTTCTGTGTCTGGGTGTTATTTATCTATTTATGTATGTATATCAGTCTCTGGTACCCATAGTACAGGCTTTGCCTGGTTTGGGATCAGATGAACTTGTGTGAAATGTCCCCCAATATTAAATACAATACAAATATACTTTATTGCACACCAAGAAATACAAGGAATAGTTACAGAAAAGTAAAGATAAAGAACAGAGTAGTACAAGAGGCGGCCTTATTGCTAAAGTAGCAATCTCTACCAGGCAACCTTTGGGTGTCGAAATGGGCGTAGAGTGGTCATAGTTCATCACTATAAATATTGGGGGATTAAATATGTAAGCCTGTACTATTTATTTATCAAGGATCCAGCCAACCAGGTTTTTTTTTATTTCAGACCATCGTCCAAGCCTACACCGTAGGCACGGTGGTGTCTTACTACAACACGTTTGTAGTGCTACAAGCGCTGGCGTTAACATTCGCCGTGGTAGCTTCGCTCACTGTCTACACTCTCAACACCAAGCGTGATTTCTCTTTCGTCGGCTATGGGTGAGTTGTACAGGATTTTTCTACCTTCGATCGTACACACAACCGCACATCAGTAGAAACACTTTTGGACCTTATGGCGTGGTAATAGAGTTGAAAAAGTTTCTACCAAAGAAATTGCGAAGCAAGGAGGTTTTTGTTCTGAGGTTTCTACCGACAAGCGGTTGACCGTACGCTACCCTTTATAGGCCAGCCGTCGCATATGAGACCACTAAAAAGTTTGCAAAATGGACTTAATTGTTAATTTTACAATGTACTGACTTCTGAGCTTTTATGGTTCTATTGTGTGCTCACAACCTCTAAAATTGTAAATAGAGTTCAATTTCCAAACTCTTTACGTGGGTGTCTGCCTTTAAAGGGTTAAAACCGCACTGTAAAAATAGGCTGTGACTGTGTGTTTGATTGAAGGGTTTTTGACTAAATTATTCTTGAAACTAATTGCAAAAACTTTTGTTTAAAAAATTTGAAATGCGTTATTTGTGTTAGGGACTTCAGTTTTTCATACTATGCAACAAACATGACGACGACAATTAGACTATTCTTCTTCTTCTTTAATTTAAGAGCTTGGCTCTTGTCGATGGAGTAACTATTCTATGACTTTTTAAATTCACAAAAAATGTACTACCCAGTTTTGGAGTAAATAAGTAATAAATCATTATTGTTTTAGACACTACATAGTAAAAGTTGGACTTTGTACTGTTCATATTTTCATAGCTAGCAAGCTTGACTTATTTCGTTTTGTTTTGTACCGTCAACCGCACGTCAGTGGAAACATTTGCAATTCTATTACCATGTCATTAAGTCCAAAGTGTTTCTACTGACGTGCTGTTGAGTGTACTTAACACAGAAACTTTTTTTTTCATTATTTCGGTCTTATAGGACAGTTACGCACGGTCGAAACAAAACCAGTATAAGCTGAACCAGCGCTACGAAACAAACGCGCTAAACCAGAGACCTGCCCAAGGTCAGTACTTCCACTGACGTGCGACAGTGTGTACAAGTGTAGGCACTTAACTCCGATGGTGACGGTTATTTGCTGCGCAATTTTTGTTTTTGCTTTCAGTTCTCAATTTTTAATTAATAATTGTTTATATATATTTGTAATCGGTTTCTCGAAAACGGCTGTAACTATTTCGACGAAACTTACCATATGGGGTTTTCGGGGGCAAAAAATCGATCTAGCTAGGTCTCATGTCTGGGAAAATTTGTTTTCCCCGTGTTTTCAAAGTACCGCGTTTTAGGCAAAAACTTACAGCGCCATCTGTTAGCGGGTACGATAGCTTGCTCACCCGATGATATTTAATGTTGAGGCGGCTATTATAGAGCGAAGCTCGGTCGCCCAGGTACTGCATAGTAATTCCTGCTGTCATACAAAAGTCTACGAAATGATACTGGCCACTTGCGCTTTTCTGAAATAAGGCCACTGTGAGCGGACTGACTCTGGGCGGCGTATCGGTCGCTCACAATCAATCGTCGGTCGGTCATCGGTCAATTCGTTCCGTCGGCGTAGTGAGCTGACTGAGCCGCCGACCGGGAGCATAGTTCGCGGCGACTCAGCTGCTCACTGAATGAATCCGCAAGCGTAACGCCGCAAACTGCGTACAAGTACGCGCTGAATGGACACTCCGATTAAAATATATAGGAAGGTGTACTGGAGGCAGACAGTGAGCGGCTCACTGTGAGCCTAGTGGCACACTGTCCCTTACAAACTGTATTATTTGGACTGTATAAATGTTAATCTGTTCATTCCAGGCTCGTGGCCGGTCTGTCGGTCCTCATCGTTGGCGGCCTGCTACAAATCTTCATCCAGAGCTCAGCGTTCGAAGTGGCCTTGTCCTTCGTCGGAGCCATCTTATTCGCCTTCTTCCTCATTTTCGATACCCAACAGATGATGACTGTCTTATCTCCCGAGGAGTACATTCTTGCTACCATCAATCTTTACATGGATATCATCAATTTGTTCCTGTACATTCTCCGTATTCTCAATGAAATGAACAGAAATTAAAAGTTTGTATGTTATGATTTTACAGTATCTGCCGTGACGTGATATTTGCATTGGTTTCGCTCTCGAAGCCCATTGATTCTAATAAAATAACCCATAGATTCTAAAAAAACAAGCAACTTTCCCGAAAAAAAAAAGAAATTTCGACTTCGTACTACAGTGGTCACGTGATCGACTTATTTTGTATGCGAAGTCGAACTTTTTTTTATTTATTTTTCGGTAAAGTTGCTTGTTTTCATGCAGAACTAATGGCGTTCGGGGGCAAAACCAATGTAAATTCACATTCTATAAAGGTGTAGATATAATAGGTTTTATTCAAGGTGACTGGTATTTTCATATGTCATGAAAACTCTCACCTCTTTGGAAACTGGCAACACTAAGTGAGTGGCATTTAGTGACGTATGACATAGGGCTCCCCTGGACTAATTATGCTCCTTTTGGAGCACTTATAACATATCTACACATTTATACACCTCTTACATTATAGTTTATATAAATATCCCATTCAGCGAGACACTGACTGGATATCTCTGTCCAGTACAGTTGTGCAGAATAACTTTGGCTCTGACGGTTATTTTCTGCGCATGGGTGTCAGGCGGAGAGTCAATGAACGATTCGCTCGCTTCACCTGGGTGTCTACTCTCAAAGTCCGATATATCGAAACGATACTACTCGAAACATGCAAATGCAAAACTTCGTCCCTTGACAATAGAGTAGAATATTGGTTGGATGCAGTTTAAAAATTCATCCAACCAATATTCCACTCTATTGTTAAGAGACGAAGTTTTGCATTTGCATGTTTCGAGTAGTATCGTTTCGATATAACGGACTTTGAGAGTAGACACCCTGTCGCGCTCACCCCCGCGACTCATTTTTTTGACTTCTACGCATTAACAGTCACAGCCAGAGTTATTTTGTACCACGGATACATTTTTAGTTAATCCTGTTCTTTTTCTGCTTATTCCCTCACATGTTTTATCCCTTTCAAATGAAAGAGTTTTGTTGCTTTGTTTATATACCACTAAAAACAAAATAAGGACCAGGAGGCTTTTTTGATTAAAAGTAATGCATACTTTTATGTACGTTTTATTCAGCTTATTCTATTGTTTACAATTTGAACTACGAGTAATAAATGTTTCAAATAATGCTCAGTGGCAATTTTTATCGAACTTTAATTGAAAAATTACAATTAATGACATATCAAAGAAACCTGCTGGCCCTTATTTTGTTTTGAGTAGTATACGACGCACAAAGTAACTCTGGCCCTGTCATTGATGCGCAGAAGTCAAAATTGGGCCAGTTTTTACTTCTGCGCATCAATGACAGGGCCAGAGTTATTTTGTGCGTCGTATATCTGTTCCTTCCCTTTTACTCTTGTCGTAATCTATGGCTTGAAACATGAACCCTTTCATTATGGGAGATTATGACATTTGGATTTTACACCTGTATAGGACCTATATTATAGGTAGTATTTTATTTACTGTTTGTTGAACCCTCTACATGCTTCACTTCTGCATGAGGCAAAACTCTTTTTATAACTATCTTATTATTTATATACAAACTATTGATGATGCAAATCACCCTTTTATAGGATTATCGTCCTTTTTTAGTCCTTGTATAGTTTCTCTAGTCAGTACTAAAATTCAAATTAAAAGCAAAATATTTGCGTCACTGTGGCGGACGCCATTTCTAGCGGCTAGCGACAAGATGGCGCTTTTTGCGTATGTGGCTTGTGTTGTTATAAGTGCTATGTCTGTCCTACTGAGAGACACAGAGTTTTACTGCCGGTTGCAGAAAGCATCTTTAAAGGTAAAGCTCCTCTTTCTGTATTGATGACAAAGAAAGTGACGGTAATATGTATGTCAAAGGCATATTGTCAGGAGCCGTTAAATTATAATTTAACTAGTTAAATTGTAATTTTACGGGTAAATTGTAAATAAATAAATTATAAAGCAACTTAATCGAATCCAACCTAACGTAATATAACCTTACCGAAAATACTAGGCCGTGTATTTACAAAAATAGGCCTCGTGAAATTATAATCTACCTAGTTAAATTGTAAGAAATGGAGCCGAAGACAATTTATCTGCCACATATACCTATAACAAAGTTTAAGCTAAAAAAGGATTTGTGCAGCTACCTGTAAGAGAGAGGGACAGAGATAGCCCAATTCCAACTCGTCTCGCTGAACGGGGCGTACTTTAAACAACAGTGGTGTTTTATTTGTTTGGTTTTTGTAAGTGTATTTAGAGTCAAATACACTAGACCGTAAGGGCACTGCATGTTATCCTACGTCATCTAGTACACGAAATTTGCAACTTTGTAGCGATAGTAGTGGCCTAATAGGTCCACAAAACGTTGGTCTGCCAATCCGAAACCTGGCAGGTTTTGTACAGTTGGAGAGAAAAGTGGTTAAATGACAGATTACACGAATGAAATCTATTCGTAGAAATAGAAGGTACCTATACAAGTAAAATACAACAGGTCTGCCTTGCATCCTCTCGGCAGTTTCGCTAGTCGGACCACAAATGTGGTCAGATGTGATTGGACCACAAATTTGGTCGGACTGGCGAAACTGCCAAGAGGATGCAAGGCAGACCTGTTGTTTTTTACTTATATAGGTACCTTCTATTTCTACGAATATATTTCATTCGTGTAATCTGTCATTTAACCACTTTTCTCTCCAACTGTACAAAACCTGCCAGGTTTCGGATTGGCAGACCAACGTTTTGTGGACCTACTTGGCTACTACTATCGCTACAAAGTTGCAAATTTCGTAGTACTTAATTTCGTACTAGATGACGTAGGATAACATGCAGTGCCCTTAAAGTCTACACACAGTTTTGACCCGCTACCATGATCGCATAGTATCGGCACTCAAACGACACATCCGAAGTTTCAAAGTTTCAAATTGACTTCGACCTACACAGCGTTTAACGAAAAGATGTGATAATACTTAAGGGCGTGAATCTGCTCATGAAACTGAACAACTTTCCCCAAGGAACAAAGTTCATAGAACAAAATTAAATTTTGACCTCCCAGAAACTGCATCAGCTGATAGCTTGAATGGGAGGTCTGGTTTTTCGTATTTCGACCTATGTTCCTTGGAAAATTTGTTCAGTTTCAAGGGCCGATTCACACCCTTCAGGGTTGGTATTCCGAAGTTTTATCGGAGGTCCGATATTATCGAATTGACAACAACAGTTACGTTCGGAAATTTACTTTGTATGGGAATTTCCTTGTCAAAGGCCGAACCATAGACTAATTATCGGCGCGATATTATCGTAGTTTTAACTTCGGAATACGGCAGCTGTATTATCACACTCTTTCCGTTCACATTGTAGACAATAGTTACGACATAAAGTTTATAGCAGAGGAATGATTTTCCACCAAAGCTAAGCTGTGAGATTCCAACCAATGAGATTGCTCCATTTGACAAGCTATAAAAATGGAGCAACCCTATTGGCTGTAATTTTCCCAGCTTAGCTCTCTCGCACAGCACCACCACCCAAAAACGGTTGTTAGAAAACTACCCTAAGGGTTTTTACTGTTAGTTAAATGCTAGCACTTTGTTTGTCTCGTGTTGCACTAGTGTGTATAGCATGCAGATTTGATAACACAGATTAGAAATAAGTCTAGACAACGCAAACTCCGCCGTTTGTATGAAACGAAGCGTGTCACAGTTCTCGGTGATATGACAAGCCCATGACAACCAAACTAAGCGTTTTGAGCTTAGTTTGGGCCACGGGTTTGGGCACGCAAAGTAGGTACACTTGAGTCATCTAGACTTATTTCTGATCTGTGGTTAAAACCACTGTGGAATCGGTAGTACTTAGTTACTTACATTCAGTTGTAAAAACTTCTTTAAAGTTAAAATTCTTTTAATTTCCTGGCAAGTGCCAATAAGGACGAATTTAGATCATTTTTTCAACGTTTTCATTATAAGTCAGAAATATGTCATATTTCATATTACTACAATCATAATAACTGAGAAATTATGACCCCCTAAACCGAAATTGTCAGCAATAGATATAAGGAATCTTTAACTGTAAAGAAACATTCTGCAACTAGCCTTAGTATTAATACAGTATAAAATACTGTCAGCATTATAATTATTAATGTCTACTATGAGATCGTCAATCATTCCATCTAATTAAAGTTGCGTTGAGGAAATTTGACTGAGAATAATTTTCTAAAGTGTCTGAAACTTTGTATAAGTTCTATCATACTAGGCTGTGAGAACGAAATAATATATTTTTATTGTTATGTAAATATTTAGAACCTGGCACAATAATTCAACCCGTTTTTTGACAGATCCAAATACTTTTTTGCAAATCCTTTCCGACCTATGTACTATTGCGGACTTTGATGCCTGTCCGGTAAAAAAAAATCTTCTGATTTCTGTGTAAAGGTCCAAAATACAGTAGTATAGTTTGTCACCTTGGCGAGGCTGACGAGTGCTTATTGAATTATATCTGTTAATACCTTAGATTATGAATAACGGCAGCTTACTGGTTAATACGGTTAACCCACAGAGCTCTGAAGCGCATGCGTCTTGCTCTACATCTAGAGACGAATTCTTTATGTCATTCACAAATCAGTGTCACCATTTACTAAAACTAACACGTTTTCCGCACCCACACTACTAGCGTCATTTGAGTGCAATAAACATAGTACTATTATTGCGAGAGAGTAAGATGCACAAAACCAGTGACAGCGTCTCTATGGCAACGAATGTGTTTATGATGTGCATTCAAAATAAGCGCCTACAAAAATTGGATAGTTTAACTCTTCAATAATGAACCATATTTTTTTACTATATTCGCTTCTATGGGGGGGTGCGCGCGCAGGCGAAGTGGCCCTATCGTTGTTCTGTGGGTTAACCATATTAATTATACGTTCCCTGGTTTTAATTATTAAAACCTCGAAAATCACCGGTCAGAAAGCGACTTTGTTAAGGCGGAAAATAATTAAAAATTGCGAATCCTTTTACACTATTACAAGAAAAAAATGACTTTCGCAACAGTTTAGTAGACTACATTCCTTGTAACTTTAGTTTCTTTAGACAATCAAAAGAGCTATTGAATTATTTTATGTATTTTATTAACAAATTGATGATATTTTGCAGGACACAATTTTTTTGATTAATTTATCTATCAACGTTTTAGACTTAAGGAAAAATATCGTGTATTAATTTCAATGTTTTAGCACAAAATTGTGAAAATACTTGTCCTGTTGTTAGAAAGGTGAAGTTATAGATATTAAAATGTTTTAACTAAATCTTGTGTATCTATCCCTGCCTACTCTATTATACAAACAATATTTGTACGAGTATGTATCACAGATCCGTTCCTTCCCTTCGACACCACCAGGGGTGTCGTGGGGAATCACTATTCCCTTCGACACCACCGCCTAATAGAGATGACCTACCGAGTATTAATCAAATCAAAACCCAACTAAATAAATTTTTCGCCCCCAGTGTTCACGGTACGGGTTTCGTCGAAATCGTTAAGAGCCGTTTTCGAGAAACTGATTATATAAGGTCCTAATGAAATAGGGAACATAATTTTAGTATGTTGCTTTGACCATAAAACTAAATAACTGTCGACATACTTACCACTTACTTCGCTGGCTCAGCGACCCGAAGTGGTACTTTGCCTCCGACATTAAAGTACGCCAAATGTGACCAGACACTTTCAGGTCTTTGGCGACTTTGCAAAGGTCGACATACGAAAGTTAATTTTTGACCTAAGGCAAACCTTGAGGTAAAATTTTTTTTTTCGTATTTCGAACTACGTTACTTTGGGAAAATTGTTCAGTTTCATGGTCAGCAATTCCGGATTTTCAATAAGTTTTGTATTTAGCGAGTCGAGTAATATTTTTTTAACTGATGGGGGCGCTAGTGGACGGCAGGTAGCCCCTTAATAATTTAATAGCGAGCGCTCGATCTTACTCACATCTTAGACTTATAATAAATAAGACAACACGCTTAAGAGGTTTATAATGACATCAGCTGCTCGCACAACCGATGTCGGACCAAAAATTAGTAATTAATGAATGTTCTTGAAATTAATTTTTGTACTGAACACTCTATACACATGCAGAAAACCAGTCGATAGTGCGTTTTAACCTTTTACAGCGCCATCTATCGAGTAAATTTAGATTTAACATTGGCACACAAATTGTATAAAATTATTGTTTTTCCGTTAAAAACAATTTTAAAACAACAACAATTTATGTCCAATACTATTATTATTTTCACCTGTATACACAAGTATTGCTCGTTTAATAGTATAGGACATAAATTATTGTTGTTGTAAAATTGTTTTTAACGGACATTAACCCTAAAAACAATTTTATACAATTTATGTGCGCCAATCTTAAATCTAAAGGTACTCGATAGATGGCGCTGTAAATGGTTAAAACGCACTTTCGACTTGTTTTCTGCATGTGTATAGAGTGTTCAGTACATAAATTCACTTCAAGAACATTCATAGATTATAAATTTTTGGTCCGAAATTGGCTGTGCAAGCAGCTGATGTCATTATAAACCTTCTAGGAATCGACTTTTTATCTGCATGGTATAGGGTGTTCACTGTTCAGTAAAAAGAATTACTCCGTGGACATTGCTTACCCTACCAATTTCTGCAAGCACAACAAACTCAGAGCAGAGCAGTTTTGGATAACATTGCTAAATCGACTATTTCCCAGAGAAATAAAATTCACAATTGCTTGACAGAGATAAAAACTGCTCGCTGCCGGAGCACAGACAGTTGCCTGTTTGACCGTTTTTGGGCTAAATCCAGCATTTTTTTACAATTTATAATTAACTCGAAAAGGGATAATTTGTAAATTGTTAAGACCGAATCACACTTTATTCGTAAATTCATATTCGTATTTGAAATTTTTTTTTAGTTCTTTTTCTTATTAAGAAAAATTATAATTTAGAATTCTTCTGAATAGTAAATTACACCAAAAATATAACTCTTCTGTCTGGTCTCGAGATATTTTTATGTTTTAATTTATTGATAATTTCATTTTCACCTCCAAAGCTCGGAAACATTTGTTTTGTCGGTTAAATTCTGCGGCCAAAAGCGATTTTTGGCCCCTAGCGGGCAAAAGGTTTTTCTGCGGCCAAAAGGTTTTTGAAATTCGAACGTGATGCAGTATGGCAGACCTCCACGCTGCGGTACTGGCTGCTTCCTCGCTTTAGTGAGGTGAAAAATTTTGTGTTTCGCTCGGCAGCAAAGTTATTTTGCGTTTCGTGCCTTGAAACCTTCGCTACGCTCAGGATTCTTCTTTTGAACCACTCGCTTCGCTCGTGGTTCAATTCTAGAATCCTTCGCTTGCTCAGGTTTCAATACAAGGCACTCACGCCAAATAACGCTTTTGCTGCCTTGCATAACAAATAACTATTCTTCCTCTTCCGCGAATATTACAATATCCCAGTCTATCACATTCACGCATGCACGTCCCAGTGTTGAATTATTGCTACAACATGGCATGGCTACCCTTAGAAACTGCTCTCGAATCCGCCGAGTATTAGCCGTTCGGTCTGCTAATTCCAGCGATTTATTGTAATTTTGGTTTGATTCATGTTTTTTTCTATGGGATTTCATTTGCGAATTACGAAATTTCATTGCGTAACGAAAAACGTTCAAAAATACGCCCACACCTCAGCTATACAGGGTGTAAAAGAAAAGTACGATGAGCTTTTTTGAATCACTAACAGATTTAAAATATATATTTAAAAAAACCGGCCAAGTGCGAGTCGGACTCGCGCACTGAGGGTTCCGTACCACCACATAAACATAATAATTATAACAACAACAACATAATTATTGTATTAGTTAAAATTTCAGTAAGTTAATGTGCTAGATTTTTTGAGTCCGACACGCGCTTGACTAAATTTTATTATTTGTTGTTATTTTATAGCCTATGCCTTATAAACATACCAATTTTCAAGTTTGTAAGTGTTCCCGTTTTTAAAAAGAACTAAAACAAAAATCGCCTCAGCAACCATCCAACTTGACCTCTCTCTTATATGAATGTTCTTGAAACGGGAGCTCAACACAATTGGTAACCATTAGTTGTGAGAAAAGTTGTAATATTTAATGATTTCAGACTTTTCCCATTATTTGTACTGTGAGACCTAGCTTCTTGCCAAATTTCATAATTTTAGGTCAACGGGAAGTACCCTGTAGGTTTTTCATTTTTGAATAAATGTATGGAGATGAGGACATAAAATGCCATATCTTTTGATTGCGTCGTTATAAAAAATTTAAATTTTCAGATCTTGTGTGGTTCATGGATCCTAATATATGGTATTAATTTCAACCTGATACCTTTACCCGTTCGTGAGATAAAGGGTCTTGACAGACAGACAGACAGACGGACAACAAAGTGATCCTATAACGGTTCCGTTTTTTTCTTTTGAGGTACGGAACCCTAAAAATACCTTTTTAGGGTTCCGATACCAAAATGGTAAAAAAAAGGAACCCTTATGGTGCCGCTCTGTCTGTCTGTCTGTCCGTCACACCTCTATATCTCAGCAACCACTTATGCTATCAACCTGTAATTTGGAATAGTTTTAGAATATAGTTGCCCAACTTAATTGCACAAGAAAAAATTTTGAAAAAAGTATGATTATTAATATAAAGGGGGCCAAAATAGGGGGGGCCAAATTTCAAATTGTCGCTACTAGGTCGAGTGGGGTATCATATGAAAGGGCTTTACTTGTACATTTTAAAATATATTTTTGTATTTTTTTAAATTTCTTAGTTTTAAAGTTATGATGAAAAATGTCAAGAAAAATACCATTCCCCCCCCCTTATCTCCGAAGTTTGAGTAAGGAAAAATCTGAATTAATTACAGTTGACAGAAGTTTATATAAACTTTACAGCAAAAATAAAACGATCTTTCTAAGTTGCACAGTTTTTCAGAAATCTGCAAAAAACCTTTACAAACTAATTTAGTTTTGCGCTTCTGAAAATGGACTTTATTGCTTCCAAAAATACTATAGGTATATCGGAACCCTCGGCGCGCGAGTCCGACTCGCACTTGACCGGTTTTTTATATAGTTTTATTTTATTTTGGGTGATAATGAAATTTAATGTTCCTTCATTACGCTACAGTAATTTATCGGAATGGATGAGTATTTGCTTAATGAGTTATATCAAAAAACATCTCACTCTGCATCACCAGGTGATCATAGAGAGGTCATTGAACCCTCCGGGCGCTTCAATTCTTCTTGAGCTTAACATTTAAGAATTTTTTTATATATATACAGCGTGTAAGGGACGGTGTATCGAAAACTGAAAGGGCGTGCTCAGTCAACGAAACTGAACAACTTTCCCAAAGAAAAATTTCTGGAATATGAAAAAAAAATTTAACCTTTTCATACAAACTATTCGAGCAGAGTGAGCAATTTATATGGAGAAATCAAAATTTTTTTACATTTCCCAAGAATGTTTCTTTGGGAAAGTTGTTCAGTTTTGTTGGCTGAGCACGCCCTTTCAATTTTCGGTACACCGTCCCTTACACCCTCCCTTTATTTTATACAATCTGTTCGTGATGTAGAATCACCTTTTTTACACCCTAAATATTTTTTCAGAAATTTTTCATTCGTGAAAAACTCCTAGGTTTTTTTGTTTCATATTCAGGTGTGTTTCGCTGATTTGCTGCCTGTCGAACCTGGACCCACATGGCCAGCGTATTTGTTACAAAAACTCTTAAAATTAAAATCAAATATTTTATTTCGTTATAGTATGTTGCTAAAAGCAAACTTATATTTACAATTATCCTATGTAACATTATTACATCAAAATCACGAAGTTTCTAAAAAGAATCACAAAATATTTACAACTGTCTTAATTATTAATATAATTATTATAATAAAAAAAAACACAAAATAATGAGAAGTGGAATAAAGAAACAAAGAATAATAGGGATTGAAAATGTTTATAAATAATAATTATGACGAAACTTGTTGAAAGAGTGTAGGGCGGTGTACCGAAAACTGATAGGGATTCGACTAAACTAAACAACTTTCTCAACATGTGTAGGGAAATGAAAAACCTTAAAAATTCGACCTCCATAAAATAGTAGTTTATGCAACGGTACATAATGAGGGGTATAAAACTCGAGTGTCGGTTCATGAGACGCAGGCGAGCGTAGCGAGCCAAGTTCCATAATAGAAGACACGAGTGTTCTATACCTAATTATGTGGAGTTGCATACACAACTTTATCTACTCTCATCGTGAATCCTAAAATAATGTGTTCAAATTGTCTCTTTTCCGGTGATAACTGCTAAGCGAAGTTTCTATAGCTGCTTTAAAAACACTCGAAGGCAAATCGTAAACGATTTTATCACTTATTTCATTACAAAACTAATAAAAATATGTAAATACAACTTTTGTTTGCTGAGTTTTCCGTTATTGCAACGAAACCTCCTTGCAGCCACAGACTACAAACGCATCAAGCTGTCAATGGCGCGCCTATAAAAATTAAAAAATTGTTTAATTGGTCTCCCGCGAAGACTGTTAGTAAATTCAATATTTCATAATACACTCCCACAGATAAAAAAATGCTTCTAAGAGTGTTTCTGAGCACAGATTGACATTATGAAGATGATAACCTACAATTTTTGAACGCATTATTGAGGATTAACGATATGAGAGTAGATAAAATATCTTTTGGTTCAGGTAGCTTTAATATAACATGGAAAAGTCGATTTCATTTTCACTCCCCATCACAAGTTTCTTTGGAAAAGTTGTTCAGTTTTGTCTATTTGCTTAGCCCTTTTAGTTTTTGTCTATTTTTGTCTTTCAGGTTTCGGTACACCGTACATTACACCTCGTATATTCAATAAGCGACATTGGATATGCTACATACCTACTACGCACGGAGTAGAGAACTACTACGCGACTAAATTTATCTTTTCAGTTGACTGCTATGCAGTCAGTATGCATAGTTCATGCGTGGTACGCATTGCAAGTATCGATACCTATTATTACGAATGAAATAGGCTATGGCTAGCGTTGCAAGAATTACTTTGCCGTTTTATTACCAACAGATTTTCCATTATCTTTAGCCGATTCAGTCTTACGTTTATCTACTACTTCATTTTATATTACATCCTTTAATTTTACTCAGTAAGATTATTAAACCTACTTTTTATCTAAATTCTAAGTTTTAAGCCTGAATTCTCCCTCAGGTTCTCCAGGTGTTTGTTCATATCGTTCATAATTGTCATCATTTGAGTCTCCAACAGAATTTACTGAACTTCTAGTATTTTCAAGAGTGTTATCAATCAAGTCGTCAGAATGTCTTTGTCTTGCATCTATATCTTTCTGTTTACTTGTTGGGCTAGTGGTCGAGTCATCAACTTTCAAGTTTTCATCAGAATGTTTTTTACCATTTGGATCTTCATCAGAATTAACTGAGCTTCTAGTATTTTCAAAAGTGTTATCAATCAAGTCGTTGTCAGAATGTATTTGTCTTGCATCTATATCTTTCTGTTTACTTGTTGGGCTAGTGGTCGAGTCATCAACTTTCAAGTTTTCATCAGAATGTTTTTTACCATTTGGATCTTCATCAGAATTAACTGAGCTTCTAGTATTTTCAAAAGTGTTATCAATCAAGTCGTCAGAATGTATTTGTCTTGCATCTGTATCTTTCTGTTTACTTGTTGGGCTAGTGGTCGAGTCATCAACTTTCAAGTTTTCATCAGAATGTTTTTTACCATTTGGATCTTCATCAGAATTAACTGAACTTCTAGTATTTTCAAAAGTGTTATCAATCAAGTCGTCAGAATGTATTTGTCTTGCATCTGTATCTTTCTGTTTACTTGTTGGGCTAGTGGTCGAGTCATCAACTTTCAAGTTTTCATCAGAATGTTTTTTACCATTTGGATCTTCATCAGAATTAACTGAACTTCTAGTATTTTCAAAAGTGTTATCAATCAAGTCGTCAGAATGTATTTGTCTTGCATCTGTATCTTTCTGTTTACTTGTTCGGCTAGTGGTCGAGTCATTAACTTTCAAGTTTTCATCAGAATGTTTTTTACCATTTGGATCTTCATCAGAATCAACTGAACTTCTAGTATTTTCAAAAGTGTTATCAATCAAGTCGTTTTCAGAATGTATTTGTCTTGCATCTGTATCTTTCTGTTTACCTGTTGGGCTAGTGGTTGAGTCATCAACTTTCGAGTCTTTATGAGAATGTTTTTTTCCATTTGATTCTTCATCAGAATTTACTGAACTTCTACTATTTTCAAAAGTGTTATCAATCAAGTCGTTTGGAAAACGTATTTTTCTTGTATCTGGATCGTTCTGTTTACTTGTGGGGCTAGTGGTCGAGTCATCAACATTCAAGTCTTTATCAGAATGTTTTTCACTTACATCTGTATTTTTGTTCAAATTTATGATCCAGTCATTTTCAATTTTACTCGAGTCTTTGTAAGAATCTATTTGACTTGTATTTATCTTATTTGGGCTTGTGGTCAAGTTGCCAGTAGTTTTATTCGAATCATCAGATTCCATAATATTTGTTTGTGTACTTGTCTTATTCGGACTTGTAATTAAGTTATCAATAGTTTCGTTCGATTCTTTGTCAGAATGTATTTCAATTGCATTAGGATTGTTGATTGAATTTATGGTCCAGTCATCAGTATTAGTAGAGTCTTTGTCAGAATATATTTCATTTGTATGTGTATTTTCATGGTTTGGGCTTGTTAACAAGTTATCAGCCATTTTGTTCGAGTGTTCGTCAGAATTTAGCTGAAATGTATCTTTCTTGTTTGGACTTTTATCAATAACTTTATTCGAATCTTTATTACAATATATTTCACTTAAAGCTGTATTTTTCCGGGGGTTTGAATCAGTAAACAGGTTATTAATATTTATATTCGAGTTTTTGTCAGAAGGTATTTCATTTTCGCTTGCTATTTTCTTCTTTGGTGTCGATGACAAGTTATTAACAATTTTATTTGAGTCTTCATTAGCATTTATTACAATTTTATCTTTTTTATTTGGGCTTGTAATCAAGTTATCAACAATTTTATTTGAATCTTTTTCAGGATTTATCTCACTTGTATCTGTATTTTGCTTATTTGGACTTTTAACTAAGCTATCAAAAGTTATGTTCAAGTCTTTAATAGATTTTTTTTTACTTGTATCTACTTCTGCAACTTTCTCGTTTGGACCTGGAATCAAGTTATCAATAATTTTAATCGATTCTTTATCAGAATATTTTTCGCTTGCATCTGTGTTTTTCTTTTTTGGACTTTGTTTGTCCGAATCTTTATCAGACATTTCTTTGTTTGTTTTGGTATCTTTCTTTTTTGGACTGGTAAATGAGGTATCAATAGTTTTGTTAGATTTGTCAGAATCATCAGTATTTTTCTTATTAGGGCTTTTAATCAAGTTAGTATTTGAGTTTTTATTTGTCAGTATTTCATTTTTTTCTTTAGCTTTCGGGTTGTTATTTGAAAACCTTGTAACATTAACATTTGTATCGGAATTCTTTTTGCTTAAAATTGCTTCTACTGATTCATCACATTCTTCACTTTCTTCTTCTGAACACTCTTCATCGGATTCCTCTTCACTGGCAATGTAAGAGTTCATATCATAAGCATTTTCAAATATACTTTCAAGTTCAGTCTCAATTTTTTTATATTCCGCATCTGCTTTTTCCTTTTTAACAGTTTCTTTAGCTTTTAAAATTTGTTTCTTCCATTCTTCCGCGTATTCAGCTTCTTGTGAAACCTCTTTTTTTATGTCTATTTCTACCTCTATAGCTTTATTAATGTTTTTAGTTATTTCATCTGCGTCGGCCTTTGAATCGCGGTTTTCTTTTTGGGTGTCCATATTTAACGTCAGTTTGGGGAACAAACTCTGCAAGGGTACAACTGTGATCGATCGTCTACATTCAGGCACCGGTTCAGTTTCTTCATTCGCTAGTTTTTGTGCTACTCTTTTCCTGGAAAGTAACAAGTAATGCATTAAAACAGGCGGGTAAGGTGTTATAATAATACCGCTAAAGCGAGAAGGGTGGTTCTTAATCAGCCCATCAAAAGACTTTTTCAGCCCAGTAAAATAATTTGCCTTACTATTTTAAAAGAATAAATTTTCTCGTCTAAAGTTTCGTTGAACATAATTTTAGTATGTTACTCAGACCATGAAACTGAACAACTTTCCCTAAGGCACATAGGTCCAATTATGAAAATCAATTTTTGACCTCCCATAGAAACTGCTTAAGCTGATACCGCATTTTATACGGGAGGTCAAATTTAGTTTTTCGTATTTCGACCTATGTTCCATTGGTAAAGTTGTTCAGTTTGTTAAGCGATGTAGTTTAGCTGACGTCATTAAGAGATTTTAATATCCAACAATGAATAAACTATTTTGACTTTGACTTGACTTCATGGTACTAAGATCGTGCTAAAATTATGTTCACTATTTCTGTAGGACCCTATATAAATGCCAGTGGAGGGTCGGGCCATGGTTATATAGTTTAACCTAGACGTGTTGCACGTAGACACGAATTACAATTTCACCAATTTTTTTCCAGGTACTAGTTAGGTACATAGCTCTCAATTTTTGATAGGAGCCAATTCTTGAATTTTCTATGGAAATTTTATGAAAATACAAGAATTGGCTCCTATCAAAAATTGAGAGCTATGTACCTTACTAGTACCTGAAAAAAATTTGGTGCATCTTCGTGAATTTGGCGATATAAGACTATAAGGGACCGGACTATACGTTTTTGGAAAGTGGTAGGCCTTTTGTACAAAGTCCGTCTGGGAAAGAACCACCTGGTGACCACTTACCAGATCAGGTGGTCCACAAGCTCGCTTGCTCACTTGTTACATTAAAAAAAACGTAAAAATCTTATTTATACAGAGTGTTAGGGACAGTTCCGAATACTGAAGGGGCATGATCAGTCAACGACGCTGAACAACTTTCAGGAAACGAAAAAAAAAGCCGCCTCTCCATACAAAATTGTAAACTTGATCGGGCTGTTTGTATGGAGATGGCGATTTTTTATCGTTTCCTGAAAGTTTTGTTCACTGTTTGTTCAGTGTCGTTGACTGATCATGCCCCTTCAGTATTCGGAAGGCTGTCCATAATACCCTGTATAGCGAGTATCAAGAAGAGTTTAATTAATAACCTGTTAAAATGCGAATCTGTGTTTGAAACTGAATAACATTTTCTAAAGAACATAGGTCGAAATACTATTTTATCCATCGTCCCAGAGAAACAGCATCAGCTGAAACGCATTTTGTATGGGAGGTCAACAAATATTTTCGGCTCAGCGCAGACAGAGAGGAGCGCATCGAAGAGGATTTTATTAAGACACTCGAAAATCAACTTTAACTTCATTGAAATAAAGTGCATATATGCTTGAACCCGACAAAAAATGCTCGCGCATCCTCGAGGCGAGCGCGCAGTGTTGTCAGTGAGTTCAAAGAGGGAGGCGTGTTTTTTTGAGATTTACCTACCTAAAGCGAAATTATAACGATATCCCAGTCCACCAATGTTGACGAACCGCGACAAACTGGCATGTTTCGGTAGAAGATGACGGTTTAAGGACCGATCACACCTGACTGAATTCACACACTAAGTCAGTTAGTCTCCTACGTAGGAAAGGAAGGTAGAAAGATGGAACTAAGTAAGTCACTAACTGAGTAAGCCGCATAGTAAGTAACACAGTAAGGAACTTTAGTGAAGGGCCAATACGAATAGAACACCTTAACGTAAAGAAAATATTAGTAAGGGCTAGTTTATGTTGTATAGAAAAACACTAGAATTACTACAAAAAAAACCGGCCAAGTGCGAGTCGGACTCGCGCACCGAGGGTTCCGTACCACCACATAATCATAATTGTATTAGTTGAAATTTCAATAAGTTAATGTGCTAGATTTTTTGAGTCAGACTGCGCTTGACCAAATTTTATTATTTGTTGTTATTTAATAGCTTATTCAACTTAAAAAAGCTTAAACATACCAAACGAGCAATGTATGCCGAATTAGTCTTTGAATTCAGCTAGCTGTGATCACTCCTTAACTCAACCGAACAGTCGTATACAAATTTTTTAGTGATTTTTTAAAGTTTATTATTAGTACTTATTATTTAACCAAGATTATGCTTTATTTTTATTTTTCATGGACAAGTTGTTCGATTCGAATTAATCATTCGCAAAATTTTCACATCACTAAACCTTCTAACTCCTTTACTTGAAGGGACTTAGCAAGTTTAGTGATGTCCAAGTGCGAATGATTAATTCAACTTATCGAACAAAAAATATACTTATATTAAAAAAACGGTCAAGTGCGAGGCAGACTCTCGCTTCGAGGGATTCGATATTCCTTTAGTATTTTTAAAAGCAATAAAGCCCATCTTTAAGACCGCAAATAAGTTTGTCTGTAATTTTTCTTCTTTTAATTATCGATTGTATTTGTCTTGAGGTTGTATCAGCCATTTTTTAACAATCGATAGTATTTTATTGTACAATAATTATTTTCGATAAGGCTATTCAACAGAGTTACTGTATTTCAAGATCAACTACCGACTGCGAAACTATCGCTATCGGAACATCACTATTCAGCAACTGTATTAGTGGGCACTTTTTCTACTTAGCTTCCTAGCTAGAACTCTGAATTCACAAACGTCTTTTTCTACGTAGCATCCTAGGTAGATTTCTTATTCAGTCGTCAAATTCAAGCAGGTGTAATCGCGGCTTTACTCGCGCAGGCTCGCGCGGTCGCGCGCATGCTCGAGCATGCGCGATCCCTCAGGAAATGCCCGAGCCCGCGCGAGGATTATTCCGTTCTGTCTGCGCTGGGCCCGGTCGAGCATTTGTATCAGTACTTACTTTAGAATATCTGATAAGGTCTTCGGTTTGGCAGGCGCAACATTTTTGACCTTGCACCGCCTGCGATGCTGCGTGACCTCTTTGAAAGTGTCGAATTTGGCATTACAAGCGAAACAAGTGAACTTGTTATGACAAACTTCATGCACTTTTTGATCTGTTGATGTTGCAAAATCTGGAAAAGATACAAATACAAGTTGAAATAAAACGATTTAAGACGATATGTAAATTTTTGTGGGTATTTTGAAGACAAATATTTTTTTATGTATACTCAGTATCTTGCCGTGATTTTTAGGTATGAATTTCTTGAACATTCAAGTGATAATATCACCAAGATCAAAACATGATTGATTAGTAAAAATCGATTCGACAAAATTAAAATCCAAAGCTTCCACTTAAATTTTCATTCCTTCCTTTTTTTGTGGAATCTGAGGTGTTTTACGGCAATCCGTTTTCCATACTAAATTATGCATTCTTATGCGGGACATAAAATGCTGTTGAAAAACGAGTGTAACCAGTCGTAAAAAAATATAAAATCTATTTTGGAATGCTCAAATGAAGCCCTTTTATATGATACCCCATTCGACCTAGTCACGACCATTTCCAATAATAATTTTTAAATTCTTTTGTTTGCAATATAGTTGGGCAATATTAATATTTATCATCATATCATCCCATAACACGTCCACTGCAGGACAGGGAACTCCCTCCAGAACTTCAGCAAAAATGCGTGGTAGTTAGGAGGGGATTTACCATAGTCACCACGCTTGTAAGCGTTGCGGCTGGCGACAGCTGTTGTTGGTGACCGCAGTATGTAAGATGGTAAGATACACAAAAAGATGCTGCTGCCCATCCTCCGGTTCTTATCCCGTTTGCTGCCGGCAAATAATAGTACCAACCCATCTCTGCCCGTGGGTGTCGTAAGACGCGACTAAGGGCATATTAATATTGTCATTATCAATGTACAATATTCTAAAACTATTGCTTTCAAGTCGATAGCGTAAGTAGTTGCTGAGATAAACAGGTGTGACAGACAGACAGACCGACAGATAGACGAAGTAGCACCATAAGGGTTCCGTTTTTAGCATATTTTTGTTCGGAACCCTAATAAGAAAATGTTAAAGGTATCACTTGGAACAAGTGAGTAAAGGAATTAATTTCCGATTCAACATCCTGAACCTGTTTGGAAAAATGCTAAGAGTACTTAGTACGGTCAACCGCACGTCAGTGGAAATATTTGCAACTCTATTACAATGCCATAAAGTCCAAATTATTTCTACTGACGTGCTGTCGGGTGTACTTACTTAACTTGCAAATGGTGCAGGTATAAGGTAAGTCCGGAGCGTGTTTTTTATTCGGCGAGGTGCTGCCGTCAGCTTTTCTCTTCACCGCTTTGTAATTGTGACATGCAATCACGTGTGCCTGAAAATAAAATATTTGCCAAGTTCATAACATAGACATAGAGATTTCGTATACAGGTCGTAAGGGACCACAGACCTAGCAAAAGCGCGCTAACGCTTACTAAAGACCAACGAAGCGTGTGAATGAAACATCGCAAGCATTATGAATACTCTACAAGAGAGAAAGAGACGCACTATGAAGTTCAAATGTGTCAAAGTTTTTTCATTGTTTTTCTAAGATACCCCAATATACACCCAGGTGCTTTAGCGCGGAAATGTGTTTTCGTAATAAAAATCTTAATTTTTAACTAAATAGAAGCTAAAACTTACTTGTGGAAGACATGGTGTCTTGTTCTATTGTAAACTGTAGCGTGACACATAATAATAACCCGCAGAAATATACGTTTCACAGGTAAATATGATCCTTTTGTTGAAAAGTTTTAAACTTGTACTTTGCCGAAAAACATGATAAATCGGTTCCGAAAACAGTTTTTAGCACAGAATTTAAAATTTTCCTGCTGTTCGGACGTGTATTTTATAGCTAGAATTAGAATTTGCAAAGAAATATTACAAAAGTTGAAAACGTTAAATAACGCTAGTGCTTGACAAAATGGCGACATCACCATTCGATAAAAGTCGATAGTTTTCTAGCATTATACGATTTAACAAAAGAGTGTCTTTTTGTACAGCATATTGTCATATTTTATACGTATCTAACGTGGCAGTATCGAATTTCGTGATTATGAGAAATGATTGTTTGTGGGTTTTTTATTTCATTTCATTCTAATTTCTATTATTGTTTCATACGGCTCTAGTGGTGGTTGTTTTTTTTTTAATTCTTTTCGTCCCAGTTTGGGACAGGCTAAGGATATTCACAATACCGCCTCTTCTTTCGTAAATCCGAACTACAATGAAAAGTCAGCAAATGAGTGAGATAGAAGACAGGGGGGAATCTTAATTATTTTTAGGGTTCCGTACCCAAAGGGTCCAAACGGAGCCCCATTACTAAGCCTACGTTGTCTTTCTGTCTGTCCGATGGCTGTTTCTTTAAAACGGGAACACTTACAAGCGTGAAAATTGGTTTGTTTATAGTGCATGAGTGGGAGAATAACAACGAATAATTGAAACTGGTCAAGTGCGAGTAGGAAAAAAAAATTTTTTTCGTGTAACGTAGTTTAGCTAGTACGTATATTGCTTGGTGGTACGGTACGGAACCCTCGATGCGCGAGCACGACTCGCACTTGGCCAGTTTTTAAAATCTGTTTGAATGCTACATGTAATGTGTGTTACTTAAGCGAGTCGTCACTGGGTTATGGCACCGCGCTGGGTGAGAGTGACAAAAGTGGCCGCCATTTTGAACTTTTTAGTTTTTGAACCGATTGCTTTCAAAATCGATATCTGTGGGTCCGAGGGGTCTCTGAAGATAAATCAAGTAAGAAAAAAGTGCTTGCTTTCTTAATCGACATCTGTGAATCCGAGTGGTTTCTGAAGACAAAGTATCAGAATTTGAAATAGTGGCTACTAGAACTAAATATAAAGTAAATAAAAATTTTACCTGTTTTAGTATTCCACGTCGACCAGAGATAAGCCAGAAATGGATACGGGTTATAAACAGACCAGACTGGACTCCAACAAATCGCTCATACGTATGTAGTAAACATTTTGAAGACAAATGTTTTATACAAAGGACCCATCGACGTCTGTTGTTAAAAGATTCTTTACCTACTTTGTTTGTACCAGTAAGTATCTTTTTTCTATTTCTTGAGAAATCGAATGTATTTGGCATTGTGGTAAAAGTAATGTATGTACCTATACTATATTTTTTACAGATAAGACTGCCAATCAGACGTTCGGTGTGCTCCTATGTCAATAGAGACATTAAACTTCCATCTGAAGTATAGACTCCACCTGCAGAACCAAGGTCTGGGCCTTCTTCAATATCAAAGCCACCTGCAGAACCAAGGGCTGGACCTTCTTCAGCTCAAGCTCTAACATTATCTCCAAGAAAAGAGAAACTTTTAGCAAAAACGCAAAGATTAAAAGAAAAATTGCTGAAAAAAATAGACTTATAAGGAATTTGCAAGTAAAATCTAAACGAATGAAGAAAAGGCTTATAACTTTACAAGAAGTTTTAAAAGAAATAAATAACAGACCAGAGCTTGTAGATCACCGAAATGAGGTTAAAGTCGCCTGCGGCAACAATGTTCTACAAAAATTAGTAGATAGGGTAAATGGTAGAGCTACTAAACTAATAAGTCACACGGGTTTGTACGATGAGGAGCTTAAGAAATTGACTTTTAATTAGTTCTTGATAGAAAAAGCTATGAATGTACTCATGATACTGAACAACTTTCCCCAAGGAACATAGGTCCAAATACGAAAATCAAGTTTTGACCACCCATAGAAACTGCATCAGCTGATACCGCATTTTGTATGGGAGGTCAAATTTGGTTTTTCGTATTGCGACCTTTGTTCCGTGGGAAAAGTTGTTCAGTATCATGAGTACATTCATATCTTTTGCTATCAAGAAATAATTCAAAGTCAATTTCTTAAGCTTCTTAATTTCTTCTCCCATACAAAATGCGGTATCAGCTGATGCAGTTTCTATGGGTGGTCAAAACTTGATTTTCGTATTTGGACCTATGTTCCTTGGGGAAAGTTGTTCAGTATCATGAGTACATTCATATCTTTTGCTATCAAGAAATAATTCAAAGTCACCCTATATAGACTGAAAACTGAGCTGTAAAGTTAAAAATATTAACTCTTAACAGTAAATAGAAAATTTTAAATTTAGCTGTAGTGTAAATTTAAAAATGTAAACTGTAAATTGTAAAATGTAAATTGTAAGTTGTAAAATGTAAGTTGTAAAATGTAAGTTGTAAAATGTAAGTTGTGAAATGTAAAATTGTTATTATAAGTAAGCAACAAAATATCCTTTTTAATTGACGTTTTTTTAATTTGCAATAAATACCCTAACTTTCTACCTATGTTCATTAAAATGTCTTTTATTTAATTCACATAAATATCCTGGCCGCTTTGTCAAAGTCATCCCGTTGTCATACATGCAATAGGTACTATAGGGGGTATCGATAAAAAATATAAGTACATACTGACAACACTAGTGCGCAAAAAATTGCGCAAAAAAATTTTGTAACATTTTAGAAATGCCTTTGTTCATCTTTACATACTATATCTATGTAAGGGACGGTGTGCCGAAAACTGAAAGGGCGTGCTCAGTGAAACTGAACAACTTTCACAAAGAAACATTTTTGGGAAATGAAAAAACAATTTGGACCTGTCCATACAAATTGCTCATTCTGATCGAACAGTTTGTATGGAGAGGTCAAAATTTCCCAAAAATGTTTCTTTGGGAAAGTAGTTCAGTTGTCTAAGCAAGCCCTTTTAGTTTTCGGTACAGCGTCCATTACACCCTTTATATTAGGTCTTTACCTATGAAATTGCCGTTTTGTATGGCGAATTTTAGGTAAACTCAATTTTCAGTACTAACATTTTTGCATTTTTCTTAGGAATTATAAATCCAATTATTTCAAAATTTTTTTTAGCATTATTGGGAAGACATTAAGCTAACAGAAGCTTAAATTAAATTTTCGAAAAATATTATCGGTAAAAAAATATAACAAATCTAATGATGAAATCGGACGACATTTAAGACAAACAATTTTCGAACCATTAATTTTGTATATCAAACGAAAAATAAAAACTTTATTTTATGCGTAAATTGATAACCTTGAAGTTAACTTTCAAATATAAGACAAATAAAGAAAATAGCATTAGAATTATAGGAATTATTATCTCATTAATCTGTAAGAAAATTTCAGCAATTTCATGGGTAAAGACCTATTAATATAGGTATACGACCCACAGCCAAATACCGACTATAGCCGCATTTGACTCGATAGATCGCAGAGCCAAGAAGCTTATGGTGATGAGATGCTGGTGAAAACCAAGTTTCACAGTCTGGCCCACCGGCGCAAAGTTGCAGTCTTTTACAGGTTGTACTTCGGAGTGTGTGCCCAAGAGCTCCATGAGCTTATCCTGCCATCCCCCTTCAACCATCGGGAGTCTAGAGGCACCGAAGGATATCACCCACACTTGGTTGATATTTTTTAAATTATTTTTCTCGTTTTAAGATTATTTTTTTAATACCCTGACACTCCCACAATGAATACAAATCTAACGACACCTCACATGTTGAAATCTGTCAAGCCGTTTAGGCTGCGGAGCGCGACAAAGAAATCGACACAGGGTGTCTACTCTTTAAGTCCGATATATCGAAACAATACTACTCGAAACATGCAAATGCAAAACTTCGTCCCTTGACAATATAGAATATTGGTTGAATGAATTTTCAAACTGCATCCAACCAATATTCTACTCTATTGTCAAGGGACGAAGTTTTTTTGCATGTTTCGACTAGTATCGTTTCGATATATCGGACTTTGAGAGTAGACACCCAGATGCTTACATACATACACTCGAAAAATATAACCCTCCTGTTTTGGGTCAGTCGGGTAAAAAGATAGAGCTTTGAATTTTTGACAACTTCATCTGTATTAAAGCACACCGTGTAGGTCTAAGTGGATCAAGGTAAAATTGCCTAAAGGTATAATTGTATTCCTTACGCTCGGCCTAACTCTGTAACGTAGTGTATTCCTTTATCTATGGTTCACTAGTCAGAGCGTGGTGGACCAATAATAGTACAGCTCGAGTTTTATTATTCTAACCCTGACGGTTATTTTCTGCAAATCGGTGACACGCGGAGAGCCAATGAACGATTCACACTCCTTCCTCCACCTGCGCCACTCACCCCCACGACAAAAAGAGAGTAGGCCCCTTCAATGCAGCGTGAATTTTCATTGGTTTTCGTCCCGAAGCCCAGTGGTTCTCACGATAACAACCAACTTTACCGAAGAATTTTTTTTTGCCATATTAAAGTGGTCACGTGATCGACTATTTCGCGATCAAAATTTTTTTCTTGGGGAAAGTTGCTTTTTTTATGAGTAGAATCACTGGGCTTCAGGGGAAAAAAGAAATGGACTTCAGATTCACATCCTTGAGAGCGTTACCTTTCTGTTATTAAGAGTTATGGCTAATTTAAACGGTGTAAAATTCAGGCGCCTCTGGGGGATGCAGCTTTACGAAAGAAAGAAACAGTCGAATAGCTTTCCCTTTCTTTCGTATTAGCTGCATCCCTTAGAAGAGCCAAAATTTGGCTTCGTTTAAATCAGCCATTAGACCAACCTTTAATCCAGTAACAGTATGAAATTGTTTGTCACAGAGCATGCATTCGAGCGGGAGGTCCGATGGGGCGTCGTCTTCACTCATCGGCTCTTCTTTCACCGTTAACATTGACGATCGTTCCAGGTACTACAAGAAACATAACTTTAAATTAAAAGGACAGTCTATTTATTTATATCAATAATTGAAGGAATTTTCGTGGCACTATTTAAAAATTTAACTGAGATTCTATCGATATATTGGAACTACTGGAATGCTAGACTCCGACAGTGGAAATGGGTGTACAACTGAAACACAGCAAGTCGACTTGAAACTAAAAAGATAGAAAAACATTCAAACATATATTTTTTTAATGTAACAATTGAACAAGCGAGCTTGTGGGCCACCTGATGGTAAGTGGTCACCACCGCCCATAGCGCCCACTGTCTTATTATATTAGTAGCATAATTGACACTTACAAGACAGCAAAGCGCGTTGCCCACCCTGAGAACTAGGTAACAAAGTGTGTCTCATGTGCCAGTAATTTCCCTGGCGCCCTTGCCCTTCAATCCGAAACACAGCAGTGCAAACACTGCTGCTTCACGGCAGAAAAAGGCAAGAGGGTGGTACTTCGCTAGACGAACTTTGCACAAAAGCCCAACCACCTTCAAAATGATTTGTGTTCATATATCGAAAAAATAAGCGACAAGAAAAAATATATTCATTTTATTCCGGGTATACTTGTAATTGTCCCTTGTGGTGCCGGCAAAGAATAGTACCAACCCATACATACCCGTGGATGTCGTAAGAGGCGACTAAGGGTTAACTGGAGGATGGGCAGCAGCATCCTTTTTTGTATCTTACTGCGGTCACCTACAACCGCGGTCCATGGTGCCAGCCGTAACACCAACAAGCGAGGTGACTAAGGTACTTCCCATCCACATTTTTCCAAAAGCTAGAATTCTGGAGGGAGCTCCCTGTCCTGTAGTGGACGTTTCATGGGATGTTATGATGATACTTGTAATTAGGCAACATGTATTAGAAATGCGAAACAAAAAATATCTCTTACCTCTTCACTCTCGTACACTTCGCAACTATTGTCATTTAGTGTCGGAATCCGATCATGCTGGTCTAGTGAAATGGTGCCTGGAACAAAACACACATTTTCCTTAATCACTATATCATACGTCAAGGATAAAGCAAACGTAATATTACGAGTATGTAGTAGAGTCGTGTTTATTGGACCGGCTAGGCTTAAATATGACTTGGGGCACTGCACTGATCCTATGTCATCGAGTACAAGAAATTTTCAACTTTGTAGCCAGCCTGGCAGGTACGGTAGAGTCGGAGTAAAAAGGTGGTTTAGTGGTCTATTAAACGTTGGCCTACCAAAACCGAACTTGGCAGGTTCGGTAGAATCGGAGCGAAAAGTGGTTTATTGGCCTTTTAAACGTTGACCTACCAAAGCGTAACCTGGCAGGTTCGGTAGAGTCGGAGCGAAAAGTAGTTTAGTGGCCTATTGAACGTTGGTCTACCAAAGCGTTACCTGGCAGGTTCAGTAGAGTCGGAGCGAAAAGCAGTTTAGTGGCCTATTGAACGTTGGTCTACCAAAGCGTAACCTGGCAGGTTCGTTAGAGCCGAAGCGAAATGTGGTTTAGTTGCTTATTAAACGTTGGTCTTCGAAAGTGTAACCTGGCAGGTTCTTTAGAGTCGGAGCGAAAAGTGGTTTAGTGGCCATTAAACGTTGACCTACCAAAGCGTAACCTAGCAGGTTCGGTAGAATCGGAGCGAAAAGTAGTTTAGTGGCCTATTAAACGTTGGCCTACCAAAGCGTAACCAGGCAGGTTCGGAAGAGTCGGAACGAAAAGTGATTACGTCAAAGAGTACACGAATGAAACATGTTCGTAGTAATAGAAGGTACACACGTAAAAAAACGACCGGTCTGCCTTACATCCTCTTGGCGTTTCGCTAGTCCGACCTGTGTTCCGATCACATCCGACCACACAAGTCACAACACGTGATACAACTTATGAACTCAGGTCCAATTTACACAACTCTACCTTATAAATATGTATCCACCTAAGTAAACAGCTTCATAAGGGAGGTATGTTTAAGCAAGATTTAAATAAAACTAACAATGTTGAATATTTTTGTAATAACTTAGAGCTAAAATAACTGACATAATAATCCTTAGGGTTAACCGCACAGTTTCACCTATAATAATCAATCAAGGGCGCGTTTCGAATTGCATAGAAATTACCCTGACATATCTTTGGATGACATCCATACAGGGTGTAAGGGACGGTGTAACGAAAACTGAACAGGCGTGCTCAGTCGACGAAACTGAACAACATTCCCAAAGAAACATTTTGTGGAAATGAAAAAATATTTTAACCTCTCCATACAAACTATTCGACCAGAGTGAGAAATTTGTATAGAAGTCAAAATTTTTTTCATTTCCCAGGTATGTTTCTTTGGGAAAGTTGTTCAGTTTCGTTGACTGAACACTCGCCCTTTCAGTTTTTGGTACATTGTCCCTTACACTCTACGTGTGTGGTCGAGAAAGACTGCTTTCAAAGGGCTATTATTAACCATAACGGAACGGCCCCCTATAAGAAATATTTCTTACATGTAACTTAACTAAACGACACGCCCCTGAAGATGAGTCGAGGACGAACTTTTATATTTTTTTCCTATCAATAAACAAGGAATACAAGGTAAATTTTCATTAGTTTTGGCCTCAAATAGTTTCTCACCTAATAAAACAAGAACCATAACCTACCTAAAAAAATATTTCACACGAATAATTTTAAGACTCCGTATACACATCATCGCCCCATTTCGTTATTTATCAAACGGAAGTCAAACAAATTTTTTTCTTAGAGAAATTTGTCTGTTTTAATTTGGAAAAACACTAGGATTTGGGATGAACAACTTTTCCTAAGAAACATAGGTCGAAATACGAAAAACCAAATTTGACCTCCCATACAAAATGCGCTATCAGCTGTTGCAGTCTCTATGGGAGGTCAAAAATTGATTTGCGTATTTCGACCTATGTTCCTTGGGGAAAGTTGTTCAGTTTCATGGTCAGAGTAACATACTAAAATTATGTTCACTATTTTATTAGGACCAAGGATTTTATTAGGATAACTGAACAACTTTCCCCGAAAATTTTGTTTAAATCTTGTCCTTGAGGAAAGTTTCATATTTTATGGTGCTGTCAGATAATATACAGTATGACTGCTGTCAGGGTTGCTACACACATGTTCGATACGGCATGTTCGGTTCCGTTTTTCCTTAGAACTTTACAACACTCGCTGTCATCCATCTGCCAACAAATCCTAGGCGCTCTATACCAGCCGGCTTAGCATGCTGCCCGAGATAAAAATATACCTACGAGTATCTCGGAGAAATGTGTCATTTGATCTATCACCTCCTCAGAACAAAAACCTCCTTGCTTCGCTCGGAGAAGAAACCATGCTATTTTTTTTCAGTATGGGATGACAACTGCTAGCATGTCTCATGCCATGTCAAGTCGTCAATGATCACATCCTACCAAATTAGATGAACGACGCGTTCATTGCATTTACAAAGTTTATAGGATTATTGTAACTTGTTGGGATTTTAACGGTTGAAAATATTTCCTAAATTATATGTTGTCAACATTGTGTAAATTATAAAAAACATGTAGTGAATAACTTGAAAATATCGTGAATTTATTCTTAATTTGCTCTCCATATTAGTGATTGTTCTTTTTAATAATAACGTGTGTAGTTGATGGCTGTACATCTTCAAAACAACAAAACGAAAATTGCAAAGAAATTTTGTCTTTTCATCTGTAAGTTTTATTCAGTATTTTTCATGTTTGTGGATTATTATCACAAATATTGCATAAAAAAATGTCAACTTATCATTTCTACAGTCAGATAATATGGAAATTGTTACGTATTTTACTGTAATTTATCGTTTTTTGTGGGATCATGTTGGAGTTTATGAGTGATGTATTTTTTATCGATAGTAGTATTTTTACTTTCGAGCTGAGCGAGAAAGGTATTGTATTCGTGAAAAAAGTTGCACAAACTTTCTCAAAAATGTGTTCTATATCACTTAAGCAAGTCCCCTAAAAATGTCCGTCTGTCGGTTGGTCGGTCTGTCCGTCACGCTTTGGCCTAGCGGCTAAACGAATGGTCATATTAACACCATATTTTTAATTTAAGACTTTTATTTCCGAATGGTTTTTTGCTGGCTCTCATTTTGAGGGTAGCTGTCATTCAACAAAAATGAAGAATTGAATTTTTTTAAAAACGGTTCAAATTATTTTTATGAAACTTTGCTTGACTAAGCATCTCTATGCAAGGTATCTTGCGCCATCATCAGTTTGTCTGTGTGATTCCATATAAGGGGTGTTCCTGTACTACCAAAACGTAAACTTGTGATTTACTCATAGGGCCAGTGCACCACTAGATGACCAAGCACCAATAGCTGACCAAAACTTAAATTTGAACTGAAAGTAAGAAAATTTAAAAATACCGCGATTTTATATAGAATTTAACTATGTTGGCGTCTTACAATAAAGTTATGGGTTTGTCTAGCTAGTACTTTAGTATGTTTATTCGAAGTGGTCATGCAATGTAACATTTGAAAAAAAAAAACTTTAAGAGCATATTTTGTAAAGTCCTTAACACTTATTATATCACAAGCCTAACTAATTCATAGTCGAACTTTTAGAAGTGACTCTGAAAGTAGAACTAATAATTTAGTTTTTTTATTGAATTTTGTCATAAAACCGCTTAAATGGTCAACTAGTGGTACCTACATTGACCCTAATTGACTACATTAAGTTTGTATTATTTTCTATAATTTTAATTTTGTTTTGGTTATCTACCTGAATGGATATTCAATTTGATTGGATTTTGTGAAAATTTAGTACACAGGATGTACCAAAAACTGAAAGAGCTTTACAGTCGACAAAACTGAACAACTATTCATAAGAAACAGAGTTTTGAAATGCAAAAAGTTTTTTTAATGAATTTAATCACTGCTTTTAACAGATTTACCTTTTATTAAAGTTTAGTACTTCAACTTTTTGGTCAAAGTTTCGACATCGATTTGTCCTTGTGTAACTTATCGACTATCGATAGATGAAAGCATGCCCACATCCCTACTTGTGACGAATTATTTCTTATATATTACTTCTATATGAGGTCAAATTTCTTTGATCACCTCCAAGCGCGAAGAAATGTCCTGAAAAGTTTTTCTCTCAATCCTGCCGGCTTAGCACGCTGCAGTTGTCAATTTATCTAGGCCCATAGATTAAAGACTTTAAACATGGTCACGTTTTTTGACATCCGAGCAATGGGACACATTTTGAAACACAAGGACGGCTACATGTATTAGTGTATAAAGCTATCTCTGTCTAAAATATCAAAAACGTAATTTGTGGATTTGCTAAACATTTTCCTCCACTGATCTGTGACTGACATTTCTTCACGCTTGGAGGTGATAAATTAGATGACGCAATTCCTCAAATAAAGTTACATTTTTCCGAGATATATTTTCGCTGGCTTATACAGTAAACCAAAGATGTAAACGTAGCACTTAGCACTATGTAATAAAATAAAGCATAAATAACGTGAACTATCATTTGCTCGAATCCAGCCAGAAGCCCAGTTATTATCCTAATGAAAACAAGCAACTGTCCTAAAGATTAAAAAATATAGAGAACTTTTATGTTTTGCGACTTTCCATAAAAAATCCACGGAATTGTTACTTGTTATCAGTAGTAGCATCGAGGGCTTAACAATGAAACCGAAAGAAAATTCACGTTTTATGAAAACAACAACATTTTGCACAAACTCAACTAATAAACATAAGAAATGCCTAAATAAACAATTCACGTTTTATGAAAAAAACTTAACATTTTGCACAAACTCAACTAATAATCATAAGAAATGCCTAAATAAACTAATCAACAGTTTAATGCCCACCGCAGGCTAACGATAACGACATGACGAGCCAATATCGTCACGAAGTTGAAAACAGTACTTATTACTTAGTGTTTTTAGGGTTCCGTACCTACCTCAAAAGAAAAAAACGGAACCCTTATAGGATCACTTTGTTGTCCGTCTGTCTGTCTGCCTGTTTGTCTGTCTGTCAAGACCCTTTATCTCACGAACGGGTGAAGGTATCACGTTGAAATTAATACCATATATTAGGCTCCATGAATCACACAAGATCTGAAAATTTAAATTTTTTACAATGACGCAATCAAAAGATATGGCATTTTATGTCCTCATCTCCATACATTTATTCAAAAATGCAAAACCTACAGGGTACTTCCCGTTGACCTAAAATTATGAAATTTGGCAAGAAGCTAGGTCTCACAGTACAAATAATGGGAAAAGTCTGAAATCATTAAATATAACAACTTTTCTCACAACTAATGGTAACCAATTGTGGTGAGCTCCCGTTTCAAGAACATTCATATAAGAGAGGGGTCAGGTTGGATGGTCGCTGAGGCGATTTTTATTTTAGTTCTATTTAAAAACGGGAACACTTACAAACTTGAAAATTGGTATGTTTATAGTGCATAAGCTATAAAATAACAACAAATAATAAAATTTGGTCAAGCGCGTGTCGGACTCAAAAAATCTAACACATTAACTTACTGAAATTTCAACTAATACAATTATGTTTATGTGGTGGTACGGAACCCTCAGTGCGCGAGTCCGACTCGCACTTGGCCGGTTTTTTTTTTAATTTCTCTCAATGCCTTATCTCGTTATAGCTATCGTGACGATGGACAAACGTCCTTAAAGTTCTTAAATCTATAGTAGTACCGCCTAAGGGCTCCCGCACACGACCGAGAATCGGTGGCCGATTATCGCCCAGGACAAGGACGGAAGATCCAGGTGATAACACGTAAGAGCGGGATGCCGACAAAAAATCGGCCACCGATTCTCGGTCGTGTGCGGGAGCCCTAAATGAGTCCTCGCCCGCGGGGTACGTGCGGGCAGGTGCGGACGTCGTATGCGCGTAGAGAATGAGAATGCCCCGCCGCCCGCACCTCTTTCGTTCCCCTTTGTCATCTAACCCCCGCGCCCCTGTACCCCGCGGTCGGGACTCATTTAGGCGGTTTATCTAAAATATAATATGATTCAGTAACACAAAATCAGTTATCTTTGTTCTCATTGTTCTTAGTTATAAATGCTTGGTATTCTCCAAGAACGATTCTGCGATAATTTTTCCTGCCACTTACTTTGCCTGTATACTTGGTCGGATCAAACCACGCCTCGTAAGCTTTATATATTTTACCATATTGAACAATGGGACCCGATTTAGTTTTAACTTTGAAGGATTTCAGTTCTGGATCTGTGTCCCTTATTTCGTTAAAATGGTCCATTGCACTTTTCACCACACTGGGATCAATGTTATGGAAATAATGATTACTTGGATTTATATTCCTTTTTTTTCTTTGTAAGCATCCACGAGAATATTTAAACCAAGTGTATTTCATATAGCGCTCTGTTATAGCCAACGTACCCAAAAACATTTTTGCGCATACCTTCAATCGTTCTCCATCAAAATCCTTGGTTAGCGGTAGGTAGTACTTAAGTGTTCCTCTGCGGCGACTAGGGCCTTGTATAGGGCGTCTGTAAGATCGCATAATTTCTACCTTTTCCATGAAACGTACAATAAAAGCTCTTTTCTTAGCTATGTCCTCCAATCCCCAGAAATAATTAAAGACAAATTCTCTTTGTTTTGGTGAAATTTTCCCAGTACAGTTACGCATTGAACAGTTACAAGGTGGACCCAAAGTTTTTTCCCCGACAATTTTCCCTTTTTGGTTCATATATCTTTTTCCGTGCATCCTACGTATTTGAATTGCTAAACGTCGATTACTTTTTTTTTTTTGTTTCTTTTTACCCTTACTCTCATTTACTTCATCTTCGGAAGAGCTGTCGATTTGCATCGCGTCTTTCTTAGTACTGAAGCATGCCATGTAATCGTCAAAAGACATAGCTTTGTACACAAAATCGATAAGAGTGTGGTCTTCATTATGAATTCCATCACTATTCTTTAAAGTAAGATTGCAGCTATTTTCTGATGCATTACTTAAATCTGGATTCGTGCTTTGTGTGGAGTTATTTTTTTCTTGCTGTTCATTGGCCGATATCTGATACACTGGGACCTTTTTCCAAAGATTTGACGGCAACTTGCTATAGCAGGCAATAGTATTTTCAAACATTTTTCTGCAAACACGCAATCTCTCGGTTGAATCATCCAGCTGCTTAGTAAGCGGCAAATAATACTTTATACTAAAATCACGTTTCTTGTATGTCATACAGGTACTCTCTCTTCTTGTAAACTGCATCACAAATTGCGCTTTCTTATTTTTATCCCCAAGCCCCCAATAATGATTAAAAACAAATTGACGCTGTTCTTCCGATATTTTTGACGTACATTTCATTACTTTGCAGTCACAAGGTGGACGCATAACTTTTTTTGGAACTACATTACCATCGTAATCCACATACGACAATCCGCGACTTTTACGGTACCTTGAAATAAGATATTTATCTCTTGTTGGTAGTTTTAATTTAGCTGTCCGTAATTCATCAACATCTTCTAGTTAGTTTTCTTCGGGCTGATTATCACGTGTTTCTAAGGTGCGTTTAGGTAAATTTTGATTCAGGTTACTTCTGGTATTCCGTTGCGACTCATCCTCTAATTTTATATCAATCGATTCATCACTAGAACTACTGGCATAAGACAAATCCTCATCAGCAATGTCCGAATTTGATTTTGTTTGGGTAGGTTTCTTATTATTAATAATATTTCTGTATTCTTCACTAAAGTTACTGCAGTCTGAGTTGTACTCTACATTATCAAAACATTCATTATCATTTCCTTCATCGTAATGACATTCTGGTAACGTGGAAACGACTTCTTCCTTGGGTCCCATGTCCAAATCAGGATTTATAATTACCACAGGTATTGTATGCCCAACGTCTCTTTTCTCTGTTTTTTCTGCTTTAAATTCATCAGTAATAATATGATCAATATTTTGTAAAACCACTACAGCTTGTTTTGCATTTATCTTATTAACGTCATTTTCTAATTCCAATGATCGTTTTTCAGATACTACATCAGATTCTACCGGTAATTCACAATTTGTCAGTTTGTTGCTTGCACGTTTACGTGCTTTAATTTTGATAATCTTAGCCTGCTTCTTTTTAGTAGTTTTTGCAATATTTTTTCTATTCGGTCTGTTTTTGGAAAGTCTTTTGTGGCATTGTACTGCTTGTATTTTATCAAATCGTTTCCAGAAAGTCTTCGTAAATGTCGTACTTAGGCTAAGTGTATTTAAAAACAAAACTTTGCAAACTTGCGCCTGTTCGTCCACACCTCTACTTATGGGTAAGAAATATTGTATCGTACAAACACGCCGGGATGTATTTTTTTTAGATGTTCTCCGTATCGGGTTTATTCTCTTAAAACATTTAAGTAAAAATGTATATTGTTGAACAGGTGTCAACTCCCGAAAATAATCAAATGTTAACTTCCGTTGTTCTTCCAATACTTTGCTACATTCATAATGTGAATGGCAATCACATCTTGGCCCCATTTCAGATGTTTGTTTTATTTTTCTGCATATTTTGGCATTCCTACTAAACAGGAGATCCAAATGGGAGTTATCTCTTCCTTTTAGTAACTTTGGCTTCGGAATCGCTCAGAAAATCCACCTCCTGTTCGTCATCTTCCGAATCTGGAAATTCAAATATAATCAGGGTTCAATACACAATTCATTCAAAATGGCAAAGATTGCAAAGGTAGTACAATACAAACATAAGGTTCATGATTAAGTAACTGGGCTGTAACAAATCACAACTTTGCCTTTGAACATTTTGTTTCTTTATGTGTATTGTACACCTGATTATATTTTATACATGCCAAGAAGAGACGTAATTAGTATTCTACAAAGATTATATCAACAGTATTTGCTTGATACCTACCTACCCTGTACATTCAAGTTGTTTTAATTTCACACTTACTTTAGGTCTACTATGCTTTGCCACAGAGTCAAATATAATAGTAGGTATATTGTTAATAAAATTTATTAATTTTAGCAGAGCTGAACAAGCACCATTTAGAATTTTAGATGCATTCTGCATAAAAAAAATTGAATTAGGATCATCTTAACGTAAATAGTATTGCTTTGGGGCACTTTATTCCCCGTTCAAAATGTAAATCAAAATACTCAGTAATACCGTAACAAGTTCTTTACGCGTTCATAAATTTAGTTTCATTCATTTACAAATACAAAAATTCTTCATTAATCAAGAGGACTTAGGTTATCTTAAATTAATAATATCCGAAAAATAGGCATGATGTGGAATCCCAATTCCTAAACTAGGTAAAAACCTGTAACTTATGGATCAGTGATTGTCTGCCGTGCAGCCGTGGGATGTCAACATACTGTTTGTATCTACGTATATATACATAAATTTTATAATTCAACAGTCAGTAATTAGTAAAATAACTTAGAGATATAAATCGATATGGGAGCGTGACTATGCATGTGTGAGTGCGAGTGTGTGTTAGTTTAGGTGGGAGTGTGTGTGGGTCTGTAAGTCTATCAAGACTTATTGTATTATGGGACCTTTTTGAAGGCAACCAAAAGGTTATTGATGTGGTCACGTTTTGGGCTAGGATTCTGTACCTAGTTACTTTTTGTCGTTGCCTCAAAAATAAAAAAAAAGACATAATGTGACCTAATGGTAACCTTTATACTGTTGAGACACATATAAACTTTTATCGCTTATTTAGTTTTTTTAGCTAATACTCGTAGCTATACTGATTACGATTTTCAACTTTTTCAGAATAGACAAGCGGATTAAACCATTCATTGAATTTTTTTTATTAGGAGAATGCCGTTCAGAAACTATTTTTATACAATCTATATGACTTCGATTCGGGGGTCTTCATTTGTTTGAAAATGTTATTGATCTCTTTCACAGTAAATTTTTGGGATTCATGGGGATATCGATAATTTGCATAACCTCCTCTACTATTTTTTAAGTTGTCGCTTTCATATTTTTTCCAAGATCTTCTCACTGTTGACGGTTTCAATTCCAAAGTATTTTTAAACATGAGCAAGGAAACATTTGTTTTTCGCCGTCAAATCTCTGGATACAGGAAAAAGTACTCGTACTCCTTCCGTATTATTGTTCTGTTCTTTTGACGTGTTTTAGGATCGTATAATGAAGAAAACTGAATCATTAAAATATATATTCTACTGTATGTCACCAGTAATAATCAAATAAGAACTGACGTTGTTCCTCCGATATGCAATTATTTTCACACTTGCAGGGTGGGCCTATAATTTTGCGACTACGATATTGCCGGTGGAGGAAATATTGAATTTCCCTTATTTTGGATTTTTTTTTATATCGTTATGCGACTTCCCATAAAAATTCTCGGAATTGTTACTTGTTTTCATTGGTTTATTAGGGACTTAAACGGAATAAAAATTTACATTTTTCATAAAATCAACTCATACCTAATCATAACGAATGGTTCTCGTTATTGTGGCGTTATAAAAACGGTGTTAAAGTTCTTTAATCAAATATTAGTCAGTTATCTTTGTTTTCATTGTTCTTAGTTATAAATGCATGGTATTCTCCAAGTACGATTCTCCGATAATTTCTCCTGCCAATTACTTTGCCTGTATACTTGGTCGGATCAAACCACGCCTCGTAAGCTTTGTATATTTTACCATATTGAACGATGGGACCTGATTTAGTTTTAATTTTGAAGGATTTCAGTTCTGGATCTGTTTCCCGTATTTCGTTAAAGTGGTCTATTGCACTGTTGACCACACTGGGATCGATGTTATGGAAATAATGATTACTTGGATGTATATTCCTTTTTTTTCTTTGTAAGCATCCACGAGAATATTTAAACCAAGCGTATTTCATGTAGTGGTCTGATAACGCCAGCGTACCTAAAAACATTTTTGCGCATACCAATAGTCGTTCTCCATCAAAATCCTTGGTTAGCGGCAGGTAGTACTTAAATGTCCCACTGCGGCGACTAGGGCCTGGTATAGGGCGTCTTTTGAATCGCTTAATTTCTCCCTTTTCCGTGAAACGTACAATAAAAGCTCTTTTCTTAGCTATGTCCTCCAGTTCCCAGTAATAATTAAAGATAAATTGTCTTTGTTCTTGCGAAATTTTTCCAGTACAATTACGCATTGAACAGTTACATGGTGGACCCAAAGTTTTTTCACCGACAATTTTCCCTTTGTGGCTCATATATCTTTTTCCGTGCATCCTACGTATTTGAATTGCTAAACGTCGATTAATTTTTTTCTTTGGTTTCTTTTTACCCTTACTCTCAGTTATTTCATCTTCGGAAGAGCTGTCGCTTTCCATCGCATCTTTTTTAGTACTGAAGCATGCCATGTATTCGTCGAAAGACATAGATTTGTAGACAAAATCGATAAGAGTGTGGTCTTCATTATGAATTCCATCACTATTCTTTAAAGTCAAATTGCAGCTTTCTTCTGATGCATTATTTAAACGTGGATTCGTGCTTTGTGTGGAGTTATTTGTTCCATGCTGTTCATTGGTCGATATCTGATATACTGGGACCTTTTTCCAAAGATTTGACGGCAACTTGTTACAGCAGGCAATAGTATTTTCGAACATTTTTCTGCAAACACGCAATCTCTCGGCTGAATCACCCAGCTGCTTGGTAAAGGGCAAATAATACTTAATACGAAAATCACGTTTCTTGTATGTCATACTGGTACTCACTCTTTCTGTAAACTGCATCACAAATTGCGCTTTCTTTTTTTTATCTCCAAGGCCCCAAAAATGGTTAAAAACAAATTGACGCTGTTCTTCCGATATTTTAGACGTACATTTCATTACTTTGCAGTCACAAGGTGGACGCATAACTTTTTTTGGAACTACGTTACCATCGTAATCCCCATACGACAATCCTAGACTTTTACGGTACCTTGAAATTACATATTTATCTCTCGTTGGTAGTTTTAATTTAGCTGTCCGTAATTCATCAACGTCTTCTAGTTCGTTTTCTTCGGGCTCATTATCACGTGTTTCTAAGGTGCGTTTAGATAAATTTTGATCCAGGTTACTTCTGGTATTCCGTTGCGTCTCATCCTCTAATTTTATATCAATCGATTCATCACTAGAACTACTGGCATAAGACAAATCCTTATCAGTAATGTCCGAAATTGAATTAATTTGGGTAGGTTTCTTGTTTTTAATAATATTTCTGTATTCTTCACTAAAGTTACTGCAGTCTGAGATGTGCTCTACATTATCAAAACATTCATTATCATTTCCTTCATCGTAATGACATTCTGGTAACGTGGAAACTACTTCTTCCTTGGGTCCCATGTCCAAATCAGGATTTATAATTACCACAGGTATTGTATGCCCAACGTCTCTTATCTCTGTTTTTTCTGCTTTAAATTCATCAGAAATAATATGATCGATAGTTTGTAAAACCACTACAGCTTGTTTATAATTTATCTTTTTAACGTCATTTTCTGATTCCAATGATCGTTTTTCAGATACTGCATCAGATTCTACCGGTAATTCACAATTTGTCCGTATGTTACTTGCACGTTTATGTGCTTTAATTTTGATTATCTTAGGCTGTTTCTTTTTGGTAGTTTTTGCAACAGTTTGTCTAATCAGGCTGTTATTGGTAAGTCTTTTGTGGCATTGTAATGCTTGTATTTTATCATATCGTATCCAGAAAGATTTTGTAAATGCCGTACTTAGGCTAAATGTATTTAAAAACAAAATTTTGCAAACTTGCGCCTGTTCGTCCATATCTCTACTTATGGGTAAGAAATATTGTAACGTGTAATCACGTTGGGATGTAATTTTTTTAGTTCTTCTCCGTTTCGGGTATATTCTCTTAAAACATTTGAGTAAAAATGTATATTGTTGCACAGATGTCAACCCCCGAAAATAATCAAATGTTAACTTCCGTTGTTCTTCTAATACTTTGCTACAGTCATAATGTGAATGACAATCACATCTTGGCCCCATTTCAGCAGATGTTTGTTTTATTTTTCTGCATATTTTGGCATTCCTACTAAACAGGAGATCCAAATGGGAGTTATCTCTTTTCCTTCTAGTAACTTTGGCTTCGGAATCTCTTAGAAAATCCACCTCCTGTTCGTTATCTTCCGAATCTGGAAATTCAAATATAATCAGGGTTCAATACATATTTCATTCAAAATGGCAAAGATTGCAAAGGTAGTACAATACAAACATAAGGTACATGATAACGTAACTGGGCTGTAACATGTCACAACTTTGCCTTTGAACATTTTGTTTATGTGTATTGTACACCTAATTATATTTGATACATGCCAAGAGAGACGTAATTAGTATTCTACAAAGATTATATCAACAGTATTTGCTTGATATCTACTATAACATTAAATTGTTTTAATACTTTGGGTCTACCATATTGGTATTATTAATTTTAGCAGGGCTGAATAAGCAACATTTGGTTGCATTAAAAAATTGAATTAGGATCATCTTAACGTAAATAGTATTGCTTTGGGGCACTTTATTCCCCGTTCAAAATATAAATCAAAATACTCAGTAATACCTCAACAAGGTCTTTACGTTTTCATATATTTAGTTATTCATCTACAAATACAAAAATTCTTTATTATTTTACAGGACTTAGGTTATCTATATTACATTAACAATATTCGAAAAATAGGCATGTTGTACCTGGATATAAGATGGTGGACTTAAGGATCAGTGATTGTCTGACGTGCAGTCGTGGGATGTCAACATAGGTACTACAATCAAGTATGGGGAAATCAAAGAAGGTAGGCAAAATTATAGAAAGTAGAAACATTTATATACATATATATATATGTTTATATATACGTATACCTATATACATAAATGTTATAACTCAACAGTTAGTAATTAATAAAATAACTACCTATATAAGAGGTATTAATGGATATGGGAGCGTGACTATGCATATGTGAGTGCGAGTGTGTGTTGGTTTGTGTGAGAGTGTGTGTGGGTCTGTAAGTCTGCCAAGATTTATGTTTATGTATTTTCTATGGGACCTTTATGCAACTGAAAGGCTATTGATGTGGCCACGTTTCGGGCTAAGATTCTGTAGTCACTTTTGAACCTTTATACTGTTGAGAAACATATTAGCTTTTATTGCATCGCTTACTTAGTTTTTCAGCTTATAGCTATACTGATTATAATTTTCAACCTTTTAAGAATAGACAGTCGGATCAAACCATTCATTTAAATGTTTAATCAGGTGTATGCCGTTTGGAAACTGTTTTTATACAACCTTTATGACTTTATTTCGGGGTCTTCATTAGTTGGAAAATATTAATTTAAAGTAAGTAGGTATAATTTTTTTGGGATACAGGCGGAGGTCAATAATTCTCACTATTGACGGTTTAAATGCCGAAGTATTTTTAAACATGAGCAAGGAAACTTTTTTTTTTCGCCGTCTTAATCTCTGGTTACAAGAAAAAAGTACTCGTACTGCTTTTCCCTTATTATTTTTCTGTTCTTTTCACGTCTTTTAGGATCGTATCTTGAAGAAACACGAATATTAAAAGCATATCTTTTACTATATAACCAGTAATAATCAAACCAGAACTGAACTAAATACTTGTAATATTCGCACACAGTAATACTGTTTTATGAATAAATACATGATGATGATGATGACGTTGCTCCTCCGATATTTGGCCCATAATATTGCGGCTACGATATTGCCGGTGGAGGAAATATTAAATTTCCCTCGTTTTCGATTTTTTATTATACATACATACATAACATCACGCCTCTTTCCCGTCGGGGTAGGCAGAGACCACAGTCCTCCACCTGCTACGATCTTGACATACTTCCCTTGCTTCCTGTACTTTCATCAATCCTTTCATACATGCTCGTCGGTTTAGGGTACTTTTAGCCTGGCGTTTATTCATTATATTATAAGTTAGTCTTAGTTATGCGACTTCCCATAAAAAAAATCCTCGGAATTGTTACTTGTTTTCATTAGTAGAATCAGGGGCTTAAGAATTAAACTGAATGAAAATTTAAATTTTTCACAAAATCAACTCATAACGAATGGCTACATAAACTAAGTAATCAACAGTTTTATGACCATTGGGACGTTTGTCCACCGCGACGACAAAGAGAAGATACCGACAATCAGATGACGGCGCGGCGCCGATATCGGCATATTTATCTCGGTGCCGTGTCGCGTTATGGGTATCTTCTCGGTATCGTGGCGTTAGAGCCGTTAAAGTTCACAAAATCAGTTATCTTTGTTCTCGTTGTTCTTGGTTACATATGCATGGTATTCTCCAAGTACGATTCTCCTATAATTTCTCCTACCACTTACTTTGCCTGTATACTTGGTCGAATCAAACCACGCCTCATAAGCTTTGTATAGTTTACCATATTGAACGACGGGACCTGATTTGGTTTTAATTTTAAAGGATTTCAGTTCTGGATCTGTTTCCCGTATTTCGTTAAAATGGTCTATTGCACTGTTGACCACACTGGGATCGATATTATGGAAATAATTATATGTATGAATATTTCTTCTTTTTGTTTGTAAGCATCCTCGAGAATATTTTAACCAAGTGTATTGCATATAACGCTCTGTTATAGCCAGCGTACCCAAAAACATTTTTGCGCATACCAATAGTCGTTCTCCATCGAAGGAAGTATGTCAAGATCGTAGCAGGTGGAGGAATGTGGTCTCTGCCTACCCCAACGGGAAAGAGGCGTGATGTTATGTATGTATGTATGTAGTACTTAAATGTCCCACTGCGGCGACTAGGGCCAAGTATAGGGCGTTTTTTTAATCTCTTAATTTCTCCCTTTTCCATGAAACGTACAATAAAAGCTCTTTTCTTAGCTATGTCCTCCAGTCCCCAGTAATAATTGAAGATAAATTCTCTTTGTTCTTGCGAAATATTTTCAGTACAGTTACGCATTGAACAGTTACAAGGTGGACCTATAGTTTTTTCCCCGACAATTTTCCCTTTGTGGTTCATATATCTTTTTCCGTGCATCCTACGCATTTTAATTGCTAAATATCGTTTTACTTTTTTCTTTGGCTTTTTTTTATCCCCACTCTCACTAGTTTCGTCTTCAGAAGAGCTGTCGAATTGCATCGCGTCTTGTTTAGTACTGAAGCATGCCATGTATTCGTCAAAAGACATAGCTTTGTAGACAAAATCAATGAGAGTGTGGTCTTCATTATTAATCCCATCACTATTCTTTAAAGTGAGATTGCAGCTTTCTTCTGATGCATGATTTAAATCTGGATTCATGCTTTGTGTGGAGTTATTTTTTTCTCGCTGTTCATTGGTCGATATCTGATATACAGGAACGTTTTTCCAAAGTTTTGAAGGCAACTTTTTACAGCAGGCAATAGTATTTTCGAACATTTTTCTGCAAACACGCAACCTCTCGGCTGAATCATCCAGCTGCTTACTAAGGGGCAAATAATACTTTATACTAAAATCACGTTTCTTGTATGTCATACTGGTACTCTCTCTTGTTGTAAACTGCATCACAAATTGCGCTTTCTTTTTTTTATCTCCAAGCCCCCAAAAATGGTTAAAAACAAAAAGACGCTGCTCTTCCGTTATTTTTGACGTACATTTCATTACTTTGCAGTCACAAGGAGGACGTATAACTTTTTTTGGAACTACATTGCCATCGTAATCCACATACGACAATCCGCGACTTTTACGGTACCTTGAAATAACATATTTATCTCTCGTTGGTAGTTTTAACTTAGCTGTCAGTAATTCATCAACGTCTTCTAGTTCGTTTTCTTCGGGCTCATTATCACGTGTTTCTAAGGTGCGTTTAGATAAATTTGGATCCGGGTTACTTCTTGTATTCCGTTGCGTTTCTTTCTCTAGTTTTATACCAATAGATTCATCACTAGAGCTACTAGCACACCACAAATCTTCATCAGCAATATCAGACACTGATTTTTTTTCGGTAGGTTCCTTGTTCTTAAGTATATTTCTAAATTCTTCACTAAAGTTACTGCCGTCTGAGTTGTACTCTACATTATCCAAACATTCATAATCAAAACCTTCATCGCCATGAAAACGTAAAGTTGATTCTTCTGCAACTTCTGGTAAGGTGGAAACGAATTCTTCCTTGGGTACCAAGTCCAACTCAGGATTTATAAATACCCCAGGTATTGAAAGTTCAACTTCTTTTACCTCTGTTTTATCTTCTTTCAACTCATCAGAAATAATATGATCGATTTTTTCTAAAACCACTACAGCTTGTTTCGCATGTATTTTTTTAACATTGTCGATCTTCAATGATGATTTTTCAGATACGGCATCTGATTCTACCGGCAATTCAAAATTTGTCCTGTTGTTGTTTGCTGTTGTATGTATATTGCAAGCTTATGCAACATTTCTTTTAATCGGGCTATTTTTGTTAAGTCTTTTGTGGCATTGTAATGCTTGCATTTTATCATATCGTTTCCAGAAAGTATTCGTAAACCTCGTACTTAGGCTAAGTGTGTTTAAAAACATAACTTTGCAAACTTGCGATTGTTGGTCCACATCTCTACTTATAGGTAAAAAATATTGTAACGTATAATCACGCCGGGATTGATTTTTTTTACTTCTCCGTTTCGGGCTTATTCTTTTCAAACATTTGAGTAAAAATTTATATTGTTCAACAGGTGTCAACCCCCGATAATAATCAAATGTTAACTTCCGTTGTGCTTCCAATATTTTGCTACATTCATAATATGAATTGCAATCACATCTTGGCCCCATTTCAGCAGATATTTGTTTTATTTTTTTACATATTTTGGCATTCCTACTAAACAGGAGATCCAAATGGGAGTTATCTCTTTTCCTTCTTGTAACTTTGACTTCGGAATCTTTCAGGAAATTCACCTCCTGTCTGTCATCTTCTGAATCTGGAAATTCAAATACAATCAGGGTTCAATACACAATTCATTCAAAATGGCAAAGATTGCAAAGGTGGTACAATACAAACATAAGGTTCACAGTTATATATCTGGGCTATAAAAATATCACAACTTTGCCTTTGAACATTTTGTTTATTTGTGTATCGTACACCTAATTATATTTAATACATGCCAAGAGAGACGTAATTAGTATTTTACAAAGTTTACATCAACAGTATTTGCTTGAATGTATATTCAAATTGTTCTTATATTTTGCAACTATAGGTACTTTGGCACAGAATCAGATAATAGTAGATTATCAAATTTGATTAATTTTAGCAGGGCTGAACAAGCAATCAAATGCATCCTGCATTTACAAATTAGAATCAGGATCGTTTGGACGCTCCTCGTTTGAAACATAAACTCCACGTTTAAAACATAAATCAAAATACTCAGTAATACTTTATTATTTATTCGTAGGTAATACCTCAGTAGGTTCTTTACGCTTTCATTTTTTTTAATATTATATAATTAACATAAACCTCATCCCTACCCTTTTTTATACTGTTGAGAAACATATTAACTTTTATCGCTTCGCTTACTTAGCTTTTTCAGCAAATAACTATACTGTTTATGATTTTCAACTTTTTCAGAATAGACGGCTGGATCAAACCATTCATTGTAATGTTTGAACATTTTTCTCACCAAATGTACGCCGTTCGGGAACTGTTTGTTATACAGTCTATATGACTTTAATTCAGGGTCTTTATTTGTTAGAAAATCATAATGATCCCTCAAACTAATAAATTTTTGGGATACAGGCGGAGGTCGATAATTCGAGGGACCCCCTCTTCCATCTCTGAAGTTGCCGCTTTCATATTTTTTCCAAGATCTTCTCACTACTTGCGGATCAAATGCTAAAGTATTTTTAAACATAAGCAAGCAAACGTTTGTTTTTTCGCCGTCAAAATCTCTGGTTACGGGAAAAAAGTACTCGTACTGCTTTTCCCTTATTATTTTTCTGTTCTTTTGACGTCTTTTAGGATCGTATCTTAAAGAAAAACGAATAATAAAAGCATATCTTCTACTATAAGAGAGTGACCAGTAATATTCAAACAAGAACTGACGTTGTTCCTCTGATATTTTCTCCATGCAATTCTTTTTACACTTGCAGGGTGGACCCATAATTTTTGCGGCTACGATATTGCCGGTGGAGGAAATATTAAATTTCCCGTGTTTTCGATTTTTGCTTATTACGTTACTCTTAGTTATTTTCTTCTTACTAGTGCCTTCATCATCAATCGGCAAAACCTCAGTTTTACCCTTGTCAGCATCGAAATGCGACATGAATTCCTCAAATGGCATTGCTCTGTAAACGAAATCGATAACTGTATTGTCTTCCTGCGGATTTGTATGCTTTAAAGGCTTTCCGGTTTGTTCAGATTTGGCCTGTCGTTCGGGCGCTGAATCTATATTCGTATCAGTGTTTATTTTTTCCGAATTCGTTTCTGGAACATCGCACCAAGAACGCTTAATTATTGTATAACCACACGCTAGTGTATTAACAAACATATTTATACACACTCTAATTTTTTCAGTCGTTTTCTCTAACGCTGTCGTGGTTGGAAGAAAGTGCTTAAAAATATAATCGCGGTTTTTCGCATTTACTCGCGAAGATTGTGTGGATACTCTCTCAGTTAAGTTTCTAATAAACAAGATCTGTTTTTTCTTGGTTCCAAGACGCCAGAAATTATCAAAAATAAATTGGCGCTGGTCAACGGATATCTTACTTGCACATTGTTTTCTGCACTCGCAAGGAGGTCCTAAAACTTTCTTTGGAATAATACTGCCACTCTCTGTCTCGTAAGGTAATCCGTGGTATTTGAGATACCTTCTCAAGACTGCAGGGTCCCTTGTGCGTTTCAAATATTCAATATTCAGTAAATCAGTTGCATTTTTATTAAAAGCTCCTTCAGGGGAATCTTCGTCTGTTTCGATTTTGCAAACTTTGCTTCTTCTAGTACACTTTTTAGGTATAGTTTCTTTTTTTATATTTTGAATAGCTAATTCTTCATCTGAACTACTTGAATCGATATCAGTTTCTTCTTTTTTCCGTCTCTTCTTACTACTCTTTTCTTTAGATTGTTGATTTTCTTTCAATTCACATTCTTCTTTGAAATCTTCACTAAAGTTACTACATTCCGATTCAGACTTTTCCTTATCGTCACTTTCATCGACTTCATAATCGTCTTTCCAAATAATTGGTTGTTTGGTAGTTTTCTTTTTTCCTGACGACACTCCAATTGCAGTCTCGTTTTTATTTGGAATATTTTTTAAAGGATCTTCTGTCGACCGTTCAGAATCTTCATCATTAACTAGAGGCAGGGAAAAAATTTCATGTTCGCTCGCGTCGTCAGAAAAAACATCTTTGATTGCACTGGAAAATCTCTGTATACTTCGAATATTCGATGAAACTCCTTTTTGCAAAGTCTGAATTTGATCTAGTGGAATATTATGCATCATTATCCTTTTGTACTCTCCTAATGACTTGGCCACTTTGGTGTAGTTAGTCGAAACAACCCATGCGATGTATAACTTATACATTTTACCAAATGAAAGCTTTTTGATTGAACGTCTTTGCGATTTGGATGAATTTATTTTAAGTAGATTTAGTTTTTCATTTTGCAAATGTTTGAAATGATCACAAACACTAGTATCGACATCTTTGACGATCTTTCGTTTCAACCTGCCTCGGCCTCTTCCGTCAGCCAATTGCCCATTTTCGTAAGATCTCCAAGCTCTTATAATAGTCCAACATGACATGGTATTAGTGAACATTTTCATGCAGACAGGCACTCTTTTAGCGGCATAAAGATCGCCAGAGGTAACAGGAAGATAATACTTAAAGGTGTGATTTCTATTAGATAGTATATTAGAGCAGCTACGTTTAGTGTGTTTGCTTGTGAAATTTATTATGAAAGCTCTTCTATGAGCAAGGTTTTCTAGAGTCCAATAGTAGTTGTGGATGTACTGGCGTTGTTCTTCTGTGATTTTACTGCGACAGTCGTTCTTGCATCCACAAGGTGGTCCAAACTTCCTTGATATCTTAGGTTTTCTTCTTTTATGCGACGGTTTAGGATTTAAAGAATTGTTTTCTTTACACAAGTATTTAGAGATTTTTGGTATATTTTTGGCATTAGCATGCCTGGTTATTAGCTTTCTTTGTACTTTTTTCGCCTTAATTCCATTGTGCTTTGGTTCAATCAGAACATTCGTTTCTTGGGCACCTGCAAAACAAATATAATTAGGAATCAATACACAGTATTCGAAAGGCAAAGAAAGGATGTACAATACAGATAAAACTGATATCAAAATATTGCATTCACATTTTTCAAATCTTTGCCTTTGAACATAATTATCATTATGTGTATTGTACACCTAATTATATTTATCTCATTGCCAGACAAATAGTTTCACCTTAATCCCAATAACAATTTTTAATGTTTCTTTTTTATGTTTCCCGAATTTGTTAAACATTTTGAGTAAACTGATTTAACCAACCATAGCTCTGCAATTTATGCGTTTAAAAATATCAAACAGTATTTTCGTTACGTAACAGAATGCCTAAAGTAAAAAAAAACCAGCCAAGTGCGAGTCGGACTCACGCACTGAGGGTTCCGTACCACCACATAATCATAACTGTATTAGTTGAAATTTCAGTAAATTAAAGTGCTAAATTTTTTGAGTCCGACACGCGCTTGACCAAGTTTTATTATTTATTGTTATTTTATAGCGTATGCACTATAAACATACCAATTTTCAAGTTTGTAAGTGTTCCCGTTTTTAAAATAGAACTAAAACAAAAATCGCCTCAACGACCATCCAACTTGACCCTTCTCATATGAATGTTCTTGAAACGGGAGCTCACCTCAATTGGTTACCATTAGTTGTGAGAAAAGTTGTAATAGTTAATGATTTCAGACTTTTCCCTTTATTTGTACTGTGAGACCTAGCTTCTTATCAAATTTCATAATTTTAGCAACGGGAAGTACCCTGTAGGTTTTGCTTTTTTGCATAAATGTATGGAGATGAGGACATAAAAAGCCATATCTTTTGATTGCGTCGTTGTAAAAAATTTAAATTTTCAGATCTTGTGTGGTTCATGGACCTTAATATATGGTATCAATTTCAACCTGATACCTCTACCCGTTCGTGAAATAAAGGGTCTTGACAGACAGACAGACAGACTGACAACAAAGTCATCCTATAAGGGTACCGTTTTTAGGGTTCCGATACCAAAATGGTAAAAAAAAGGAACCCTTATGGTGCCGCTCTGTCTGTCTGTCCGTCTGTCTGTCACACCTCTATATCTCAGCAACCACTTACGCTATCGAGCTGAAATTTGGAATAGTTTTAGAATATAGTTGCCCAACTTAATTGCACATGAAAATTTTTTGAAAAAAGTATGATTATTAATGTAAAGGGGGCCAAAATAGGGGGGGCCAAATTTCAAATTGTCGCTACTAGGTCGAGTGGGGTATCATATGAAAGGGCTTTACTTGTACATTTTAAAATATATTTTTGTATTTTTTTAAGTTTCTTAGTTTTCAAGTTATGATGAAAAATGTCAAAAAAATACCATTCCCCCCCCTTATCTCCGAAGTTTGAGTAAGGGAAAATCTGAATTAATTACAGTTGACAGAGGTTTATGTAAACTTTACAGCAAAAATAAAACGATCTTTCTAAGTTGCACAGTTTTTCAGAAATCTGCAAAAAACCTTTACAAACAAATTTAGTTTTGCGGTCCTGAAAATGGACTTTATTGCTTCCAAAAATACTATAGGTATATCGGAACCCTCGGCGCGCGAGTCCGACTCGCACTTGACCGGTTTTTTTTCTTTTGAGGTACGGTACCCTAAAAACGGTTAAATTCAGAGCTGCCACTTCCTTGGCCATTAAGAAAACAATAGCACGAGACTTAATATGACAATAAAAAAACGGGTCAAGTGCGTGTCGGACTCGCGCACCGAGGGTTTCGATACACCTTTAGTATTTTTGGAAGCAATGAAGTCCATTTTAGGACCGCAAAACTAAATTTGTTTGTAAAGGTTTTTTGAAGATTTCTAAGACAACGGTTTATTACTCGCATACGAGCACTTTGTGCGGTGTTAGCGCGCTAAGAGTTGGTTTAAAACTTGCTCGTATTCACTCGTTCAAGCGACGTGACGTCATCAGTGACGTCACTTTAGCGCGCTATCATTGCATACGAAAATGAGGTAGTGCAGCGTGTGCGAAACGTCAATTTCAAATGACATTTGTCATCAATCATGTTTTCGATAGATTTTTTCGACTTGTTTAGGGTTACTGGATTAAATTATCTAATCTAATAATCACTATCTCTCAATAATTTCCAAAAACGCAAAACAAAACATGTGTTTATCCCGGTTTAAATCTGTATTAGATCGTATTCGACGAATGCACGCATATAGAACTAAACCGATTATATTGATATTCAGAGAATTCAGTGCGTGTAATGTATTCAAGTAATAAACCGTAGTGTAACGCACCATAAGGGTTCCGTTTTTACCATTTCGGTTCGGAACCCTAAAAATAAAATGAATGATTGATCAGTTTTGAAGATTTTATGGTTAAATTATTTAAGGAAGAGTAGCATTTGCACCTAAAGGTGTAATGTAATAAATTAAAACGAATTTATGGTTATCATGGAATGTAATAAAATTAGATCAAATAAATGTTTTACAAATCTGACATGAGGATTGATAATTGTTTATTAAGGCTAAGTGGGTTGTAATCTATACCAAATGGTAATGATTAGTCATTGATAGCAGTCTACCTTGACCATATGTGACGTCATATAAAGCTATCCTGGTGACAGGGTAATTTCTACATAGCCTGCAAATACTGTTGTTGGTAATTTAGTTGTACTTCTTGAAACTAGTATTAGTCTGCGGCTCACCTCGCTGATCTTCGTACAGTCAGCGTCAAATTCATATGAGCGTCTATCCTAGTAAAAATGATCTGTTGTAAACAAATTCAATTTCGTATACGAAATTAGAATTGTCATTTAATTGTGTTGTACGCACCCAAAGTGTTCAAAATATCTTGGCAACATAGTTTCCAATATTATGTTCGCGGCCGTCACCGTCATAGTAGTCAAAACGATATGAAGTAATCTAAATCTTGTTTACTTCAGATCATTTTGACTACTATAGACAGTCACATCAATTTGACGCTGACGACCGCGAACATAATATTGGAAACCTTGTTGCCAAGATATTTCGAACACTTTGGGTGCGTACAACTATATGACAATTTTAATGACGTATATGAAATTTAACTTGTTTACTACAGATCATTGACTGCGATAGGCGCTCATATGAATTTGACGCTGACTGTACGTAACATCATTCATTAATTAAACTACCATCTACCGTCGCAACAATATGTACCTTGATTAGAATGACAGCAGGACCAGGCCTGTGACACTCCGCACTCTAGGTATGCAACGCGGCGCTGGAAGTCGACTGGCAGTACGGATTAAAACCTGCTCATGAGCTTTGTGTGCGGTTTTAGCGCGCTAATAGTTGGTTCAAAACTTGATCGTATTCACTCGTTTAAGCGACGTGACGTCATCAGTGACGTCACTTTAGCGCGCTATCATTGCATACGAAAATGAGGTAGTGCAGCGTGTGCGAAACGTCAAACTCATAAGACATTTGTCATCAATCTCGTTTTCGAGAGATTTTATTCAACTTTTTTTGGGGTTTTAGATTAAATTATCTTATCGAATAATCATTATCTCTCAATAATTTCTTAAAACGCAAAACAAAATCAAACTTTTAATTTTTCTCAGTGACATTGACATAAGCGCGCTCTAGTCTGGTTTAAAACTGTATTCGATGATATTCGACGAATGCACGCATATAGAAATAAACCGACTATATTCAGTGAATGTGATGTGTGCGTTGATTTCAAGAAACAATCCGTAGTGTGGGTGAGGCAGTCGATTTTACTTTTCTTTATGTCATCTCTATGGCGGCAAAATAGGTAAGTAATTATTCGCATTTTTGATTGAACAACATTACATACCTACTTGCATCTCGCTCAGTATCTTATAAAGTGACAAAATCATCGCCTTAGCCCACCTGTCCGCGATCACCCGCGATTTAAAAACGTGTCCTAAGCGGTGCACTGCAAGTATCGACTTTATGCTTAGACCATAAGGTTGAAATTTGTCGGCACCCCGCCTGAGAGTGTCGGATCTGTAAACGTTAGTTTACTATTATGTAATCTGTGACAGGACAAAACCATACGTGAGCGCAGTCCCGAGCGGTACGTGTCTCTGTCGCTCCAATATCTTACACTCACACACTGATGTCCGTTCTAATCAAGCTGCATTATTTCGACTGTAGCGCTATAGTTGTTTCCATTCTACGCTCTCCCGCGTCGCCACACCGCGTGGCGACCCTGCCAGGATGGAGACCCGGGAGAGCGTATAACGGAGACACCAAGCGTATAACGGAAACACCAAGCGTATAACAGAAACACCAACCGTAGCGCAAGGGTATGTAGTCCAGTCGCTTAACGTCTTATATAGCATTTACATTTATCAGCTAATCGGCTGCACTAATGTTCATTTGACGAGCGCTTCGAATAACACTCATGTAAGTTGTAAACGCGCGTTATCGAAAAAGGCGTAAAACACTCGTCCTCTGATCATACCCTTAGACAGTTTTAATTACTAATCTTACATATTAAGGTGGTCGGGGTGAGCCGCACACAACATGATGGATGGACTTTATATTACGTTGGAACAAAAAACGTTTACTTCTTAGTAATAGAAAAAAATTGCATCCGTGCAGATTAAAAATTTGTTGTGGCAGACGCAAACTAAACCTAAACAAAATTTGTTTGAATGGTTCAAAACTAACTACTGTCTTTATTACCGCCTATAGGCCGAAAAAAGACAACAGCACTTTTAGACTTGTCAGATTTACAGTTTTAATTAATGTGTCTGCCAGAATTATGCACACAGAAAAATCTATTATTTTAAAAATTAAAATATTTATTTTAATACTTTGATACGATAATGTATCAGTAGGAGCAAAGCTTCCAAACGAATCTAAGACCTCGGCCACACGCAGCGACCACTAGCGACTTAAAATACGACGCCGTCCATTTAAAGTCGCTGCATGTGGACCCACCGTAATTTGAATTTTCTTTCTTATTACTAATTACCTAGTTTTACCCAAAACATAATCCTATTAGGTAGGCATACCTAAATATATAATCAAATTTGTACTTTCAAAGCTTACTTGATGATCTTTGTAAAAGATGAAAAGTAATAAAATGTACTAAGTCAAAAGCACAAATGTGCGCGCAAGTTTCTGCCTGAATGAAAGCATAATTAACTTGTTCTAGAACCGCGATGCTCGCGTCATTTCTTAGCCGAATTCTCCGTGAATACTCAATGCCAGGGTTAACAAATTAGTTTAAAACCATTAACGCTAGCGGCTCATCAAAATAAGATGATTATTTCCTCTGCGAATTTCAAGTTTGTTTACAAACATTGCATGAAGCCAAGCCATGCAGCGTGCAATGAGTCCAGTGTTTTAGAATTGCTTCGGAGCGGAATTTTTTTGTTGATGAAATAAATGCATGTAATTAGTTGTTAATTGTAATTAGCCATAATGCTAGAAGTAATCCATGGTCTATTTTTACCAGATTTAAAAAAATACAAAGTCAGTAAGGGGACACATAAGTTATGACAAAATAAGTAAAAAAACGGTTTCCTCTAAGATTTCTTCCGATCTGAGGTGTATAAGGTCCTAATGAAATAGTGAACATAATTTTAGTATGTTACTCAGACCATGAAACTGAACAACTTTCCCCAAGGAACATAGGTCGAAATACAAAAAACCAAATTTGACCTCCCATACAAAATGCGCTTTTCGTATTTCGACCTATGTTCCTTGGGGAAAGTTGTTCAGTTTCATGGTCTGAGTAACACTAAAATTATGTTCACTATTTTATTTATGTGATATAGCTTAAAAAACGCGGAACTTTATGCGGCATCTCGCAAACCACAAAAATATGTCACGTTCTCAATAAAAAAGAAGGTTATTTTTTTGGTAATGAGACCCATTCTGAATGAGTAACTTTGAATTTTTAGGGTTCCGATACCAAAATGGTAAAAACAAGGAACCCTTATGGTGCCGCTCTGTCTGTCTGTCTCTCCGTCTGTCTGTCACACCTCTATATCTCCTCTCCTTTCCTAAAATTTGGAATAGTTTTAGAATATAGTTGCCCAACTTAATTGCACATGAAAAAATTTTGAAAAAAGTATGATCATTAATGTAAAGGGGACCAAAATAGGGGGGGCCAAATTTCAAATTGTCGCTACTAGGTCGAGTGGGGTATCATATGAAAGGGCTTTACTTGTACATTTTAAAATATATTTTTGTATTTTTTTAAGTTTCTTAGTTTTCAAGTTATGATGAAAAATGACAAAAAAAAATACCATTCCCCCCCCCCCCCCCCCCCTTATCTCCGAAGTTTGAGTAAGGAAAAATCTGAATTAATTACAGTTGACAGAGGTTTATGTAAACTTTACAGCAAAAATAAAACGATCTTTCTAAGTTGCACAGTTTTTCAGAATTCTGCAAAAAAACCTTTACAAACAAATTTAGTTTTGCGGTCCTGAAAATGAACTTTATTGCTTCCAAAAATACTAAAGGTATATCGGAACCCTCGGTGCGCGAGTCCGACTCGCACTTGACCGGTTTTTTTTCTTGAAATCTGTTAAAGATAGACCATGGATTACTTCTAGCATTATGTTTAAAATGGGTAATATTACTTGTACTTATTTCATCAACAAATAATGTCCGCTCCCAAGCAATTCTGAAACACTGTGGTGTCCTACGAAGGTTTCGAACTAATCTATTGAAGCCTTGTTATAAAACAAAAAAATAATAATAAAGAATAGTAATCAAGTAGGTACTAAATAATTCTAGATCCGACCACCACGGTACCAATTGTGTCGGTAGCTCCCCCATTTATTTGCCATTTGCGCGGCTTCCGAAGGCGGGTTTACATATTTAAACTTTATAGCGAGCCCTATGACATGTTTACAAATGAACGCATTAGAAAATTGAGGACAGGTACAAAGTCCTTCTTTCCATTTTTCTTTTTCAAGTGGCAAAGCAACATGCCAACCGAATCTGAGGTATTTCCTTTCAAACTCGTCAAAATCCTCCCATTCGTTGTCCGTATAGTCCTCATCATCATCATCGTCCTCATTTTCTTGTTCGCTAGGAGGAAATTTATAGTATTTGTACTTCTCATCAGTCTTAATGTGATCTATTTTCTTGGGTAGACTGGTCCAATTATACCCCTTCGCCCATTCTTTCATTTCTATAGCCGGGACCATTGAAAATCTTTTTGCTTCGTTTCCCCACTTCCTCACCTCCCCTAAAGAGGCGGGTAGAAATTCCGATAATGGACTTTTTTCTCCGATAGTGATCTGCATCTTTTCGACGAATTCTTTGAGTGCATCATTTGACGGCGGCGATGCTAGAGCTGCTCCTAAATGAAACAAAATCACTACTCAATAAATTTACCAAGAACTCAACAACATGTTTACGTTTCGAAAACCACGTTTTTTATTTGGAATGTGTAATTTATTTATCTTAATATTATTTTATTTATATAATTTACATGTAAATAATTCATCTAATCTGGTTTTCCATTTCAGGGGCAGTTAGAGGGCTTAGAAACACAAGGCTGGCTAAATATTGACTGTCAGCTAAATAAAAATAATAAAACGTATTAAAAATACATACCCCGGTACCAATTTCTATTTTTATTCAGCCACTGCTCCTTGAAATATGTAATGTACTCTTTGTAGTACGCATATTTTCTCAAAAATGCTTCAGAAGCGGCATCAAAATCTTCGGGCCGTGTTACAGAGTGTAAGGTATCAATATCTGCCGTCAGTTTCCTAAGACCCCTTTTGCTGAACACATTACGTGCATTATCTTTCATTTTTTTCGCCGCTGTTGTCCAACACATTCTTATAGTATTGTTACCAAAAACTTCGGTAAACGCTTCCTGAATGCCTTCAGCATCATTAGTAACCAGAACTGTTGGTTTCATTTGGGTGGAGTACAATGCATTTACATAGTTTTTCAGTGCATTAAACAACATTTTGAAATCATCTTTTGAATCAGTTATGCCGACAGACAGACACAGTGGATAAAATATTTTGTTCCTGTCAGTAGTGCCGATGATTGTGACAGGGTAATCATGCCACATTATCTTATGAGTCAGATCAGCGTGCAATATGTTTATTTTACGTGCTACGCGCAGTAAATGATTTGTTGACAAAACAAAACGAAATTTCATCTTTTTTGTTGCAGCACTAGAAATTTTGAACGATATTACAAATGGTTCATGAATATCTGCAGGTATAGCCGAATGAGTGTGTAGCCACTTCGCGAGTTCATCCCTAGGAACCAAATATCTATTGGTTTTCTTTTCTGCTTCAAGATTGTTTTCAGCTTTATTCGTTCCACTTTCAGTAGTTGAAGTGTTTGCAGCAACGTTTGTTTTATTTTCAATATCAGAATATTGGATTTTCTCGACGCCAACATGTTTTTTAATAGCAGAATCCAAGTATTTCATCCTTTTACAAGGTATTTCAACTGTAACGTTTTCTTGATCGCTCTCTTCAGTTTTACTATCATCAGATTCATGGTTGCTATTATCAGCTTTATAGATGCTATTATCAGATTCACCGTCGCTGCTATCATGTTCTTCGCTTGCAGCAGATCTAAGATATGGACCCACTGTGAGTGGGCCTCCACTAGTAGAACTTGTAGATGGCTCTAGGACAATATTAAACTCCATTGAAGTGAAAATGAAAATAAAGCTCACACACATGCAAAATATAATATTGGAAACAAAATAACCATATAATAACAACAAAAAACCTTCATTTGAGAAGGTATTGCTGCAATTCTTAGCAAAATATCGAAACGATCAATTTTAACAAACGGCTGTGTACTTTTAATCTACGGGGACTCACAAGTGATTTCAATCCAAATCGAAAATGAGTCGTCGATCGGTGGAGTCGCTCGCTGCCGGACATTCGTTTTTTTGTGATTTGCGATGAAAAAAAAAATATTCCAGGTAGAGATTTTGGTATAGCAAAATCAGCGATATTAAGTTAAAAAACCGGTCAAATGTGAGTCGGACTCGCGCGCCGGGGGTTCCCAATATACCTATAGTTTTTTAAATAAGTTGTTCAGTTTGCTAACACTTTCTTCACTAACAAAACAGAAAGTGTCAACAACAGATTTAAGGAATATTTTAACTTTAAAGAACCTTTTTGTAACACGCGGGTGGGCTGCAAATATCTAGAATTTAAACTACATATATTCTTCAATCGAGATGGTTTTATTATTAACTGTTTATTAAATAATCCTTTTTAACTATTAATAACTAACAACTTCAATGAAAACTAGCACTTAACTTTAATTAAAACTAACTGAACAGGGCAAAATCAACTTGCAACCATATTCATTTTGTGTCAATTTTTATACGTTATTAAAATTTTAAAATAACACTGTATTGTTATAGAAAACCTTTTTTTTATAGAAACAAGAAGCTTTGCTGCCTTAAATAGCAACAGAGCTTCTTTTATTTCTGAAAATTAGGTGAATATGAAACATAGGGAAATAGTAAATAAAAGCTGCCTTCTCTACAATCAAATTAATCAACCACTTGTTAAATGCAGAAACATTAGTTTAAGCCTATAACTTTAATAACTAAAGAAACAAATCAAAGCACTTTGTAATATCAAATGAGTTTTACAACTCAATTGTCAACTCAAAGTATGATTAAGGAAAACTAAAACAATCGCTTTATAACACTTTGTAACAAACAACCAAAAGACGTCCTACCGCCATACAGAGAAGCAACACTCGATTCATATGCAGCAGTTTTAATTGTTAACAATCAAATACCTTCAGGGTTTAGTTAAATTATTGTGTTGTCACAATAAACAACAGTATGGGATGGCAAATAAATGACAAACCCTTGCAGGACCGTGGATGTTGAGCATCCATCATGGCTGCCTCTCCGCAAGTCTGTATGTCTTAATCGGATGCAATCCATCAAAACATCCCACTGTCCGTGTAATCTAACTAACTAATACAAAAATGATTTGAGCTTTCATACGAAAGAAAATGAACATTTATTTTGAGACTTTAAAAAGCTTTTGTAGCTCCTGGAGTGCCTCATAGGACAGACACTATATAGGCATTACACAATTTTTTTGCAACCCTTTTTTACTTTAAAGAAGTTGCTTCTACCACCAATCGCGCCGGCGGCTGCGCCCCCATTTCTTTGCCATTTGCACGGCTTCCGAAGGCGGGTCTGCATAATCAAACCTAATAGCGAGCCCTATAACATGTTTACATATGAAAGCCCGAGAAAATTGAGGGCAAGTGCAAATTCCTTGGTCCCATTTTTCAGTGTCAAGTGGCAAAGCGGCTTGCCAACTGCCTTTATAGTATTTCTCTTTAAACTCGTCAAAATCTTCCCAATCGTTCTCCAAATCATTAAAATCCTTCTCTTCTCCTGCACGAAATTTGTAATATTTGTATTCTGTGTCAGTCCTCACACGCTGTATATTCTTCGGCAGATTGACCCATTTATAAGCCTTGGCCCATTCTTTAGTTATTATGGTCGGGATCTTTGAAAATGTTGTTGCTTTATTTGACAACTTGCACAGTGCACACCACTCCAATAGTTATAAGTAAAAATTCCCTTAATGGCATTTTCTCTCCAAATTTTGTCTGTATATTTGTCACGACGCTTTGAATTGCATAGTTTGTAGCCGGCGACGCCAGAGCTGCACCTAAATTAAAAAATATTACACCTCAATAAACAGACTGGGTAGCTAGATGATTCTACTTTTCAAAACAATTTAAATGTATAGGGATGGTTACTATTTTTTAAAGTAAAATATTCAACAAACCATCACAAAAGCAGGCGATTTAGAAACTCGTGCTGGCTGTGTCAAAATAAAAGAGTGTAACATTATATACATACCTAGGTACCAATTTCGATTTTTATTCAGCCAATGCTCCTTAAAATAGGTAATGTACTCTGTGTAGTACGCATATTTTCTCAAAAATGCTTCGGAAGCGGCATTGAACATCTCAGGTCATGTTATGGAGTGTAAAATATTTATATCTGCTGTCAGTTTGTTAAGACCCTTTTCGGTAAACACATTGCGTGCATTGTCTTTCATTTTTTTCGCCGCTGTCATCCAACACATTCTAATGGTACTGTTACCAAAAACTTCAGTAAACGCTTCCTGGATGCCTTCCGTGTCATCAGTAACCAGAACTGTTGGTTTCATTTGAGTGGCGTACAATGCATTCACATAATTTTTCAGTGCAATAAACAACATTTTGAAATCATTTTTAGGGTTCCGATACCAAAATGGTAAAAAAAAGGAACCCTTATGGTGCCGCTCTGTCTGTCTGTCCGTCTGTCTGTCACACCTCTATATCTCAGCAACCACTTATGCTATCAACCTGAAATTTGGAATAGTTTTAGAATATAGTTGCCCAACTTAATTGTACAAGAAAAAATTTTGAAAAAAGTATGATTATTAATATAAAGGGGGCCAAAATAGGGGGGGCCAAATTTCAAATTGTCGCTACTAGGTCGAGTGGGGTATCATATGAAAGGGCTTTACTTGTACATTTTAAAATATATTTTTGTATTTTTTTAAATTTCTTAGTTTTAAAGTTATGATGAAAAATGTCAAGAAAAATACCATTCCCCCCCCCCTTATCTCCGAAGTTTGAGTAAGGAAAAATCTGAATTTATTACAGTTGACAGAAGTTTATATAAACTTTACAGCAAAAATAAAACGATCTTTCTAAAATGCACAGTTTTTCAGAAATCTGCAAAAAACCTTTACAAACAAATTTAGTTTTGCGGTCCTGAAAATGGACTTTATTGCTTCCAAAAATACTATAGGTATATCGGAACCCTCGGCGCGCGAGTCCGACTCGCACTTGACCGGTTTTTTTGAGTGAGTTATGCCTACAGATAGACAGAGTGGATAAAATCTTAGGTTCCTGTCAGTGGTGCCGATGATTGTGACAGGGAAATCATGCCACATTATCTTATGAGTCGGATCTGCGTGCAATGTGTTTATTTTACTTGCTACGCGCAGTAAATATTTTGTTGACACAAAAAAACGGAACTTCATCTCTTTCGCTTCAGCGTTAGAAATATCGTAGGATATCACGAATGGTTCATGGACATCTACAGGAATAGCTGAATGAGTGCGTAACCACTCTGCAAGTTCATCCCTGGGAACCGAAAGTCTCAACAACTCTCTTCTCTTTTCAGCTTCCAGAGTATTTTTAGCTGTGTTCTTTACAGCTGTGTTCGCTCTATTTTCAGCTGTATTTGTTCTATTTTCAGCTGTGTTCATTCTATTTACAGCTGTGTTCGCTGTTTTTTCAGCTGTGTTTGCTCTATTTTCAGCTGTGTTTGTTCTTTCAGCTATTCTCGTTCTATTTTCAGCCGTTAAAGAAGTTTTAGATATGATCATTCTGTTTTCGGTTTTCAGTGTGTTTTCAGCTATGTCTCTTTTATTTCTAACTTCAGCAGATTGGATGTTTTCATTGCCATCAATTTCTTTAAGCACCGATTCTAAGTATTTCATCCTTTTACAAGGAACTTCAGCAGTCACGTTTTCCTGGTCACTATCATCAGTTTTACTCTCACTATACTCAGATTCATGATAGATATTGTCAGATATATAGTCACTATTATCAGAGACAACGTCACTATTATCATGTTCAAGGTCGCTACTATCATATGCATCGTATACATCGCTAACTGTAGAATTAAGATATGGATCTATTGTGACTGGGTCTCCAAAACCAGCAGAACTTGTAGATGGCTCTAGGACAACAATTAACTCAATTTGATATGAAGTACAAAAATTGAGACAAAAAATTTAGCTATTATGTTTTAATAATGATTCTAGGTCTACATAATTATTTATTAGTTAAATCATTATCGAAAGTAAATCACACAGTGGCGTGCACTCCATACATGCAAAAAAGCTCTGTATACCCTGTGGTCCCAGACGATCAATACAAACGTGCCCCTAAATATAAATGATAATGTGAACTTTACTATAATAACTACCGTAAAATGAAAAATCCTAGTTAAAATGTCTTTGAGTTGCCACTACGGCGTCCCGTGCGCAAAAGCAGTACTAAGCCCTGCTTATTTTTCATACAAAGCATCGCGTGAAGTCTCGTGTACTCGTAGAACCTACACAGCAAAAGTTTGTCTGTGTGCGTGAAAATGTATGCGTGTGTAGCGCTTGCAGAAGCTCAGCTTATAGTGCGACCCGTCCGAATTGAGAAGCGGTCAAAGTATAGCTTAGTTGTTGAATAGAGAGAGTCGACTTGTTTAGTCGAATTGACCATCATTGTTTCGAATGTAAAACCGATCAGTTTTTACGACGATGTAGCACGAACAAAATCTGAAGAAATATAAGCGCGTTGATTCGATTTAAAAAAAAATTATCAGTAAAAATACGTAAAGAATACATTATGTTAATACGTAAATTAAATTTATTTTAATATTTTATTAATTAGCGCAAAGTAATCAATCTTTGGATATCATGGACCTATTAGGGTCGCGTTCCAAAACAGTGAGTATTTTCCTGACAGCAGGATATCTTTACATAACATCCATATAAATGGTAAACAATGTGCATACCCTGCCTAAAATCTCTGTGCACGCCACTGAATCACATAACAGATGAAAAATCGCTGTCGAAAAATATAATAAATAAATACTTACTAATAGTACAAATCTGATCAATCGTTTTATGACATTCAAGATATACATTTTATTACATTTATTTACTTTATTTTCATAACATACTATTTATTTTAACTAGTTAAAAATTGTTGTTATTCAAAAAAGTATTTTCAATATTGCTAAGAATAAGAATAAATTACTGCCTCAATTTTGCAAAAGGAAAAGACACACTAACTTATTTTTCACCTCCAAAGCTCGGAAACATTTGTTTTGTCGGTTAAATTCTGCGGCCAAAAGCGATTTTCGGCCCCTAGCGGGCAAAAGGTTTTTCTGCGGCCAAAAGCGATTTTTGGCCGCTAGCGGGCAAAAGGTTTTTGAAATTCGAACGTGATGCAGTATGGCAGACCTCCACGCTGCGGTACTGGCTGCTTCCTCGCTTTAGTGAGGTGAAAAATTTTGTGTTTCGCTCGGCAGAAAAGTTATTTTGCGTTTCGTGCCTTAAAACCTTCGCTAGGCTCAGGATTCTTCTTTTGAACCACTCGCTTCGCTCGTGGTTCAATTCTAGAATCCTTCGCTTGCTCAGGTTTCAATACAAGGCACTCACGCCAAATAACGCTTTTGCTGCCTTGCATAACAAATAACTATTTTTAGACAGCAAAATAAAAATTAGTTCCATGTAAAACACACCACACTAACAATGTTGTATTTTTTCTCTTATAAAGTTAAAGAGGAAACTTCATAAGACTTGATGCCCTGTATGGATCGAGTGTTGGCCCATAAAGGTGATGGTTAAGAAACCAGTTCAGTATTAGAAGAGGATCTCAGAGAAGTATCAATAGCTGACATGGTAAGGATATTACGAACGACGGGGTTACGCTGCAGGAGCACAAGTAAAACCAGTGCCCTGGGCTGTGTGGCATGTAGGTAGAGCAGAAAGCACCACACTAAGGACACAGAAATTTTGTGCAAACAGCTTTGGAGGTTCTCTCAGGGTCCTCATTTAATACATCTCAACCAGTAGATGGGGTCCCCCTACTGAAAATAATACTCTGATAAAGCCAAATAAGAAACTTGCCACATAAACTGGCCGTTCCGTGGCTGGGGTTCAAAGCAAAGCCAGCCACGCCCTTTGGGATAATGGGATAAATAGTTCCATAAGGATAGAGACAAACGACGCTGACTATAAGAGAAGGTTGACACAAGATTGTTTTAGTCCGTGTTGCTTTGTGTAAAGGGGTATTTTCGCTGAAGCAGAGGGTAGCCGAAAAGAGATAAGAAACTCAAAATTAAACCAATCGGATAAGAGGCAACTATTGATTCTCTGATTGGTCTAATGTTGCAGATTTCTGCGCTGCTCCTCTTTGCCTCAGAGAAAATATACCCTTATTTAAATAAGGTATAGTAAGAATTTATTGATTAAATATTCAGCTTCTATAAGAAATCAGAAATATCAAGTATAAAATTGATATTTCTCACGTATAGTGCCCTTTCAAATGTACAAAAGAATATTCCTGTGTGCTCCTTGATGATACAAGTGTGAAAGTAGTCTCAATCTCTTCGTTTGATCTTGAAGAAACATTATTTTGATGGTGGACGTCCCAAAAGTTGTACATACTAATGCTGCGGACAAAAACAAAAATAAAAACAAAAAAATAACGGTAACCGTTGGGAGTATGTAAAGATGTTCAATGCAAAAAATGTAGCTACATAAACTTTGTACCGGAAAGGTTATTACAACTTTTTATGCATGATCAACCGTTTTCTCATAAAACGCACTTGTATCTTAGTAGGAAAAGAAGAAGGTACTGACTGACTGACTGCCATATCAACGCACAGCCCAAACCGCTGGGTCTAGAGATTCCAAATTTGGCGTGTAGGTTCCTTATAAAATCTAGGGGTGCGCTATGAAAGGATTTTTGGAAATTTCACCCCTAAGGGGGTAAAAAAGGGGGTGAAAATTTGTATGAAAGTCCGTCAGTTTAGATGTTAGGATCTTCAAATTTTGTATTTAGGCTGAATACTAAAAATTAATTAACACGTGTCTCAGGGTTTTTTAAAATTTCACCTCTGAAGGGGTGAAAAGGGGGATGAAGTAGTAAAGCCTACTTTTTTAAAGTAAAACCACTGTTTATTATTTAGGCATTAGGGTTGTAATTTTACGCAACGAACATCAATGTTATTGAAATTCTACCCCTAAGGGGTGAAAAGGGGGATGAAATTTTGTAAAAAAATCCGTCAGATTAAAAGTTACAATCTTCATATTTTGTTGTTAGGTTAACGACTATAATTTAATTTATACGTGACACAGGGTTTTTGAAATTTTCATCCCCGAAGGGCATCAAAAAAGGGGGTCAAATAAAAATCCTTGATTTCAAAATAAAAACCACTTTATTATTATTTAGGTATTAGTGATGTGCTCACGCAACGTACTTTACTGTCACTGGAATTTCAATCCTTGGGGTGAAAAGGGGGATGAAATTTTGTATGATACGTAGTTCTTTAATTTTTCAGTACAATTCACTAAATTCATTGATTCAGCGTATGGTTGGATGTTAACGCAACTTATATCGGTGCTGTTGGAATTTCAACCTTCGGGGTAAAAAGGGGGGTGAAAATCTAGATTTTATAAGGAACCTACATGCCAAATTTGAAATCTCTAGACACAGCGGTTTGGGCTGTGCGTTGATATGGCAGTCAGTCAGTCAGTCAGTCACCTTCTTTTCCTACTAAGATAAAAGTGCGTTTTAAGAGAAAACAGTTGATCATACATAAAAAGTTGTAATAACCTTTCCTGTACAAAATTTATGTAGCTACATTTTTTGCATTGAACATCTTTACGTACTCCCAACGGTTACCGTTATTTTTTTGTTTTTATTTTTGTTTTTGTCCGCAGCATTAGTACATACAACTTTTGGGATGTCCACCATCAAAATAATGTTTCTTCAAGATCAAAAGAAGAGATTGAGACTACATCCACACTTGTATCATCAAGGAGCACACGGATATACACTTGACAGGGGACTAGTAGTAGGTAATATGTTTTTAAAATAAGAAAATTAGGTACTAAGTTTACACAACAGTAAAATTTTCTGAAAAATGCATGGTGGATTTGATTTTTTCCTGACCCAAAAAAAATCCATGGGGTTAAATTGGGTAAGATCCACCTAAAAAACCAGCAGGTTTTTGACGAAAGTGGCGATTTTCAGAAAAAAAATTATACTCTGCAAATATCTGAAGTGTGAAATACAACATAACTTTTAGTTGTTTTGCTCACGAAAACAAACAACTTTTGAGATAAAAATTATTTTTCCTTGAATTTTTTTCTTCCCATGCTTAAGTAGTCACGTGATCGACACATTTTTATGGGAAGACGAAAAATTTTAATCAAGTAAAAATATTTTTCTTCGGGAAAGTTGGTCGTTTCCATGAGTACAATTACTGGGCTTCAGAAGCAAAACCATTAAAAATTCACTTTGTATTTTACCTAATACAAGTTATTTTTACAACTATAAAAAAGAGCATGAAGGGCCTTTAGCTAGGGCTTGGCATGGAGCCTTAAAGTTCAATCTCATCGAATATATCTGTATATCTCGTTCAAGACAATAGTAAATAAACTTGCGAAAATCCCCATAAAATAAAAAAAAAACGCAGTGGGTAGATGTTTTTGGGAAAAACACTGGTTTTTGTCAACCCTGGAAAAATGCAGCACACAGACACATTCCCTCAAATTTTTGTGCTTACTAAAAATATTCTCAATATGCTCAACGAAAACTACCTGTAATGTTTAGAGTATCACTAATCACATCTCTCTTAAGAAAAACAAAAATTACTGTAAGACTTACCATTAACTGTGACTTGGATAGGCAGGGGGTTGCTCAGCTCTTCCGGCTCCACTTTTATATCTGATGCTAATTCTCCATCTGTGTTGCCATCTTCGGCATCTGCAGTAAATTCATCATCAGATATTGCCTCCTTTTTTACATCCACTTCCATGGAATTTCTCAAAACTTCTTTGTCTAGGTTTTTTTCTACCTGAATAGGTTTTGGCCAAGTTTTTTCAGAATCTTTAAGTTCCGGCAGCCGGTTTTTAAGCACTTCTTCTGAGATTTTGACATCTTTGACAAGGTTCAATGCATTTTGCAGTCTTGATAGACATGGTGAACATATGTGTCGGGGATATCCATCTTTATTAAGGATCTGTATGAAAAAAATAACTCATTTTATATGTCTATCTTTATGCATTATGAAGCCCCCTTACGACAGCAACAGAAATACATAATCTGTGAACATTTCAACTGTCTGCCTATTACGGTTCATGAGATACAGCCTGCTGGCTGATATACAGACATTTATTGACAGGGTTCCGTTTATCACCCTTTGATAACGGATCCCTAAAGAGTATATCTATTGCATGTCAGAGTTCCCGTAAGTTCCTAGCATGCTGCACACTTTGTCAAGAACAGATGTCCTTAAATAGATTTTATGGACACAATTAAAAATGTACATGGGCACTTGGCACAATTACTGCTCTAAAACATTAACCTTATGAATGGTAATAGCTGTGTAAATTTTTTCAGAATGTGTGTTGCAAATACTTAAATAAAAACAATAAAAAATACTAGGATTACACACAAGAAATATAATATGTGCATTAATTACCTCAATATGAGCCATGTTGGCTATTTCAGCCGCTACAGTACTGTCTTTGTCATGGCCAGGTGGTTTCCATGGTTGGAATATGTCCATTTTTTTGCTCGTTTGAATCTTGTCCAAACAAGCTCGACATTCAGGCACAGGCTCACCCTTGTCGGGTGGCTTGGCCGCCGAGTGGGCACTCATTTTAGCAGCCTGCAACAATTAATAACTTCATTCTCTACTTGCTACAGTGGTCTACACCTGCTGGTTCAAATCATGAATGCTGATTATGAATGTAGGTACACCCAACAGCACATCAGTAGAAAGTCTGTGGACTTTATGGCATGGTAATAAGAGTTGCAAATGTTTCCACTGGCATGCAGTCGACTTTACATACAGATTTCTACAGGGTTACTTTTCTGGACCTGATGCAGGTCAAAAACAACAACTTTTGTTTTATGGATTTTGACAAAATTTACGGTAAAACTTTGCCGTAAAATGCAGTGTTGGCTGTACATACCTTATGTACAAAACTTATTACAAGTTTTATTTTAGTACTGGAGCAAATAGGTAAATAAATATTGACATGGTCAATGCAAGATCACGCCAATATGTTGAGGCTTTTTTGTACGTAACAAGCAGCTTTATTAGTAATTTCGTACACAACCCAACACAAAACTTTCATGAAAAGATAGAAATTGGAAACAGGAGCAAATAAATTGCCCAAAGCAAAGCTTTGTTTGTCAGTCAAGGTAATAGACAACAAAAATCAAGATGGAAGACGATTGCAGAATGAAATGGGAAAAAAGATTCGATGAGAATTATTTTCGTTAAAATACTAAAAATAGAACTTACTTTTGAAATAATAAAATAAAAATTAAATATTTTCTAGAATAAACTAAGTACATGGCTTGGTTATAACGAAATTCATGCAAGATACAACATCGTCATACATAGGTATGTTTGTCGATAAATTGAGAAAATCTATATTATTATATGAAGAAAACTTACCTCGAATGCTTTCTGCTCTAAATATTTGTAGTATTACAAGCAAAATCAGAAAATAAGTTTATAAATCGATGAAACAGGCCGAACACCTCGGTTTTGCAGCGAAAAGAAATTATGTTTGTCTATGGCATTATTTTTTCCCTTTTCTATGCTTTTCATAGAGTTGTAAGAACCGATAAAAACCGATATTCGAACAATACCCGAATGATTGACACACGTCAGTGTCACCTGTCACAGATGACAGCTGAGTATTCTGTGCAGCCGATCGGCCATCAACCAACCACCACGTGAAAATATTGGCCTTTTTATAATTATTTTATTCAACATAATGGAAGAAAATACACCGACAGTTAGTTTAATATCTTGCATGCATTTTGTTCGCCGAGGTGTGGCTAAAGCCGTTCCTGAGAAGGTAATGTAATGTTCAGACGATTCTCCTTGCCGCATACCCGTTTTTATAAAATTTTTCCTGTTATCCTTTAACTTTCAGATCGAATTGACTGAAAAAGAGTTAGAGGAGGTTATTAAGAAGACTGCTGAGGATTTGAGGTACTAATAGTTGTTGTTTTCATGGCATAATGGTTTTGGTATGTTTTGCTATAGAGGTTATATTTTGATAGGCTTACGGTGCAAGGTGACGAAGAAAGTGATGAAGAAGGTGGGGATAGAGAAGGTGATGCCAGGGAACCCCCAGCAAACCCTGACGATGAATTTAATTTCGAAAATTATGACCAGGAAGATGCTATCAGTAAGTAGGTAACCTTAAAAATTCGACCATTTAAAATTCAACATTTCTGTGATTACAATCGTGTTATTTCATTGCAGCTAATCCTATAGGATTAGGGTCAGTAGCTACGTTACCTAATCTTGGAGATCTGAGTGAAAACGTCCAAATAAGAGTAAGTGAACAACTTTTGTACATTTATCATCTAAAACATAATAATTTTATGCTGTTCTACATTTTTAAGATTATTGATTAAATTCTTTGCTCACTTGACAATGTTTATTCTGGTTATATTTTTTGGATTAACCAATTTTCATGTCTTTTCACTGCAAATGTTTTTATGTTTGAAATAAGGATTTTTCTATTGTGTTTTTTATTTGAATGAAACAAGTGTTCAAGTCCACTCTGAAATAAAGATGAAAATATTTACTATAGTTTCCATTCAAGCAAACAATAACAATGAACTGACATTGAAATATCAAAGACACACGCCGCTCTATGTTGAGATATAAAGGAGGTTGAGGTAAAGAAGTCACGTTATAACATTCGTCCCTCCTCTGAGTTCCAATGCGTACTACATCTCATCAATGAGACGCCGAGGTGGTCGCGTGATTCTGCCGCTCCGTCTAGGTTGAAACGATTGTGTTTGCTCAGCACGGCCAAAAGATGGTGAAAGATTGGTGCTGTTAATGTCATCGCTCTGAGTCGTAAATGGAGTCACGTTTCTGCTGGCAGTGCTAGTGGTTGTTGATTGTAATTCAGCGAATCCACCCGGAGGGACGAATGTTATAACGTGACTTCTTTACCTCAACCTCCTTTATATCTCAACATAGAGCGGCGTGTGTCTTTGATATTTCAATGTCAGTTCATTGTTATTTCTTGTGTTTTGCAGTCAGCGCATGCAAGTCAGCGCAAACGCTGTGTAGATGAGGAGTAAAACGTTCATAGAAGTTAACAAGTCCCAAAAATGATCGAAGTTCTTTAACGTCTTTTGGAGGTGGTGCGTTTGTGATGGCTTCTATTTTAGATTTTGCTGGGCGTACGCCATTTTTGTCAATTATGTGTCCGAGATATTCAATTTCTGGTTGTAGGAATACGCATTTTTTTAAGTTGACTTTAAGTCCAGCCTCAGCCAGTTTGTCGAAAACACGAGCAAGTGTTTGAGTGTGTTCGGCATCGTCTTTCCCTGTAATGGCTATATCATCAAAATATACTGCAACTTGTGGTATATCGTTAAGCAAACCTTCAAGAAAGCGTTGAAAAATCGACGGGGCTGTTGTGATTCCAAAGGGCATTCGGTTATATTGGAAATAACCTTTGTGAGTTGTAATAGTTGTATATTTTTTAGATTCCGGGGCAATTTCGAATTGAAGGTATGCATCCTTGAGGTCAAGTTTTGTAAATTTATCGCCATGAGCAAGGCGTTGTCGAAGTTGGTCGAAGACTGGTACTGGGTGTGCATGTGCGATCAATACAGGGTTAATGGTGGTTCTGTAGTCACCACATATGCGTACTTGACCATTCTTTTTGAGAGCGTTGACTGTTGGGGTTGCCCATTCAACTGGAGTTATGTTTGGGTCTATTGGTGAAATAATCCCTTCTGCTACAAGGCGATCCAATTCGTGTTCTATGTTCTTTCTTAGACTAAATTTGATGGGTCTGGGAGGTAGGTGTTTGGGTTCAGCTCCTGGCTTGATATGTATATTAACCTGGTAGTTTTTAACTTTTCCTAGTTTATCATCAAAAAGCTTAGCGTGTTTGTCCAGTACTTGTTTGAGTGTGATGTTAGAATTGTTTTTGATTGAGTAGACAGCAGCTGGAAAAGGCATGTTGAAAGCTTCACTCCACATCAGCCCAAAAAGCATTGGTTCTGCTTCTTTGAGTACGACCAGTGGTAAAGTTCTTCGGTTACCTTTCAATTGAACTACGACTTCTGTGAGGCCGCTGGGTTTCAAATCGTAGTTACAGTATGCTTTTAGTTTCGGGCCTTTACGTAAAGGCGGTTTGCCAATCTTTTCCCAAAAATCCGTGTTAATAATAGAATAGATTGAACCTGGGTCCCAGTCCATAGTGCACTTGTAGCCGTTGATATGTACGTCGATTTTCTTGCAACGAGTTGTTCCGTTAATTTTGTATACCGGGTTCCGGTCATTACCTCTTCCATTTCCTGTGGAAGATTCTTCGTCATCTGAATCGCTGCAATACGTAGGGGTGGAGCTTGATGTTGTGTGTGTGAATACAGGCTGTCTGATTCGGTTCACTTTATTCCTATATTGTTGTTGGAAACGTCGCTCGTTGGGTATTTGACTTAAGAATGCATGTCCAGTTTTTATGCAGCAGTCTTCAAAATGTCCTTCTTGTCCACATGCGTTGCATGTTTGATTCTTAGCAGGACAATCTTGATATCGATGTCTGTTATGGCTTCCACATCGCCGGCATTGATTCTGTTTAAGTTTACGTGGTGTGAGTTTCGGAACTGTGGTGTTTGGTCGTCTAGGTTTGGTTTTGATCCTTTTAATGTCGTCAGTAGGTGTTGTGTCAAGTTCTGCAAGTTCTCGTGCTGTACATAAGGCGAATAATTGTATAAAGGTTACTTCCTTTTTGTTTTCGTCCAATAGATCGGGCCATTTTTGTCGGAGATCAACTTCTAGTGTGGTGTGATTAAGGCCCGTAGCGAAACGATCACGAAGTTGTAGTTCCAAGATTTCACCTTTGTATGCACATTCTCTACTTAGTTCTTTGAGTCTGTTGGCATAGTGTTCCATTGTCTCACCTGTAGTCCTGGTGCAGTTCCAAAAGTCTATTATGGCTTTAAATCTAGTCTTTCTCGTCCTGTGAAGATCAAGTAGTTTAGCTTTTACTTCCTCATAAGTTTTGTTCTCAAATTCTGGGTTTAAAGCTACTTTTAAATCGTGAAACGTCTCTGGAGTAAGGCATGCAATCAGAAGGTCTTTCTTTATGTTTTCACAGTCGCCCCAGATTCGACACTTGGCTTCAAAATAGTCTATAAAATTTTCCACTGTCGTGTTCGCAGGGTCGAACTTATCACCCTTGAATTGGTTTGCAATGTTGTGCTTACGTGCTGTAGCTCCATCCTGTTGGGTTGTTGTTGCTTGGTCGTCGTTTGTTCGATGTGACGTATTTGTTTGTTGCGCTACTAGCAACTGAAGTAGTTGTGTAATTTGTTGTTGTGTATTTTGTTGAATTCTTATGAGTTGTTCGAATTGAGCATCGTTCATTTTTTTATATCGTCGCCAGTGAAATAAAGATGAAAATATTTACTATAGTTTCCATTCAAGCAAACAATAACAATGAACTGACATTGAAATATCAAAGACACACGCCGCTCTATGTTGAGATATAAAGGAGGTTGAGGTAAAGAAGTCACGTTATAACACACTCTACACTGATGAATATATGAAAAGAATGACGAGAATTGATGAAGTGTTAGAACTGAACTGTTTTGTAGCAAGTGGAAGAATGTGATGTCTTCTTAGAGGGTGTTGATAAATAATTTGAATTATCACTTTTAAGGAGGAGGCCTTCGTCAGAAGACGAACCAAGCAATAAAGATACATAAATATAGAACTATAGAAAATATGTAAATAAGTAAAGAAAAAGCTTGGAAAACAAGGCTGTAATAAATAAATAAATAAATCACTTTTAATTTAAATTGTTATAATATTTGTGTAGACAGAAGGCCCCGACAGTGATGAAGAAGATGACATAATAAAACCAGACGACAACCTTCTGTTAGTGGGGCATGTAGAAAGTGATGCGAGTATACTGGAAGTGCACAGTAAGTGCTAGCCTACTAACTTAAATAACTAACTAATTGTCATAACATACTAACTTAAAAAGAAAAATAATGTTTGGTAAAAGGTGCCAGCCTCAGCATACTTGTACAGTCCGCACGACGAGTTAAGGCCTGCATGCCTCAGCGTACCTGTAAATCACATATTTCTCAGAGAGAAAGATAGAAATCTTACGTTTTTAGAATTTGATAACTATTCATACATTTTAGTATGGAGATTGGAGGTCCCTCACAAGAAATGGATACACTTATGGCTCATCCTTGACTTGACCCCAACTGGTGGTGAGCGGCATTGGTGTTGAGGATGCTTACCTAGATAGTGCCTGTTCACTATTGCCTTGAAAATATTTAGATTATACTTTTTGGGAAATAGATTGGCAGGAAGGGAATTCCCCTCCTTGGCCAAGTGCACTAACAATGAAGAAGCAAAGCAGTGCGGACAGATAGTAAGACAACAACATAGGGGTGGAACTCCAACCAACATCTAGTTCCATGAACATGGAAGGGGGACGGTGAAGTAAGGTCACTTACCAAAACATAATACATCATCATAACATCACATAAAATGTCCACTATAGGACACGGAGCTCCCTCCAGAATTCTAGGTTTTGCTGGAAAAACGTGGAAAGATGTACCATAGTCACCTTGCCTGTCAGAGTTACGGCTGGCACCATGGACCGTGGTTGTAGGTGACCGCAGTAAGTAAGATGGTATGATACACAGGAGGATGCTGCTGCCCATCCTCCAGTTTATAACCCTTAGTCGCCTCTTACGACACCTACGGGTTTGTATGGGATCGTACTATTCTTTGCCGGCACCACACAGGAGAACATAATACATACATAATCTAAATATATAAAAGAGTTTGTCCTGACTGACTGATTCATCAACGCCGAGCCGTAACCGCTATAGATACAGATCTGAAATTTTGTACACAGGTTCTATGCACGTCAAAACTTCGCACTAAGAAAGGATTTTGGAAAATTGATCTCCCAAGGGGGTGAAATAAGGGATGAAAGTTTGTATGAAAGTCTTTTGCTTCTTGAGCTAGATTCACACAAATTGGAATTTAAGCTTCTGGTAAAAAATAAAGAAACACGTGTTTAAGCATTTCTTAAAAATCACTCTTCAAGGGGGTGAAAAGGGGGTCTATAAGTCTTTCATTTTTGAAGGTAGAATTATAGAAATTTGGTTCTAAAGCTCTTGGTAAAAAATAAAAAAGTATGTGTTTAAGAATTTTTCAATCTTTAAGGGGGTGAAATAAGGGATGAAAGTTTGTATGAAAGTCTTTTGTTTCTTGAGTTAGATTCACACAAGTTTGACTTTAAGCTTTCAGTAAAAAATTAAGAAACACGTGTTTAAGCATTTTTTTGAAAACTACCCTTCAAGGGAGTAAAAAAAATGATTTTTTCCGTATGTTGGTCAATAAGTCTTTAATTTTTAAAGGTACATTTATAGAAATTTTGTTCTGAGCTTTTGGTATAAAATAAAAAAGTACAAGTTGTATAATTATTCAAAATTCATACCCTAACGAGGTGAAATAAGGGATGAAAGTTTGTATAAAAATCCTACAGTTTTGACATGCGGTAATTGAAAATTTGGATTTTAGTTATTAATAAGAAAAAAAACCTGTGTCTTAGAATTTTGAGATATCATCACCCGAGGGAGTGAAATAAGGGCTGAAAGTTCGTATGAAAATCCTACAGTTTTGACATGAGGTACTTGAATATTTGGATTTTAAGTAAAGAAACACGTGTTTCAGCAATTTTGAGATATCACCCAAGGGGGTGAAATAGGGGATGAAAGTACGTACGAATTAGTACGAATACGATGAAGGTACGTACTATTAAAAATTAGGATTTAGGCTAATAAAAAGAAAGAAATAAACATGTGTTACAGCATGTTTGAAAAATCATCCCCCAAGAGAAAGAGATGGGTGGGGTTCGCAAAAAATGTACCATCACACACGGGAAACTGTAACACACAATAACACACTGGAATTGCATAACACTCGGGAATTAATGTTAAGGTAAGTATACACTGGAGAAAAAAGTGTATTGAGCATATTATAAATGTAGAGATGATACCTATAGATTTATAAACCTTAACCATGAGCAAATTTACTTTTGAATGATACAAAATATTTGTTTAAGCAAAATTTCTTTAATAAATTCTTTACTCCTTACCTACATAACACAAGTAACTTCAGTTAGTTTTTACGTGCAAACAATACAACTTAAAACTTCTAATACAAAATTCAAGTAACTAACTTCAGATAGTTTTTAAATGCAATCACAACAAAAAGAAAATAAAACTTCTAATACAAAACTAGACCTTGTAAATATCTTAATGAATTCAATATTAGCTGCATACGAATGTTTTTAACGTTTAGAACTCATGCACTAAGGTCTCCTGCCTGTAATTGTGCTGACTAGGTATAATTATTGCCCTAACTGAAAAACAAAATTTCTGCTGACTAGGTATATTTATTGCCCTAACTGAAAAACAAAATTGCAAGCATTGTTGCTTATCGAAAGACGTCATATAAAAATTACAATATCCTAAGGTGGCGATAAATAGATTAGTTCGACGGAATGCTGGCAGCTGTCACTTCATACAAACTGTCATTTCGTACTAAAAAAATTAAATAAATTAGCTAAGTCGTAATTAATTGAATTTTTCAATTATATTACAATTAAAAATATCCAACACTGTATTTATTTTAATCGAATCTCGTTTCTTCACTTAATAGAATAATAAAACCCAGAACCGTCAGAATACCGTCAAATTAAAATTCAGAGTATAGGTAAGTACCTACATAATACATTGTAAAATATATGTAGGTACAATTTACTAAATGAATGTGTTCTCGACAAAATAATGTACTTATGCACGTGGATTAGGTAGGTAGTAAAAATAAGCATACTTGTAATGTACACTTAGCTTTAGGTCATTCACGTGTGTTACGTCACACAATATCATAACACACGTAACACACGTGAATAAACACGCGTGAAAAAAGTAACCTCAAACTCGTGTAGCAACTTCAAATGCAATGTATTTTTTTGAAAAAAACACATTATTCATTCATAATTCGTATAAGCTTTAAGTCAATAAACTTCAAACAAACTATTTTATTACTCACCATGAAAAAATACTTCCGAAAACTCAGTAAAATCCAATGACGAAAACATAACACACACCGACTAACGCTTTTTTCGGGTGAACTAAGATGGCTGTCAAACCACTGACATTATTATTTGATGGTCGAAATGTTGCCAGCACATAAAAATATTTGCAGTTAGAAGTATTCCTTATAACAAAAAAACTACCATGTAACAAACTGACTATAACACACGTGAAATAAAATAGAGACACTTTTTAAATTCAACGATTTTATTATATAATCTGTTTAATTAGGGTTTATTAACGCATTACTTTGTAGATCCATTACTGTATTTTGTGTAGTAAATAAAATTACCCTATAAATATAGCGAACAAGATGGAAATGATAAAGAAATGATTGTTTCTAGGGGCTGTGCCATTCTTTTTTTGTATGGAACTAGAAATTACTCTTACTGATGGCAAATATTTTCTGTTGTTATTTCAAATGTTTTAACTATTAAATTGACTTAATACTATCACAAGTGAATATAGGCATTAATAGAAATCGTCATTTTAATTGTGGAATAAAATAAAATAACTTTTTTCTTTATTCAAAGTTAGGTCCACGGCATTTTTGTCGAAGGTACAAATTTTGTGAGCCCCACCCAGATCTCGCCCGAGGGAGAGGGGCAGGGGGAGATGGAGAGGGAGGGAGAGACTGCACAATACTGCACAAGCCGCGGGCACAGCTAGTCAATATTAAAAGTAAATGTGTAATACCTACAAGATGAATGTGATTTTCCATTTTTTGAAACTGTATTATTTGCTGGCAGTATTCAACAGTGAAGAAGGATCCTTCTACGTGCACCATGACATCATCCTGCCTTGGTTCCCGCTATGCATTGAATGGCTGAGCCATGACCCTTCAGATCCGCAGCCAGGTAAAGTGAAGAAATATTTTTGTTCATCCCGTCTATTAAAAATGGCAGATCGCTTCTTCAATAACAGCAAAGATACTTTCTTAGCAAGTAAAAATTACATTTTTGAAACAACAATGTCAATATCATTTTCAATAGTTAAAAAATAACACTTATTTACTTATAATAATGATGAGTGTGTCTTGATGCCTCTTATAGATATTCTTTTTGTCATAGGGGGATGAAAAAAATATAATTTTGCAGCCGTGTATCACGCGGCTTTTGTCTCCGGCGACCTATTGAATCCCTCGCTATCGCTACTCAGGATTCTACTCTAGAATCTTTCAAAATATACAGGGTGTATGTGTACCAGCCTCGGTTGTTTAGTGGTGCGGGCATTCGGCTCTCTATCCGGAGGTTCTGGGTTCGATTCCCGGTGGGGGCACTGTCAAACAAAAATCCATTTGTACAACCTCCCCAGTTTGGTTAGGACATTGCTGGATGAATCACCTGATTGTCGGAAAAGCTAGATGATTCCGTGCTTCGGAAGGCACGTTAAGCCGTTGGTCCCCACTACTGTCTTCGGATGTAGTCGTTAATAAGCTATGTCAGAGGCCTTTGACGGCCAACAACTCTGACACTAGGGTTTGTGAGGTTGGTCATCCTTGCCACCTTCACATTATGAAGATGAAGTATCTGATACCCATAGTACAAAGTTTGCCTTGTTTGGTATGACCTTGTGTTAAAAGGACCGATGACCTTGTGGTCTCCCAATATTTATTTATTAATACACTCACCAGCAGAAATAACCGGCCGGTCTGTTTTCTTTCATATATTTTCATACAAATATGGGGGCAAACGAAGTGTCAATATCTTACCTAAATTGAATAAAAATACAAATCTGATTGATGAGGTCTTTAGATAAGAACCCTAAAACGTTGAAGATAACCCGTGCGTCACTTTAAACATTTTAATTCGCTAAATGTAAGAGAAATCTGACGAAATAACGTATATTTTTTTCTGAATGATGCACGGAATTTCCTGGATACCGTGCACAGGTCTAATCTTCAAGAATCTTAAGTCAGATATCTTATTTAATGATCTCACTGTTTATTCACGGATATTTATTTCGTTTAGGAAATATATTGACGCTTCGTTTGATCCCTTACTTGTATGAAAATGTACGACAGAAAATAGACCGGCCGGTTATTTTTGCCGGTGACTGTAAGTGTACGTGTGATTGTTTTCTTCTCAGGCAACTTGTGTGCACTGGGCGGTATGGACCCAGTAATCCAAGTGTGGGACCTTGACATAGAGAACTGTTTAGAGCCAGCATTCAAACTTGGCAAGAAACCGAACAAGAAGAAAAAGATAAAACGGGTGGGCCACAAAGATGCTGTACTGGATTTGTCTTGGAATAGTAATTTTACGTAAGTTATTTATTGATTAGTACCTGGGCCTATGACTTAAGCAACTGAGCTAGACTCGAAATAAATGAAATATTAGGAATAATTGAAAAAGAGATACTTATCAATTCTTAACAGCCTCCGTGGTCTAGTGGTTAGAGGGTTCGGCTCTCGATCCGGAGGTTCTGGGTTCGATTCCCAGTGGGGACACTGTCAAACATAAATCTCTTTGTGCGACCTCCCCAGTTTGGTTAGGGCATTGCAGGATGAATCACCTGATTGCCCGAAAAGTTAGATGATTCCGTGCTTCGGAAGGCACGTAAAGCCGTTGGTCCCGACTACTATCTACGGATGTAGTCGTTAATGAGCCATGTCAGAGGCCTTTGGCGGCTCAACAACTCTGACACCAGGGTTTGTGAGGTCGGTCATCGACCTTGCAACCCACACGATATGATGATGATGATGAGTTCCTCCCTTACACCCTTTTGACAAGCCCGTTGGTGTGGTTGGTAGTGAGTCTGCCTTTCACGCCGTGGGCCGCGGGTTCGATCCCCACCCAGGGCAAACATTTGTGTTATGAACACAAGTGTTTGTTCTGTGTCTGGGTGTTAGTTATCTATTTATGTATGTATATCAGTCTCTGGTACCCATAGTACAGGGTTTATGTCCAAGGCTTTATGTATATTAATGTCCCCCAATATTTATGTGTCCCCATATTGTCCCAGCAACAGCTGGGATTCTGGTGGGAGCTCCCTGTCGTCTAGTCGACGTATCATGGGATGTTATGATTAGTTATGTTAGGTAATAAAAATAGTGTTATTTATGTCAATTGTGTCTATTTCTAGTACTGATAAAAAAAAATCCCCTCCCAACAATTGCTGGAATACGAAAAAATCTGAAGTCGCTGTATTCAAAACTCTTTTTTGCAATATCTGACTTTTTTGTACGGACTAACAGGTAGGACCTGGGTTGGTCCCGCATCCCATATACTTTTTGATCAGTATTAGAAACAGGATTGATTGTCATCATGTAAAATTTTCATACAAATTGTATAGGAATTTTTTTTTGCGATTTTCCACTTTTCTAACCTGTGTTAGACCTGTAAAAGTTTTTGAAATGTATTAGAAACAAGATCGATTGGCATCAAATTTTTTTTGTGTTAAATGGCCATTTTCTTACTAACTATAATTTTTTTTGAAAATCTGCGATTTAGGATCAAAATTTTACAAACAATTATGGATAGTCGTATAAGGCCATTTTCGTGTTAAGGTACTCCTCCTTGTTGTCCCATCTTAAAAATCCATCTTGTATAATAAAGACAAATAATGCCTTGAGTGGGGACCGAGTCCGCGACCTACGGCGTATTAGGGTGGTTTCCACCAAAGTTGTGTTGTAGCTAAGCTCAGATTGCTCCATTTGACAGCGCATTTGACAAGATAGGAAAATGGAGCAATCTTACTGGTTGGAATTATCCCAGCTCGCAGCTGAGCTCCCCACCAGAGCGTTATTGGAAAACCACCCGAATCCTGGCTCACTACCAAGGCAACAGGTCATTATTCAAATTATTCATTTTAGACCCTACCAAAAAAGAGCATTAGACATATCTTACTCTTATAAAAGTACAAAATTAGAACACTTTAACTCTGCGACCCTACTGGGAATAGATTTAGACACAAATATTAATTGGAAACCTCACATCGAAAAGTTATCTAAGAAAATGTCTTCTTTTATTTATTCCCTTCAACATCTTAAACGAGTTACAGACTTTCAAACCACGCTAACGGCTTACTACGCATACGCACATTCAAGACTTCAATATGGTATTATTTTGTGGGGTAACAGTTGCGATGTGGACAAAATTTTCATCCTCCAAAAAAGTGCATTCGAATTCTGACAAACATCGATCAGATGGAATCCTGCAGACCCCACTTTAAAAAATACGGAATATTAACTTTAACTTCAATCTACATCCTCGAGTCTTGCAAATGTATTAAAAAACATTCAAATTTATACTCTCCCATCAAAGGAAGCAAAAGAAACGATCGTAATCTACATAAACTTAAAACACCTTTCACATAATTAAAAATTGTCTCAGAAAGTCCCCATAATACAGCAATTAGGGTGTATAACCACATACCAACTTCCATAAAAAATATAGAGAAACCAAACCTTTTTATAAAACAGTTAAAACTAGTAAGCGTTAGCGCGCTATTGCTAGGTCTGTGGTTAAAACAATTCCTTATAGACAAATGTTTTTACAATCTTAAAGTTTTTTTATGATAAATAAAATTAAATATATAAATATTCAACATCTCTTTACACCTCTTTACATTATGATATTTATTATTTCACAGTTTATATTTTGTGTTAAATGTTATATGTTGTGTTAAATGTTAAATATTATTATTAAGTATCAGTAGCTAACTCTTGTATGTTGCTGTGCCCTTGCAGGGCGTCACATGAAAACCTCTATGTTAAATTGTCCATCTTTTTAATTGTAATGTGGCTTGCAATAAACGATCTGGAATCTTGAACAGGTCAGTTCAGTCAATAACATCCCATGAAACGTCCATTTCAGGACAGGGAGTTCCCTCCAGAACTTCATCAAAAACGCGTGGTAAGTTGGAGGAGATATACCATAGTCACCTCGCTTGTAAGCGTTGCGGCTGGCGACCGCTGTCGTTGGTGACCGCAGTATGTAAGATGGTACGATACACAGAAAGATGCTGCTGCCCATCCTCTGGTTTATATGGCCTTAGTCGTCTCTTACGTCACCCACGGATAGAAATAAGTTGGTACTATTCTTTGCCGGCACCTCACAGACGTGACGTGAATTGGTTTATTCGTCTTGTGTATTTATTGAGCCACACTATTTCAGACACGTGATGGCAAGCGGCTCAGCGGATAACACAGTATTACTTTGGGATTTGGATCAAGGCTCGCCCCACACAAAACTGGACTATTTTGAAGACAAAGTGAGTTTTGTTAATTCTATAGATTCTAGAGTTTATGCAGATGTGGTCGTTTTTATTATGCAATTGGAACGCGTGTAGTGATCTTTTGTAAAGTCGAGTAAGCGTCGAGTGCATGCATAGGTTCTTAAATAAAATTAAATATATCGCATTTTTATCAACGGGTTACCCAAAATAAAAAAAATCGATTCCATACAAAAATATCAGCTGATCTGTCTAATTTGTATAAAAAAATATTTTTTCATAATAATTTTTCGAAAAGTCTGCACAATTTTTTTTTGTTTAGCCCCCAAAATATGCATTAATAGTAGTTTATGCAACGGTACATAATGATTAGGGGTATAAAACTCGAGTGTGAGCCAAGTTCCATAATAGATGACACGAGTGTTGTGTAAATACAACTTCTGTTTGCCGAGTTTTCCGTTATTGCAATGCAACCTCTTTGCGGCCACAGACTACGTAATCAGTGCGCTGTCATGGCGCGCCGATAAAAATTTAAAATTTGTTTAATAGTTCTCCCGCGAAGTGTTAGAAAACAAAAAAATTGCTACTAAGAGTGTTTCTAGTTACAGATTGACCTACAATTTCTGAACGCGTTATTGAGTATTTACGATATGAGAATAGATAGAAGGCTTTATACAAACAATCCCTGTTTAAACGTATCACTATTTTGTCCCGTGAATTTCAGGTACAATCCCTAGTATTCCATCCTCTGGAAGCGCAAACCCTGCTGTCCGGTAGCTGCGACGGCCGCGCGCGGGTTACTGACTGCCGCACCCCTCAAGCACACCGCGCCTGGACCCTGTCCGGGGAGATCGAGCGCGTCACGTGGGACAGGCAGCATCCCTTCTGCTTCGCGGTGAGTCCACTGTCTGTACTGTCTACACTACACCCTACTGTCCACACTATACTCTACTGTCCACACTAAACCCCAATGTCCGCACTACATTCCACTGTCCGCACTACACCCCAGTGTCAGCACTACACCTAACTCTCCACACTACATCGCACTGTCCACACTACATCGCACTGTCCACACTACACCCCACTGTCCACGCTACACCTAACTGTCCACACTAACCTAACTGTCCGCACTACACCCCACTGTCCGCACTGCACCCCACTGTCCACACTGCACCCACTGTCCACACTGCACCTAACTGTTCGTACCACACCCCATTGTCCGCACCACACCCCACTGTCCGCACCACACCCCACTGTCCGCACCACACCCCACTGTCCGCACCACACCCCACTGTCCGCACCACACCCCACTGTCCGCACCACACCCCACTGGCCACACTGCACCTAACTGTCCGCATTTACGATACATAGAAAGATGCTGCTGCCCCTCCTGTTCATAATCCCTTAGTGCCTGTCCAGATGAGGCGTTTCAATTTAAATTGCGTCCATATAGCGCGTTCCTATATCAGCTATTTACGCGCGAGTGAGGAAACGTGCGGAATTATCTGGACAGAATATATGTAGCTCTAGTATCTCAGGAACGCGCGTGTCTACGCGCGATTCGACTCGCGCGTAAAACGCCCATATCTGGACAGGCTCTTAGTCGGCTCTTACGACACCCACGGGTAGAGATAGGTTGGTACCTGCAGGTTGGTACTGTTCTTTGCCGGCACCACTTGGAGACATTTATTCATCATTTATAACTTTCAGATGAGCAATAACGAAGGGAAGGTCGCGTACGTAGACTGCAGGCAAGACGAACCGTTGTGGACCATAAATGCACACGAGAAAGAAGTCACAGGTATCGTAAATGAATAAATATGAATAATTTACTGCCTTATATTTTTATGACATAATTTACTAACATAGAATAAGTTTATTCTCATCATTTTATGGATCTCTGTTATCTTGAATTAAATAAATCCTATCCTACTAATATTATAAACGCGAAAGTTTGTAAACATGTATGTATGGATGTATGTTTGTTACTCTTTCACGTAAAAACTACTGGATGGATTTTAATGAAACTTTACAATAATATAGCTTATACATCAGAATAACTCATAGTCTATAATTTATAAACCTGTGTTACAAAATTATTTGGATTATTAAATAACAATGCGTTTATTAATATTGTGTAAATTAACAATGTATTTATTTATTGATCCTTTGTTATTAAAATTAACAAGTAGTTGTAATGATTCTGTGGTTCGAATCCTCCACCAATCATGTGAGTTGACCGACCGCAGAGCTCGACCAATCGGCGTCGAGTAGTGAAGTGAGGTGAAAACGGAAACGGAAGGGGAAGGATTGGTGGTGGAATCGTACCACTACTTTACTTTAGAGTCAGTCACTTCTGTACGTTGGAGACGGCAAGTCGCTTATAAAATATATTTCAGTGGTGTGAATTGCTGAAGAGCTGTATTGTGTACCTAGTGTTTGAGTGTAATAAAAAGTGTTATAAACTGAATTATATCGTTTGAGTTTTTAAAAACTCAGAAGTGGGATCGATACTGTTCACGACCACAAAAGTGGAGTAAAAAGAACTTTCAAGTAAGTAAAACACATATATTTTCTTTTAGGTAGTATGTATGTATTATTTCTTATTTTTCTCGTTTTTTTGTGAAATGTGTGTAGGGAGCCATAAGAGCTAAATTAATATGGATACGTACAGGCATAAAGGTTTTTTTTATTTTGAAAACGAGGTTGAGCCCTAAAATTTGTGGTGACTTATGATAATGGTAGTTTAAGCCTTTCATTTAATAACAATACCTATACTTTCACCTTTGTAATAAAACAACCGATTGCTAGACAAAGACTGATTTATTTTCCTACCCACATCAATATATGACAGACCTGATTAATAGAACTTTATGTGCCTACCTACAAGTAACATCAATATTATAACAACCCTGTTGTGTAATTAAATACATCTGAATATGGTTATTTACTGTAGTTTTAACCAATACTTATAACTAATGGTGAAATAATAACAATATTTCTCTTTGTAAGTAACAGAATTATTTTAATAAAATGTGCTATGCTCATTTACTTTTATTGCTTGCGGCTAGGATTTGCGGTAGCTTAATATATAGTTATTATTTCTGATGGGGCTCGCGCAGACGGGTGATCGGATCACGTGTATGGAGCTATTTCACACCCTGTGTAGTTGGTCACTCTCATAGTTATAGGCATTTGTTTTCCATAGTTTAGTGATGTGTTCTAATGAGCTGTTTTCACAGTCCAGTGTAAACTGAGTGTCGATAGATTGCGCTGAAGAGAAAAACTTAAAATAAATCTGTCGTAGATGAAGTGTGTAGTAAATAAACCTCCTTAGGCAACACTTACACTTACTTAGACGTGGAAGTTTTTCCTTCTAGAAAAGCGTTTTTCCTTTTTAAAAAAGTGAAATACATATGTGAATAGTTAAGGTTAGTATTTTACAATATAAAATACGAGCTTAGTTCTTACCAAGCTCTATTACAGGCAGCTTCACCTACTCCTTAATGCTTGTATTTCAATATTTTTTTTCCTGTAATTACTTTGACGGTTTGTGATAAGCAAGGGCAATGGAAAGGTAATTAAAACTAGTACCTACGTTATATTTATTTTACTTATTAAAAACAAACAAAGAAGCTTGGTTTATTCTTTACACTGCATTTATTATTTGCTTTTACAACGTTTTTATGTGAGTTTCAGATAATGGAGACACGTGATGAAGACGATGGAAATAATTACCCGCTAAGTCCGATCATCAATATAAGACCTGGACAAGTTCGAGAAATAAACGCGGAGTATGAAACACCACGTGGTGGCCGAACCTTACGATCTACCGGAGAACAAGTAAGTGGAACACATTCCTTATTTCGAGAAAGCGTTCCAAGGAGTGAGAGGGAACATTCCCTTCGTCGACCGTCACCAGGCGATGAACTAGAGAGACGTCTGCATAATTTAGGGAGAAACTTGAGTGTGGAGCTTGAGCGACACTCAAGTGACAAAAGGCGTGGTGAAGAGCTTGAGCAACACCATACTGCCTTACAAAACATGACTATTGAACAGTTAAACGATGAGCTTGAGCGACGTTTAACTGAAAAACATGAACTTGAACAGAGAAGACGTGAGCAAGGAAGAAAACGAGTTAGGAGTCCCACCCCCGAAAATTTGAGCTTGTTAAGGGAGCAGTGCTTCCGCCGTCGCCCGAATGAAGACTATACGCCATCTTCACGAAGACAGCGCACCAGATTTATTGAGACTCCGACACGGAGCCCTCGAGTTGAAATTCCTGATTCTAATCGACGAAGTAGGTCTGAGTATTCTACAAATGATAGGCCTACTCCAAGGAGCCGTGATCTCTCTCGATTCCGAAATGAATCTCAATCATTCAGGAAACGTGATCAGGCAGGAACTTCTAGTTTATTGCATGAATTTGTGGATGTATTGAAAAATATAACCAAGTCCGACAACCATAAGCTTAACTCTGTCAATAATGTAGTCCCTGAATTTGATCCATTGTCCAAGAATCAAACTATTGAAAATTGGCTTATCAAAGTGGAAGAATGTGCCGAAATTTACAACTGGGATGAGCGCGAGAAAATCCATTATTCTCTGCCAAAACTTACAGGTTTAGCAAAGTCTTGGTATGAAAATTTGCCAAGCGTGCGTCTCAATTGGTCGGAATGGAAGGCAAAGTTGAAGGAAGCATTTCCTTGTCAAGAAAACTATGCTGAATTACTATCGGATATGCTTGCCTTAAAAGTTCGTTATGGGGAGCCTCTGGAACCATATTTCTATGCTAAACTTAACTGGTTAAATCGTTGTCAAATCACAGGTAGAAGAGCCGTGGACTGTATTTTACATGGAATCGAGGACAGGAGTATAAGGCTGGGAGCTCAGGGAGGTCAATATGAATCTCCAGAAAACGTGCTTAAATATTTAAAATCTGTACGAGTTGGTAACATTAAAGAAAGTTCCAGCAAATCCAATAGAGTTGCGACTGATAAAAAATCAAATCAGGGCGGTGCGTCGTTTTCGGGTAGAGGCACGAATGCTTCTGTGAAACCTCCTATTAAGTGTTTCAACTGTGGTGTGGAGGGTCACCCAAGCTTCCGCTGTAATAAACCAATTGAAAAATGTAGTAATTGTTTTAAGTTGGGTCATAAAATTACATCTTGTCCCACTATCCAAACAGAAAAGAGTGGTACCAATGATCACACTAATACTAAAGCAAAAGAAAACAATAACTTAAAGGAAAAACAAGTATTAAAAGTCTCATTAGACCGACCATTAGACACTCAAATCCCTGATCTCTTTTCAAATGATTATATAAATACGAACAAACCAAAAGTTCCCCCCGAAGAGAGTACAAAAGATAAATATAATATTTTTATAAATGTGAACAACTTGACATTCGATTGCTATGTAGACCTTGGTAGCGAATGTTCCTTGATTCGGAAATCTGACGCAGATGCCCTAAAAGTCCCTTTAAAAACTGATAATTTGCCCTTTTTGAAAGGCTTAGGTAGTGGAATGATACAGCCTCATGCACGCATTACCGTCTCGGTGGAGGTACAGGATATTATTCTACCGATTGAGATGTATGTAGTGCATGATGACGTCATTAAGCAATCTGTGCTTTTAGGTCATGATTTTACAGAGCACCCCAATATCGTAATTACAAAAACGCCCTCCCAGTTAATTTTTGAGGATATTACAGAATCAAATAAATTGTTACTTACAGTTGCAAATGATGTGATTATCGAATCAAACGACTTAAAAGCTGTCCCTGTAACAAGTAATAACTCGTATTCTGGTAAAATATACGTTCACGGTTCTGTAAGAGGTCAAGTAGGCAGTGAGTTTTACCTTCTTCCAGGCGAGTACATGATTCAGAATGGAAAGGGAAATCTATTAATTCAAAATGTAGGTTCTAAAACTATAATATTCACTCAAAATTCACTTGCAACTAGAGCACTACCAATAAAGTGCACTAAAGAGGTTCAAACTATTCAAAAACATTTTGACATGACGACGACTCCATCAACATTGGTGAAAATGTTACTGAAACACAAAAACAAGAATTGTCAGCGCTTTTAGATGAGTACAAGGATTGTTTCTCTAAAAACCTTAAAGATCTCGGATTCACTAATGCTGGAGAAATGGAGATACAACTGACTGACTCCGAGCCTGTTGTATACCGACCCTATCGTATGTAATTTAGCGAAAGATCTCTAGTACGAGATATGGTGCAGGAAATGCTCGATGCCAACATTATACGCGAGTCTTCCTCTCCTTACGCTAGTCCGATTGTACTTGTAAAAAAGAAAACTGGAGAAAAGCGGCTCTGTGTCGATTACAGAGCCCTAAACCGTAAGACGAAAAAAGACCACTATCCCTTACCTCGGGTCGAAGACCAACTAGACATGCTTGCCGGTAACTCGGTGTTCATAACATTGGATTTGGCATCTGGTTATTACCAGGTGCCCATTACGGAGGAGTCTCGACACAAAACCGCTTTTGTCACTCCAGATGGACAATTTGAATACCTTCGAATGCCCTTTGGCTTGGTTAACGCCCCCTCTGTCTTCCAACGCACAATCAATAAAATCCTTGCTGATGCAAAAATTAAATTTGCTATAATTTACATGGACGACATATTAATTCCAGCTCGGGATTTCATTGAAGGTATGACTCGTTTGCGTGAAGTTTTAAATCTCTTGCGACAAGGAGGCTTAACTTTAAAGATGTCCAAGTGTCACTTCTTTTATGACACCATTGACTACTTGGGATTTGAAGTCTCTAAAGATGGCATTCGACCGGGCGCTCATAAGACAGATGCAGTTTCAAAATTTCCCAGACCTACAAATCAACACGAGGTTCGGCAATTTATCGGGCTGGCTAGTTTTTTCAGACGATTTATTAAAAACTTTGCGTTGATTGCTAGTCCCATGACCGATCTTTTGAAAAAGACCGCTGTTTGGGAATGGACCGACAGACATGAGGCTGCTTTTGAAACCCTTAAAAAAACTCTAATTCAACGTCCTGTACTTGCTCTTTACGACCCTTCATTAGATGTGGAATTGCATACAGATGCAAGTAAATACGGTGTAGCCGGAATACTTTTTCACAAAAGCAAAGAAGGCCTTCTTAAACCCATCTCATTTTATAGCCGCAAAACCACAGACGAAGAAAAAAACATGCATTCTTACGATCTTGAGACCCTCGCCGTTGTAGCTTGCCTAAACAAATATAGAGTATATTTACTTGGGATATCGTTCAAAATTTACACCGATTGCAACGCTTTACGCGCAACGCTAACAAAACGTGACCTAGTTCCAAGGATAGCACGTTGGTGGATTCAGTTGCAGGAGTTTGATTTCTCCATTGAATATAGAGCAGGATGCCGTATGGCCCATGTGGATGCTCTTAGTAGAAACCCTGTTGACCCCGCGACTGAAGACACCCATGTGTTGGACGTACTTGTTGTAGATACAGAAAAATGGATTAGTACAGTTCAGTTGGCTGATGAAGAAATTAAATCCATAAAAAACACCTTAAATGATCCCAACCTTGACAAAATAGTTGATATCCACAATAACTACTCCATTAGGAACGATCGCGTTTATCGCAAAGTTAACGGGGAGCTGCGTTGGGCTGTGCCTAAGGCGGTTCGTTGGCAGGTGCTTAAAATGAACCACGATGATGTGGGTCACTTTGGCTATGAAAAAACTTTATCCCGTATTAAAGAGTCATACTGGTTTCCAAAAATGCGACGCTTTGTGAAAAAGTATGTAAGTTCGTGTTTGGAATGTGCACACCATAAATCGCAAGGTGGCCCACGTCCAGGCGAACTCCACCCTATTCCCAAAGTCGAAATTCCGTTTCACACTGTGCATGCAGATCATCTTGGCCCTTTTGTTAAGAGTAAACGAGGAAACTCATACTTATTGGTCATTGTTGACAGTTTTACTAAATTTGTTAATATCTCTCCTGTGCGCAATACTAAGGCTGCAACTACGATCAAAATGTTTAAAGAACACGTCAGTTACTTTGGCACTCCCACGCGTCTTATAACTGATAGGGGATCTTGTTTTACGAGTCATGCGTTCAAGAAATTTGTACAAACGTCCGGTATAAAACATATACTAAATGCCGTTTCCACCCCGAGGGCAAATGGCCAAGTGGAACGGTTTAACCGTACAATTTTGGATGCATTGTCAACAAAGACACATGGTCAAGATGACAGGACCTGGGATGAATACATACCTGATATACAATTAGGGCTAAACACTACAAAACACAGCACGACACAAAGGAGCCCATCAGAATTACTTTTTGGCTGCAGGCTATTGAGTGCTTCTGAGGGGATCTTAAGTGGGGTTATAAACGATACCACAAGTGTGTACTCACCGGAACAACTGACTAACGTTCGTCAAGAATCTGGAGATCGCATTAGAGAACAGCAGAAGAAAGATAAAGAGAGGTTCGACAGTAAAAGAAAACAAATAATTCGATTTAAAGAAGGACAGTTGGTAAGGGTACAAAGAGACAATCATGTGAATGATGGGAAGTCCAAAAAATTAGTTCCTAAATTTCAGGGCCCATATCGAATAACTAAAATTCTCCCTAACGATCGCTTTGTCATAGAAGACACTCCTCTGACTAGGAAAAATAACCACAAATACGAAGCCATTGTCGCAATTGATAAGATTCAGCCTTGGCTGAGATTCACAGAAGACATAAATAGCAGTAGTGATGAGTCAGAAAAAGATGAGCATAATAATGATGAGAACTTGGACAATGGTGTCGATTCTAATTAATTTTTAATGTAATAGTAGATATGTCAGTCTAAGATTAAGCATTTTTCATTAAAAAAGTTTTATTCTAGTTGTATATAGATAGAGGTATGTTTAGTCGCATTAAAATTGTACTGTATATAAAGGAGGCCGAGTTGTTACATGTCGTCATCCTTTATTTGATTTTGTTAAATATTATTTTTGCTAATTATTAAACACGAGGACGTGCTACAATGCAGATGGCCGAGTTGTTACAAAATTATTTGGATTATTAAATAACAATGCGTTTATTAATATTGTGTAAATTAACAATGTATTTATTTATTGATCCTTTGTTATTAAAATTAACAAGTAGTTGTAATGATTCTGTGGTTCGAATCCTCCACCAATCATGTGAGTTGACCGACCGCAGAGCTCGACCAATCGGCGTCGAGTAGTGAAGTGAGGTGAAAACGGAAACGGAAGGGGAAGGATTGGTGGTGGAATCGTACCACTACTTTACTTTAGAGTCAGTCACTTCTGTACGTTGGAGACGGCAAGTCGCTTATAAAATATATTTCAGTGGTGTGAATTGCTGAAGAGCTGTATTGTGTACCTAGTGTTTGAGTGTAATAAAAAGTGTTATAAACTGAATTATATCGTTTGAGTTTTTAAAACCTGCGCAGACGAAGTCGCGGGCACCAGCTAGTAATAATAATAAATACAACGTGAATTTTCCTTGGTTCTAGCCCAGGAATTCTACTCATGAAACAAGCAACTTTCCAAAAGAAAAACAATTTTTACTTGAAAAATATTTTTTGACTCCATACTAAAGTGGTCATGTGATCGACTCATTTTATTTTATTTTGTTTTGTTTGGAAAACTTATAGCCTTATTTTTTACACATTACTCATTATACATTAGCACACCTCGGAAGCTCCATACAATCGGGCTCAAAAGTGACAGCTGTCATTTTTACACGCGCAAATGTGTGGGTGGGTTAAAGACGTGTGAGTGTAGGGTTGATGGTATCTAGAAAACACTTACCTACCCTAGAAAACGTAGATAACAGAACATTAGCATTATACTTTTATTACAGTTTCGAGTTGCACATTTTTAGTTCGACTGTAAAGCGACTTACACAATTCACAAACGAATTATAACTTTACTATCACTCGTCACCTCACTTTGTTGTATTTAGTAATCGAATTTCAATTAAAACAAACAAACACACGTTGAAATAATCTCACAAACTCTAAAAACAATAATTTTTTTTCACTAAACTTCATCTTTGACGGCTGGTTGGCCGCCGCCGCCCCGCCGGTGCACCAGGGTGACTATCGCGAAAATGGCGAATCTGCTCATATCATCACTGCAAAAAAATCTGCCAAACTTTATTCTAGAAAATGAAAAAAAAAATGCTGTTATATTATTGCTTTAATGTGGAAAGGAATAAATAAATACATACTATTCAAAGCTTTATTTTTAACCCAAAAAATGCTCTATTAAATCTATTAATGAAAGAAATGTTTAAAGGAAAGAAAACATCTGTGTCTACCTTATGGTGTTTATTCCATAATAACAGCTTCTTATTATTGTTTAACTTTATTCCAAATTTTACTTTGTCTTGGAGAGTCGAAAGACAACCGTAAACTGCACAACCACGCACCATTTTTTCAACTTTTGCAAGCGTTGCATATCGCGTGGCAACAGGACGAGAAATGGGACGAGATATCGCGCAGGGCCCCGCGGGGTGACGCGCGCGCACTTGAGGTACTCCGATTGGTGGGAGGCGGAGAGCTTCCGTTCTGTATGTAGTACTATTATTAATTCTGTGACATTAGGTAGGATCTGGGCCATTAACAAGTTTTCACCTATAAAAAAATAAACTTAAGATAAAAAAGAACTGAAGGTAGGCTTAAAAAAACACATCAAAAACTAAATTCTATAGGTAATATCAAAAGCAGGTCAAGCTCGACACTTACAACTGCGCAACTGTAGCTTCTATGCTTTATGATTTTGAATGGAAAGTTAGATTTTTTTTTTATAAGAAGTTGCTTGTTTTCATAAGTAGAATTACTGGGCTTCCGGAGCGAAACCAATGAAAATTAACATTCTAATATCCTGAACTGAATATAATTTCATTTTTTTTAAGTACATTATTTTCATATTTCCAGGTCTATTGTTAAGTGAACAAGTCCCAGGGCTGATGGTTACAGTGAGCACAGACGGGAAACAAAAAACCTGGGATATTTCAAGGTAAGTTTCTTTAGAATAAAAAAATGTCCCAAAGTACAAGTACTCTAAATACAGAATAAGAAAAGTTTTAAAAATTTGTTTGTTTGAGAAAAATCCGGCCAAGAGCGAGTCGGACTCGCGCCGTAATTTCATATTTTACAAACTTTTGACCTCTCTTTAATAAATATACGTAGTTCGCTGCTTTACCCATTTGGGAGAAAAAGGGCCATGACAGTCAGACAACAAAGTGATCCTGTAAGGGTTCTGCTTTTTTTTCCTTTTGAGGTACGGAACCCTAAAAATAACACATTTTCCTTTTATTTTATAACACCAATCAATAAGGTCAGCTAGGGGTCAGCCATAAGAATCAATTCTTTCTTATCTTAAAGGAAGACCATGAAATCTAACAATAATTGTTATGTGCCCTTAGTCTATAATATAATTATTATATTATAGACTAAGGGCACTGCATGTTATCCTACGTCATCTAGTACATGAAATTCGCCACCTTGTAGCGATAGTGGTGGCCTACTAGGTCCACAAAACGTTGGTCTGCCAATCCGAAACCTGGCAGGTTTTGTACAGTTGGAGCGAAAAGTGGTTAAGTGACAGATTACCCGAATGAAATCTATTCGTAGAAATAGAAGGTACCTATACAAGTAAAAAACAACAGGTCTGCCTTGCATTCTATTGGCGTTTCGCTAGTCGGACCACAAATGTGGTCAGATGTGATTGGACCACAAATTTGGTCGGAATGGCGAAACTGCCAAGAGGATGCAAGGCAGACCTGTTGTTTTTTATTTATATAGGTACCTTCTATTTCTACGAATAGATTTCATTCGTGTAATCTGTCACTTAACCACTTTGCGCTCCGACTGTACAAAACCTGCCAGGTTACGGATTGGCAGACCAACGTTTTGTGGACCTAGTAGGCCACTACTATGGCTACAAAGTTGCAAATTTCGTGTACTAGATGACGTAGGATAACATGCAGTGCCCTTACAGTCTATTAGTATCGGTTCGATTCTCGGGTGTGGCAAGCGTAATTTGAAAAACCTTTGAGTGTAGTGCTTCTTGCTCTGCTAGGAATAGAAGAAATACTAATTTATTTTACTATGGGATGACATCTCATCTGTGAAAATTTTATCTAGCTATCACGGTTCATGAGATACAGCCTGGTGACAGTCAGACGGACGGACGGACAGACAGACAACGGAGTCTTAGTAATAGGGTCCCGTTTTTACCCTTTGGGTACGGAACCCTAAAAATAGACAGGGTTTCATATTGTTTTGCACACCCACTATTTAATGTAAAATATTTGGAATTTATTGACGACATAGGCAAATACTAATACAAATAAACTCATTTTGTTAACGGGCCGTACTGAGCACGTGGGACATATTGCGAACGGGACATTACGCTCCTGTTCGTGCCATTGACCCAAGTTGAATTGTCAAATCATCAAACAAAATTTACAGACTGAATGATTGTGAATGATTGTCAGAATACCTTGTGAAACATAATTTTCATTAATCTTCCTTCTATTACCCTTTATTTATATGGTAGTGTTACTTCTTTATAAAATAATTATAAAAATGAAGAAATGTTATCTTAATAAAATATTACTTCCCGCGAGAACTTTCCCTCCAGGTGCGGTTCAAAAACTCCACCGTGTGTAACAATATTATCGATTTTTATGATTTACCTAAACTCTTGATAAGTGCTTTATTATTTGTTATTGTTCCTTCAGTTCGCCACCGGTGCAAGTGAGCGAACGAACGGTCAAAGTAGGTCAAGTGATGTGTGCTGCGCTCTGTCCCGACGCACCCTACTCGCTAGCAGTCGGCGGCGACAACAAGGAATGTTACATCGAGATGCACAACCTCACTATCAACGAACAGTGTGAGTTGGGAATTAAACTTACTAAAGTGAATCAAACTTTGCACCTTGGGCACATAACCTGTTGAATATGTGTCTGATTGCTAGTGGTCCAGTCATATTACTGCTATTACCTCGGCGACCGAGCCTCGCTCTATAATAGCCGCCTCAACATTAAAATATCATTGGTTGAGCAAGCTATGCTATCCGCCAACAGATGGCGCTGTATGTTTTTGTCTAAAACGCAAATGCTTAAAACACGGAGAAAACGAATTTTCCCAGACATGAGATCTAGCTAGATCGATTTTTCGCCCCTGAAAACCCCGTATGGTTCATCGAAATCGTTAGAGCCGTTTTCGAGAAACTGATTAAAAATAATTTTAGTTTAATACTATAGGATAATTGTAACTCTAGCTATGTTATTGATGCGCAGAAGTCCAAAATGTCTTATTTTCTTATGTCTTCTGTTCATCAACTAACATAATCCAGAGTTATTTTGTAGTAGTAAGATGAGAAATAACAAACAAAAAACAATTGAATTTTTAGCGCTAAGATTCATTTGTTTTTAGTTAGTAGAAAACAATATCGCAAATATTGCTAACGACCTCTAAATTTTATTGTATTTGCTTTGCAGTTATGAATCGCTTCGGATCTCGGCCCCTTGTAGAAATCACGATAGCAGAACCAAACGCAGATGCCATGGAAACCTAATTATTTACCCTAAGCGTAAAATTGTAACTATATTTATATCCTATAAGCATAAGCTATAATAAAATGTTATATCAAGTTATATCAAAGTATTTTTGTTCCAAAACAAACGCCCTGCGCGTAGTTTCCAAAATCTTTGTCCCAAAGTGGTCCCAAACTTATAATGAGTTTTACAGACAAGTTTTTACAGAGCACGTCAAGCTTTTATAAATGCACTTTAGGGGATAATTGATTAAATTACCAGTAAAACCATTCAAAAATTTAAAACCGTAGTAATCCCCGTCATAACGTTGATAATCTTAAAACCAGTATAAGGTGAACTCAACCTGTATGATATTTACTATGTATCACAGGTCAGCTTATACTGTTACTTACATGAAAAAAATGTTTAAATTTAATTATTTACACCTTCAAAGAGCCTATATTACTATTTAAAATTAATTTCTATAAATTCAATGCAAGCTCATCGTAGATTGACTGGACTAAAAATAGTTTTAGATTCGTTTACTTCTTTTAACAACACCATGTTGCCTATCTGCTGAAAGAGGTACCCAACCCAGCTAGTTTACTCACTTATGTCATAAAAGCGTGTTTGAGGTTTAGAGAAAGAATGTAATTTGAGAACAATAAATATTACAATTTATTTACGTATAAAAAGTAAAATAAAATGTACAGTTACAATAATTAAATCACAATAAAATGTGATAAACTCTAAATTAACATATTTTTTGTGTCAGGCTACAAAAGTAGATAAAAAAGCTATTCAAAAAGAAAATATTGTTCCAATTATTTACACAAAAATAATCTCCATTTTTATTTGATTTAATCTCGAAAAATTTAATATCATCCCCTCCACCGAAACCTTAATTTGGATGTAAACCTGGACGCGATGTATTACCATCATAACTTGGCAAGCACAGTGCTATCACTGAAAAGAAAAAAAAACTTGTCTTTTAATTAAATAAAACAAACATTTATAACAACACAAGTATATTTAGTAACATTATTAGACCTATAAACAAAATATAAATAAATATACAAGAACTAGCTTGAAACTATTGCTTTGTTAGGTATAATTATTGCTCGCTAAAAGCTCGTAATACTAAGAATCTATTTTTTTAAATTGAGCTTATTTAATAAAACAGCTATTATGTAGAATTGTTAAGATTCCCGAATTTCACTTTGAACAAGCTTGTTAAGGTTAGCTTGTATCTAACATGTTTGTATAACTTAAGCAAACTTATATCCAGCTTGAATCAGGTTTGTATCAAACTTGAGTCAGGCTTGATAACTTAATTCAAGCCTGCAACCTCCTTACAACAAGCTTGAATCTAGCTAAAATCAAGCTTGAATCCAGCTAAAATCAACCTTGAATCCAGCTAAAATCAAGCTTGAATCCAGCTAAAATCAAGCTTGAATCCAGCTAAAATCAAGCTTGAATCCAGCTAAAATCAAGCTTGAATCCAACTTAAATCAAGCTTGTATCCAACTTAAATCATGCTTGAATCCAACTTAAATCAAGCTTGAATCCCACTTAAATCAAGCTTGAATTCAACTTAAATCAAGCTTGAATCCAACTTAAATCAAGCTTGAATTCAACTTAAATCAAGCTTGAATCCTACTTAAAACAAGCTTGTATCATATGTGTATCAAGCTTCCTACAATGTTCGCTGCTATGATATTGCATTTTATTCCATGATTTTAAATTCAAATTCATATGAAAATATCTCGACCAATAAGGTCTGATTTCTTCAATATAATATATGAACACATGATTTAAATTCAGACAGTAGCTCTAACAAATAAATACACATGCCATACAAATAAAAATCTGATAAGTAATCTCTGTTTGGAAAATGAGGCTAGTTACACTGTCAATATGTATTGCGATATAGAGGGATGCAGGATGCAGCTATAGGAAGGAAAGAGAGGGCTTTACCGACAATTTTTACTATAATATAGCTGCAAGGTGCACCCTCTTTATCGCGATACACACGTATTGATAGTGTAACAATACCTATAATTATATATTTTTTTCTTTTTTTAATTTGAGAATAATTTCACAGCCCAATTAAAATGTCAATAGAAGGCTTGATTATGATAAAAAAGAACATTATAGTAGGTATAATAATATAGCCCTAATTTGTATTGCAACGGGTGTAAAAGACCGACAGACATGCAATTTTGCGCCGGTGGGCTAGGCTGTGAAACTTGGTTTTCACTAGCATCTCATCACCAACGAGCTTCTTGGCTCTGCGATCGATCGAGTCTAGAGCGGCTAGTTGGTATTTGGCTGAGCCATCCCAAAGGTGGCAGCAATTCTCCATGCAAGATCGGACTTGTGCTTTGTATAAAACTAGCAACTTTCCAGGAGAGAAATACCACTTAACCTTATTGAGGATACCCAACTTTTTGGCCGCAGTTTGAGCTTTTGACTCAATGTTGGCGCCGAAGTTCAGGTTTGCACACAGCTTCATGCCAAGAAGCTCGAGGCTGTCGGTGACCGGTACAGATGGACCTCGAAATGTGGGAGCCAGATTGAATGGACTCCTCAATATCTGAGGAGTATCTGTTCTACTGCTGCGTAAATCCCTTCCACTTTTGCATCGCGCGGGATTTATCCCCTAGTTACGGTAACTGAAAAAAGTTACTAATTACCTTAATATCATTATCGTTGGTATACAAACTTACCTAATATTCTATACAACTTCACTAGGAAGTTTTCATGTGGCTGTTACAATACAACTACATTATATATATGTATAAATTACGTAAACAAAGTTTTACTTTTACGTAAAATTCATAGCTGTGTTTGTGACTTGATTAAATTTATAAATAAGTATACGAACAGGTATGATTCGCTCTCTTGTGGCTTTCCACACTATCAATCTTTATCACTATTGATATAATAGAAGAGATAATATGACTTACACCAGTCGCAGAAAGCTTCGTTAAGTTAAAACCCTTTTAAACGTAATGATTGCTCGTCAACAAAATGTTACAACGTAGAAAGTGTTCAACTTTGATGAAACTATCTTCAACTGGGAGCAAAATGACAAAAGTTCTAAATATAACATAGGTACATAGTGTACAACCTTTATGCATATGAATTACGCACAGATTTTCTCTTGTTATTGTCGATTAACAAAATTGTATAACGGGGAGAAATGCAATATATTTCACATATAAATGCAGATTTTTTTTATGTATCATATAGGCAGATTGTCGTCTTTGTTTGAATGTGTAATTATAAAGTATATGTATATAGAAATGGTATTTGTAAAATTGAGCTTTTTCAGAATAACAGCAAAAATGCTTAGTACATACAAAATGTAATTCTAAATACGCAAAACCTCTCGGGGGGAATTCTACCCATGTAACTCTAACTGTTTTGTTCATCAACTCTTGAAAAATAAAAATTTAAAAAGAAATTGTTCCCCATACAAATTGGCCGTATTAGAATTTCATTTTGTGTGAAGATTAAATTTTTTTCAAAAGGTTGTAGAACAAAAGTTGTTCAGTTACAAGGGCGGAACTACCATCTTTTGCGTATTTAGAATTACGTTGTATATTTTGGGATATACCACAGTCACCATATTTATTCAAATCGCTGGTCATTTCAAAATGTAGCAAGAAAAAAATCTGTGCCCAAAAAGCCATCCACCCAATCCGGAAAATTATTTAAAAAAAGAACAGTTTACGGGTCTTCGGGGAACTTGGCGATGGCATCGTTGATGGCGCGCGCCACGTATGCCACGTTGGCGGGGTTTAGCCCGCAGATGTTGATGCGGCCCGACTTCAGCAGGTAGATGTGGTACTCCTGGATCATGTGCTCCACTTGGCGCTGGCTGAGACCCGTGAACGAGAACAGACCGATTTGTTGCACTATGTGCTCCCAATTGCCCGGTGTGCCAAGTCTGGGAAACAAACAAAAACATCAATATCAACAAGTAAAATGGATGTAACAATACTGGAGGAAGTGTTTTTTTCCTCTACTACAAAGACAAAAAAATCTATTTGATAAAAAAGACCTCTCGGGTACCAGATATAAACTGTTTTGCACCACTTGTCTGCTCTCCTTATTAAATGACCAGTCCCATATTTTATAACTGAATTCAAATTAAGGAAAAAAAAAACAAAGATCGCGGTGGCATCATTACAGCGGGTGACGGAACGAGACTTTCCCAACAGGAATATGAATGAATTACGGGACGATATGAATTATTCAACCTAATTTTAATTCTTGAATAAATCGAAATTAAATATTTTAGACAAATACGACTTTATTTAGTCCAAAATATTCATTATTTTGAATTGATTTAAATTAGCAGTTCAAAGTTGTTCTAAACAATTTTCGTGGTCTATAAATTTATTAAAGATTATTGCCCATTCAAAATACAGGGAATAATAATATAAATAATAATTCACAGTAAAAAAACTGAGGAACAGTCAAAAGAGGAACAGTTATGGTAAATGCCTCGAGAATGTATGAAACTTAGCATTAAAGAATTATTGATTGTTACCTACCAAATTTTTGCAAACAAGTGATTTTGCGATAAGAACAATGATGGACAATAATAACACAACGCGTTTTGCGCGATCATTTCTCATAGGATGTGAAACGATCTTCCCCTCGACATGGGGTCATTCAATTCAAAAAGCGGGCTAACATAGTTCTCAAACGCTGGCAACGCATTAGTACACACGGCCGCACATCAGTAGAAACACTTTTGGACCTTATGGCGTGGTAATAGAGTTGAAAAAGTTTCTACCGACAAGCGGTTGACCGTACCACCCGCCCAGGTGTTGCAAGTGTCTACGGGCGGCAGCGACACTTAGACCCTGTCCAGAAAGGGCGAATTCGCCGCGATTTACTCGCGCGTGTTTCGCGCGTTCAACTGGACGTAAACAAGGCGCTCCTAGTATCTCGACTCGCGCGACCCGAGAAAATTCGCGCGATGCTTGTGGACACGATGTATTGACGCCCAGTACCTCGCCGACGCGCGTAGAAACTCGCGCGTAACAATTCGCGGCGAATTCGCCCTTTCTGGACAGGGTCTTACCATCAGGTGAGCTATCTGCTCGTAGCTGCTCTTACGTAAAAAAATGGGAATAAATGTCAACTTACTTGATAAGCTCCGCCCTCAAGGCTTCCCTCATCTGAATGACCCTGGATGACATATACTTGATGTTGTCCCTCCTACAACAAAACAAAATTTGAGTCTAATTGGCACTCGACAAAACTTATTCAGACAGACAGGCTACGCCACTATATAAAATAAAAATAGTATCTAAAAAACACAAAAACATATGTTACTACTCGTAAGTGTCGTTTTAATAATTTTAATAATTGTTAGAATCTTGCCTTGGCTAGATTATTTTGAAACTGGCGAATGCTGACCAAAAACATGAAATGAGTCGTCCTTGACTTTAATTTGAGTCGATCTTGCAAGGTTAGGCTTGGGTTCGTCTTGTATTGACTTACGAATAGTGTAACGTTAGCCTTAGGTTGGTTTCGTATCAACAGTGATTTTGACTTGATCGAGCTGTCCATGACTGACGTGACATTGATCGAGCTGTCCTTGATCGAGCCGTCCTTGACTGACGTGCCCTTGATCGAGCTGTTCTTGATTGATGTGACCTTGATCGAGCTGTCCTTGACTGATGTGACCTTGATCGAGCTTTTCTTGACTGACGTGACCTTGATAGAGCTTTTCTTGACTGACGTGACCTAGATCGAGCTGTCCTTGACTGACGTGACCTTGACTTAAGTTGACCTTGACCTTGAGAAATAGCACTGACCACTAATCATAGAGCTGTTTGTTGGCGAGCACGCCGGCCACGACCCGGGCCCCGTGTGCAGGAGGGTTGGAGTACAGCCCGCGCACGATCCACGTGGCCTTGATCGAGCTGTTCTTGACTGACGTGACCTTGTCTTCAGTTGACCTTGACCTTGAGAAATAGCACTGACCACTCGTCGTAGAGCTGTTGTGTGGCGAGCACGCCGGCCACGACCCGGGCCCCGTGTGCAGGAGGGTTGGAGTACATGCCGCGCACGATCCACGTGGCCTTGATCGAGCTGTCCTTGACTGACGTGACCTTGTCTTCAGTTGACCTTGAGAAATAGCACTGACCATTCGTCGTAGAGCTGTTTGTTGGCGAGCACGCCGGCCACGACCCGGGCCCCGTGTGCAGGAGGGTTGGAGTACATCCCGCGCACGATCCACGTGGCCTTGATCGAGCTGTTCTTGACTGACGTGACCTTGTCTTCAGTTGACCTTGACCTTGAGAAATAGCACTGACCACTCGTCGTAGAGCTGTTGTGTGGCGAGCACGCCGGCCACGACCCGGGCCCCGTGTGCAGGAGGGTTGGAGTACATGCCGCGCACGATCCACGTGGCCTTGATCGAGCTGTCCTTGACTGACGTGACCTTGTCTTCAGTTGACCTTGAGAAATAGCACTGACCACTCGTCGTAGAGCTGTTTGTTGGCGAGCACGCCGGCCACGACCCAACCCCGTGTGCAGGAGGGTTGGAGTACATGCCGCGCACGATCCACGTGGCCTTGATCGAGCTGTCCTTGACTGACGTGACCTTGTCTTCAGTTGACCTTGAGAAATAGCACTGACCACTCGTCGTAGAGTTGTTTGTTGGCGAGCACGCCGGCCACGACCCGGGCCCCGTGTGCAGGAGGGTTGGAGTACATGCCGCGCACGATCCACGTGGCCTTGATCGAGCTGTCCTTGACTGACGTGACCTTGTCTTCAGTTGACCTTGAGAAATAGCACTGACCACTCGTCGTAGAGCTGTTTGTTGGCGAGCACGCCGGCCACGACCCAACCCCGTGTGCAGGAGGGTTGGAGTACATGCCGCGCACGATCCACGTGGCCTTGATCGAGCTGTCCTTGACTGACGTGACCTTGTCTTCAGTTGACCTTGAGAAATAGCACTGACCACTCGTCGTAGAGTTGTTTGTTGGCGAGCACGCCGGCCACGACCCGGGCCCCGTGTGCAGGAGGGTTGGAGTACATGCCGCGCACGATCCACGTGGCCTTGATCGAGCTGTCCTTGACTGACGTGACCTTATCTTCAGTTGACCTTGAGAAATAGCACTGACCACTCGTCGTAGAGCTGTTTGTTGGCGAGCACGCCGGCCACGACCCAACCCCGTGTGCAGGAGGGTTGGAGTACATGCCGCGCACGATCCACGTGGCCTTGATCGAGCTGTCCTTGACTGACGTGACCTTGTCTTTAGTTGACCTTGAGAAATAGCACTGACCACTCGTCGTAGAGCTGTTTGTTGGCGAGCACGCCGGCCACGACCCAACCCCGTGTGCAGGAGGGTTGGAGTACATGCCGCGCACGATCCACGTGGCCTTGATCGAGCTGTCCTTGACTGACGTGACCTTGTCTTCAGTTGACCTTGAGAAATAGCACTGACCACTCGTCGTAGAGCTGTTTGTTGGCGAGCACGCCGGCCACGACCCAACCCCGTGTGCAGGAGGGTTGGAGTACATGCCGCGCACGATCCACGTGGCCTTGATCGAGCTGTCCTTGACTGACGTGACCTTGTCTTCAGTTGACCTTGAGAAATAGCACTGACCACTCGTCGTAGAGCTGTTTGTTGGCGAGCACGCCGGCCACGACCCAACCCCGTGTGCAGGAGGGTTGGAGTACATGCCGCGCACGATCCACGTGGCCTTGATCGAGCTGTCCTTGACTGACGTGACCTTGTCTTCAGTTAACCTTGAGAAATAGCACTGACCACTCGTCGTAGAGCTGTTTGTTGGCGAGCACGCCGGCCACGACCCAACCCCGTGTGCAGGAGGGTTGGAGTACATGCCGCGCACGATCCACGTGGCCTTGATCGAGCTGTCCTTGACTGACGTGACCTTGTCTTCAGTTGACCTTGAGAAATAGCACTGACCACTCGTCGTAGAGTTGTTTGTTGGCGAGCACGCCGGCCACGACCCGGGCCCCGTGTGCAGGAGGGTTGGAGTACATGCCGCGCACGATCCACGTGGCCTTGATCGAGCTGTCCTTGACTGACGTGACCTTGTCTTCAGTTGACCTTGAGAAATAGCACTGACCACTCGTCGTAGAGCTGTTTGTTGGCGAGCACGCCGGCCACGACCCAACCCCGTGTGCAGGAGGGTTGGAGTACATGCCGCGCACGATCCACGTGGCCTTGATCGAGCTGTCCTTGACTGACGTGACCTTGTCTTCAGTTGACCTTGAGAAATAGCACTGACCACTCGTCGTAGAGTTGTTTGTTGGCGAGCACGCCGGCCACGACCCGGGCCCCGTGTGCAGGAGGGTTGGAGTACATGCCGCGCACGATCCACGTGGCCTTGATCGAGCTGTCCTTGACTGACGTGACCTTATCTTCAGTTGACCTTGAGAAATAGCACTGACCACTCGTCGTAGAGCTGTTTGTTGGCGAGCACGCCGGCCACGACCCAACCCCGTGTGCAGGAGGGTTGGAGTACATGCCGCGCACGATCCACGTGGCCTTGATCGAGCTGTCCTTGACTGACGTGACCTTGTCTTCAGTTGACCTTGAGAAATAGCACTGACCACTCGTCGTAGAGCTGTTTGTTGGCGAGCACGCCGGCCACGACCCAACCCCGTGTGCAGGAGGGTTGGAGTACATGCCGCGCACGATCCACGTGGCCTTGATCGAGCTGTCCTTGACTGACGTGACCTTGTCTTCAGTTGACCTTGAGAAATAGCACTGACCACTCGTCGTAGAGCTGTTTGTTGGCGAGCACGCTGGCCACGACCCGGGCGCCGTGCGCGGGCGGGTTGGAGTACATGCCGCGCACGATCCACGTGACCTGCGAGCGGATGGCAGCCACGGGGGACGAGTCCTTCAGCACGAATGCCAGGTTGCCCACGCGCTCGTCTGCAGAACAAACATTTACATTTAAGAACATACTGGATAGCACAGCCACAGAATAAAGTAATAGTACTATCATACCGGTACCACACGGAACAACGCGGTTCCGTGCAGTACTGGCAAAGAATAGTACCGACCCATCTCTATCTGTGGGTGTCGTAAGAGGCGACTAAGGGTTTATAAACCGGAAGATGGGCAGCAGCGTAGGATCAAGCCGCGTCCTTCCGTGTATTGTACCATCTTACATTCTGGGGTCACCAACAACCGCGATCCATGGTGCCAGCCGTAACGCTAACAAGCGTGGTGACAAAGGTAATTCCCCTTCAGATTCTTCTACCAAGAGCTGGGATTCTAGAGGGAGCTCCCTGTCCTGTAGTGGACGTATTATAGGATGTTATGATGACTATCATACAGAGCGGACTCTCTCCGCCCCCTTGCAATCTACCCCGCACCCCCGCGAGCACCCGCCCGCAAGATTCTCGTCGTCTTTCTGTGGGTCTTTTGTACTGAATATGCGGGCCTACGCGACCTACCAATTTCAAATTCACGCTCGATGTATACATATAATAGTGTCCGGGGTGTGGCACAAATGTGATTTGTAATCAGTCACGTAACTCCAATTTAGTCACCATATAAGATGGAACCTGTTGTAAAAGCTTAAAGTAAGTAACATTAAAGAAAAATCAGGCTGATTCAAGTTAAGTTAGTTGTTTGACGAGAATATTAATTACAAACTATTGTAATAACTAACTAGAAATGTGGGTTTTTCTTGTCGTTTCTTTTTTCCTACATGGCACCACTTTTGTGAAGCGCTGTCAAGAATCTAGTAGCACATTATACCACCCAAAGTAGAGTGTAAAAGCTAAAGTCACAATAAAATCTGAAGTCCTCAGCGTAAGACGAAGTGCGCTTAGCATAAGAGCGTACGGCCCACGCGTCCTTGTCAAGGTCACTCTAGCTGAACATACCGCCAAGGTCATCCTGGCTGGAAATACCGCCAATGTCACCTTAAGTGGGTTTATAAGTTAAGTTGCTGAGTCACAAGCTATACTTACTGTAAAGCCCGATGTTCTTGGCGTAAAAGTGACCACAAGCATTCTGCCCACGCATTCAAGGACATCCTTAGGATCACCCTATAAACTCAAGGTCGTTCTAGGTGTATTAGTTTAAGTGGGTGGGTCAAAAGCTATACTCATTGTAAAACCAGAAATTCTTAGCGTAAGACTGAGCGCAGAGCAACTCAAAGCCTCGCTTGACGATGTAGCGTACTGTCAAGGCGTCCTTTTCAAGGTCATCGGACCACCCTAAGCACGGAATATAAAACAGTAGAGGAAGGGGCATGAATATTATTTATTAGAGAATCGGTGTCGCCAAATTCACACATTGACAGCCATGTTATAACAGTAAACTCACACTAACACATTTCGCAGAAACCAATCAGAGCGGTCTCATTTTTCCGGAACCAGAACGATGTATCTTAATGTTCTCGTATTGCAATAAATGCTCAACTTCCTTAGAATAGAGTAACTTTTTGTATGCCGGAAAACATCAAATAAGCCTTTTGGTCATTAGCTCTAGTTACGTAGAGATTAAATGTTAGTTCAGCCACTCGACGCTAGATGACGCTCTTCAAGCTGCATACGAATTCATAGCGAGAGACTAATATTAGTTTAATTGCCTAATTGGGAATCTACTAGGCCGTCCGCTAAACTAGCGCGGGCGTACGGAGCGGATGGCATGTCTCGGCATTCACTGCGTGCTTAGTAAGAAAATTATGTAAGCGCCGTGCTGTGTGACACGCAGTGAATGCCAAGACATGCCAGCCGCTCAGTGAGCACTGAGCCCGCGCGAGTTTAGTGGACGGCCCTAGAGATGTAACGATGCGCGTATCGATAAAATTAAAACTTTATGCTACTCAGACGGTACGAAAAGGTGTAACAGAAAGGGTATGTTGTTCAGTTTTTGGACATGCTAGCAGCAGCGCTAGCACGATTAGTGTAGGCAACGAAGCAGTTGACCCCAACATTAATTTCTCAGGCAGATTTTATTTGACAGGATGATAAAGAATCATGAATTAAATGTAAATTCAAAATATAAAAAAAAATACAATTTTTTTTATTACATTTTTTTGTAATTTTTGTATGGAAAAATTAAAAGTATCGTTTTTTTTATAGAAAGTTTGTCTCATGTAGTGTAGTACCCCAGCAAAGTTTCATCGACTGAGGATTTAATGCTGGGGTCTTCATACAACGATCCGCATCGTTGCCTGCACTAGACCCACTAGATAAACTTTATATCTAATAAATAAATAAATATCCAAGATCTAAATTTCACTTTTGGCTTTTAATGTACAGAATAAAAGTAAATTTTGTCGCGCGAGAAGGAATATCTTGAAGTTTCTGTTCTTCTGTTGCAGATTCGTGTTCTTCTGGTACTTTTTTATTTACACTCTGTTTTCTCTTCTAAAATAATTGTACTTTCCTTTTTTTCCTTCTTGCTATCTTGGTACCTACTTTTTTTTAACCCCCATTTTCTGACCACCTAGTTATATGCTCTTGGTACTTTAATATTTTTATTATATGTCTCTTTAACCCCCCAGTTGCCGTCCTCCTCTTGAAGATTCATGTTCTCCTTGAACTTTGTACTTAGTCGCTGCTCTCCTTTTGTAAATTCATGGTCTTTAGGGTTCTGAGACAAGTGGCTTTCTATTATCGCAAACGCTATAGTATAGAATAATAATGTATGGGATTGACATTAGCCGTCACGCAATATTTTGTTAGCTAATGTCAATCCCATACATTTGCATTCTATTCTACTAGCGTTTCCGATTGTAGAAAGCCGCTTGGCTCTAGGCCCTGGTTCCTTCCTATTTCCCCACCCAAATTTAGCCTATTTAATGTTCTTTCACGACAACATAGTTGAACAAATTTTAATAAAATTTGGAAAAAAAGATAGACTATGGACCTGTAATAGCCATAAAATCCACTGATTTTTTGTGACACTCACGACCACGATTATGTAATCAAGAGTAACTGCTAGTGTATGAAACCAAATATAAGGACCGAATCAGTAGGTACAGCACTTTAAAGGTTGTACAGACAGATTACCTACTCGTAGTAATAGGGCTCCATTAAGACTCTTCGGTACGGCACCCTAAAAAGAGGTGAAGTAAACTATTGAATACAAAATGCCACATAAAAACTATTTCATTTGGAAAAAGTGACAACCCTGATTACTCAAAGGAATTCAAGTAGATTTTTCAGAAAACAGGAAAAAGATTCTTTCTAGCGTATACAATGCCTAAATTAAGTATTGTAAAATCGATATCGATACACAACGAACTCGTCTCTCTTTGAGTAGCGCCGAACAATCTAGAAACGAACTGGTGCCTTACGAGTCAGCATGAGTTCTAATATCGACTTTATTGCGTCGTGATAGGGTGGAAATTTGTTTGTAGTTGAGCCATTAAATTGTTTTAATAAATAATTTGTAAACAAATTAATAAAATAAAACAGAATAAAGACTCATATATGAAATGTCACCTTGCTGTCAGTTATTAGTCCAGCTTTTATTTTTGCATTGAAAGATTGCGCAATTGGGCATTATAATAATAATAATAATAAATAAGTTTATTGAACTAAATGTGGTTACAGAGATTTTACAAGATGTGCTTACATTGGATTCTTAAAGATAATTTGTTTTGCAACCAGTATGCTTTGACCTTGCTTCCTAAACTAAGAAAAAGATTCCTGTATCTTAGGAAGTAGGGTTCGACCGTGAACGTCGCTTCCAAGTTAATGACAATTTTGACAACTTGCTACACTGATAAAATTTAAGAAATTACAAACTCAAAATATAAACTTAATAAATAATTCATAAAGGTAGAAATTTAATAAAAGGAAAATAGTTTTAAGCTGTTCAAGATACAAATAATATCAAAATTAGTAAGACAAGGTTCTATAATATGCTTGCGAGATTTGAAAGTGTGTTTGGTGAGTACATGTGGGTGTGTGTGGGTGTGTGTAGGTGTGTGTATATGTTTGTGTATGTGTGTGTTTATGTGCAAGTAAGTTGGTGAAAGCAATAATTTAATTGTAAGTAAATATTATGACACAATTTTAAGTAGGTCCTCTGTTTTTGTGTAGTCTAGAGACAGTAGCCACGTTTTAAGTTTAGTTTTAAGATCATAGATGTTTAAGCTTGTGATTTGCAGGTATTTATTTATTTTCGTATAGATCAAGGTGCTCGAGACATAGAACTGATGTTTTGCAAAAGTAGTTTTGTGGGGGACACTAGGAGGGTCGTTTCTGCGGCTGTTTATATTTGTGTTTGGGGGGGGGACATCGCGGTGTTTTCTCAGAACGGTTTGCAGTATGTAGAGCTGCCTTACAGTAAGCTTTTTAGAAATTTTGTATAAATCAATGGTCGGAAACCTAAACGGTTTTTTTAGCAAGACTTTTAAGACAGCACGTTGTGCTCGCTCCAGCTTAATAAAGCATGTCTTTCCAGTAGCACCCCAAACAGTAATACAGTAGGTTATGATGGATTGCCCAAGGGCTAAATAAGTCATATCTAACACTTCGCGGCATGCACTACTTCTTAGCAATTTAAAGATGTAGATTAGGCGCACAACTTTGGTAGACATCGACTCTATTTGTTTATTCCAGTTAAGTCGATCATCCAGGTAGACACCAAGGTACTTCACCTCTTTAGATTTAATTAGTGGTTGACATGAGCAGTGAGATGAAGCAAACTGGCAAGAGTGAGCCACAATGTCGAAGTTGCGAGGCTTTGTGTTATCACGAATCGAGAAGGGTATATAGGTAGTCTTCTCTACATTAAGGGTAAGTAAATTTAGTGTAAGCCATTTTGATATCGTGTGTAGCGCAGTTTCGCTGTAGTTTTTAACGGCCTCCCAAGTTTTTCCTTCGACAAGAATTGCTGTATCGTCCGCGTACGTGAAAATGCTACAATTTGGCAGTGATAGTTTACAAAGTTCATTTATGTAAATCTGAAACAATGTTGGCCCCAAAATGCTTCCCTGGGGGACGCCAAATGAGATATTTTTAGCTTCACTATACATTGACCCGATCTTTACTTTTTGCTGTCTATTTGTGAGGTAATCTTTAAGAATATCGTGCGCTAAGCCACGTATTCCGATTTGTTCCAGTTTATGTAAAAGTATGGGAGCAGAGACCGTGTCGAACGCTTTTGATAAGTCCAGAAAAATACTGGCACATTTAACCTTGGAGTCTAGTTTTTTAGCAATAGCTTGGGTTAAGTCCATGACAGCATCCTCAGTAGAGACTCCGCTCTTGAAACCGTATTGGTTACTTGCTATCAAGTTATGACTATGAAGAAAAGATTTAAGTCTCTTATTGAGGATTTTCTCCATTATTTTAGATAGAGTGGATAGTACTGAGATCGGTCTATAGTTGTTCATACTGTCTCTGCTCCCTGCTTTATGTATTGGGTGAACGATTGCTAGTTTAAAGGCGTCTGGAAAGGAACCTGAGGCAATAGCAAGATTACATATGTGTGTAATGGAAGGGACTAGGGTATGGCGAGACTCTTTCAGTATTTGGGAGGAGATATCATCCCATCCAGTAGCACAGTCAGTACGCAGTTCGCATATTAATCTCTCTATCTCTGTCTCGTCAGTTTCTAAAATAACAATGGAAGCGCATGGGGGATTGGTGATATTATTTTCTGGGCAGATTGTATGATGATTAGCAGAGGGGAATAGATGCGTGTTTTTTATGACAAGAGAGTCAGCAAGGTTTTTTCCTATATTACTAAAGAAGTCGCAAACATCATTTAAAGAGGATGACTCAAGGAGTTCTAAGGGTTGGTGGTGGGGTTTTTGCGAATTAGTTATAGCCTTAATCGTTTTCCAAAGTGCTTTTTTATTCTTGCCAGCCTTCATCAGCTCATTTTCTTCGTATTCTCGTTTTAGTTTTCGAAGAAGACGGTTACAATAATTTCTATAGCGAGTGTAAGTTGTTTTTAAAATAATATTTTCAGGGGCTTTCTTGTGTTTTTTATGTAGTTGATCTCGGTTTCTTATACATTTTAGTAACCCTTTAGTTATCCAAGGTTTGATTATACGATCTCTTCTAGGACATGATACAAAAATAGTGTGTTTGGATATTACTGATTTAACTAAGTTAATAAATTTGTTGGTGGCTACATTTGCGTCTTTTTCGGCTAATACTTCTGAGAAATCTGTCTTTTCTAGTTCTGCTCTTATCGCAGCATGATTTATTTTGGTAATTCCATGATTTGGATTCCTAGCAGGGTTGACCTTATTTAAAGCCAATAGAATTGGCATATGATCTGTTATGAACGATTCTATTATCATAGTTACACTACTTAGTTTAGTCTTCAGCAAGGAGTGATCTAAGCAGTTTCCTAATCTAGTAGGGGTCATGTGAGTAGGCAAAAGACCGTGAGATGCATTCATAATCAGGTAGTCAGTACTTCGGTTGTCTGTAGTGTCTTGTTTGATATCGATATTAATATCTCCTATGAGGGCTATGTTAGAGAAGCTAGATAGATTTTCATATACTACATTTAGGCTATTTATAAAGTTCTCAAAATTTTGTTTAGAGCTGTAGGATGGGGACCTGTAAATTGCAACTATAGCAAATTTGTTGTCGACTAAACACGTCAAACAGTTTGCATCTGTAAAAGATGGTTCAGCTACCTTACACTTAAGACCAACTTTTGTGTATAAAACTATTCCGTCATTTTGGTTTTTTATATTTTTTGTGAAATGTGAGTTATAACCTTGAAGATACGGTAAGTTAGTAGCTTTGCTCAACCAGCATTCGGATAAGACAATGACATCAATCTTGATATTTATAGTAGTTAGTAGAGTTTGAAGCTCATTAAAATTTTTATTTATACTACGGATGTTTAAGTGGAGAATCGTTATATTTTTATGTTCGGTAACTAAATATTTAGGGCATTTCTCGGGTTGACAAATGAAAGAGCTTTCAGTGCATAAAACATCTAAATCATTGTTTATATTGTTTAAGTTAGCCATTTGATATTATAAAACAAAGGGACATAAGAGGACACGTATGGAAGCAAAAGTGAAGTATGGACAGAATGTTTGTGTGTTTGTGTGTGTGTTGTTTTTGGTGTGATGGGTTATTTATTTTCATGGTGGAGAGTGATTGTCTTATAATATTTTGAACAGTTGCGTGTTTCACAAAAATAAAAGGAAAGCAATTAATAACTAGTCACATGCCATGGTCTTCGATAAGTAAGTCTTTGAGGCACTGTTCCGACCTAATTATATAGTGTTTGTCGCCTTCGTCTTTACGCAGAAAAATATTTCCGTTCTTAATCCAGCAGAATTTGAAACCGTAATTGTTAGCAAACTCACGGGCCAAGCGGAAAAGCTTCTTGCAGCTACTAGGAAGTTGTTCAGAGACGTAAACTGAGAGCCGCGGACCGGCAATGCCGATCTTTTCAGTGCTTAGTTTATCTTCACGTTTCTTAGACTTCTGATTGTAGTTTCGTACGGCAGATAAGAGATTTTGTTTTATTGGCACTGTGGTAAATTCTGCGATGATCGGACGCGAGGTGTTCGCTTTACCAGGTAGTCTGTAAACATCACGAATTTCTGATGTTTCAATAGGAATACCAACTAATTTTCCTATGTTGCTCACTGTTTTGGAAAGTGATTCTGTGTTTTCGGCATCTGTTTGAGGGATATTTCGTAACTCGACGCCAGATGAGCGAGACTTGAAGTTCAGGTCCTGTATTTTGCTTTCAAGTTCTTGTATGTATGAAGTTTGTTGCTGACGCTCTTTTTTCAGAGCTATGATTTCATTTTTTAAGGCTTCAAACTGCGAGTTTAAAAAGTTCATACTTGATTCGATACCTGCGTTAAATTTACGCATCTCTGTATTTTCTTTTCTTATTTGAGCGACTTCTGATAGGAGGGAAGACATTAACGCGGTTTGCTCGGATAACTGTTTTTCGATATTAAGCTCCTGGCTCATCATGGTAGGACTAGATGTTTGTACTTGGTCAGGAGAAAGGTTAGGTCTAGCGCGTTTTGGTCTATTTAGGTTGTACTCACTGTTACTTGTTGTTGCCGAGCTTAGGTCCGTCTCAGATTTGCTGGTCAGTAGAATTTTATTACGAGTTGCAGGTGACGAGCATTGCTCTTGCATCATAATTTAGGATACAGAAGTAACATCCAGTATTCGGATGGAATATTTACGCAAGCGAAATGATATACAATGTAACGCGCTCGTAGCGTTTTTGTAGCGCTTGACCTTGACTCAAATCTCCGCGCGTAGATCGTGGCTGGCTCGTAGCAACCAGTTTGCAGTGGGTGCCCCGCGTCCCGCCACACCGCGCCGCTGCCCACGCTCCGCACTGACCGCCGCCGCCGCGAGGAGTGAATCACTATTTGGCGTGCGCAGTCACTGCTATCCGTGGCGCTGTGGGGAATTGCTCGGCTTACGTTTCGCGCTTTACCGCCGTCCGTGGTTCGATCCTTGGTGGTGCGATGCAGATTCTCCAAATTTATTAAAGGCGCACAAGCAAATACAAGCTATCCCGCTCTCGGACCGCCCAGTAGGCGGGGTCGACAGGTAAGAAGTCCGGTTGAAAGACAAGAAATCTAAAATTTCGATCTGAACCAATCACAATTTAATTCTCGAATTTATTAGATCAAAATATTGAGACACGCGACACACGTCCGACTCGATAGACAGCTCACGGACGACCAATTTTCCCAGATTTATTTAATTTTCGAGAAGTGGCGTCCACACGTCACGTTCTCTTTGCGTAAAACTCAAACTGACCGAAGCGTGGGAACAAAGTAAGCAAAACTTTTACTACTTGCGACAAACTCAGCCACCTACTTGTGCTTGAACATGCCCCTTCCTCTTGTGTTTTGTATTCCGTGACCCTAACAAGGTCATCATAGGATGGTGTTTTAGTTGTAAGTGGGTGGCCGAAAATTATACTCACTGTAAAATCCGAAGTTCGACGAAGTACCTTTAGGCCCACGCGCGCTTATCAAGGTCACTCTGAGTATACCGCCAAGGTCACTTAAAGCAGGTTTATTAGTTAAGTAACTGAGTCTGTGTCTTAATAGACACTTAGTACCTAAAGTTTTTAATGAAATTTCGTGGTTAAGAGAGGAGCCCAAACTTAGTACAAAAGTATTGAAAATAAAATTAAAAAACACCTTACTAAACCTATAAAACTTGTGAGTACTTAGTATCATTCTTTATAAGGTATCTTATTCTTTTTGACTACGGCTAGGAGCACTTCAAGCTTGACACATAGGACTTTGTTCTGTGCTTATTTATAAAGCAGCAGGACATAAATTTGCACTGTGAGTGGCTTGATCTACTCCTGGCTGTACTTGCCTGCTTGATGTAACTATTTAAGTAAGTATATATAGCTAGTACCAGGTGCATGATTTTGTTAGTATTGCGCCATCTTCGCCAACAAACTGTCACAGTTTGGCGATCATTTAGTTTGTAAGAAATGCATGTACCTTTCGTAATTAATAATAAAATAAATAAAAGCTATACTCACTGTAGAGCCCGAAGTTCTTAGCGTAAGACTGTGCGCAGAGCAGCTCAAAGCCCCGCTTGACGAAGTACCGTACGGCCCACGCGTCCTTGTCAAGGTCACCGGACGCGAAGCCTTGGTAAGCGCTGTCGAAGAACGGGAACAGACGACGTTCCTGAAACAAGACGAGTGTGAAAGTCAAGGATAGTTTTCGTCTCATTTTACTACCGACAGCTTCATTCTTTTGCGTAGCATACCACATAGCTGTGGTTAGATTAGCAATCAGCGCGGTTGCTAACTGCTATTTAAATAAGTTTTGACTTTAATTGGTAAGCACGTCAGCAAGCACGTAAAAACAAAACCAGTATAATCTCGACCAGCGCTACGCCCGAAAATAGAGAACGGTTAAATTTCCACCGACGTGCGGTCATGAGTACTATCCCCAAAATATATTACACATTTTGACTATTGAAGATTCTGGGGAGAGCTGCCTGTAAAGCAGTGAAAGCAGGAAAAACCTCACAGCAGAGGTATCACAAAGTGGACCTTGACTTAAATCTTAACCTTGACTTAAAGCTTGACCTTGATCTCGACTTGAAGCTTGGCCTTGACCTCGACTTGAAGCTTGACCTTGACAACGACTTGAACCTTGACCTCGACTTGAAGCTTGACCTTGACTTGAAATTTGACCTCACCTCCATGACGTCTGCAATCTTCTCCCACTGCTCTTGGGTGGGGTCGCAGCCGGTGGGGTTGTGAGCGCACGCGTGTAGCAGTATGACGGAGTTCTCGGGCGCTTTCCGCAGATCCTCCATGAGGCCGTCGAAGTCTATACCGCGAGTCTTGTCGTCCCAGTAGCGGTATGAGCGAGGATTCGTGAATCCGGAGTTCACGAATACCAGGTGGTGGTTTTCTGGGTAAAACAAAAGGGCATTTTTTCATTAAATATCTTTTGAGTGTCCCGTGTGGTCCCGCAAAGAATAGTACCAACCAACCCATACATACACGTACTAATACATACATGCAAATTCAAAACTTCTTCCCTTGATGATAGAGTAAGGTCCTACTCTACTCAGTAGGATATTGTATAGACGCTAATCACTGCCAATGTGACAATTCATCCAACTAATATTCAACTCTATTGTCAGTGAACGAAGTTATAAATTCGACTGTATCGAAGAAGAATCGTATCTATATATCGAAGACTGAGAGTAGACGCCCTGGTTACAGTGGAGTGGAGTTGATTGTAATCATGTGTAGAACCTTGTACTCCATGTTTATTTCATTCCGGGTCTTAGCGCAGTAAAAACAAACATGCGGAATAAAATAACATGTTTGAAAAGTGCGAAAGTTTAAAACAAACCTTGTACTCCACTTCGTTCTAATATTTGCAGGTTGCTATCTCTTTATCTTTTTATTATTTTACATCTACTTATCAAATTTCAAATTAAACACAACTTATCAAATTTTACACTCAACTACTAAAATGCTTACAGTTACAAGTAGGTATGTAAATAACAAAGCTAATGTTATCAATTGTCTGTTTTACGTATTTTCTACATCATCATCATAACATCCCATGAAACGTCCACTACAGGACAGGGAGCTCCCTCTAGAATTCTAGCTTATGCTGGAAAAATGTAGAGGGGGAGTACCATTATTTTCTACATAAGACACCTTAATTTAGAACTAATTATAATTACAGTACTAAATATTATTTTTTAATTTTGTTTGTCTACCTCCAACAGAATCACGAGCCACTGAAATGAATAAACTAAAATGAGTATTATATTTAAGAAATATGTACATAAAGATATATATTTTTTTAATAATTACAAAATAAATTAAGACAGGACTATACAAAAAAATTTCATAAATAAAATTAAAATAAACACAAAAATACATACTTTTTACGAGTCGTTCCTGGGTTTATTCGCCACAAAGTTTCGCATAGTGCATAAAAGTTACAAATGAATTGTAAAAGAAAAAAAAACCGGCCAAGTGCGAGTCGGACTCGCGCACTGAGGGTTCCGTACCACCACATAAACATAATTGTATTAGTTGAAATTTCAGTAAGTTAATGTGCTAGATTTTTTGAGTCCGACACGCGCTTGACCAAATTTTATTATTTGTTGTTATTTTATAGCTTATGCACTATAAACATACCAATTTTCAAGTTTGTAAGTGTTCCCGTTTTTAAATAGAACTAAAACAAAAATCGCCTCAGCGACCATCCAACTTGACCCCTCTCTTATATGAATGTTCTTGAAACGGGAGCTCACCATAATTGGTTACCTTTAGTTGTGAGAAAAGTTGTAATATTTAATGATTTCAGACTTTTCCCATTATTTGTACTGTGAGACCTAGCTTCTTGCCAAATTTCATAATTTTAGGTCAACGGGAAGTACCCTGTAGGTTTTGCATTTTTGAATAAATGTATGGCAATGATTACATAAAATGCCATATCTTTTGATTGCGTCGTTGTAAAAAATTGAAATTTTCAGATCTTGTGTGGTTCATGGATCCTAATATGTGGTATTAATTTCAACCTGATACCTTTACCCGTTCGTGAGATAAAGGGTCTTGACAGACAGACAGACAGACGGACAACAAAGTGATCCTATAAGGGTTCCGTTTTTTTCTTTGGAGGTAACCCTAAAAACCGACGAATTATTGTAAGTCAGGCTCACGCACCACGGTACCACCACATGAGTAGTTTTCCGCCGCCGCCGCGGCCGCTTAAAGCTGACTCTCTCCTTTAATATGTGTGTAATTGAAATATGAGTAGGAGCTCACTAGGATACACATGGTTGTCAGATTATCGTTTTTTTTTATCTATACTTTGTGTAACTTGTTTCTTATACAGCTTGAATTTGTATTCGTTATAATCCCGAAGCCCAGTGATTCTACTCATGAAAACAAGCAACTTTCCCGAAGAAAAATTTGTTTTACTCGGAAAAAATTTTTCGTGTCACGTGATCGACTCATTTTGTACGGGATGGTGGAAAAAAAATTTCGAGTAAAAAATTTTTTTATTCGGTAAAGTTGTTGAGGATCGTCACTCAGTGGTTACCCCAGGACGGACAACGTCGCAGAGGACGACCCCGCAATAGATGGACTGGTGATATTTGGAATTGCACAAGATCGTGATAATTGGAAGAAGGAGGCCTTTGCCCAGCAGTGGGACACAATAGGCTAGGAATAATAATAATAATAAGAATAATAAAGTTGCTTGAGAAGAATCAGGCTTCGGGATTAAAACAAATAAAAATTCAACTTGTATTGTATTCACCATTTATTTTATTTAACCTCCAACGATGTCAGCTTCTTGCATGAGTATAACAAAATATGCGAAGCGCTGTGTTTTTTTCACACATTTATTACTTGAAACATTTAAATAAAATGGCGCCCTCATGACAATTTAATTAATTAGTTTTTTAGAATGAAAATCACTACCACGCTGCTAGTAGTCGTCATCATATCAGCCGAAAGGCGTCCACTGCTGGACATAGACCTTCCCTGAAGATCTCCACGACGGCTTCCCAAGACCTTGACTAGATCTTCGGTCCACCTTGTGCGAGGCCCGCCCACGCTACGTCTTACGGCTCGTAGTACGAGTATACAAAGGAACGGCAAGCAAAGCCCTTCCTGGACTTGTTAATGTATTATTAACTAGTTTACTCACCCCATGTTGGGTGAGAATAGTAGAAGGTGTCGTATTTGAGATGTTTGTTGAGGAATTCCGCCCCCACGCGTAGAGCTCCTGTGCCTGATAGAGTCTGAACGCCGAAAACCTGAGAGAAAACGAATCATATAGAGATAATCTTTTGTCTGCTCAACTTTATTTTTTGTTTCATATCTATTTACTCTACCACTCTAAGGCTAGTATTAATAAATCGCTCTCAATATCCTTCTGGAGAGCGTAGCTGCTGTTAATGTGCGATCATCATAACATCCCATAAAAAGTCCACTGCTGGACAGGGAGATCCCTCCAGAATTCCTGCAAAAACGCGTGGTACATTTACCATAGTCACCACGCTTGTAACCGTTGCGGCTGGCGACCACTGTTGTTGGTGACGGCAGTATGTAAGATGGTACGATACACAGAAAGATGCTGCTGCCCTTCCTCCGGTTCATTAACCCTTAGTCGCCTCTTATGACACCCACGGGTAGAGATGGGTTGGTACTATTTTTTGCCGGCACCACACGGGTATGTGCGATCAGCATCTCAAAATCATGTTAAAAATAAACAACTATCAATCTTACTCGTAAGTACAGCGCTTTAGGGTATGATATGGCTAACTAAGCAGTGAAACTTACACGACCAGTGGTTAAGGCGGGGTTGTCTTCTCCGAGTAACATTGACACGGAGAGTTGTGAGAACTGGTCATAGCCTGCAACAACAACATATTACAATTTTTCAGTGTAATGAAAAAAAAAGAAATATTGAGGGACATTTCACACAAGGTCAGGCAAAGTCTGTACTGATATACAAAGACATACACATAAATAAACAGATAAATAACACCCATATACAGAAAAAACACTTGAGTTCATCACACAAATGTTTGCCCTGAGCAGGGAACGAACCCGCGGCCCGCGGCGTGAAAGGCAGGCTCACTGCCAACCACACCAAAGGAATAGATGTTCTCTTTCCATACATTTATTGCCCTGTCATTCGTATTAACTGACATGGTGGCATGTACAGTGAGTTCCAAGAAAGACTAACGTTTTGCCATCAAGATGAGATTTTTCTTCAATCATAAGAGGCACACATTTGTTACCACAAAGCAAACACAGAAAATCCTTAGGACTGTCGTTTAACATACTACATGACATGATTTTTGACGTAATATTTTTTAATTAAACGTCTTACGAGTTCGCGCGAGTCCGACGCGCGCTTGACCAATTTTTATTATTTGTTGTTATTCTATAGCTAATGCACTATAAACATCCCAATTTCCACGCTCGTAAGTGTTCCCGTTTTTACGATAGAGCTAAAACAAAAATCGAGAAAAAATTGCCTAAAAACACGTTAGTATGGGAAGTCCCCCTTAATTTTTATTATTCCTGTTAACAGACGTGTAAAATATTTTGAAAGGGTATAAATGACATACGAATTTATACGCCAGTGTTAGAAAATAATCAAAATTCACTTTTAAATATTTTTCCGTCTTGAAATTCTATTTATTGTGTTAGTGACATTAAAAACATTCCAATGAAGGGGACTATAAGTAAACTTAGTTTATGTTAATTCTCTTTGAAGTACATTAAAAAAATAATCTTCGAAAGCACTGAATAAAAATAGAACCGGCATTTTAACCTTGAATACAATTTTCACAATGTGAGTTAAATATAGATCAACGTATTTGTGTGCCAATAATACACGATACCGCAATGAAACCTAGTCGGTCAGATTTTTGCCCCAAGTCTTTATGCAATGATAGGATCTTACATTGTCAGATAAACTCATCTTACAATCTCGCTTAAGGTGATCCGTTTTCCATACAAAAATTCAGATGACTTGCATTCTTACGCGGTACATAAAATTCTGTTGAAAAACGAACGAACACTGCTATTTTTTTAGTTAAATTTTTCGCAAATTAATACAAAAATACAGTAAATGTACTGAAAGTACTATTTTTGTTAGCAATTTTTGGTTCAATATTACGATTGTGGGCGTGCGGTCCAAACTGTACGGGTGTGCTTTGTGTGCATGTGTGAGTGATCGTACTCATGTAAATCACGGACTGACGAGAGTAATTGACTTTACTGGACATATGGAGATATTTTTCTTATCGAAATTGTTGTAAGGCGTTGAAGTTGCACCATGAAATTTACGCTGATCAATGTTTAGCACATATATAGTTGGTCCTTATTGCATTAAAAAATGAAAACCTTATATTTGTAATGCAATAAGTACCAACTATATATATATGCAAAACGTTGATTCGCGTAAATTTCATCGTTCAACTTCAACGCCTAACAACAATTTCTATAAGAAAAATATCTCCATATGTCCACTAAAGTCAATTACTCTCGTCAGTCCGTGTTTACATGAGTACGATCACTCACACATGCACACAAAGCACAACCGTACAGATTTGACCGCACGCCCACAATCGTAATACTAGGTTGATCAATAAATTCTTGAAAACGCAATGAAACTCTAGGAAAAGTATATGTAAATTGTATTTATTTTTCAACGTAATCACCTTTTAAGCTAATACATCTTGAGTAGCGTTTTGCAAGCTGGTTTATTCCCTTAGAAAAAAAGGCTTGATCCTGGGACTCGAAAAAGGCCTCTACAGCATAGATCACCTCATCGTCACCATCAAATTTTGTACCACGCAATAGCTTTTTCATGTGAGAAAAAAGGTGGAAATCACTCGGCGCTAAGTCCGGAGAATATGGTGGGTGCTGCATCAACTGGAATCCAGCCGCTTGGATGGCAGCGCCTGCCACATCAGATCTATGGGCAGGGGCATTATCGTGATGAAAAAGCACTCCAGCACGCAATTTTCCTCGACGTTTATTCTTTATTTCTTCACGTAGTTTTTTGATTAATGATGCGTAATACTCTCCAGTAATTGTCTCTCCTTTCCTTAAATAGTCGATCATTATTATACCTTCCGCATCCCAGAAGATCGAGGCCATTATCTTTCCTGCGGACGCAGACACCTTGAATCTCTTGGCTGGCGGAAAAGACGGTCTTTTCCACACCTTGCTTTGGCTTTTCGTTTCCGGGTCAAAATGGTGTACCCATGTTTCATCAACGGTTACGAAATGAGCACAAAAAGAATCTGAATTCTCTTCAATGATAGTACTATTATTAATTCTGTGATGATAGCTAAATTTTGCTTTGAAATGTCAACTCTTGTCTTCTTCTGGGCGTCTGTTAACATTCGGGGAACCCAGCGCGCGGCCACCTTTTTGAAATTTAAGCTATGAGTTAATATAGACTGAATTGTCCCAAACGAAAGCTTTAGAACCTCAGCTAAATAACGAATGGTCACACGTCGATCTTTCAAAACGATTTCTTCGATTTTATCAACATTTTCTTGCGTAGCGGCCGTTGTTGGCCGCCCGGAGCGAGCATCGTCATTGCAGGCGGTTCTGCCACGTTTAAATTCGGCGCACCAGTATGCTACTGTCGAATAAGACGGAGCATTGTCTGCCAAAGTAGCCTGCAATTCTTCAAAAACACATTTAGTAGAAAAAATTTTCAGGCAGAAATATTTAATAACCGCACGAAGTTCGAGCTTTTCCATTTTGTGTACGAATCGAATTCCCGCCATATAAGAAGTTCAAAAAATATTATTGGTAATAGTTTTTTTCTTTTTTTTTTTGGCTTTGGCTACTGATGAATTTAAGATTCGAATAAAATAGATCGCATGCATGTAACGCTTTTATAAGTATCCTCTTTCAAGAATTTATTGATCAACCTAGTATAACCAAAACTTGCTAACAAAAACTATACTTTCAGTACATTAGCTGTATTTTTGTATTAATCAGCGAAAAATTAACTACTAATAGCAGTATTCGTTCGTTTTTCAACAGAATTTTATGTCCCGCGTAAGAATGCAAGTCATTTGAATTTTTGTATGTAAAACGGATCACCTTAACGGATACGTTGCTCATTTCGTTTCGAACCTTAGAGCCTATGCACACCGCGATTTTTTATCGCGCCGTCGTCGCGCGATTTAGGAACGCGCGTCAACAGCGCGTTTTCCTTTGCACAGAGCAGTTTGTTTGCGATTGCGTCTACGTCACGTTGTTTCACGTTAGACGTGCTACGGCATCGTATGTGAATCGATAAAAACCCGTCGTAAATGTGCCGACGACGCGCATCGACGGCGCGTTTGTATCGCGTGCAGGTGTGTGCGCCATAGGTAGTCTAAAAATTGCGTATGACTCGCGTGCGTTCGCGTTTGTAGCGCTAAAAATGTGCATCGACGTGACGGCGCGATAAAAAATCGCGGTGTGCACAGGCCCTTAACCGATCAACTTGGTTCAGTGCTGTTGCTATTGAATTTAGATATAGAATCGCACAATCTTATTAGATAGATTGTATTCTTAATTTGCCTACTATAAGATAACGTTACAGTGTTGTACCTACTGAACTGTATTAAGATGCAATATCGTTTTAGACTATCTATTCAAAAAAATATTTAAGATATTACATTATCTTCTTTTAACGTTAAAATGAGCAGAAAATTTGAAAACTTTCAATAATAAAAACTTTCAGGAAATTAAACTCTCCATACAAACTGTCCAATCAAGTTTTCGATTTGGTATAGAGAGGCCGATTTTTTTCTTCATTTCCTGTAAATTTTAATGACTGAAAGTTGTTCAGTTACGTTGATTGATCATGCATGCAAAAAACACTCGTGTTTATCCCACAAATGTTTGCCTTGGGCGGGGATTGAACCCGCGGCTCACGGCGTGAAAGGCAAGCTCACTACAATCACATCAATGGGCCAGTCATAAATTATGTTATTATTTTCACTGAACTAAAATAATAAAATAAATAAATATTGGGGGACATTTCACACAAGGTCATCTGATCCCAAATTAGGTAAAGCCTGTATTATGGGTACCAGAGACTGATATACATACAAAAAGAGATAAATAACACCCAGACACAGACCAAACACTCGTGTTTACCCCACAAATGTTTGCCCTGAGCGGGGATCGAACCGGCGGCCCACGGTGTAGATGCAGGGTCACTACAACCGCATCAATGGGCCAGTCATAAAATATGTTATTGTTTTCACTGAACTCTATGAATTGTAGTGCCTGTAAAGTAATAACGTATTCAATATTTAATTGGTATTGTTATTTGATACTCAGATTGTTATTAGATATGGTAACAACCATAACATACGCAATAAAAGGGTATCGAAGTCATACCCTATCCAGATGAAACAATATTCAATACAATCACTCAAGATTGATGTGGATTGCGGGGACGATAAATAATAAAATGTTAGAAATACCGGGTATCAATTCTTGAATATATCATCGAACTCCTTCAAGTCACCGAATGATTTATGAAATATTAAAAGTCACAGAAAAACTCTTAAAACTATAATTAAGGGTGTAAGGGACGCGTGTACCGAAAACTGAAAGGGTGTGCTCATTCAACGAAACTGAACAACTTTTAAAAAGAAACTGTAGTGTGCGGCTTACCTCTCTCTCTCACTTAGTACATTAGTCAATAAACTGCCTTCATAACGCAACTCTCACTTAGTACATTAGTCAATAAACTGCCTTCATAACGCAACTCTCACTTAGTACATTAGTCAATAAACTGCCTTCATAGCGCAAAGACGTTGTTTCATTTTGGTCGCTCCTAGTGCCCACATTGCATGGTGACCCCGCCATTGCTGCCTTATTAGGGCAGTGCTGTGCATCGCGAACCTGATAGTGCAGTTTTGTTGAACTTTGGACCCAAATAAAATCATAATACTACGTGGAAATGATGTGTTTTTAAATGGACTATTGAAAAATATTTGTGGACTTTACGAAATAAAAAGTGTTATAAATAAAAAACGGTGACAGTGTGTGAATAAAATGTTATTTTGAATCAGAATCAGAAATCTTTATTGCAGATCTGGTTAACAAAGATGACACAGTTTTGTAATAAAGCTCTATACACTCCTTACCTAAATTCAGGCATGCAATTCTCAGTTTTACTCCTAGATAATATCGTATCACAAATTCAATTTCAAATACCAATAAAAAAATAAAAAAACAGTTTGTCTAGATATGTGAGCGCACTAAATATTCAAATCTATATACAATTATAATTCATTAACTTTCCGAAAACCAAAGAGAAAAAAATAATAATAATTGATAAAGTTGTTAATATAAGATTAAAATCATTCAATGTCACATAAAAAATAAAAAAAATAAATTAATTAAATTGAGTGAGATGTACGAGTATACTGCGAAAAATAAAAGAGTCAATAAACTGCCTTCATAGCGCAAAGACGTTGTTTCATTTTGGTCACTCCTAGTGCCCACATTGCAAAACATTTTTGGGAAATGAAAAAATAATTTGACCTCTACAAATTGTTCGAACAGAGTGAGCAATTTGTACGGAGCCGTCAAAATTTGTTTTCATTTCCTAAAAAAGTTTCTTTGGGAAAGTTGTTCAGTTTCGTTGACTGAGCACGCCCTTTAAGTTTTCGGTACACCGTCCCTTAGGGTGCCTGTCCATTGACGCGGAGCGAGCTGGCGGCGGAGCGAAATATTAACCAATAGGATTGCATACAAAATTCGCTCCGCAATGCTTTTGGTTAAGGGGCTGATAAGAGCTAAATTACCTCCCTTTCTAACAAAGGACAGAATGCGCGTGTTAGAACGGAGCGCATTCGCGCTGCTTTACATTTTTCGTTCATTTTTGCATTTTTCTCAAAATCTGTACCCATAATATAAATTATAAATCAACTATATTATTGTGCATAATATATTGAATAATGTGTAAAAGTTTTAGCATCATAGATTAATGGGTACTTAAGAAAAACGGTTTAAAAGCAAAAAGCATAGGTAATTTTGGATTTTTTTTATGGCGTACAAAATATATTCGTGTTTCAGAGTCGGCCATATTCTTGGAAATATGCTTAATAATCACATAATTTATTTTCACGGCCATATATTCATCACAATTTGTTAAAAACCTGCTCAAGTGAAGCGTATTTACGTCTTATCAGCCTCTTAATATTTCAACGTTTCTCCGCTCCGCTAGCTCGCTCTGCGTCAATGGACAGGCACCCTTACACCCTGTTTGTATAATATTACGCAAACGCGTCAGGATTTATATCACCCTGGATATTTTAAGAGACTAAACAACTTTTCCTAACGAACATTGGTAAAAAAAAATAGCATACAAACTGCATCAGCTAACAGCACATTTTGTATGAAGGTCAAAAAAAAAACTTTTTGTATTTCGACAATGTTTATTAGGAAAAGATGTTCAGTTTCATGGGCAGAAACATCTCTTAAAATAACCGGAGTGATAAAAAAATACTGTATTTAAGAAGTCTTATCTATTCTACGTATTGTTTATGTCTCAGGCTAATCGTATAATTCGCCGTTTACAAACGGCGGGCAAACTGTAAACGGTCGGCAAATTGTAAAACGGCGCCGGCAGGTCGTAAACGGGTTTAGTTCTAGCCGACTCTTAAAGTAGGCCGTGTTGCAGTGGTTTCTTGCCGTTTCTTTTACGCTGCCATAGCACGATCCGAAACGGCGTAGACTCGCTCTATTTGAATTGTATTCTGCATGACATTCAATAAGTATTCTGTAAAGACTACATTGAATAAATAATCTGAATCTGAAATCTGAATCTGTACGTTTCTTTGCCGGCACCACACGGAAATGTAGCATGCCAGGGCATAATGTAAAACGACGAATTATACAATATGCCTGCGACATAATACGTCCCATCATGATACTCAATTATTTTGTACATTGTAAACGTAGGTGCACTATTTATATTAGGGCGCTTCTATCGCTTGCGAACAGCACGCTAGACAGGCGAAGCATGTATGAAATGGTCAGTTATGCGGACCCAGAGACGCTACCGCCGAACTCAATCGTTACCGAATCTCTCTTTTCTTCTTGTATAGAAAAAAAGAGAGAATCGATAACGATTGAGTTCGGCGGTAGCGCCGCAGATCCGCACGCGGACTCAAATCCGTGTGACTGGAGAAGCGTCCTCAGTAACTTTGTATGAGTGAGCACAAATTGTATTGCTTCTCGACAGCAAATGTTTTTGTGCACTGTCTTGTCTAGTAATAAAATGATTAAATTATAAATTTTCGAAATAAAAAAATTTTAATAGTCGGAAGAATAAAAACACATTTAAGTCCTCATTAATCTCATTATAGCGAAATCTAAATCGCTCTACCAAAGCTGAAATACGATAATAATAAGTGACTCTAATCAATAATAGTACTTTAAAAGAATTATTATCAGTACCTATCATATTGGCATATACCCCAATCAATAAGGACTTTTTGGTCTCTATCTGACAATAAATTATCCAGTACTGTTTGGTAAGATGAATGATTTTGATTTTGGTCTTTGTTACCAGAACGCGCTCGGAGTTTGAAAATGCTACTTTTTTACCGTCAATGGGCTTTCTCTTGACCTCGATCTAGTCTTGAAGACAGATATGAGGTCGACGATGGAACGAGCTTGCCCAGAAGAAGCCTATTCACTCGCGACTTGAATAGATTCGGGTTATATGAACTCGGGAACATAGACGCAGGCAGAGAATTCCACTCTTTAGCTGTGCGCATTATAAAAGATGTTTCAAAGCGCTTTGTGCGAATGTGCGGAATATCAACCAAGTATGGGTGATATCCTGCGGCGCCTCTGGACTCCCGATGGTAGAAGGGAGATGGTGGAATAAGCTCGTGGAGCTCTTGAGCACACTCTCCGAAGTACAATCTGTAGAACACCGACAGACATGCAACTTTGCGACGGTGGGCCAGACTGTAAAACTTTGTTTTGAATTTTGCCAATGCGATTAATCACAGAGTTACATACATACATACATAACATCACGCCTTGTTCCCGTTGGGGTAGGCAGAGACCAAAGTTCTCCACCTGCTACGATCTTGACATACTTCCCTTGCTTCCTGAACCTTCATCAATCCTTTCATACATGCTCGTCGGTTTAGGGTACTTTTAACCTGGCCTTTATTCAGAACGTCTTGAATTTGGTCCTGGTACGTTCGCCGAGGCCTTCCCCTTCCAACGTTTCCATTCACTCTCGCCTTGTGGATCTCTTTCGTCAATCTTCCTTCATTCATCCTCTCCACATGACCAAACCATCTTAGCATCCCTTTCTCAATTTTAGTCACTACGTCTTCTTTTACGCCACAACGTTCTCTTATCACAGAGTTGATATGTAGTAATTCATCATCACTAAGTCTTCTGCTGGACAGAGAGTCCCCCCCAGAATTGTACAGCAAAAACACGTTAAGAATATGTACGTCACTTTTTTTAACCTGTCTTATGATGAACCAAGGGAACGGTAGGTAAAAAAAGTAATTTAAAAAAATAACCGACTTCAAGACTGAAAAAGGGGAAATGAATAAAACACGTAAGCGTGTGACTTGGTTGATAGTCGTGGTATGCAGTAGTTAGTAGTCGTGTATGGTAGGTACATGTTCAAATCCTAATATTCAGACTAGCGCCAACCTAAAAAAACTTTTATTTCTCCCTTATTTCTGTCTTGAAGTCGGTTTGCCATTTTTTTTAATCACTTTTTTTTCATGCGTTTTTTAAATTTCAGTTGTAATTGAAACTACTTCTAAGTAATATTTTTCTCATTTGAGTACCTTATGAATAAATGAATTATGAATTATGTCCTCTGAGCTAGATAAAGTTCAAAGCAAGTCCATTTTCACAAAAATTATCTTCACCTACGTCACCCATCAAGTCAAGTCAAAACGGTTATTCATTGTTGGATATTAAAATCTCTTAATGACGTCAGCTAAACTACATCGCTTCACAAACAATGTGGCGCCATAGTGGGACAACAAGAAGCGACAATAAAAACCTACAAAAACCCAAAGGTCAAGGAGGTTATTGAACTCTCCACACACTTTTTCTAATAAAAGTAGTCTAACTAATTTTTTTATTCTTTTTAATATGTTCTTTACTATCTCCAAAGGTTGCCTTTAAAAGATAAGATCTTAGTGATATAGCCCGCTTGAGCTCATAATATTCATGGGCTCATATTACATAATGTTTTCAGTGTTAAATAAATAATAAAATATCTTTGATGCAATCATATCAGATACGTTATTTTATCATTTGTGATTATTATTATTCATTCAATTATTAATCGTTTTACTGTAGTTTTTACATAATTTTACTAGCTTAAATTTGCAGATTCTGTATAATAATATGGTAAAATTCAAAAATTTTTTCATTTCTATCAATTCAACAGGGGTGGTATTTAAATGGTTTACTGTGCAGAAGTGATTTTACAGTTTAAAAAAAAGCATTTTGTGCCTTTTAAGTGGTAATTCTTTTAATTCTTTATCATCAATAGACTTTTTCAATAAAATATATTTTTGAGTTACAAAGTTAAGGGAGTGGGTGGAGAGGTCAACGATCTCTATGATCAGCTGGTGATGTAGGTTAAGGCCATATTATGCCTGTTGTATAATGGGTTACATTTTATCTAATTAAAAGTATGATTATAAACTATTTCTGTTCTACAAAAACTATTGTTTTATCACTAAATGACTTGTGAGTGTTACACATAAAACTATTGTTGTAAATCCCTGAAAATAGTTTTTAATAACTAAACCAAAGAAAACAATATTTTGATAATATACTACTACATGGCATCAACAAGCAACATTATCGGAACAACAGCAGCTAGAGTTAATAACTTTAATGAGCATCAATTAGCTACAAACACTCACCAAGGACAGGCAGGTACTCGTGGAGTAAAGTGTCATCCTCTGCCATTTGTTTCTCGATTTTTCGGACCACAGGGAGGACCCATGGCTTTCCTTTTTCATCTCTGTAGGCTGAGAAAAGAATTTGAACATAAAAACTTACAGTGAAAAGTTCCCCAAAGCAGAAATATTCATAAAATGGTAAATTAAAATAATTTTTAAATGGTATATTTCTCCAAAAGAATATGCTTGCTTTCTGAGGACATGCATAAAATTTGACGGCATGCTCGCCCAGTCAATTGAACTGAAAAACTATCCTAAAAATGTGTCTTGTAAAATAATAATAAATTATCACTCCATACAAAATAACCTCTAACCATAGATCCTCTAACTAATAACTTCTTCACAGTGTTATTGACTGAGCATGCCATGCCTAGTTAATGCATAAATCTGGAACATATTAGAGCAAGGTTTCAAACACCACATTTTCATAACAACCTAAATTAGTTTCTTTTTCTTATGGCCAACAAGTGAGAGAAAAGTTGGGTAAAAATGTAAAATTAAAGAATCCCTTTTTTATTACAAGCAAGCAAAAAATAATTGGGAAATCTGATATAATACAGATGAGATAATAAAAGCAAATAAAAAAAATATTGATTAAAAAAAGAGAAAGAAACAAAAATTCTAAAAGATATAATGCTAGAAAACTTTCTACACTTCCCATTCAAAGTGACAGAAATACATTTAACGAAGTTTTAACGTAAAAAGATATGTGCAACTGGTATGGATATCCCTCAGTACAATTAAAACATACAAACTAAGTGAAAATGCCTGCTCGAAAACAAATCAGAACTTACTAAGTATCTATAACTAATGACAATAGGTTGGAGCGGCGTTTTCATAGAATATTAGAAATATAAAACATAAATAAGTCTTGTAAACAACTTACATAAGAGGTTAGGTGGTAAAGCGGAGGTACAACTATATTAAAAAGCATTTACTTTACATGCTTTAAATTTTAATTTACTTACCGCCGACACTCAAATTCACTTTATTCTGGAATGAGTCTTCAGCGAACAACTTTGTAAGCTGAAAAACTTCAATAGGTGGTCCTTGCTCCACTACTGCGAAACGCGACATGTCGGTGATTTGTTCGGCGCAACAACCGAAACTGGGAACTGCCATGGCGTAAGCAGCCTATTTACCCAATAGTGAGCTATACAAACCGATAAGAACAGATAAATTTGTAATTTTATGCTAAAATTAACCGAGTGTGACCTTAGCCAGCTGAAGCAATGTCAAGAACGTCAGTAAAACGTCAAAGTCTCAAACACTACGGATTGTTTCTTGAAATCAACGCACACATCACATTCACTGAATATAGTCGGTTTATTTCTATATGCGTGCATTCGTCGAATATCATCGAATACAGTTTTAAACCAGACTAGAGCGCGCTTATGTCAATGTCACTGAGAAAAATTAAAAGTTTGATTTTATTTTGCGTTTTAAGATATTATTGAGAGATAATGATTATTCGATAAGATAATTTAATCTAAAACCCCAAAAAAAGTTGAAAAAAATCTCTCGAAAACGAGATTGATGACAAATGTCTTATGAATTTGACGTTTCGCACACGCTGCACTCTGTGCGTTCCAATATGCACTAACAGACTGCTTTAGAGCACTGTGAGCGCGCTTAAGTCGGTCCAAATTGACCTAAAGCGTGCTCTAAAGCACTCGCTCTTTCACCGCCTTACGTCATTGATGACGTCATCGTTTCTGCTATCAGTGCTTTAGTCAAATAGGTGGAGCAGTGAAAGCGCTAATGTCAAAATCGATTTGACACATATAAAATCCCACACGTTTGCAGCCAGCTATGTTTCTCAAGTTTTGATTTTAATGAGTTTGTCTCTAATGGAAATGAGAGTGGATTTGGCGCACATTTTTCAGGGATTAGCTTAGGCTTTGTTAAAGAAAATAAAAACAAAACTGACATTTTGACAGATGAACACGTGAGCGCGCTTAAATCCATTCCAAATTGACTTGAGCCATTAAAGCAGTGATAGCTTTGTGAGCGTGCTAAATCAATTTGGACCGTCCGTGAGTACTGTATACGCTTTTAGCAGCGTTTGTACAATTTGGAACACAGCGACTACCTCATTTTCGTATGCAATCTGTGCGTTCCAATATGCACTAACAGACTGCTTTAGAGCACTGTGAGCGCGCTTAAGTCGGTCCAAATTGACCAAAAGCGTGCTCTAAAGCACTCGCTCGTTCACCGCCTTACGTCATTGATGACGTCATCGTTTCTGCTATCAGTGCTTTAGTCAAATAGGTGGAGCAGTGAAAGCGCTAATGTCAAAATCGATTTGACACATATAAAATCCCACACGTTTGCAGCCAGCTGATTTTTCTCAAGTTTTGATTTTAATGAGTTTGTCTCTAATGGAAATGAGAGTCGATTTGGCGCACATTTTTCAGGGATTAGCTTAGGCTTTGTTAAAGAAAATAAAAACAAAACTGACATTTTGACAGATGAACACGTGAGCGCGCTTAAATCCATTCCAAATTGACTAGAGCCATTAAAGCAGTGATAGCTTTGTGAGCGTGCTAAATCAATTTGGACCGTCCGTGAGTACTGTATACGCTTTTAGCAGCGTTTGTACAATTTGGAACACAGCGAATGATAGCGCGCTAAAGTGACGTCACTGATGACGTCACGTCGCTTAAACGAGTGAATACGAGCAAGTTTTGAACCGACTATTAGCGCGCTAAAACCGCACACAAAGCTCATGAGCAGCAGCGCTAGAATTGAACACAATCGTGATCGTTATCCATTGAGTTGAAGCCAATGCATAGGTTTCACGGTAGCACCGAACACAATCGTTATCGGCTTCAAGACGATTACCATTTGAACCGTCTTCAATGATAGTCATTCGATCAATTGAATGAATGATTCGGTACTATTTGACATTTGAAAGCCATTATCGGTAGCACCGAAATTTAAAAAAAAAAAAAAGAAACAAAAATTGATTCCGATTCCGAGTCCAAAACGTCAAATGAACAAGGTTACTCCATCGTTACCTTCTGTGCGTTCCATATTGCACTAACAGACTGCTTTAGAGCACTGTGAGCGCGCTTAAGTCGGTCCAAATTGACCTAAAGCGTGCTCTAAAGCACTCGCTCGTTCACCGCCTTACGTCATTGATGACGTCATCGTTTCTGCTATCAGTGCTTTAGTCAAATAGGTGGAGCAGTGAAAGCGCTAATGTCAAAATCGATTTGACACATAAAATCCCACACATTTGCAGCCAGCTGATGTCTCTTAAGTTTTGATTTTAATGAGTTTGTCTCTAATGGAAATGAGAGTGGATTTGGCGCACATTTTTCAGCGATTAGCTTAGGCTTTGTTAAAGAAAATAAAAACAAAACTGACATTTTGACAGATGAACACGTGAGCGCGCTTAAATCCATTCCAAATTGACTAGAGCCATTAAAGCAGTGATAGCTTTGTGAGCGTGCAAAATCAATTTGGACCGTCCGTCAGTACTGTATACGCTTTTAGCAGCGTTTGTACAATTTGGAACACAGCCCTTGTTGGCATAATTTGGTAGATTTCCTGAATTTTTACGGTGTTTTCACCACATATTGTTAGGTATTGTTGTTTTTTTTGCTGTGGCTTTTGATCGTTTCTTTTGTGTTTTTGCACTCCTCCTAGCAGCGGCAGAGCAAGAATGATTAAAGAAAAGAGATCTTTTGGAGCGAAGAGTAATGAGAGACTCTTGCTTGCAGATCTCTGCTACTGCCAGACAAATCATTCATCGACAGTTTTTGCCTTTCGAAAAGGACTTTTACAGATCTTTGTAAAGATTTGATCTCACTTTTGGCACAGGATTAAAGGAGCAGCGCAATGCGCTCAGATATTTTTGGTACTTACCTGTGTTTTTGCATCATCAATCAAGATGATGTTAGTTTGTTATTTGACTACATACATACATACAGAACATCACGCCTTGTTCCCGTCGGGGTAGACAGAGACCACAGTTCTCCACCTGCTACGATCTTGACATACTTCCCTTGCTTCCTGAACCTTCATCAATCCTTTCATACATGCTCGTCGGTTAAGGGTACTTTTAACCTGGCCTTTATTCAGAACGTCTTGAATTTGGTCCTGGTACCCTGTGAAATTTATCTACTAAAAGAATGTAGCTTCGATCAACCCTCTCCCAAAACAGACAAATTTATTGACTTCTACTTTGTTAATTTATTGACTTTTCAGATTCTGGAGTTTTGCGAGTGGTTCTTACCAACATAGTGTTGGAGATCACAGGATGATTAATGTGTGTCAAAGGACAATGCCGAATTGCCTGGCAGAGGTCACCAATGCCTCATATTTAAACTCGCCACATATTTTAAGAAAAAATATATAAAATTCCCACAGCAACTTGAGAGAGAAGCTCTTCTATAGAGGTAATAATTAATTTAAAATTCCCGTGTGGTACGGGCAAAGAATAGTACCCAAGGAACATATATACTCAAGGAACATATATACTGATGTGGCGGGATGTCAAGGTAAATTTTTCTGCCAAAACCAGGTAAAAGTGACTATACACAAGCCAAATCTTTTAGACCAATCAGCTGAACATAATTTTACTGAAAACTAGAAAGATTATGCGTTATTATATATATTATTTTCATAGACATTGAAGGAGCCTTTAACAAAACAATGTTCCACAGCATAAGAACGGCACTAGAAACCCACGGGGTGGGAACGACCCTCAAAGACTGGATATGCAATATGCTAGAACAAAGAGCGATACAGGTAACAGTGCACGACAAAACAAGGAGGTGTATTGTCTCCGCTGCTATGGAATCTTGTAACAGACAGCCTCCTCACACAACTAAATGACAAAGGTTATTTCATGATAGGATATGGCGATGATATTACCATCCGTATCAACGGCAACCACAAGAACACTCTATGCAACCTCATGGGACAGGCACTAGTGTGATAAACATACTCTCTCTGATAACCCTACCAAAACCGAAATGGTCCTTTTCACAAAGGAAAGGAAACTTTCAACAATGAGAATGCCAACATTTTTCAAAACAAAATTAACTCTATCAACCGAGGTTAAATACCTTGGAATAATGAATGACAACAAATTAACTTGGCAAAAACACCTAGACAACACACTGAAAAAAGCCAGCATAGCCGTGTGGCAATGTAAAAGACTCCTAGGTCAGAACTGGGGTCTCACTCCCAAAATTGTGCACTGGCTATACACAACAGTAGTAAGACCAATCACCACATACGGCGCGCTGGTATGGTGGCCCAGGACAACTCTAAGTACTGCTCGAGTGGACCTAGAAAAGCTACAGAGACTAGCATGCATCTGCATAACGGGTGCAATGCGCACCACACCAACAGCAGCCCTGCAGGTGATGCTAGACCTGCCACCCCTAGACTTATACATACAACAGGAGGCAACTCTTGCATCACTCAGGCTGGGACTGTCAGGGACACTGAGCGTAGACTCTAGAATTCACCACACAAAAATAAAAGACAAAGCCCTAAGTCACCAGCCGCTATTAGCCGCACCATGTGACAGGATACCTAAACAAAACACCTATAACAAAACATACAACATAAACTTACAAGAAGAAACACATGACTACTCAGGTATAAATGAACTGTGCATATACACTAATCGGTCAAAAACAAAACTAGGCACAGGTGCAGGTACATATTCACAAGACTTTAATATTGAAATATCAAGCGCCCTAGGACAATTTAACACAGTATACTAAGCTGAATGTGTCGGCGTTATACAAGCTGCACAAGCAATAACAGCGAGGAACATAACTAACACAAGCATTTGTATAGTCTCGAACTTTAGAACTTACCCGTGGGTGTCGTAGGAGGCGACTAAGGGTTAAAAACTCGAGGATGGGCAGCAGCATCCTCCTGTGTATCATACCATGTTACTTACTGCGGTCACCTACAACTGCGGTCCATGGTGCCAGCCATAATGCTGACAAGCGAGGTTACTGGTACTTCCCCTCAACGTTTTTACCGCAAAAGCTAGAATTCTGGAGGGAGCTCCCTGTCCTGTAGTGGACGTTTCATGGGATGTTATGATGATGAATAATTAATTTAGATATTATATACACTTTCAATCTAAATGCCCTTAACAGTTGATTTTTTTTAGATTCATGGAAAAGTTCAGTTTCCACGAGTACTGGGCTAAAAACTTAAGACAAATGCTCCTATCACTTGCTCATGAAAGTTAAAAAGTTGCATTGGAGATGCAATAAAAACAAAACTCATGACTAACCATATAGAAACTCCTCCCTGCCTAAAACTATACTTCGTTTTTTTTCAGATTAGAAAAGTCTTTAATAGGCACCTCTCCTAGACAAATGTTAAACTCATTGGATTTAGAGTGAGAACTGTAAAGAACCTCTTATTTTTCATACATTAAATTCTAATCTGAAAAAAAACGAAGTATAGCTTCAGGCAAGGAGGTAGTCATAGCCCGGATGCCTGGATATATGGGCAAAGAGACTGCTGATAAATTGGCAAGGATGGGAGTGGATGAAGTCTTGATAGGCCCAGAACCCCGCCTACCCATCCCCAGCAAGATAATTAAAGGGGTTTTCAAGAGAATAATTATTACAGAGGCAATTGCTCATTGGAATACCATAGAAGGACACCGACAATCCAAACTCTTTATAAAAGAGTATGATAAGACAAGACCAGACATTTATTACAGCTTCCGAAAGCAGATATAACTAAGATAGTAGGCATAATAACAGGACACTGTATCCTGAATAGACACCTAACTATTATGAAGACGAAGGAAGATCCAGCCTGTCCAGCCCGGAGTGCGGAGAAGATGAAACTAGCTTCCACTTCATCGACAACTATTGTATCATATAAATATTCATAATGATGTTTAGATAATAGCCGTGGTCATATGCCATGCCACATTCCCTAACTAAATGAAGTTATTAAGTTTATGCCACTTTCCGCCAGTTGCACAAATCATCTTTAAAATTATTATTATTATTTGATAGCCCAGCAGCAACTTACAACAATTAAAGCGCCTTTAAGTCTATTGCAGACTCTTTCTGTTTTGCTGACAAAGAAAGTGACAGTAATAGATTTAAAGCAGCTTTAACTTTAAAGACGCTTTGTGCAACTGGCTGTTTGCCCTTAAGCTTCTTTGAGGAAAGGTGGCATGGCATTACCCGTCTACGGCAAAAAGAAGGGTGAATTGTAACTCCGTTCAAAGAAGCTCGACAAGCGATCGAAACCATTGTCGGTCTGACAAGGGCCTAATCCGCAAATCAGATATATAGATATATTTTAAGTTCAAAAACTCAACAAGTAGGTACTGCAAAATGTTGCTTTAAAAAGTATGAAACAAGAAAAATTGTCAACTCAAATTATTATGTACAAACTATTATATTAAATAAATATTCATAGTGATGTCAGATAATAGCCGTGGTCATATTATGCCACCAACCCTAAAAGCGAGCAAAGGCTTTAGGGAAAAGTGACAACAATATAACCACGGCTATTATATGAACATCAGTATCAATATTTATTAAATACCATAGTTTATACATAACAATTTTAGTGACAATATTTTCTTGTTTCATACAATTTAGAGCAAGATTTACCAGCTGTAGTCGGGTTCTAGATTTTTAACAAATTTTTTATTTGCCATACTATTTTTCAAGTAGGTAAAGTTATGTTTAAAACCATTACATCTTTATTGACCTACTATTTAGTTAGATATAACACTTTATTGCTCACATAATAACAAAAAAAAACCGGCCAAGTGCGAGTCGGACTCGCGCACTGAGGGTTCCGTACCACCACATAAACAATTATTAGTTTTAAGTATTAGGTATTTAGTTTAGTATTATTTAGTTTTAAGTATTAGTTGAAATTTCAGTAAATTAATGTGCTAGATTTTCTGAGTCCGACACGCGCTTGACCAAATTTTATTATTTGTTGTTATTTTATAGCCTATGCACTATAAACAAACCAATTTTCAAGTTTGTAAGTGTTCCCGTTTTTAAATAGAACTAAAACAAAAATCGCCTCAGCAACCATCCAACTTGACCCCTCTCTTATATGAATGTTCTTGAAACGGGAGCTCACCACAATTGGTTACCATTAGTTGTGAGAAAAGTTGTAATATTTAATGATTTCAGACTTTTCCCATTATTTGTACTGTGAGACCTAGCTTCTTGCCAAATTTCATAATTTTAGGTCAACGGGAAGTACCCTGTAGGTTTTTCATTTTTGAATAAATGTATGGAGATGAGAACATAAAATGCCATATCTTTTCATTGCGTCGTTGTAAAAAATTGAAATTTTCAGATTGATTGATTGATTGATTTTTAGGGTTCCGATACCAAAATGGTAAAAAAAAGGAACCCTTATGGTGCCGCTCTGTCTGTCTGTCCGTCTGTCTGTCACACCTCTATATCTCAGCAACCACTTATGCTATCAACCTGAAATTTGGAATAGTTTTAGAATATAGTTGCCCAACTTAATTGCACAAGAAAAAATTTTGAAAAAAGTATGATTATTAATATAAAGGGGGCCAAAATAGGGGGGGCCAAATTTCAAATTGTCGCTACTAGGTCGAGTGGGGTATCATATGAAAGGGCTTTACTTGTACATTTTAAAATATATTTTTGTATTTTTTTAAATTTCTTAGTTTTAAAGTTATGATGAAAAATGTCAAGAAAAATACCATTCCCCCCCCCTTATCTCCGAAGTTTGAGTAAGGAAAAATCTGAATTAATTACAGTTGACAGAAGTTTATATAAACTTTACAGCAAAAATAAAACGATCTTTCTAAGTTGCACAGTTTTTCAGAAATCTGCAAAAAACCTTTACAAACAAATTTAGTTTTGCGGTCCTGAAAATGGACTTTATTGCTTCCAAAAATACTATAGGTATATCGGAACCCTCGGCGCGCGAGTCCGACTCGCACTTGACCGGTTTTTTTTTTGTGTGGTTCATGGATCCTAATATATGGTATTAATTTCAACCTGATACCTTTACCCGTTCGTGAGATAAAGGGTCTTGACAGACAGACGGACAGACGGACAACAAAGTGATCCTATAAGGGTTCCGTTTTTAGGGTTCCGATACCAAAATGGTAAAAAAAAGGAACCCTTATGGTGCCGCTCTGTCTGTCTGTCTGTCACACCTCTATATCTCAGCAACCACTTACGCTATCGAGCTGAAATTTGGAATAGTTTTAGAATATAGTTGCCCAACTTAATTGCACATGAAAATTTTTTGAAAAAAGTATGATTATTAATGTAAAGGGGGCCAAAATAGGGGGGGCCAAATTTCAAATTGTCGCTACTAGGTCGAGTGGGGTATCATATGAAAGGGCTTTACTTGTACATTTTAAAATATATTTTTGTATTTTTTTAAGTTTCTTAGTTTTCAAGTTATGATGAAAAATGTCAAAAAAAATACCATTCCCCCCCCCTTATCTCCGAAGTTTGAGTAAGGGAAAATCTGAATTAATTACAGTTGACAGAGGTTTATGTAAACTTTACAGCAAAAATAAAACGATCTTTCTAAGTTGCACAGTTTTTCAGAAATCTGCAAAAAACCTTTACAAACAAATTTAGCTTTGCGGTCCTGAAAATGGACTTTATTGCTTCCAAAAATACTATAGGTATATCGGAACCCTCGGCGCGCGAGTCCGACTCGCACTTGACCGGTTTTTTTTCTTTTGAGGTACGGAACCCTAAAAACGGTCAAGTGCGAGTCAGACTCGCGCGCCGAGGGTTCCGATATATCTTTAGTATTTTTGGAAGCAATAAAGTCCATTTTTAGGACCGCAAAACTAAATTTGTTTGTAAAGGTTTTTTGCAGATTTCTAAAAACCTGTGCAACTTAGAAAGATTATTTTATTTTTGCTGTAATATTTAAATAAATTTCTATCGACTGTAATTAATTCAGATGTTTCCTACCGCAAACTTCGGAGATAAGGGGAGGGGAATGGTATTTTTTTGACATTTTTCATCATAACTTGAAAACTGAGAGTCTTAAAAAAGTACAAAAATATATTTTAGAATGTGCAAGTAAAGCCCTTTCATACGATACCCCACTCAACCTAATAGGCCCCCTTTACATCAATAGTCATATTTTTTTTTTATATTCTTTCTTGTGCAATTTAGTTGGGCAACCATATTCTAAAACTATTTCAAGTCAATAGGCCCGTCCACACCAAGCGAGCTGCCGCGCCCGAGGCCCGCCGCGCGGTGTCGCGCCATAAGGGTTCCTTTTTTTACCATTTAGGTATCGGAACCCTAAAAACAAATGTACATGGAGAACTTAAACCTAATGTGGGCAAAGGCGGCCTATTGTTTATTTATTGATATTTATAAAATTATTTAAGGTAAAGTGTGGACTTTACCTTAAACAATTTTATAAAATATTCTTATAGTAGTATAAGAATATTTTTTTTAAAGAAAACAATGTTTAAAATTTGTATTTTTTTAATAGAAAATAAACATATACCTACTATAACTTTGTTTTAATCACAGCCGGTTCTTGTTAATAAAACACCGTAGCCTAAATTAAGATTATGTATAATCACAGTATTTACTGGCTTTTACAATCATCGTCAGGTAATATCATATTGTTATGAGCTAGCGGTTCGGGATTGGAGTGAAACACCAAAGTAAGTTTTTCCGTTTATTAGGACTTAGTACCTGGGCGACCGAGCTTCGCTCTATAATAGCTGCCTCAACATTAAAGGAAGTGGTCCTTTTGGGAATTGTCCTTGTGGGAATTGTCCTTTTGAGAAGTGGTCCTTATGGGCCTAAAGGAAAATATCGTCGGGTGAGCAAGTTATGCTACTCGCCAACAGATGGCGCTGTAAGGTTCTGTAAAAACACGAGGAAAACGAATTTTCTCAGACATAAGACCTAGCTAGATCGATTTTTTGCCCCCAAAAACCCCCGAATGATAATTTCATCGAAATCGTAAGAGCTGTTTTCGAGAAACCGATTACAAATATATATATATATATACAAATATTGCTTGCTTAATAGTTAGGACTTATATACAACCCGAGCTTCTCACACCTCACCAAGTTCGCCCTCTGAGCCTCTTTGTACGGTCTTCCCTCCGTGCACTCTTCCCTCAGGGATCTCTTCCACAGAGTTTTCCCTCCGAGCAGTCTTCGCTCTGGGAGCTCTTCAACGGAGTCTTCCCTCCGGGACCTCTTGTAAGGGGTCTTCCCTCCAGGACCTCTTGTATGGAGTCTTCCCTCCGTACTCTAGTACCTCCGGCACCTCTTTCAGAGTGTTCCCTCTGTACTGGAATAGCCAGTCTGGAGTAGCCATCATCATTGGTATCTTCTCAGGCGCCCACAGTCCTAACTGTTCGATGAGGAGTAGTGGGCATGGGCTGCCTAGTGGCCACAGGGTGCGGCGGGGGAGGGCCTCAACAGCGTAGCCGCTTGGTGGCCCGGCTTATATATATACCCATGCTACTCGTTTCCGAACATTCTGGACTCATTTTTTTATTTAGGTTTTTGTTAGATATTTCTAGTAATTAGCTGTCTTTCTTCAGCTATCTCTTTCTTTTCTTTCTAGAATGTTCTGAACAAAAAACAAATTATAAAACAGCCATATGGGTGGGTGGGATTGGAACCGGCAACCATTGGCTTGTTAGCCCAACGCCCTAACCACTGGACCATGGGGCTATTAACGATGAAATTTTGATAGTTCTTTTTGAAAGCTAGCAACCTGACGTCATGCTCGTGTCACTATGTAGGTTATAAGGTTGATGACTGACAAACCCTGTTGACAGACATGTTAAGCCCTTAAGGCCTGTGACTTCTTCAGAAAATAGGACCGAGATGGCTTACGTGCCTTCTGAAGCACGAAATCATTTTACTTTTCGCACCCACTAGGAGGTGACTAGAGGTTGCAATGGGGGTCACCACTATTAGCTATGCCGCTCCGAACAAAATTAGTATGTCTCCATATTATACATAAGCATTACATCCATCTGCTGCTCCCTTGAAACCGCTCGGGGAGCTGACATCCTGAAATGTTGTACAAAATGTTAAATGCATATCTACTAAACAAGAATGGCAGACTAGACTACCGAAATGCAGACAAAAAGTAATTCACAAAATATTTGGATTTCAGTCGAAAGGAAAGTGCATGATTAAACTAAAACATTTCTGTATTTGAGAATCACTACAAACTAGACATAGCCTATGTATCTGCAGAGGAAATTACAAGAGAAACAGAAAATTTGTAACTAACCTTGACTTCCACTTTCTTCTTTCTTTTTGTCGTTTAATAATTTGTGACTGCTGCTGAGCGAATATTAGGGGTAGGTAAGGGCTTTTCACACACAATATGAAAGAAACATCGTCAAAAGCGCCAGATAGAAAATTTTATAACCTAGGGTGGAAAACATAACCTAAAAGACTGTCGTGAGTTTAGTTGCTCGCTTTTTGTTCAATACTTTTTATTTTTTTGAGCTAAAAATCAAATAAAAAATAATTATTTCACTCAATTAATCCCTTTCAAGCCAAAATACTGTATAAAAAGTAACATTTTTCTAATCAAAGATTTTTAAATCGCTTCCGAAATATTTTCATGGTGAAGAAACGTAACGCATATATTTAGTTCACTTTAATCATTCATGAAACCCATCAATCGTATTCAACCCAACTGATAGTTACATGCTACCGTTTTGTTCAACACGATTACGACTCAATGGGAATCATGATACCGATTCAAATCGTTAACGATTGAGTTTCAATTCTAGCGCTGCTGGTTTTAATCCGCAGCGCTAGAATTGAACACAATCGTGATCGTTATCCATTGAGTTGAAGCCAATGCATAGGTTTCACGGTAGCACCGAACACAATCGTAATCGGCTTCAAGACGATTACCATTTGAACCGTCTTCAATGATAGTCATTCGATCAATTGAATGAATGATTCGGTACTATTTGACATTTGAAAGCCATTATCGGTAGCACCGAAATTTAAAAAAAAAAAAAAGAAACAAAAAATGATTCCGATTCCGAGTCCAAAACGTCAAATGAACAAGGTTACTCCATCGTTACCTTGTTGGCATAATTTGGTAGATTTCCTGCGTTTTTACGGTGTTTTCACCACATATTGTTAGGTATTGTTTTTTTTGCTGTTGCTTTTGATCGTTTCTTTTGTGTTTTTGCACTCCTCCTAGCAGCGGCAGAGCAAAAATGATTAAAGAAAAGAGATCTTTTGGAGCGAAGAGTAATGAGAGACTCTTGCTTGCAGATCTCTGCTGCTGCCAGACAAATCATTCATCGACAGTTTTTGCCTTTCGAACCTTTCGAAAAGGACTTTTACAGATCTTTGTGAAGATTTGATCTCACTTTTGGCACAGGATTAAAGGAGCAGCGCAATGCCACAGAATTAATAATAGTACAATGCGCTCAGATATTTATGGTACTTACCTGTGTTTTAGCATCTATATACTGTAAAAAACATCAATCAAGATGATGTTAGTTTGTTATTTGACTAACCCTGTGAAATTTATCTACTAAAAGAAAGTAGCTTCAATCAACCCTCTCCCAAAACAGACAAATTTATTGACTTTCAGATTCTGGAGTTATGCGAGTGGTTCTTACCAACATAGTGTTGGAGATCACAGGATGATTAATGTGTGTCAAAGGACAATGTCGAATTGCCTGGCAGAGGTCACTAATGCCTCATATTTAAACTCGCCACATATTTTAAGAAAATATATAAAATTCCCACAGCAACTTGAGAGAGAAGCTCTTCTATAGAGGTAATAATTAATTTAAAATTCCCGTGTGGTACGGGCAAAGAATATTCTTTATATATTCTTTATTGCGCACAAATAACATAAAGTTGTCAAATGAAAATTGTTCACAAAGGCGAGCTTATCTCTTTTAGAGATCTCTTCCAGCCAACCTATCAGGTGTGGAAGAATGTCGTTAAAACGGGCACAAGGATGTGCGTTAATAATCGTGATAAGAAATTTTAAATTCAAATAAAAGTTTAAAATACAGTAAAATAAAAAAAATAGGGATAAACCTACTTAAACTACACACGAATATACTTATACCTAATCACATTATAATAAGGTATATATAAAAATTGATAAACTTACTTAAAAATACATAAAAATAATACATAGACATAATACATAAACTAAATACATTACTCAAAATGATTGCGATAAGTAGTGCTCTCTTAATCGCATCTTAAACCCAATAGTACCCAAGGAACATATATACTGATGTGTGGTAACAAAACCAGGTAAAAATACACACACATATGTTGCATGGAAGGGCTTCTAAATAACTATAGATCTTATGCTAAGCATCTCTCAAAATACAAGGCATTAACTTAGGCTAACCGTAGGATAATGCTTGATCTGTGTTTTTTACACAGAATTATCAATAATTCAGTAGATTCTCCATCACTATTAAGTAAGATAAAGCACACTGTTCCTAGACCTAATGCAAGGCCTACAAACTATGTTCCCTTTAGAGCTCTTGGATATAGAACAAATCTTGGTGCTTCAGCTCCTATTAACAGAATGATAAAAACTTATAATTCTATGTACAAGCATTTCGGTTTGGATGTATTCAACGATACCTCACCCATGTACAAAAATAAAATTAAAAGATATTTGTATGAGAAACAATAATGTAATATGCTTTTAGGTAATCTGATCTGTTTAAGATAAAATTATACTTTTCGTAAATGATATTTGAATTGAATGTTAATGTAAAATGAAAATTGAATTGACATGCATGATATTTTAGTTCTTTTAGTGATATTATAATTAGGTATGTAAGTTTTAACGGTAAATTGACATGACATGCATGATATTTTAGTTCTTATAATGATATAATAATTATTATGTAATTTTTAACTTCTAGCATGATGTGGCAGCCTTTAAGTGTGATGCATATTCGCTTACACCACCGGTAAATGCATCACAGGTAAATGCACAGATTCAGCACTACACGAGGTAGTAGGGAAAATAGAGTGTGCGATACATCACAAATTATCAACACTAGGCGTTTTCATAGACATTGAAGGAGCCTTTGACAAAACAATGTTCCACAGCATGAGAACTGCACTACACCACCACGGGGTGGGAACAACCCTCAAGAACTGGATATGCAATGTGCTAGAACAAAGAGCGATACAGGTAACAGTGAACGACAAAACAAGAGCCGTAGTGGCGAGGGGATGCCCACAAGGAGGTGTATTGTCTCCGCTGCTATGGAATCTTGTAATAGACAGTCTCCTCGCACAACTAAATGACAAAGGTTATTTCACAATAGGATATGCCGATGATATTACCATCCTAATCAACGGAAACCATGAGCACACTCTATGCAACCTCATGGGACAGGCACTAGTGTGATAAATATGATCTCTCCGTTAAACCTATCAAAACCGAAATGGTCCTTTTCACAAAGAAAAGGAAACTTTCAACAATGGGAATGCCAACATTTTTCAAAACAAAATTAACTCTTTCAACCGAGGTTAAATACCTTGGAATAATGATAGACAGCAAATTAACTTGGCAAAAACACCTAGACAACACACTGAAAAAAGGTCAGAACTGGGGTCTCTCTCCCAAAATTGCGCACTGGCTATACACAACAGTAATAAGACCAATCACCACATACGGCGCGTGGTATGGTGGCCCAGGACAACTCTAAGAACCGCTCGAGCGGACCTAGAAAAGCTACAGAGACCAGCATGCATCTGCATAACGGGTGCAATGCGCACCACACCAACAGCAGTCCTGCAGGTGATGCTAGACCTGCCACCCCTAGACTTATACATACAACAGGAGGCAACTCTAGCTAGGCTAGGACTGTCAGGGACACTAAGCGTAGACTCTAGAATTCACCACACAAAAATAAAAGAGAAAGCCCTAAGTCACCAGCCGCTATTAGCCGCACCATGTGACAGGATACCTAAACAAAACACCCTTAACAAAACATACAACATAAACTTACAAGAAGAAACACATGACTACTCAGGTATAAATGAACTGCGCATATACACTGATCGGTCAAAAACAAAACTAGGCACAGGTGCAGGTACATATTCACAAGACCTTAATATTGAAATATCAAGCGCCCTAGGACAATTTCACACAGTATACCAAGCTGAATGTGTCGGCATTATACAAGCTGCACAAGCAACAACAGCGAGGAACATAACTAACACAAGCATTCGTATAGTCTCGAACTTTAGAACTTACCCGTGGGTGTCGTAGGAGGCGACTAAGGGTTAAAAACTCGGGGATGGGCAGCAGCATCCGTGGGTGTCGTAGGAGGCGACTAAGGGTTAAAAACTCGGGGATGGGCAGCAGCATCCTCCTGTGTATAATACCATGTTACTTACTGCTGTCACCTACAACTGCGGTCCATGGTGCCAGCCATAACGCTGACAAGTGAGGTAACTGGTACTTCCCCTCCATGTTTTTCCAGCAAAAGCTAGAATTCTGGAGGGAGCTCCCTGTCCTGTAGTGGACGTTTCATGGGATGTTATGATGATGAATAATTAATTTAGATATTATATACACTTTCAACCTAAATGCCCTTAACAGTTGATTTTTTTTAGATTCTCTTTAGAACTTACCCGTGGGTGTCGTAGGAGACGACTAAGGGTTAAAAACTCGAGGATGGGCAGCAGCATCCTCCTGTGTACCATGTTACTTACTGCGGTCACCTACAACTGCGGTCCATGGTGCCAGCCATAACGCTGACAAGCGAGGTTACTGGTACTTCCCCTCCATGTTTTTCCAGCAAAAGCTAGAATTCTGGAGGGAGCTCCCTGTCCTGTAGTGTACGTTTCATGGGATGTCATGATGATGAATAATTAATTTAGATATTATATACACTTTCAACCTTAAATGCCCTTAACAGTTGATTTTTTTTAGATTCATTGAAAAGTTCAGTTTCCACGAGTACTGGGCTAAAAACCTAAGACAAATGCTCCAATCACTTGCTCAAGAAAGTTAAAAAGTTGCATTGGAGATGAAATAAAAACAAAACTCATGACTTACCATATAGAAACTCCTCCCTGCCTAAAACTAGCTTCAGGCAAGGAGGTATTTATAGCCCGGATGCCTGGACATATAGAAATAAGGGAAAAGAGACATATGGAAATATGCTGATAAATTGGCTAGGTTGGGAGTGGATGAAGTCTTGATAGGCCCAGAACCCCGCCTACCCATCCCTAGCAAGATAATTAAAGGGGTTTTCAAGAGAATAATTATAACAGAGGCCGACAATCCAAACTCTTTATAAAAGAGTATGATAAGACAAAGATCAGACATTTATTACAGTTTCCGAAAGCAGATATAACTAAGATAGTAGGTGTAATAACAGGACACTTTATCCTGAATAGACACCTAACTTTAATGAAGATGAAGGAAGATCCAGCCTGTCCAGCCTGGAGTGAGGAGAAGATGAAACTAGCTTCCACTTCATCGATAACTATTTTATCAAATAAATATTCATAATGATGTTTAGATAATAGCCATGGTCATATGCCATGCCACATTCCCTAACTAAATGAAGTTATTAAGTTTATGCCACTTTTCGCCAGTTGCTCAAAGCATCTTTAAAATTAAAGCTCCTTTAAGTCTATTGCTGACTCTTTCTGTTTTGCTGACAAAGAAAGTGACAGTAATAGATTTAAATCAGCTTTAACTCTAAAGACGCTTTGTGCAACTGGCTGTTTGCCCTAAAGCTTCTTTGAGGGAAGGTGGCATGGCATTACCCGACTACGGCAAAAAAAGGGTGAATTGTAACTCTGTTCAAAGAAGCTCAACAAGCGATCGAAACCATTGTCGGTCTGACAAGGGCCCAATCCGCAAATCAGATATATAGATATATTTTAAGTTCAAAAACTCAACAAGTAGGTACTGCAAAATGTTGTTTTAAAAAGTATGAAACAAGAAAAATTGTCAACTCAAATTATTATGTACAAACTATTATATTAAATAAATATTCATAGTGATGTCAGATAATAGCCGTGGTCATATTATGCCACCAACCCTAAAAGCGAGCAAAGGCTTTAGGGAAAAGTGACAACAATATAACCACGGCTATTATATGAATATCACTATCAATATTTATTAAATACCATAGTTTATACATAACAATTTTAGTGACAATATTTTCTTGTTTCATACAATTTAGAGCAAGATTTGCCAGCTGTAGTCGGGTTCTAGATTTTTAACTATTTTTTTATTTGCCATACTATTTTTAAAGTAGGTAAAGTTATGTTTAAAACCATTACATCTTTATTGACCTACTATTTAGTTAGATATCACTTTATTGCTCACATAATAACAAAAAAAAACCGGTCAAGTGCGAGTCAGACTCGCGCGCCGATATATCTTTAGTATTTTTGGAAGCAATAAAGTCCATTTTTAGGACCGCAAAACTAAATTTGTTTGTAAAGGTTTTTTGCAGATTTCTAAAAACCTGTGCAACCTAGAAATATTTTTTTTTATTTTTTCTGTAATATTTAAACAAATTTCTATCGACAGTAATTAATTCAGATTTTTCCTACCGCAATTTTCGGAGATAAGGGGGGGGAATGGTATTTTCTTTGACATTTTTCATCATATTTTGAAAACTAAGTCTTAAAAAAAACCAGCCAAGTGCGAGTCGGACTCGCGCACTGAGGGTTCCGTACCACCACATAAACATAATTGTATTAGTTGAAATTTCAGTAAGTTAATGTGCTAGATTTTTTGAGTCTGACACGCGCTTGACCAAATTTTATTATTTATTGTTATTTTATAGCTTATGCACTATAAACATACCAATTTTCAAGTTTGTAAGTGTTCCCGTTTTTAAATAAAACTAAAACAAAAATCGCCTCAGCGACCATCCAACTTGACCCCTCTCTTATATGAATGTTCTTTAAACGGGAGCTCACCACAATTGGTTACCATTAGTTGTGAGAAAAGTTGTAATATTTAATGATTTCAGACTTTTCCCATTATTTGTACTGTGAGACCTAGCTTCTTGCCAAATTTCATAATTTTAGGTCAACGGGAAGTACCCTGTAGGTTTTGCATTTTTGAATAAATGTATGGAGATGAGGACATAAAATGCCATATCTTTTGATTGCGTCGTTACAAAAAATTGAAATTTTTAGACCTTGTGTGGTTCATGGATCCTAATATATGGTATTAATTTCAACCTGATACCTTTACCCGTTCGTGAGATAAAGGGTCTTGACAGACAGACGGACAACAAAGTGATCTTATAAGGGTTTCGTTTTTTTCTTTTGAGGTACGGAACCCTAAAAAAGTACAAAAATATATTTTAGAATGTGCAAGTAAAGCCCTTTTATACGACACCCCACTCAACCTAATAGCAATAATTTGAATTTTGCCTTGGGTAATTCAATAGTCATATTTTTTTAATATTCTTTCATGTGCAATTTCGTTGGGCAACCATATTCTAAAACTATTTCAAATTTCAAGTCAATAGGCCCGTCCACACCAAGCGAGCAGCCGAGCCCGAGGCCCGCCGCGCGGTGTCGGTAAAACGGTTTGCTCAAAGGTGCCTCAGTCGTTTGCCGCGCTCGGTGTGGACGCGTCGTTTGAAGGTGCCGCAAAAAATGGACAAAGATCAGTGTCGACGTTTGATAAGTTTGTATTATGCCGCAAATAATTGGCTGGCCGCCCGTGGTCGCCCGACCGGTCGGCTGGTGGTCAAGTGGACAGCTGCTGGTCAAGTGATCGGATGGTGGTCAAGTGGTTGGCTGGTGGTCAAATGGTCGTCTAGTGGTCAGCTAGTAGTCAAATGGTCAACTAATGGTCAAGTGGTCGTCTAGTGGTCTTCTAGTGATCAAGTGGTCGGCTAGTGGTCAAATGGTCGGCTAGTGGTCAAATGGTCGGCTAGTGGTCAAATGGTCGGCTAGTGGTCTGCTAATGGTCAAGTGGTCGGCTGCCAGCTCGGCTTTCTTGTTTATATTGGTGTGTAGCACAATAAACGGACATACAGCGACCTTCGTGTGCAGTACAACAACGCATTCAGGATTCTGATGGGGCTGGAGTGGCGCTGCAGTGCGTCGGCAATGTTCGCGGAGGCGCACACGGATGACTTCTACGCCATCATGAGAAAACGTTGCGCCTCTCTCATGCACCGGCTCTGCACCAGCACCAACAGTCTCCTGAAGGTGTTTGTGTACCGCTGGGACTCTCCAATGTTGCAACATTAGGACCAGCTACATAGGCTAAGAAATAAATAATAATTTTTAGTTTTAACTAACAATAGTGTATAAGTGTTTTGTATTACTAACATACTATGGACGTTGTCTGAAATAAAAATTTTGAATTTGAATAAAAGCAAAAGCTGCCACGGCCGTGCGCATGTACGGCGCCATCTTTTCCGTTTGATTGCTCGAGCTTGCTCGGGCTGCTTTAGCGAGGCAGACTAGTTGCGTGGAATTTTACGACCCCGCATGCCGCGGCAGGGCGACTGCCGTGCGCGGCGGGCCTCGGGCGCGGCTGCTCGCTTGGTGTGGACGGGCCTAATTGAAGGTGCCGCAAAAAATTGATAAAGATCAGTGTCGACGTTTGTATGCCGCAAGTAATTGGCTTTGGGCGCCGGCCGCCCGACCGGTCGGCTGGTTGTCAAGTGGTCGGCTGCTGGTCAAGTGATCGGATGGTGGTCAAGTAGTCGGTTAGTGGTAAAGTGGTCGACTTATGGTCGAGTGGTTGGCTGGTGGTCAATTGGTCGGCTTTCTTGTTTATATTCGTGTGTAGCACAATAAAAGCAAAAGCTGCCACGGCCGTGCGCATGTACGGCGCCATCTTTTCCGTTTGATGGCTCGGGCTGCTTTAGCGAGGCAGACTAGTTGCGTGGAATTTGACGACCCCGCACGCCGTGGGCGCGGCAGGGCGACTGCCGCGCGCGGCGGGCCTCGGGCGCGGCTGCTCGCTTGGTGTGGACGGGCCTAATAGCATGAGTGGTTGCCGAGATATACATGTATGACAGACAAAGTCGCGCCATAAGGGTTCCTTTTTTACCATTTAGGTATCGGAACCCTAAAAACAAATGTACATGGAGAACTTAAACCTAATGTGGGCAAAGGCGGCCTATTGTTTATTTATTGTTATTTATAAAATTATTTAAGGTAAATTGTGGACTTTACCTTAAACAATTTTATAAAATATTCTTATAGTAGTATAAGAATATTTTTTTAAAAGAAAACAATGTTCAAAATTTGTATTTTTTTAATAGAAAATAAACATATACCTACTATAACTTTGTTTTAATCACAGCCGGTTCTTGTTAATAAAACACCGTAGCCTAAATTAAGTTTTTGTATAATCACAGTATTTACTGGCTTTTACAATCATCGTCAGATAATATCATATTGTTATGAGCTAGCGGTTCGGGATTGGAGTGAAACACCAAAGTAAGTTTTTCCGTTTATAGGCTAGATAAGATAAGGACTTAGTACCTGGGCGACCGAGCTTTGCTCTACAATAACTGCCTCAACATTAAAATATCATCAGGTGAGCAAGCTATGCTACTCGCCAACAGATGGCGCTGTAAGGTTCTGTCTAAAACGCGAAATTTACAAAATGCTCAAAAACACGAGGAAAACGAATTTTCTCAGACATAAGACCTAGCTAGATCGATTTTTTGCCCCCAAAAACCCCCGAATGATAATTTCATCGAAATCGTAAGAGCCGTTTTCGAGAAACCGATTACAAATATATATATACAAATATTGCTTGCTTAATAGTTAGGACTTATATACAACCCGAGCTTCTTGTTCACACCTCACCAAGTTCGCCCTCTGAGCCTCTTCGTACGGACTCCCCTCCGTGCACTCTTCCACAGAGTTTTCTCGCTCTGGGACCTCTTCAACGGAGTCTTCCCTCCGGGACCTCTTGTAAGGGGTCTTCCCTCCAGGACCTCTTGTATGGAGTCTTCCCTCTGTACTGTACTACCTCCGGCACCTCTTTCAGAGTCTTCCCTCTGTACCCTCTTGAGTTCCCTCTGAGGCTTCCTCTTCCTTAGGACTTTTCCTTGTTCTTCTTTTCTCTTTTTAGTTTGCTTTCCACTGAACTGCGGAGTAGCCATCATCATTGGTATCTTCTCAGGCGCCCACAGTCCTAACTGTTTGACGAGGAGTAGTGGGCATGGGCTGCCTAGTGGCCGCAGGGTGCGGCGGGGGAGGGGAGGGGCCTCAACGGCGTAGCCGCTCGGTGGCCCGGCTTATATATATACCCATGCTACTTGTTTCCGAACATTCTGGACTCATTTTTTTATTTAGGTTTTTGTTAGATATTTCTAGTAATTAGCTCTTTTTCTTTTCTTTCTAGAATGTTCTGAACAAAAAACAAATGATAAAACAGCTATATGGGTGGGTGGGATTCGAACCGGCAACCATTGGCTTGTTAGCCCAACGCCCTAACCACTGGACCATGGGGCTATTAACGATGAAATTTTGATAGTTCTTTTTGAAAGCTGACGTCATGCTGACCTGACGTCATGCTCGTGTCACTATGTAGGTTGTAAGGTTGATGACTGACAAACCCTGTTGACAGAATTGTTAAGCTGGTAAGGCCTGTGACTTCTTCAGAAAATAGGACCAATGGCTTATGTGCCTTCTGAAGCACGAAATCATTTTACTTTTCGCACCCACTGGGAGGTGACTAGAGGTTGCAATGGGGGTCACCACTATTAGCTATGCCACTCCAAACAAAATTAGTATGTCTCCATATTATACATAAGCATTACATCCATCTGCTGCTCTCTTGAAACCGCTCGGGGAGCTAGCATCCTGAAATGTTGTACAAAATGTTAAATGCATATCTTTTTTTAAACAAGAATGGCAGACTAGACTACCGAAATGCAGACAAAAAGTAATTCACAAAATATTTGGATTTCAGTCGAAAGGAAAGTGCATGATTAAACTAAAACATTTCTGTAATTGAGAATCACTACAAACTAGACATAGCCTATGTATCTGCAGAGGAAATTACAAGAGAAACAGAAAATTTCTAACTAACCTTGACTTCCACTTTCTTCTTTCTGTCGTTTAATAATTTGTGACTGCTGCTGAGCGAATATTAGGGGTAGGTAAGGGCTTTTCACACACAATATGAAAGAAACATCGTCAAAAGCGCCAGATAGAAAATTTTATAACCTAGGGTGGAAAACATAACCTAAAAGAAGACTGAAAAGTCGTGCGTTTAGTTGCTCGCTTTTTATTCAATACTTTTTATTTTTTTGAGCTAAAAATCAAATAAAAAATAATTATTTCACTCAATTAATCCCTTTCAAGCCAAAATACTGTATAAAAAGTAACATTCTTCTAATCAAAGATTTGTAAATTGCTTCCGAAATATTTTCATGGTGAAGAAATATAACGCATATATTTAGTTCACTTTAATCATTCATGAACCCCATCAATCGTATTCAACCAAACTGATAGTTACATGCTACCGTTTTCTTCAACACGATTACGACTCAATGGGAATCATGATACCGATTCAAATCGTTAACGATTGAGTTTCAATTCTAGCGCTGCCGTACTGAAAGTGACATGACCATCGACAATACTGCGTTTGGTTTTTGCGGGTATTGCTATTGAGGTGCTATTACACGGTCAAACCTTTAGATTGCCCAGAAAAAGGGAGTGCCTGGAGTACATTGACGTAAGAAAAACGCTGCCGTAGTTTCCAAAATCTTTGCTGGAGTACCGGAGTTCACGAAAGAGTCAAATATTTTGTAAACAAAAGCATAACCTCAAATTCATGTTAAATGTGTAAATAAAATGTATTCGAGAAAGGGATGCTGAGATGGTTTGGTCATGTAGAGAGGATGAATGAACGAAGATTGACGAAAGAGATCTACCAGGCGAGAGTGAATGGAAACGTTGGAAGGGGAAGGCCTAGGCGAACGTACCAGGACCAAATTCAGGACGTTCTGAATAAAGGCCAGGTTAAAAGTACCCTAAACCGACGAGCATTTATGAAAGGATTGATGAAAGTACAGGAAGCAAGAGAAGTATGTCAAGATCGTAGCAGGTGGAGGACTGTGGTCTCTGCCTACCCCAACGGGAAAGGGGCGTGATGTTATGTATGAAATGTATATAGAGCGTATTTCGATGTGTATATTGTGTAATGGAAGACAAATCTTTTGAAAAAAATTTGTTTTTTACAAAATACCTGACTCTTTTGTGAACTCTATCTTACATGCTGAATCTGGACCGCGATCCAGATTGAGTGTGCGTGAAGTGAAGAAATTGCAAGATCGCGACCTTGTTATCTGTTTCTACATTTGTATTTCGGATACCGACATAAACTGACGGATCAATAGCTATGAACACAATGATCGCGATCCAGAATAACTGTGAGATCAGAAAAACGTGCACCTCGGGTCTCCCCCCTACCCTCAAACCACAACCCACAACGGAGTTTTTGATAATGTATTTGGCTTAACTTTCGTAATCTAATACCCCCGCTGTAATCGGTCCAGTTTCAAGTCAAAGCCCCACGCGGACAAAGTCGTGGGCACAGCTAGCTTTTTTATGAAATAATATCATTCAAAACATAAAAAATTAAAAACATAGCTAAATACCATCACAAAATGTATAAGAGCAAGGCGTGTCAAATGGATTCGACATGAAACGCAAAACTTGTTTACCTCGGAATTGTTAACTATTATATTCTGTGCTTATACGCATAATTCCATATGTATACGCAAAATACCAAGTACGTGATTTATCAAATCTATTACCTACGCATAATACTAGCAAGCACAAGTACAAGTAAAAAGTACAAGTTACAAATTAAAGTTACAAGTACAAATTGCTAGTACAAGTTACAAATTAAAGTTACAAGTACAAATTGCTAGTACAAGTTACAAGTACAAGTTACAAGTACTAGTTACAAGTACAAGTTACAAGTACAAGTTACAAGTACAAGATTAGTACAAGTACAAATTACAAGCACAAGTGCACAAATTACAAGTGCAAGTTATAAGTGCAAGTTACAAGTGTAAGTACAAGTTACAATTACAAGTTACAGGTACAAATTACAAGTACATACGAGTTACAAGTACAATTACGAGTTACAAGTTGATGTTCATCATCATCCTCAACCACAACATCATCATCATTAACCTTTTTGTTGTTATTCATCATCATTACTGTTATGCAGGTAGGTTACGTTTAGATAATAATTAATATTAAGTGGGTATTTACCATAGATGTGGTATTTACCAATGTTCTAATGACGGACGTCAAAAATAAATGCTTGCTGCTAAATCGATCTATTGTTTAACATTGTGGCGTACGAGGATAATCCGTGAAAATCACCATGAGTATCGGGAAAATTCAAGAATTTAACCCCAAAAATGGCAATTGGAGCATGTATGTGGAACGGCTCGACATGTATTTCAAGGCGAACGCACGGCTGGCCACCATGATTGCCGTGATCGGCGACAGCGCATACGAGCTGCTCAACACATTATCAAGTCCTAAGAAGCCGGCGGAACTAACTTACAAGGAAGCTGTAGATCTCCTGAGCGGTCATCTGCAACCTGACTCGTACTGGTTACAGGAGGAAGGGCAAGGAGCGCCAAAACAAGTGGGCAGCGCGGGCGACGTCGGCGCGACGCGAGCGGGGGCCTGCCCGGGCGCCGGCAAACACAACGGAGGGAAACAGGTGCTCGAGCAGACAGTGAAGATAGAATACGAGAAGCATGAGGAAGAGGAGGATTACGTGGAGCCGATGTCCCAGATGGGACTGAGCGGCTATATAAACCGGTGTGTATTACACTTAATGTTGGAAACAGGCTTATAAAAATGGAGATAGATACTGGTTCGGCTATAACTTGCATTAACCTACAAACCTATGAAACGATGTTTTCAAACTTGAAGTTGAATCCTAGCGGTTTAAGGTTAAGATTCTATGACGGTTCTACTGTTAGTCCGTTAGGGTATATACAGACTAGTGTATCTTATTTAGGCACAGAAAAATTGATAGATTTGTATGTTATTGAAGGAGGTACTACTAATTTATTAGGAAGGCAATGTTTAGCTGAATTAGGTATACAAAATCCCATATTTGGGGTAAAGAATGCAAAAGTTTTGAAAGTAGCGGAAGGGGGCAAAAGTAAAATTATAAATGATTTAATTTTCAGATATACTAGTGTGTTTGACGGGACTTTGGGGTGCTACACCTGCGGACGGGCCACGCTTCGGCTGCGTAACGGAGCTCAGCCGGTATTTTGACGTGCCCGGCCGCTGCCGTACGCACTGCGCGCCGGCGTCATCGAGCCCGTCGACTCCTCCGACTGGGCCACTCCGCTCGTTATCGCGCGCAGACCGGACGCAAATATAAGATTGTGCGCGGATTATAAGGTGACATTAAATTAGTATTTGTTGGTCGATAGGTATCCAGTCCCCAAAATGGACGATCTGTTAAGTCAACTAGGAAATGGAAATAGCTTTTTCTCTAAATTAGACCTCTCGCAGGCATACAATCAGATTCAGCTGGACGACACCAGTCGTTACACTGTAATTAACACACATCGAGGGCTTTTTAAATACAAAAGATTAGTGTTTGGTTCATCGTCTAGTCCCGGTATTTTTCAAAATGTAAAAAAAAGGCTAACTAATACCGATGTTCTTGTTCATTTTGATTTATCAAAAGAAACCATACTGATTTGCGACGCTTGTTCGATAGGCATAGGGGTTATTTTGGGACAGCGCGACGCGGACGGTACGGAGCTGCTATGCGTCACGCGCACTGACTAGCGCTGAGTCACACTATAGTCAGATACATAAAGAAGCGCTAGCTATTATATTTGCAGTAAAATAATTAGTTAATTAGCCGTCTCTGGACGCGCTTGCATGCAGACTTTTTAGGGCCTTTAGAGGGTGTTACCTATTTAGTAATAATTGTCGATTCAACATCAAAGTGGACAGAAGCTATCAAAATAACTAGTACTACCGCTAAAAGTGTGATAAAGGAGTTAAGGCAATTATGGTCTAGGTTTAGCATCCCACGACAGCTAGTTTCGGATAACGGGCCCCCATTCTTTAGTCAGGAGATTCAAACATTTTTACAAAATAATAAGGTGGAACACATTTTTTCCGCCCCTTACCATCCAGCGTCGAATGGAGCGGCCGAATCCGCTGTTAAAATATGTAAGAAAGTCATACTTAAAGCTTTAAAAGAAAAGATAGACACTGAGACTGCTTTGTGTAGGTTTCTTATGAGATACAGGAATGCTGAGCATAGTGTCACGGGAGACAGTCCCGCACGAATATTGCAAGGTCGGTCGGTTCGCTCGAGGCTGGACTGCATGAGGCCGGAGCGCGAGTCGAGGGTGGAGGCGGCACAGAGCCGGCAGCAGCAGGCGGCGGGCGGCTCGCAGCGCCAGCTCGCTGTCGGGGACAAGGTGTGGTATCGTGCGTATAGGGGCAGCGACAAGTGGGCTGCGGGAGATATCTCAGAACGCATAGGTACTACTAATTATAAAGTAAAAGATGTAGAGGGAACTGTGATACATCGTCATATCAACCAACTTAAACTAAGAACAGCTGCTACTACGCTATCTCGCTACGCTATATCTTGTTACAGAAAGACTTATATGGCCTAAAACAAGCGCCAAGGCAATGGTTTGAGAAACGTGATAATGCTCTGAAAGCTCAAAACTTCTTCCCATCATATGCTGATCCTTGCGTCTACACATATGATGCGAAAGGGGGAGAGAAAGATCAGATAAACATATGTATCTACGTGGATGACGTAATTGTAACTTTCAGATCACAAAAATGGGCACAGATTAAAAAATCCCTACTCAAAACCTTTAAGATGAGAGAGCTGAATGTTGACCAGCTATCAGGAATTAAAATCCAATACAAAGAGGATGAAATCAAACTAACGCAGACACAATATATTAAAAAACTTCTGACAAAATATGGAATGGAAGATTGTAAACCTCAAAAAACTCCGATGGAACCAGGACTCAATCTATTAAAGGGTTCCGTCATTGATGATATGCAAAAAACACTTCCATACCAAAATTTGGTTGGAGCTTTAATGTATCTGGCAGTGGCCACCAGGCCTGACATATCATATGCTGTATCATATATGAGCCAGTACAATAATTGACACACAGAAGAACACTTCAAACATGTTAAAAGAATTCTGCGATATTTAAAAGGAACCCAAGAAATGGGTATTACCTACAAAAGATCTCATAAACCAATAGAAGGTTTTGCAGATGCCAATTGGGCAGTATATTCAAGTGACCGCAGGTCATACACTCAGTATTGTTTTACCTATGCCGGTGGCATCATAAGTTGGGAGTCGAAAAAACAAAGAACAGTGGCACTTTCTTCTGCAGAGAGTGAAAACATAGCACTCACAGAGTCAGCCAAAGAAGCTATGTATCTGCTTCAATTGTGTAGCGATCTTGGAATCAAACAAAAACAAATAACAATTAATAATGACAATCAAGCAGCACAAAGCTTAGCCAAGAATCCCATAGTGGATAAACGCTCCAAACACATTCATATACGAGAGCATTTCATTAAGGAAAAAGTAGCAGAAGGCTTCATAAAGGTCTTATATAAAAAATCAGAAGATCTGGAAGCTGACATATTCACAAAGGCGCTACCTGCACCGAAGCTCCAGAAGACACTGAAGAGAGTGAGCGTCGATCCTCAGTGAGGGGGAGTGTTGAAATGAGAACAGCACTATTGATACAACTCTAGTGGTTGTCATTGCGACTGAATTTTTTTATTGTTGTTCAGATGCTCTTGTAATGTGCTAGCATACAATAAATAATCTTTCCTGAATTTATATTCTAGTTTTATCTCGCCTCGTAGTTAATTCTTATAATTACTTACCTACCCATTGTTGGGACCCGAACGAAAAACAGCTTTTTTTATAACATTAATTATTTATTTAAATGAAAGATATAATTAATTACCCGTAATCAGTTACTTTTCGTTCAAATGTCTCCCCAATTTGCGTTCAGTTTCTGTTGCTTCGTCAATAGGGAAATCTGTGTAAACAGGATTCCTCAATCTACATGCCCTTGGATCTCCATCGCGAACGATATAATATACCATTTTATATTCTCTACTATCTCCTTGGTTTTTCGCGTAATTGTAAGCTCCTATCATGGCTAAACCAATTCCAATGAGCCCATGAAGTGAAGCGCCCATGACTTCTGGGATTTCCCAAAAAGCTCGTCGAATTAATCCAAAAATATTTTTGTCGTATTTAATTTGATGACCAATATGTTTCGGTATCATTGTTAATTAAAATTTTATATTACTAAGCCACAAAATAACAAATTTGAGAGGATGACAAGCAGCACAAAAAACAAAGTTGAAACAAAGTCCGTTAATATTTTTTTATTTTACCAAAGACAAAGCTGAAAAGCAACTCTATGGTTAAGGTATGTAGGTAAGTTCCAGTTCACATGGAGCGATGCGCGATGCAGTGTGACCCAACCGGTGCAAAATTATTTAAGGTAGTCGCAACTTTTCAACAACTAGTGTTCATAAAATTATCGATATTTATTGTCGATAGTCAAGGAGGCATTCTTCACTGTTAATGAATACCTATCTCCTACCTACTAGGTATTTAATTATTGTAAAATTACATTGCAAGTTTATAACATTGATTTTGAATTCAAATGTCAAACCAATTTGATTTATTTTTATTGTTAACATTATTTTATATAGGGTGACTTACAACTTTTCCCAAGGAACATAGGTCGAAATACGAAAAACCAAATTTGACCTCCCATACATAATGCGCTATCAGCTGATGCATTTTCTATGGGAGGTCAAAACTTGATTTTCGTATTTCGACCTATGTTCCTTGGGGAAAGTTGTTCAGTATCATGAGTACATTAATACCTTTTTCTATCAAGAACTAATTAAAAGTCACCCTATATATATATATATATATATATATATATATATTACTTATGCTAATTATAAGTACACCGGCAATCATACACATCAGTAGAAACATTTTGGAATTCATGAGATGGTGAAAAGAGTTGAAAATGTGTCCACTGACGTGCGGTTGACCGTACTATAAAAATGATTTGTAAATACTTATAAATGAGTTTGAGAATTTTCATCTCGTAACTTTTTCTAAATATAAAGTTTAGTATCATAATCACAATTTTTTTGTTTTAACACGACTCAGTATTTACCTACCTCATGCGTTTCATATTTAAGATTATTATGTGCATACTATAAACATTCTTCTTAACGCGTCTGGTAAAAATTTTGATTTGTCGTTGTAGTTGGCAAAAATTATCGTAACATCGAAATATAAATTTTCCTCTCGATTGATATCGTTACTATTTGAAAATAATCGATACGATAGCCCAGCACTAGCTCAAGTTCACGCGTGACGCAACGCACTAGCGTATTTTATGCGCCGTGTGGCCGGTTTATCGAAATTGTATGAAATGCAATGTCTGCGCGTAATGCGGCGCAAATTACGCGACGCAATTTGCGCGCCGTGTGTACTGAGCCTACGGTAGCCGGACTATTTGTATCGAAGCAAGGAGGTTTTTGTTCTGAGATTTGTATAGAGACCGTCATATACACAGTCTGTATGAGGTAGTGAAGTGTAAAACGTCTCCTAGTCGACTATGACTAGCCGGTCAAAACAAAATGGTTGCGTTTTACAAAGTAAAAATGGACTTTTGAAAATCTACAAATACAAAATGTTTCATGCAAACTTTATTTGTGAAAGTGTATATAAAGGTTGTAAGGGACGGTGTACCGAAAACTGAAAGGGCGTGCTAAGTCGACGAAACTGAACAACTTCCCCGAAAAAAATTTTGACCTCTCCATATAAATTGCACACTCGGTCGAACAGTTTATATGGAGCGGTAAATTTTTTTTTCATTTCCCAACTTATGTTTCTTTGGGAAAGTTGTTCAGTTTCGTTGACTGAGCACGTCCTTTCAGTTTTCCGTACACCGTCTCTTACACCCTGTATATTATTTTTGCTTGTTGTCGACGACGGAGGTTGCCTGCTAGCCTGATGCTGGCAGGCTTCTGTAAATATGTATTGTAAGCAGAAGGGAGCTGTGTTCTTAGGAAATGAGGCACAGATGAACCTATCCAACATTTTATTGATGAAACACCACATTTACTTACAAAACCTAACTTCTATCAAATTAACACAACAAGGACAATATTCAGGAAACCTAAAAGGGCAAGATACAATCTAGGTACAACGGCTAACTATAACGCTCCTAAGAAGTCCGATCGTTTCAATGTTCGGGCAGCGAGTGAGGCGACGTCGGTCGGTGTGGGCAGCGCTGCGTGGTGGTTGCAGCTAACACGGCCTCTCCTGACATGCTAGCGTCCTCGATGGCTATTGACCTGACCAAGCCACGTCACTCGAAGTAGCTGTCCAGGCATCATCTCTTCATTGTCATCAGAACCTGCAGAAGAGAGGCTCTGAACATCAACAAATAAAAATAACCTGAAGCTCTGTCTTTCATCTATGCAATCCAGTCAAAACTAAGAAGACAGAAAGTTAGTCAGTTTCGAAACTGACAAATCATCATCACACTGTACAGCATACAAAATATGTGTATGCGATCACGCATAGGTTGTACAAAGAATGAGCGAATAACGTGAAGTTTGAATTCGCTTGATAGATCAATGCGTTTATCTCAGTCATCTCAGCTGTACCAGATTTGATCTTAGGTTTTGCAATTCTAATAAGTACTTGGGTACTTGCATTAAATAAGACTTATTACTGTTTTGCGATTAGTCTCATCGCAACACGTGATGATGTAATAAAATAATTGGTTTGGTCTCACCAAGTTTGTTGATACGTGTGCAGAGTTTCACACAAAGAAACATTTTGCGTCCGGTTGAAGCGCAGGCCGACAAGAGCACGCGACGGCTTTGGCTGCTGGTGGGAGTCGGTCCTCTGGCGCCCTGCTACAGCACCTCCCGAGCGCTCTACCCGGCAGCACCGCACCACACGACGCAGCGGGGATGAAACAGCGCGACCGCGGGTCACTCCCGAAGCAGCCAGTTTCGGGTTCGCTATGGCACTCCATCCACATAATGGAACTCGTCATCAGTATCTAAGCACATGAATGACAACACAGAATTCGATGCAAATTAGTACACAACTGTTATGTGTCTGAAATTGTAAGCTGGCGAGTAGGGATCTTAGATTGTTTATTTAGTTATTGAACGAATATGATAACAAGGTGCACTCTTGCTACCATAAAAGTTACTCTGTTGAGGACATCTGTACTTATCGACACAAAGTTTCAGACAAATAACTCAAAATGAAATAATTAAACCCATTATGATAAAATTCCGCTAAATGCCGACCGGTCGACCCTTAAAACTAAATTTGTACGTACAAAACAGACAGGACATTAGTTTGTCGGCATAGGCTCAGAGTTTGCATACCGCCTAAACTAATGCGACACAATTTAGGCATAGGCTCCTAAGTTTGCATACCTCAGAGTTGCTGTTGGCATAGGCTCCGAGTTTGCTTACCACACAGACTTAACAGACAGGACATTAGTTTGTCGGCATAGGCTCCGAGTTTGCATACCGCCCAAACTAATGCGACACACTGTAGGCATAGGCTCAGAGTTTGCATACCTCACAGTTGCTGTTGGCATAGGCTCCGAGTTTGCTTACCACACAGACTTAACAGACAAGCACTCACCCTCAAAGAAGGCAGCGCACGCCTCAAGCGTCCATTCATGCCACAGCACCATATTCTCGGTCGCAGCCTCCTCTTGCCATACGAGCCAACCAATAGTTCCAGCTCGGAGTGGTTATGGAACAGCACGCGCGTATTCTTGTACGGGCAGCGCACACCAGAATCCAGCTTGCCGGTGCTCTGCGAAGCCTTGGACAGAAAGAACCATCCCGACAGATCAGGTGTCGCCAGCCACTCAGCCAGCCGAAGAGCCTTGGACAGGAAGACCCATCCCGATCAGGTGTCGCCAGCCACTCAGCCAGCAGAAAAGCCTTGGATAGGTAGACCCATCCCGATAGATCAGGTGTCGCCAGCCATTTAGCCAGCCGAAAAGCCTTCGACAGGAAGACCCATCCTGATAGATCAGATGTCGCCAGCCACTTAGCCAGCCGAAACACACATAAAACATAAAAACAAAAGCACAATGTAAGACTATAAACAGGTAGAAAAGTAGATCTATAAATCTACGCACAGTGCAGTCTTTACCATAAGGGCACACGGGGCCCGTGCCCAGGGCCTCCATCCTCACGAGGGCCCCGAAGGACCGATATATTTACACATTTCTTTTTCCTAAAAAGTACTTAGTACCGCATTTTCCGCCGACTTGACTTTTTATTTGGCTGTACAAGAATATTTCCGAGTGTATTCTAACTACAGCACCATCTAGCGATAACGTTTCGAATCCACAGTCGAGCTTGCGCATTGCACGTTTCACACATCAAATTTATCTGTGGCCTGCGGGTACGGGTAAGATTAAGAGAAATAGGTATTATTAGATAACTGCAGAAAAATCTTTGTATCATTATTTTTCTTTATTTCCTACAAAGGCGCCAAACCTTGTGTTCCCAAGGGCCTCAACATGGCTTAAGACGGCCCTGTCTACGCACAAATAAAAGGAACGCTTAAGCTTTAAATATTGGCCTCGTTCAAGAATGCAACAAACGTCAGCAGTCAGCACTTACTGCTCGGCCGTACCTGACCATTTTGGTTTTAGTTATAGTTTTGCTCTTCAAACAGTTACCCACATAAGCGTTGCGGCTGTCATAACTTTAAACAGTAAACTGGTTCTATAAATTTTCACCAAATTTTTGCCTTTCCACGACGGCAACATCATGGAAAATAAAGATCTAAGTCAGGTACATAATAATTGGTGAAACCTTACCGAGTTCATAGCTTTGTGTACCTCATTGGAATCACTGTCATTTCCAAACACATACAATGTTGATCCCTGATGTTAGCGGCAGCTTGTGAAATTCACTCTCATGGATCCCACTTCTGATGTAAGAAAACAGAAGGGAGCTGTGTTCTTAGGAAATGAGGCACAGATGGACCTATCCAACATTTTATTGATGTAACACTACATTTACTTACAAAACCTAACTTCTATCAAATTAACACAACAAGGACAATATTCAGGAAACCTTAAAGGGCAAGATACAATCTAGGTACAATGGCTAACTAGAACGCTCCTAAGAAGTCCGATCGTTTCAATGTTCGAGCAGCGAGTGAGAGGCCAAGCAGGTGTGCAGCCTGCTTATATAGGCGACGTCGGTCGGTGTGGCTAGCGCTGCGTGGTGGTTGCAGCTAACAGTATATTTAAACTTAGAAGTAAGCAAAATACCGAAGTACGATATTGATTATTTTTGGCAGTCTCTACTTGGTTTACTTGTAAATACTGTGTGTTTTACTGTTTTTAATTATATTTTATTAACCTGAGGAGCCGTCTTCTAATTTCGCAGCCAACCAGCGCAAATCAGTAATACTTGTGTATTTATCATTAATAGTTAGAAAGGTAACGTAAGTGTTTTGTAATAGCCATTTTATGTGTGATTTTTAAATCCATGTTTTTCTTAAATTGTTTGTATTTTTACTTGGAAAACTGTAGTATCAACATTTATGAGTTCTAAATTATATATTTCTCAAAGAGAAATATTTTTTGTAACGTTTTTGGTATTTGATGACAATTCATACATTTTTGCAAGAAATAGATACGTTTATGGCTCCCTCTTTAGCAGAAAGTGCTGCTACTTAAACCTCCTTGATTCCAGGGTCGCCAGTTTTTGTGGCACAGCAGACGACAGACTTTTTGTTCTGACAGTCCGCCGGACAAAATGACTGGCATTGTCCGCGTCAATTTTGTCCTCGAACTCCAAAGTAGACGAGAACCAAAAGTCCGCGGTCACGTGATTGTCACTCCGACAGTGTGACCAATTTTAAACTGCTGATCCTGCTAAAAATATTCATGAAAGGTGCAACCTTATCATTTTATCATAGTTTCCATAAAATATTCCTAAAAGTTCAATCTTTTTATCCAATTTTCACAGATTTTTATCCTCCTCATGGGAAAATTTGACAACTGTGAGACCAAAAGGAGTGATCTTTGAGGAAAAAATCAAAGATATTAGAAACTACGCGCAGGGCGTTTTTCTAACGTCGCGTCAATGAAAAAAATACGCTGTGCCGACCGTGCCGTACACCTTGATTATCCGTACGCGGTCCATCCACAGACAAAATAATTGAGGAAACTAACAGATGGAAGAATCTCTTATAAGACAAAACTCGCTCTAATACGAAGCTATTCATTTTGACAACATCGAACCTTTGTTGAGTCAGATCTAAGTATGTCTGAACATCTCGAACCATGCTGGAGCATTAACGAACGTCCTAGAACATTTAGGATCGTCCTAAATTAGTCGAACATTCTCGAACAATCTGAGACTATAATATATCCCAGAACATTTTCGACCATCCTAAATTAATCGAATATTTTAGAACATCATGTAACACTTGAACATTTTAAAAAATCTCAAACATACCGGATCATTTTGGAACATTTTCTAACATATCAAAACATCCTGAAACATTTTTGAACATCAAATTACACTAGAACATTCTAGAACATCCCAAACCTTTCTGGAATATTCTTAGACATCCAACAAATGAGAACATTCTTGAATATTTTGTAACATTTGAACATGAACATTCTGAAACATTCTAGAACATCCCAAAGTATTCTCAGACATTCTTTACCACCATGTAACCTCAAAGAATCTAAAACATTCTCGAACATATAAAAAAAATCTGTATCATTCTTAAACATCATGTAACACTCGATCATTCTGTCATGATTTTTTATCCGATGTTGGGCTGGCAGCACCGGATGTTAAAATATTTATCCGAGATTGAGCTGGCAACGCCGGAAGTCTGCTTTGATAAGTGCAGTAATTCTATTGGCGAGTTGGTGAGCCATTCACAGTCGACTACGATCCGGACCCCTTTAGTGGGGATGCTTCGAGAAGGGAGTCGGGCAATCGAAGGGGAGGCAGTCGATTCGGTCGTCTTGAGCTGTACAGTGGTCTAGTAATAAAGTGACATTGAGTGCCATAACATTGTGAAATTTCTACGTCTGAAATATAAAGTGGTTATTCTGTTCAACTGAGTTTTCTTATATTTCTTTTTTTTACATATTCTTGAACATCCCTGAATATTTCGGAACGTTCTCCGACATCCTAGAACATTTCAGCTATTATATAGCTTTTATCGCGGGCTTTGAGCGCGGCGCGGCGACCGAATCAAGAAATTTCGTAACGAAAAAACCTAACACGTCGTCTAACGTCGTTTCAGTTCGGCTGACTTCGGCACGGTGTTTGTGTGTTTTTGTGCGTGCGACTAGACGTATGCGTGTAGACTGTACGAAGCTAAAACTACTGACCCTAGACTACTCGAGTTCTTAGTCAAATGATAGGTCTCGATGAGATCTACATTTCGAATGACAGCTGTCAAAGTAAAAATCGCTATAACTTGAAAACTACTGACCCTAGATTACTCATGTGCTGAGTCAAATGATAGGTCTCGATGAGATCTACATTTCGGATGACAGCTGTCAAACTAAAAATCGCTATAACTAGAAAACTACCGACCCTAGACTACTCGTGTGCTGAGTCAAATGATAGGTCTCGATAAGATCTACGTTTCGGATGACAGCTGTCAAACTAAAAATCGATATAACTCGAAAACTACTGACCCTAGACTACTCATGTGCTGAGACAAATGATAGGTCTCGATGATATCTACATTTCGGATGACAGCTGTCAAACTAAAAATCGCTAAAACTCGAAAACTACTGACCCTTGACAATTCGTGTGCTGAGACAAATGAGAATTTTTTTCTTAGTTTTAGTTACATGTACAGCCAGTAATACAAAACATAATTATAGATTTATTACTTTCCTTTATTCAACGTGAATTCTTTACAGATAATTTATTGAACGTCATGTACAGCTAACGACAGATCAAGCTTGACACTAGCAGTGTGACTCGAGCCCGTGTGTCTATTGAAATAGGAACGGTACAAAGTCCAATGTGTCAAGCTTGATGAGCTCTTGACTGTGCCTACATAGTAAAAAATCCATGAGAACCTGCATAGTAAAGAATCGGAAGCTTAGAAATCAAACATTTACAACAAACAAACACGTAAACGAGATTTCTCTTCAATCTCATGAGACAGACATTCGTAATAATAATACAGGGTGTTAGGAAAAGTACCGATTTCCTTTTAACCACATGTTGTAAAAGTAGAATAAAGTACATTAAACATATTGATAATAAAAAAATAACATTAAAATAAATAACTTCCTATGAAAAAAAAGTTCAAGTGGCCAACCCTATCCTGTAAAACACAACGCGCTCCTCCCTCCGGCGCGGCTCACCTACATGCGCGCCGCGAGTCTGGCTAGGTTTGACTTGACACAATTAAATTTAAATATATAAAACCGGCCAAGTGCGTGTCGGGCCACGCGCTGTATAGGGTTCCGTAGTTTTTTTTTACATTTTTTTATTGCAAGGCGGGTTTTGAGTAAGTATTTCTAACGTTTATAACGTAAACTGTTTACCTCCTCATACCACTGTCAGTCGAAATACAACACGTGTGTACATACTAAATGTTTTACAGATATTTTTTTTATTACAACAAATTAGATAAAATTTCCTCAAGTTTTTATTACAAAATAATTACGAAGAGAGGGGGGGGATGAAAACTGTCAATTTGGACTGATTATAAGAAGAGGTCTTTTGTCAATTCTTCTGGTCTATTCCATAGACATAGGCGTTTTTCATGTATGAATATTACAAAGATTTTGGGAACTACGCCAGCGCAGCGTTTTTCTTACGTCAATGGAATATTATCGCCCGTGAGTTATTACCTGTGGTCAAAGAGAAAGCAAATTGCCCTCTAGATAGGGACGCACTTATTTGAAATACCTGGTAAAAAATAAAGACAGCGTTATTGTGTTTTGTTTCACCATGCGTGTCAGTTTTTGACATTTAGCACAACAAAACAAGAATTTCCCGACGACAATTTATTTTTGCAAGTTTGTTCCTTGTTGAGACCTTCATCCGCATTAAAATTTTAGAAACTTTAAGTTTACAGATAATGTGAGAATATGTGCATGAAAACACGAGGAATTGCAGTGGTTTAGCTTGTTAAAGTTGCAGTGAAAACAAAGATCCAGATTTGTCTTTTTACGCGTAAGTACAATCCATTTGTTACGTTATTAGCCTGAAATCTTATTGTGTACCGTGAATTGACTTTGCGAAATCGTAAATAGAGACCCTTTTTCTAAAAATACAGTCATAAAATACCTACCTAACAAAATAACAAAACATTAAGCCACTTTTTGGGTGGTGTTACCAACTTCTAATGAAACCGTTTCCCACTATACACGTAAGTAAAAATAATTTTTCCATCCCTGCTATACCGATTTCTGGAATATACCTGAACTTCGGCGCCAACATTGACTCAAAAACCCAAACGGCGGTAAAAAGCTGGGTATCAACAACAAGGTTAAGCAATACTTCACGCCAGGACAGTTTCTCATCATCAAATCATCATTCGGACTTGCCGAATGATGATTTGCTTTTCTTTGATAGATGAACTTGATAGATCGAATAGCCAAAAATCTCGTTGGTGATGAGATGCTAGTGAAAACCAAATTTCACAGTTTGGCCTACCGGAGCAAAGTTGCATGTCCGTCGGTTTTTTGTAGATTGTACTTCGGAGAGTGTGCCCATGAGCTTTCGCTTTCTATCATCGTAAATCCAACATCACACACATCCCACACTTGGTCGATATTCCATACATTGGCACAAAGCGCTTCGCAACATCTTTTATATGGCGCACGGCTAGGGAGTGAAACTCTCTGTCTGCGTCAATGTTCCCGAGTTCATGAAACCCGAATCTAGTCAAGTTGTGAGTGAATAAGCTCGTTCCATCGTCGACCTCATCTCTGTCCTTAGGGCCAGATAGAGGTCATGAGTAAGTCAAGTAAAAAAACAAGACAAAAATACTTATTTACGTCCGCAGGTGATTAACGAAACTTGTTGTTTGTTGCAGTATGAATGACAAAGCTCTGCGTAACGACCTAAAGTGAGTAAGAGACTACGAAACGAGAATCCGCAACTGGTCTTGCTCGAATTTTAAAAGTCGCACATGTCCTATGTTTTTTAAATAAAGTTCTATACTTTATGGTGTAAGAAAACTTTACCAACCCCGGAGGCTGTGAATCTGCTCATGAAACTAAACAACATACTGCATGTTTATTTTTTTCTATGATTGCAATTTATTTTTACTAATAAAACAGTTCCTTGAACAATGTGGCACAATTTTATTTACTTGAATCAAAATGCTATCATACCACTGTAATATCTTAAGAGGCTACCCACCGTTCTCTAAAGCCCTTATGAGTTAAATAACTATTATTGCTGAACGCAAAACTTTACTGTCCGATATTCTGTCGGACAGATTTAACAAAGGTAGCTTAGTTTGTTTAGAACCTATCAACTCTGTAAAATAAAGTTCACTGTAATTACGGATATAAAAATTGCTGAAACTGGCCGTTTTCCGCAATTTTGTATTGGTAACTACAGTTAACTATATTAAAAAAAATGATAGTATTAACAAGGGTAGCTTTACTTTAATCTATCTGACCGGATTTTCGATACGGAAGTTTTGTTTTCAGCGAGTAATATTTTTTAACCGAGGGGGGTACTGGTGGACGGTGGGTAGCCCCTTAATAAAACTGGGAGAAATTCTTCCACTCCTCTCTACGTGGTCTGGTGGCTAGAATGTTCGGCTTCCATAAGTTCCGGGTTCTACTTCCGGTGGGGATACCGTCAAATAAAAATTACTTTGAAAATCTTTCCCACTTTGACATTGATGATGAATCTATTTCGTGCCTCGTAAGGCACGTTAAGCAAACCGTATAGTTAAATGGCCTTGTCACAGGCCTTGAGCGGCTCAATAATTCAGACACCGGGGTTTTTTAGATCAGTCATCATTGTCATCGACGTTACGCACCATACGATATGATGATTGGGAGAATTTACCCATATTAAAGGTAATTTTGTTTTGAGTGCCACACACGCTAAATATCTTCTGTCGCATTCGTGGCCACAGTCATTGCGTAAGAAAAACGCTCCGCTTCTAAACGCCCTGCGCGTGGCTTTCCAAAATCTTTGTTGCCAGTCGACGTCCCAAATATGGGTTGGCGAAATATGGGTTGTTGAACTCAAACCGGAAAGCCACTATCCCTCTGGGGCAAGCTGGAGTCCCTGTATCTGTCGACTCTTGAACCTGTATACCTTTGATAGATAATGAGTCTATGGCTCTTTTCAGTGACGTTTGTGCAGCAGCTATTATGCTATTACAGTAATCACACGCACACCCTTGTGACCGGATGCGACCGGATCGGATACTGTCATTCTTATTACTTTCAGCGACGATGGTGGCAAACTCACAATCCCTGGCCATTTGCTTCAAGGCCTGGAGGTGTGCGTCTCATCGTCGACCTCATCTCTGTCCTCAAGACTAGATCAAGAGTAAGCACATTGAAAATATAAAAATTGTTTCGTCTGCTTGTTGTAGCCTTGTAGCGAGTAAATTCTATGCGTGTGTCACGTTCTTAGGCTTCCAATATAACTTGTCTAGAGTAGCTATCATTGACTCGTACGTTGATCACGATCACTCACTTACGGTTGCATATACTCGGGGTGTCATAGTATAATTCTTATGTTTATTAAATTTCGAATAATTTTTATGTTATCTCAATTTAATAAACTTGTAAAAACAATAAATACTTCAGACTGGATAGGTTTGAAGCTCACCCAAAAGAGTGGCAGCATTGGAATATGCCATTTGAAAATTTTCTGGCTTTAAAGCAACCACTGGATTGGAAAACTGGAAAACCCGAACCCGCAGAGTCATCGTAAACTTGTTTACTTTTCTAGCCCATGCCCAGAAGTATTTTTTATTGAAAATATTGCAGCTGTACATACCCCCTCCACCCCACCAAGAGCTCGGAGCTCGTCGCGCGGACTGTACCTGTACCACAAAGACGAAGTTGTACCTACTAACGCCGCAGAGTAAAGCGTTCAAACGCGATGTCCGAACGTCACGTATGGTAGGATTATGAATTTGTGTTTTGTAGCGTATGGCGAACATTGCGTCTGACACCCGCGTTTGACGGCTGGATGGAAAGCTTAGACGTATCTACGCTGAAATCTATTTTACTCATGAAAGTTACATGACACTAACAAATTACCTAGATATTATCATTAGAGTAACATTCTGGCAGCACTACGAATGGGCAAATTTTTATACAAAGAAACATAAAAAACATTTGATTGTGGATTTTGCCACTAACTTTTGCAACACTGGCAAGCTCTTTCATGTCTTTGGAACATTAAAACAAAAAAAAATTGTCTCTGGTTGTCCTGTCCTCGAGTGCCCGCCAGTGCCCGCGGGACAATGGCGGTCTTTTGGTTCATGACCTTCGTCTAGTTCATGGCGGCGGGCATCAACGACAAAAAGTCCGTCACTGTCCGCGTGTGTCCGCCCCTTCATCTGCTGAGCGCCTTTCACGAAATCTTGTGTGATGAGTGATGACCACACATCCACCCCTTCTACAAAACCACCCACACTATGCTGGGTGACATAAATTATATACTATCCATTGTTGGTTTGTAGGCATAGAGTAACACGATTTTCGCGCGCAAAGCTCGGAACGGGCTAGCGCGGTTTGACGCGTTGCTCTAAGTTTGTAGGTAATCTCAGATCTGTAATCTCTTTGATGTGGTGTTTGACCCCACACTTCTTCACCTTATGGCTCCCATGAGTCACACAAATAACACCGCAATCTAAAAGTACCACTGTATTACATAAATACCGCCTTATATCGAAAGTACCACCAATTATACACAAACTGCCTGAACGGGAAACTTTTGCCCGCGAGATAATAAAGTTTTGTAGGCGTGTGAGGGTGGGTGTCCTGCGATGACTAAAATGCGCGCGATTTTCCTAAATACAGTGTGCAACGAAAAGGTGTGATAATACTAAAGGGTGTTAATCTGCCCACGAACCTGAACAACTTTTCTCAAGGAACAAAAATTAAATTGACCTCCCATAGAAACTGCATCAGCTGGTAGCGCAATTTGTATGGGAAGTCTTTGGTTTTTCGTATTTTCGACCGACGTTCCTAAAAGTTGTTCAGTTTTATGGGCAAATTCACACTCTTCAGTATTGTCACACCTTATCGTTACACGTTGTATATTTGACATGTATGCGACCACCTTAAAACGTCATACAAAAAAAAACCGGTCAAGTGCGAGTCGGACTCGCGCGCCGAGGGTTCCGATATACCTTTAGTATTTTTGGAAGCAATAAAGTCCATTTTTAGGACCGCAAAACTAAATTTGTTTGTAAAGATTTTTTGCAGATTTCTAAAAAACTGTGCAATTTAGAAAGATCGTTTTATTTTTGCTGTAATATTTACAAATGTCTATCGACTGTAATTAATTCGATTTTTTCCTACTACAAACTTCGGAGATAAGGGGGGGGAATGGTATTTTTTTTATATATTTTTCATCATAACTTGAAAACTAAGAGTTGTAAAATAGGACAAAAATATATTTTAGACTGTGCAAGTAAAGCCCTTTCATACGATACCCCACTCAACCTAGAAGCATCAATTTGAAATTTGCCCCCCCCCCCCCCCCCCCCCTATTTGGGCCCCCTTTACATCAATAATAATATTTTTTTATATTATTTCATGTGCAATTTAGTTGGGCAACCATTTTCTACAACTATTCCAAATTTCAAATCGATAGTTTGAGTGGTTGCCGAGATATACATGTCGTAGAGCGACTCTCATTTCGAATTTCCCGCGGTATTTTCGGGGACGAACGTTCGTGCCAGCAGCACCCATGCAGTGGCCCAAGCACGGTGAAGCTACGCCAAACGTAGATAGAGAATAGAGGTATAGATGAGCTACTAATAAAAAAAAAATACTAGAGTGAGAAAGCTTATTATGTCAGATAAATATGGGAGAGCAGGACAAAACATTTTATTTTTGTCTCCTTTTGCGTATCGGGTTCTTATGTTTGCCACCATTGCTTTGGTGGCAGACAAGTGCGTGGTGCTTTGATAGTTTTTATCAAAATAAAGTGATTTTATGTCAGTTTTAACAATCAAAACATTCTTCTACGCAGTATTTAGTGTGATTTCGTTTGCAGTAATGGTGAATTGTTGTATAATTGGCTGTAAAAGCCGTAGTGAACGAAAAGAACCAAACATAACCTTTCATCGGTAAGTAGCATTTTTTCGCTATTGTATAGTAACTGAAGGTAATAATTTACGAAAACGATTGTTTGATGTTACCGAAATGTAAGTTTTTCTCGTAATTAAGTTAAAAATTTGATTATTCTAAACCTATAAATTAGGTATTACCCGACTGAAGTGAAAAGATTATGTGCCAGAAGATTACAATATGATAATACATGTCATCTGTCATTAGTCGGGTTATATGCCGCTGGGGATACCAGCAGGCCTATATAAATTTTCCCACATGCTTTTTTTTATTTTTAGATTCCCAAATGAACCAACAAGTTTAAGAAATAAATGGACGGAGTGTACGGGCCGAGTACAATGGCATCCAAGTCAACATTCACGAATATGTTCCAGACATTATGAATCCAGATGCTTTCAGCAAAAAAAAGGGCACCTTTTTAAGGCAGTCTGCAATTTTTTATTCATGAAGTAGGTATAGTTGTTTGTAAAATAACTAGCAATGTGCCGTTACGTTCCCCAAAGGGGAATTCCCTGGGAATATTCCCCGGAAATTCCCAATATTCCCCAGGAACATTGGGAATATTCCCCAAGTTATAATGTGTTTTTATTTTTATATTTCGACCTATGTTCCTTGGAGAATATTGTTTGTAATCACGAGCACAAACAAACCCTCAAATTTCTATAATTTTTTTTTACAGAATATTTATATTTTTTTATTAAGTTAAAAGGCTAATAACTTTGTTCGGCGTCACTTTACGAGATTTTACCAAAGAGTAATTTCGTTTTCTGATATTGTAATCTGTCGTTTTAACTGTCTTTTTCATAGACTCTTCCTCAACATGATCAACCAGGTTCATCCAAACAACCTTTGGAAATGGAAATACAAGCATTTGAGTCTTCGGTATGTTTGTATTTTATAAATTACTATATATACCCACCCAGCGGTTTCACCCACTGCTACCAGTTTTCCCGAGCGGCCGACCCGCTCCCGCAACCACTCTGACCCTGCATTTTAAATCTGTGAAGCGGCTTTACCTAGTGATGATGCAATACTTTAGACGTAATATTTGCATAATAACTATACATACATGATATTCAAAAAATATAAGCGTTACTTACTAATGCTAAATTGTAATAAAAAATATATTAATATCGATCCTAACTTTTAGACCGTTGGTACTTCCCTGACGACTACAATTTTACAACCTGAAGACATTGCTATGGAGATAGAAATAGAAAACACCATGGTGCGTTTTATTAATTCATCATTATTATTATACATAATACAAGTCTTACGTTTACACACGGCTTTTGTCATTTATAAATATTAAAACTTTATGTTCTAATATTGATCTTAACTTTCAGCCCGATGCTGCATCCATGACAGACGATGTTTCAATTTTACCACCTGAAGTTGCTACGGAAATAGAAATAGAAAAAAACATGGTAGGTTTCGTATATCATTACTCATAAATATAATATTTTTTATATTATAGTTTGGATTTACTTCCATTGTATTGAACGTTTTATACATTTAATTTCTTTGTTTCAGACTCCAGAGATAACTCCTCGTAAGAAAAAATTAATTAAGAAATTGGAAAAAACAACAGCAGTTGGAGAAAAAAGAAAGAAGAAATTAGCAGCTTTGCGATCAAAAACCTGGCGCTTGCAGAAGAAAACGGCAGAAATGTCAACAGTCATACAGGAATTAAAAACACGTTCATTGATTAATCAAGAGAGTACAGATTTATTGTCTTCAATAGATGTCGTAAACAGAGATTTCTTGAAAAAGTTCTTATGTAAAGATAGTACTGCCAGAAAGTATACTCCAGAATTGCGTAAATTCGCTTTAACTCTCCATTATATAAGTCCAAAAGCTTACAACTTTGTTCGGAAACAGTTCAACACCTGTTTGCCCCATACGCGTACATTGTCGCGATGGTACCAGTGCGTTGATGGGGATCCTGGTTTTTCATCAGAGTCTATTAAAGCCGTAAAAATATTACATGAAATAAATAAAAATAAAAACCCGTTACATAAAACTTTATGTGCCTTAAGCTTTGATGAGATGGCAATTAGGAAAGGGGTTAATTTTGATGGAAATAACTGCATAGGATTTGTAAATTTCGGGAATGGAGTTGTAAGCGATAATGACCAGCTAGCAAAAGATGCACTTGTTTTCATGCTTACATGCATGAATGGATCATGGAAGATACCTTTAGGATATTTTTTGATAAACGGTATAAGTGCTGAACAGAAAGCAGGTTTAGTAAAAGTTTGCATAGAGACATTAAGTCAAGACTGTGGGGTTGATATACTCACACTAACTTTCGATGGATGCGCCGCAAATTTGTCTATGGCAAAAATTTTAGGGTGCAAATTAGACAGCGCCGATTTAATTGACCCTACTTTTACTGTGGGCAACCATAAAATAGTAATATTCCCGGATCCCTCGCATATGCTCAAGTTAGTACGAAATACTCTAGGTGAAAAGGGACCAATCATCGATCCGCATGGCCGTGTTATATCCTGGGAGTATGTAAAATCACTTGTAGAACTTCAGGACAACGAAGGATTACACTTGGGTAACAAATTAAATAAGTCTCATATAAATTTCGTTAAACAAGTAATGAAGGTGAAGCTGGCAGCTCAAGTCATGAGTGAATCCGTCGCAAATGCGATTGAGTTTTGCGATACAGAATTGAATATCAGCACTTTTAAGAATTCTGCTGGAACTGTTGATTTCATTCGAAAAATGAATAATTTATTTGATGTTTTGAATTCTAGAAATCTCAAAGCATATACTTACAAAAAACCGTTATCTCAGAAAAATTTCTCCGTAATCAAACCATTTTTGGACGAGATGGTTTTATATTTGACGAACCTAAAATTAGGGGGTATGAATATTATGCAGTCTCAAAGAAAAACTGGATTTATGGGATTTGTTATTTGTATTAAAAGCGTTGTTAATCTATACGAATCTCAAGTGGTAAATAATAACCTCCAATTTCTGAGCACATACAAAATGAGTCAGGACCATTTAGAGTATTTTTTGAGTGCCATCCGGGCTAAAGGAGGATTTAACAACAATCCATCTGCCCAACAGTTTAAATCTGCCTTTAAGAGAATGTTAGTACATGGAGAAATTAAACATATAACGTCAGGAAACTGTATTCCTCTTGAACATATAAATATTTTAACGCTAACGAAACCAGAATTAGCAATAAATAAAACATCTGAGAAAAATAGATTAATTGATAATGACCCTGCAAATACAGAAATGGTTGAAAAAATATTAATGAAAGATCACGACTATTTAACAGACCCAAGTATTTTGACGGAATTTTCTAAACATATAATTATATACATTGCTGGTTTTGTTGTAAGCAAACTGAAAAAAGAACTTCACTGTGAGGAATGTGTGTCAGCTATAGTATGTAATACTAAATATGTTAGCCTACAATTGAAAAAAGACAAAGGCGGACTGTGTTATCCTACAGTAGATGTCATAAAAATATGCGAAATTTGTGAAATTATATTTCGTAGAAATAAAGGATTTTATAAAAAAAATCTTTTAATAGAGCTAATGCAAGTCTTAAATACTGTTTAGGATATCCTTTCTTCTCCAAGGCTTCACATTTTAAACAACAATCATTCCTCGACTGTCACTATTCGCTCTTAGTAAAAGCCATAAGTTTAAAGTATCTGAAAGTTCGAATACATTATGCAGCTAAAAAGCTTTCAGAAAAGTCTGACATCGTCAGGAATTTCTATAATAAATTAATTTTGTTTAAGGGTCAGTGATACTGATTAAAGTGTTTTATTAAAGTGGTTTTTTTATTTAAATCCTCAAAAACTCCGTTTAACCTCAAAAATATAGAAAAGTATAGTGATCACACACGACGTTGCGATCGCCCTAAACCTATCTTGAAATCCCCCTATGAACCCCGAAAAACCTCGATCAACTTAGACGAACTCCCAAACATCCCCAATCACCCACGCCACAGCCAATTCATCAAACAAAGCTCCAAACAAACACGCCAAGCCAACCAAATTACAGAAAATTATAAAAAAAATCTAGTCTAGCGGTTTGAGCGGGAATACATATAGATATTGTGAGCAGTAGAGTTACTTTCATTTCATGTAAAAATTATTCATTTTATTCGAATTGATTTTTTAAAGATCGCAAGTTAAAAAAAAATACTCATCACTTATTTACCCCTAAAATCAGGGTAATTTTTAACGTAGCCAATACTAAGTCAATTGTTGTAGCTCTAGTTATAGGATGTAGACATATTGCTATCTCACTTGCGTGTACGCTACTGACTCATCTATACCTCTATTCTCTATCTACGACGCCAAACATCAAATTAGTACTGAATTTCCGTACCAGTGTAGATTGTCGATGTTGGACGATGATGTTGGCAATGATGGCTTTATTTAGATCGTGAGGTTGGTAGTACTACAACGAATGGCGCGTAAAGGGGCGTGGTTTGTGTCAGTTTAGCCAACACGTAGCAAAGTGAAGACGAGGCCGCCATTTTCAACAGCTCATTCTTGTTCGAGATTTTACCACGTCAAGTTCTAAAGTGATAGCTGGTCGCGAGATGAAGCCTGCAGCCGCTGGCGGATGAGCCGTGGCAATTCTGCGATTACAGGAGCGACCCTTTAACGACAGCTAAGTGTTTATGATCTTTTCTGCCTTAAACTGTGAGATTTTAGGTTATGATACGCGAATACCTATTTGTGATAGAGTAAAACACGGTGCACTGTGAGTTTGCTGTAGTTGAACATGTGAATAGAATCTTAGAATAAGCCTCCAACGTTTGGGGTTGACGGGATTGTGCCACTTAGTTAATCTTACATTAAAACAACAGGTGGCACAAGCAGTCCTGCACACCGCTGTGTTTACCGACGACGCGATTGAGGAGAATACCGTATGAGAGGTCAATGGCAAGTCAGGATGAATGATCGTTATGCAAGTAAGTTACACTCGATTGAATTAGGCGATTGTCAAAGATGTTATCGATGTCTGCTACAAATAGTTCGGCCAATATCGTGTTCTCTGCTATTCCTGATGTCTATCCCTTGCCCACATAGTGCCATCCCTCTTCCGCCCAGTTCGTGTCTTCCACATACAGGTTTCTGCTCTGTGGGTGTGACAGACAGACAGACAGACGGACAGACAGACAAAGTCGCACCATAAGGGTTCCTTTTTTTACCATTATGGTATCGGAACCCTAAAAACGCCGCAATGCGACGCTCATAAGTTAAACACCTTTTGTACACTTTTTACATTTATTTGAAGTTATTATTTTGTTTACAAAACCCCAACGTCTTACGTGAATTGATATATTCGAGGAAACTACCCCTACTGTTTTGCGGTTTGCCAGACGAAAGAAAAAACAAACGTCTGTCTATGGAATATGCAATGATCTTTACATTTACCATGATTGAGGACTCCTACGAGTAACAATTTGTACAGAGAGAGGCAAAACGAGCAGAGCAAGACATCATAGTCGATGTACTTCGTCCCTTTCTAATTGTTGCCATACTAATGAAGTTTGCACAATTTCCGTGCAAAAACTTAAGTTTTATATCCACTTATTTTTATTTACACGTATTTTTAAATACTTATTTAAATAATTTTCAACGTGCAAAGTATAAACTTCTCTCATTTTTCATTAAATATTTATAAATGCTGAAAATCATTTTCTTTTGATTTATCTGGATTAAAAACTCTTTGGTAAAATGATTTTTAACAAAGATTGTGCATGACATTTTGTTGATGTTGTCATGGCAACATCAACAAAATTTCATGCAAAATCTATTAGAAAGGGACAGCTTCATCTCTTCTTACGTCCTACTCTGCTCGCATAATTTTTGGAAGAGCGCAATCTGGTTAGAAGCGCCGCGCGCGAAGTATTGAATCTATGACTCCTAACAATTTGTACAGAGGCAAAACGAGCAGAGCAAGATAGCATGTTCGATGTACTTCGTCCCTTTCTAATTGTTGCCATACTCATTGAGTTTTAAATCCACAAATTTTAATTTATACGTATTTTTAAATACTTATTTGAATAATTTAAACGTGCAAAGTATAAACTTTTCTCTCGGTTTTCATTAAATATTGATAAATGCAGAAAGTCATTTTCTTTTGATTTATCTGGATTAAAAGCTCTTTGGTAAAATGATTTTTAACAAAGATTTTGCATGAAATTTTGTTGATGTTGTCATGGCAACATAAACAAAATGTCATGCAAAATCTATTAGAAAGGGACAGCTTCATCTTATCTTACGTCCTACTCTGCTCGCATAATTTTTGGAAGAGCGCAATCTGGGTAAAAGCGCCACGCGCGAAGTACTAAATCTATGGGAAATCATGCATGTGTGTGACAGCATAGAGTAACATGTGACAGCCCCAGATTCAAGGAGGTTTTAGTAGCAGCTCTTACTGCTAAGGAGGGAGCCATAAGCGTAGCACTTTCTTGCGAGGGCCCTCCATACTAAAATGTATGGAAATTTTTTCAAATCCTAAAAACGTAAATTTTTTATCTTTCTCTCTGAGAAATATGTGACATAGGACTAATAAATGCTACTACCAGAGTTTTTCTGGTGAAAACACTTACCATTCAGGAAAAAAACGGTGTTAAAAATCACGAATAAAATGCCTATTACGGATTATTTACGCTTCCGTTCTTAGTATTAATGATCAATTCACAAGTAAAAAACGATATATTTTCACTTTCGCAAACAAAGTTTATACTAAAACATTAGATTTTTAAAGATATCTTGATTTTTGTAAAACTTAACTGAGGTTTTTGACCGACTAGAATGGGCGACAGTGAGACGCTTCACGCTTCACTAGCTCATACAGAATATGTATATGCCGGACTCTATAGTTTTTTACTCTGAGCCTAGATTAGTACAATAAGTTAATGTGACAGCGAGCAATTGATAGGAACAAAGAGTATATAACTGTGCGTTCCATATTGCACTAACAGACTGCTTTAGAGCACTGTGAGCGCGCTTAAGTCGGTCCAAATTGACCAAAAGCGTGCTCTAAAGCAGTCGCTCGTTCACCGCCTTACGTCATTGATGACGTCATCGTTTCTGCTATCAGTGCTTTAGTCAAATAGCACTACGGATTGTTTCTTGAAATCAACGCACACATCACATTCACTGAATATAGTTGGTTTATTTCTATATGCGTGCATTCGTCGAATATCATCGAATACAGTTTTAAACCAGACTAGAGCGCGCTTATGTCAATGTCACTGAGAAAAATTAAAAGTTTGATTTTGTTTTGCGTTTTAAGAAATTGTTGAGAGATAATGATTATTCGATAAGATAATTTAATCTAAAACCCCAAAAAAAGTTGAATAAAATCTCTCGAAAACGAGATTGATGACAAATGTCTTATGAATTTGACGTTTCGCACACGCTGCACTACCTCATTTTCGTATGCAATGATAGCGCGCTAAAGTGACGTCACTGATGACGTCACGTCGCTTAAACGAGTGAATACGAGCAAGTTTTGAACCGACTATTAGCGCGCTAAAACCGCACACAAAGCTCATGAGCAGGTTTTAATCCGTACTGTAGGTGGAGCAGTGAAAGCGCTAATGTCAAAATCGATTTGACACATAAAATCCCACACATTTGCAGCCAGCTGATGTCTTTTAAGTTTTGATTTTAATGAGTTTGTCTGTAATGGAAATGAGAGTGGATTTGGCGCACATTTTTCAGCGATTAGCTTAGGCTTTGTTAAAGAAAATAAAAACGAAACTGACATTTTGACAGATGAACACGTGAGCGCACTTAAATCCATTCCAAATTGACTAGCTTTGTGAGCGTGCAAAATCAATTTGGACCGTCCGTCAGTACTGTATACGCTTTTAGCAGCGTTTGTACAATTTGGAACACAGCCTAAGTCGTTGTTCCCCCTTACAACGACCGATTGCCAAAATATTTTAAAAAGTGAAGTGAAGTGAGTGAGTATATAAGTCGAAATCCCAGATTAGTAAGTTTATGTACAGAGTAGTCGAAATCAAGATCAGTTTCGGAGTAACGGAGCTCTTCAAAACTGACTAAATGGCCGGTATAGCCCCCAGGCGCTCCCTTCGTCAGCTATTGAAGCAGGGATGGCATGAAATCCCTGAGGTTTTAGGTTCCACAGGACTCGCTCTAGTGGGTATTGGTTTGGCCACTGTTGGCGGCTATAACTACACTAGAAGCGATGGAGACAACAGAAGATACAAGATGACTTACGTGGTGATGAGGCCCGACGACCCCAGGGCCCAGTTAATTAGAAAAGATTAAGATGAACTATGTGAAATCTGTGTGTAGTGCTATTATGTAATAAATCCTCTTGTTATACTTATCTTGTTGTTTCTGTGCTGTCTTTGAGAGATCCAGCTCAGTGGCGATTTCTGTGCCCATCTCAATACAGGATTCTATGAAAGATTGTTTAGCAAACGAAATAACCTAAAATTTAATACCAAATTGTTAATACGCAGATGAGTGCAGACTACAATGAAATCTCCCAACTGAAAAACATTTATTTACTAAAAGTAATATTATTTTGTAGAATACCTACCCTTTAAAATTCACTTTCTTTATGACCATCTTCTTTAGTAAAGTTACATCAGGCTACACCGGTTCGGATGCGATTTAACGTCGTCTAGGTGCGTCTATTCTTTCTAAAGCTGGGAACATGTTCAGATGGGTCTGAAACCACACTAGCGGAGCTTTTAGTGATTGCTATGCTAGTCAAGTGGGGTATAGAAGCTCACTCGTTTGTGACTTTGGGTGTTGGAGCCATTTGGAGCAGACATTGTGGTATAATGCCCCTTTCAGGCATGTAGACTGGCTGCAGCATTTGGATATAAATTTGTAAATACTTGAATGCAGGTTATATTCAAATAGGCCAAGCACTAATATTCTTTAGTTCTGATATTTCATTAGCAATTAGTAATCATTGAATATTGCATTAAAAGCTTACTGCTAGACAGGCAGAAATGCACAGTAAGAATGAGTGGTATAATTTTGGGGCTATGTAACATAGTCACTACGCTCGTTAGCATTGCTACTGGCACTGCTGTGATCGATGACCGATGTATTTTGGCAAAATATGCAGAAAGATGCTGGAGCCCATTCTGTGAAAGAAGATACTACTACTACTAGTCTTAGCTGGCACGACACTGACTGACTGACTTAAAATTATCTATCTCATTCAACATAAATACAACCCCCATATGTATTGATAACAAATTAGACAAGGCCAGCATCATCTTCTGGCAGTGCCATAGAATGATTGGTAAGCGTTGGGGTCTCTCACCGAGGATTGTTCTATGGCTCTACTGTATGGTGATACGCCCTATCGTCAGCTACGGAGCGCTGGTCTGGTGGACAAGATGCGAACTCAGCACATGCATCAACAAATTACAAAAATTCCAAAGATTAGCTTGCACGGCGATCACGGGCTGTATGAGGACTACGCCTACTGCAGCCCTTGAAGCCCTGCTAGACCTTCCGCCGCTGAACCTGTTCATTAAACAGGAGGCAGCATGCTCTGCGGTACGTCTTAGAGCTCTGAACCTGTGGAACAAGAACAAGGTCCTGCACACGAGCATTCTTGAGAAAGCTTTCGTGGACATCCCGATACTGATGGCCACGAGTGACAGGATACCGAAACAGTATGTATTCGATAAAAAGTACAAGATCCAGCTGCATGAAGACGATAGCTACGAGGGCTTAAATCCCAGGGAGCTTAGGATCTTCACAGACGGGTCAAAGACGAGAACAGGTACTGGATCAGGCGTTTTCTCCGAAGACCTAAACATAAAAATAGCTACACCATTGGGCGCCTATAACACAGTTTTCCAGGCTGAATGTTTGGGGATATCAATGGCAGCTACAGCCATATTGTCTAGGAAGGTAAAAGAGAAATCAATACGAATCCTCTCGGACAGTATGGCGGTACTCGAAGCCCTGAGTAGCAACACCATGACTTCAGAGCTCATCTACCAATGCCATCAACTACTTGCTGAGGTATGTACTAGCAACCATCTGACCTTACAATGGATCAAAGGTCACAGTGGCTGCCGAGGTAACGACGCGGCGGACGAATTGGCTCGCAGGGGGTCGGACTCTAAGGCTATTGGACCTGAACCCATTATACCCATACCGGCGAGGCAGATTCGCACGCTGCTTAGAACAAGGACTTATTGCTTACACGAAACGAACTGGACCAGTCAAGACACGTGCAGGCAGGCGAGGGAAGCCTTACCTAGCATCAACAGTCGTCTGTCCCGCAAGCTGTTACGTCTTAGTAAATCCCAACTTAGACTGGCAACCGGCGCTATTACTGGTCACGGATCTTTTAACAAACATCTTTTTGTATTAGGTGTTACTGACAGTCCTCTTTGCAGAGCCTGCTTGAAGACAGATGAAACAGCTGCTCACGTCCTTCTGGAGTGCACGGAGTTAGCCACATACAGGGCAAAGTACCTTGGTGTTCCCGGGGGCCTTCCTGAAGTAGCGAGCAACGTCACCAGCTTGCTGGGCTTTCTTCAGGAAATCGGGTGGCTTGAGTAATCGCTGTTCTACCCACACGCAAAATAGGCGCATTGACGTCGAGTTGCGGAAAATAGCCCAACGCACAATTACAATTACAAACCCCCATATGTACCAGAGTCCATGAAAGAGTATGATGTTTTGTCGAACAAAATAAAAACCTCAAACTCGCGAAGGAAAATACAACCACAGAATAGACAATAGCAGAGTGCACGATGGTGCACCCTAAACTGAAAGAGCGTGCTCAGCCAATGAAACTGAACAACTTTCCCAAAGAAACATTTTTGGGAAATAAATAATTCTGACCATATACAAGGTGTTGTAACAAAAAGGTTATACCAACCCCGAAGGATGTGAATCTGCCCATGACAAGCTTAAAAAAACTTAACAACTAAAACTGAACAACTTTCCCTAAGGAACATAAGTCGAAATACGAAACAAATTTTTTGACTTACCATAGATACTTAATGTCCCTCAGTGCATTTTGTAAGGGAGGTAAAATTTTTTTTTCTAATTTTAAACCTATGTTCCGTCGGGAAAGTTGTTCAGTTTCATGGGAAGAATCACAACCTTCAGGGTTGATATACCCTTTCTGTTACACCTTGTATATTGCTCACTTGGGGGGATCAAACAGTGTATTGAGGCCAAATTTTTTATTATTTCCCAAAATTGTTTCTTTGCTAAAGTTATTTAGTTTCGTTGACTGAGGAACACACTCTTTCAGTTTTCAGTACACCAGACGGTTATACAGCGTGAATTTTTATTCGTTTTAAAACCGAAGCCCAGTGATTCAACTCATGAAAACAAGCAACTTTACCGAAGAAAAAAAATCTTTCCCGAAAAAAAAAATTCACCTTCCCATACAAAATGAGTCGATCACGTGACCACTTTACTATGGGGAGACGAAAAAACTTTTTCGAGTAAAATTTTTTTTCTTCGGAAAAGTTGCTTGATTTCATGAGTAGAATCACTGGGCTTCATGAGTAGGATTAAAACTAATAAAAATTCACGCTGTATAGACCCCTTATAAGTTATATTGAAAGCAAGAAATATGAATAAGATTTTTTTACAATTTATTGAAACTAAGTACAATTTGAACCATATTTCTAAACAACGGTCTTTAATTAACACGGTCAAAGTCAAAGTCAAATTTATTTACGGTAGTAAGTATACAATGATTTTATACACAAAAAGGAACTTATAGCGTGCGCAGGCTAAATTTGGTTCTGACTGTTAATGTGTAGAACTCAAAAAATAATCGCGGGGGTGAGCGCGGCAGGTGGGGGGAGGCGAGCGAATCGTTCATTGGCTCTCCGCCTGTCACGCATGCGCAGAAAATAACCGTCAGAGCCAAACTTACTAAAATGCTTACAGTTACAAGTAGGTATGTAAATAACAAAGCTATGTAATAACTATCATCAAAACGCTGCGCAAACTAACTCTAGTGCTGACTGCTGATGCTGACGGTTATTTTCTGCGCATTCGCACGCCTCCCTCCACCTGCGGCGCCTTCAAAGGAACTGTCAAAAGGGACTACTGGGAATAAACGCGGCGCTCACCCCCGCGATTCATTTTTTGAGTTCTGCGCACTAACGGTCAGCGCTACAGTTAGTTTGCGCTGCGTAAACAGACCTGCTGTTAATACTGACCAAATTATACAGATATTTTACTGGTGGGCATGCATTTTATATAAGGTCCTAATGAAATAGTGAACATAATTTTAGTATGTTACTCAGACCATGAAACTGAACAACTTTCCCTAAAAAAGGTCTAGATACGAAAATAAATTTTTGACCTCGCATAGAAACTACATCAGCTGATAGCGCATTTTGTATGGGAGGTCAAATTTGGTTTTTCGTATTTCGACCTATGTTCCTTAGGGAAAGTTGTTCAGTTTCATGGTCTGAGTAACATACTAAAATTATGTTCACTATTTCATTAGGACCTTACACTAGGTTATTTTCTTGGACCTGATTTTCTTTTGGCCACTTATTACTCGTAGTGAGGTCAAAAGCAACAACTTTTGTTCTACGACTTTGCTAACAACGCTCGAAAAAATTTCAACTTCCCATACAAAATGTGTCGGTCACGTGACCAGTTTAGTATGGAGAGTCGAAAATTTTTTGTGCTTTGTTAGCAAAGTCGTAGAACAAAAGTTGTTGCTCTTGACCTCACTAATAAGTGGGCGAAAGGAAATCAGGTCCAATAAAATAACCTTGTATGTATACAGATTGGAAAAACAAAGGGATCTGAAGGGAAAGTATCCTAAATATTGTAAACAGCAGTTTTACTAAAACAAAACATTAATAAAAATAAGTAAAACTGCTTTCCAAGATTTTTTTATTGTCAATGGGCTTACTCTTAACCTCGATCTAGTCTTAACGACAGAGATGAGGTCGACGATGGGACGAGCTTGCCCAGAGGAAGCCTAACCACTCGCGACTTGAATAGATTCGATAAGATTATAAGTAGAGATTTTTGATAAGTTGCCTGCTTGAGCTGCAAATTCAAACTCTAAGATGTGGACAAAATACTCCCTGTATTTTTATAATATCGATTGAAAGGTTCAATCATGCATGACAGTTTACTTCTCCAAAATATTTAGTAAAAAAAAATTAGTACCGAATATTTCCTTTTAACAAAATTCCTATCTTTAATAACATTGATGTTTCCTCCACGACTCTTTGTTTTTCTATCCTGTACATTAACCTAAAGATATATCGGCTGAGTTGCACTATTTTCAATAACAAATACCTCTCCTTGTCTTACTCTTGCAAATACCCTAGAGAGAGCGAGATAAGAATATTTTTCATTGAGACAGTGCAACTCAGATTGAGGTAAATAGTTGAAATTGCTTTTACATTTGCTGAAATGCATAAAGACTAGTCAGATTCTTTGAGGACATTAAGTTAACAGTCGGCCACACGTCAGAAGTAACAGTTTATATAGGGTGTAAGAGACGGTGTACCGGAAACTGAAAGGGCGTGCTCAGTCAACGAAACTGAACAACTTTCCCAAAGAAACATTTTTGGGAAATGAAAAAAAAAAAATTACCTTCCGATACAAACTGTTCGATAGAGTGAGCAATTTGTATGGAGACGTCAAATTTATTTTCATTTACCAAAAATGTTTATTTGGGAAAGATGTTCAGTTTCGTTAACTGAGCACGCCCTTTCAGTTTTCGGTACACCGTCCCGAACACCCTGTATACTTGTTTTGTTACCTAATCTGCGGCTGTGTTTACTTAGCACTAACTATTATACAAAATATAACTAAAACACAGTTATTTTTTAATTAGATGGTGTAACTCACATCTGATTATTTCGTCGTATAGTAAGCAAACATTTTGATAGCTAGACTACGAATAAATAATAAGTTAGGAATTGTAACTGCGCTCAAAAAATGAGCCAACAAAAGTCGTGTATTTCAGTCGTATTATATAGTCTTAAGATTTAGGGTTATTATAAAATATCAGATTATCTAGAAGAGAAAAATCCATGGGATTAGACTACGGTTCTAACAGGCTAATTCAAAATTAAAACTGACCTATGTATGTTGTATATCAACCTTGTACATTCAAACATATTTAAAAGAGCGCGTGGGTTTTTATTGTCGCTTCTTTTTTTTCCCACAATGGCGCCACATTGTTTGTGAAGCGATGTAGTTTAGCTGACGTCATTAAGAGATTTTAATATCCAACAATGAATAAACGATTTTGATTTGATTTGATTTTCAGAAGTCGTTCCACCGCGTCATTGGCTCAACTACCACTAGCTGACATTGCAGCACGCGCGCGAACCAATCGCTGCTCTCGTTCTCAATTTGAACCAATTGATTCGTATTTTGAATATAGGTACGTCCTTTTGGTTTCACGTACGCCCACGTTTTGTTTGGAATTTGTTCTGAATTAGAGTTCCTGATTTATAATTTATTCGTAGTAGCTAGACTACATTTCTCTTCATGCACACGAGACACACGTTAGTCTCCACAAAACACGCACAGAAACTCTTTGGATTATCGTTTAACACACATCTAGTCAGAAATACATACATCTAGTCTTAAATCGACGTCCGTATGTAAATAGTTTTCTCGTATACGCCGCGCAAACTAATTCCAGCGCTGACGGTTATTTTCTGCGCATGGGCAGGCCTGTGACACTCCGCACTCTAGGTATGCAACGGGCGCTGGAAGTCGACTGGGTGAGGCAGTCGATTTTACTTTTTTTATGTCATCTTAAGTTTATGGCGGCAAAATAGGTAAGATTGAACAATATTACATACCTACTTGCATCTCGCTCAGTATCTCATAAAGTGACAAAATCATCGCCTTAGCCCACCTGTCCGCGATCACCCGCGATTTAAAAACGTGTCCTAAGCGGTGCACTGCAAGTATCGACTTTATGCTTAGACCGTAGGGTTGAAATTTATCGGCACCCCACCTGGGAGTGTCGTTTACGTAGTTTACTATTATGTAATCTGTGGCATGGGTGTCAGGCGGAGAGCCCATGAACGATTCGTTCCCCTCCCCTCTACTGTCGCGCTCACCCCCGCGACAAATTTTTAAGTTCTGCGCATTATTGTTTACTACCTAGTATTATATTATGTGTTAATTAAACGGTCAGGGCTAGAGGGAGTTAAATTGCGTTCCGTATACGTTAGTCAACAATGCGTGGAAAACGAGAGATTTTTTTATCTTAACTATTACATGATACTATTATATTCAGAAGCAAACAAGCAACACAATGAAAGAATAGGTACTTATTTTAAAACGTGATGTTTACCTCCTTATCATATCACTTAATGATTTTATCAACCCAACAATATCACCATGTTTTCAACACTTTCATCAATTCTTCAAGTAATATCACAACACATTTTCATATTTCTATGCCATGGGCCAATTTCTAAGGTTATATTGGGTGTTAGAGACAGCCTTCCGAATACTAAAGGGGCATGATCAGTCAACGACACTGAGCAACTTTCAGTGAACAAAACTTTCAGGAAAAGAAAAAAAAAATCCGCGTCTCCATAAAAAATTGTAAACTTGATCGGGCAGTTTGTATGGAGGATCCGACGTTATTTATTCGTTTCCAGAAAGTTTGGTTCACTGCAAGTTGTTCCGTGTCGTTGGCTGATCACGCCCCTTCAGTATTCGGAAGGTTATCCCTAACACCCGCTATGTATGTAACCATAAAAATTCCGCGGTGTATACAACCATAATATCCCGCGGAATTTTATTGGTTTTGCTCCCAAAGTTGGATTTTTTCCTGCTGACCGGTTACTAGCTACCTAGCACAACTCTAGTGAAGGCACCCTCAAAGTGCAAGTTGTCCATAAGGTCCCTTTTGACATTAACGCCACATTTAAAGGAGCTTTCTGGTATTAGTTATTGATAAAAAATTATAAAGTTACACTCTTACAAAACTTGGTTAAACTGTTCACAAGTCCAGTGTGTGACGTCACTGATGGTTTAAAAGGCGATGAACTGGCACCGTCTGAGTGATCGCTATTTTTTCTTCTTAGCATTCGGTTTGCCGCTGGGGCAGGCTTTGTCTTTGCTTGAACCTGCTTTGCTGGCTGATGGTTTCTCCTCTTTCACTTTCTTTTTCTGAAATTATTAGTTACATTACAATCATTTACTTATATATAAGTACTAGCCCATCGGCACGTTACGCTGTCCCCAATTCGTTGGTCCGAAATGTGACGTTTAGGACCAACAAATGTCAGTCATATTGTCAACATTGGATGCAAATAAACTTACCAACAAAATGGAATTTTCTATTTGAAGAAACAATATACTCTTATTATTATTATCGTTATTTAATATTATTGTTTTTGACTATAATCCAATTAATGAAACTCAAAAACCAGGCCTAAATCCATAGATTTATATAGTCAAGATAGGGTCTTGGGAACAAGCGGTTCAAAATTTCCCCATACAAGAAAAAATTGCGCCATCTGTAAAAAATCGCGTGAACTACGTTGTGTAGTACTTCGGTCAGTGCTAAGTACACGGAACGGAAATAACATGGCGGGAAAAAACAAAACAAACTTTTTACTGTTTATATGTGATTTAGGTCTGGTTTTTCAGTTTCATTAATTGGATTATAGTCAAAAACCATAATGAGAAATAATAATAATAAGAGTATATTGTTTCTTCAACTTAGAACATTCCATTTTGTTGGTAAGTTTATTTGCATCCAATGTTGACAATATGACTGACAACGACTGACATTTGTTGGTCCTAAACGTCAGATTTCGGACCAACGAATTGGGGACAGTGTAACGTGCCGATGGGCTAGTACTTATATATATGTCGTAGAACGACTCTTATTTCGAATTCCCCGCGGTATTTTTAAAGACAAACGTTCGTGCCAGCAGCACCCATGCAGTGGCCCAAGCACGGCGAAGCTACGTCAAACGTCAAAGTAGTACTGAATTTCCGTACCGGTGTAGATTGTCGATGTTTGACGATGATGTTGGCAATGATGTCTTTATTTAGATCGTGAGGTTGGTACTACTACAACGAATGGCGCGTGAAGGGGTGTGGTTTGTGTCAGTTTAGCCAACACGTAGCAAAGTGAAGACGAGGCCGCCATTTTCAACAGCTCATTTTTGTTCGAGATTTTACCACGTCAAGTTCTAAAGTCATAGTTGGCCGCGAGATGAAGCCTGCAGCCGCTGGCGGGTGAGCCGTGGCAATTCTGCGATGACAAGAGCGACCCTTTAACGACAGCTAAGTGTTTATAGTCTTGTCTGCTTCTAAACTGTGATATTTTAGGTTATGATACGCGAATACCTTTTGTGATAGTAAAACACGGTGCACTGTGAGTTTGCTGTAGTTGAACATGTGAATAGAATCTTAGAATAAGCCTCCAACGTTTGGGGTTGACAGGATTGTGCCACTTAGTTAATTTTACATTAAAACAACAGGTGGCACAAGCAGTCCTGCACACCGCTGTGTTTACCGACGACGTGATTGAGGAGAATACCGTATGAGAGGTCAATAGCAAGTCAGGATGAATGATCGTTATGCAAGTAAGTTACACTCGATTGAATTAGGCGATTGTCAAAGATGTTATCGATGTCTGCTACAAATAGTTCGGCCAATATCGTGTTCTCTGCTATTCCTGATGTCTATCCCTTGCCCACATAGTGCCATCCCTCTTCCGCCCCGAGTAGGTGTCTTCGACATCAGAAGCGGGATGTAATCCAGCACCCACGAATTCTGATGATACGTGTAGTGTAGTGTGACCTTTACGGTTTTGTTGGAATAGTAGTGAAGTGTAACAGGTTTTTTAGCATAGTGGTAAAGCGTTTATGATATTTTTTTTTGGATGGTGTAGGTAGGTAACCTACAGTCATGCACAGTAGTCTGAAAAAAAAAGTTCAAAGTTGACGGTAGGAAAATAATTAGTTTGTTTATAGTTGACTCGGGACAGTTCTGAACCGCGTTAGTGTACCTACAATAGTTTAAATGTTTTGCTCGACGATAGGCAACGTCTACCTACATGAGACGAGACGTTTAATTGCCTAAAATAGTTATGATATTGCCGTTAACTGTTACGATAAGTAAAATGTAGTGCTGAAACCAGGCTGAAACGAAAAAAGCATTGTAAATGTGGCTTTTGTAATAGTGCTACGATTTTCATAGTGTTTTTGATGTGATTTCTTGTTTACTTAACACGATATTTGACATTGCGCCCACGTAAGTACAAACCATAGGAAGTGACTCGTAAATCTTGATCGTGCCATGACATTTACAATATTTTTAGGTACCGAAATAATGATTTTAGTTGTTAGGCAGTGTAGAAAACTTTCAGTAAAGAATGCGTTCATAACATAACCTAACTAAAGTGATTTCGAGATAAAGTTCAAAATGTTTTACAATAACGTGATAAAAGAAAAACACAAGTGCTTTAGTGATTTTGGTCAAGTGATTACTAAATTATAATGATTGTTTTTAAAAAAGGAACACTAACTTTTAAGTGCTAGTAGTAGTTTTGTGGTCTCAAGTGAGGACGTAAGTAAATTTCGCGATTGTTTTGGAATACCATTTTGACATACCTAGTAGGATGACTGAAACCAGACTGATTCAATAGCCCAGTGAAATTTTATAGCGTTGATCATGTGACATGTTGAATAAACCCATTATTGTGATAATTTTAATAACGATTTGAGATCAAGAAAACTTGAGATTGTTTTTGTGTTTTACAAAGCTCAAAAGTAACCGGATGGAGGTTACTGGTTTTCATAATCGAATAAGTGGTTGAGTTATGTTTGTGGCCGGACGGACATCGCCGTTGTGGTGATGTGCCCGGATGGCGGATATGTTTGTGGCCGGACGGACGTCACCGTTGTGGTGATGTGCCCGGATGGGAGATATGCGTGTGTGTGTATGTGACTAAATCAGTTGCAACTCTGAGTCGTAAGCCGTTTCTTATTGACTTGCTCTCGGGCGGTCCAAAGCTGCGCGGCGTTGAAAGTGTTCGCTCTGGTTTAGTTACGTGTGAAAGACCGGATATAGGTCGATTGAGGTGGCCGGATAGAGGTTGCCAGTTGTGTTCGTGACCGGATGGAGGTCACGTGTGAAAGACCGGATAGAGGTCGATTGTTGTGATGACCGGATAGAGGTCAGAGTTGAGCATTGTAAAATTTTACCTAGTTATTGTTGTTTGAATGAGTATGGTTTTGTTCAACATTACAGCCGCTGTTTCTAAATTGATAATATTTGCTACTGAAATTGATGTTACGTTTAAATAACCTTAAGTTATGATTGTTTTTGAAAGTAAATGTGAAAGTTTTAGATGAAAATTTTGACCAAGATGTGATAAACCTGAATCGCATAGCAACAGTGAGTTTAGACAGAGTAGGTCTGGTGCGAGCAGACAGTGACGTGACCACCTTTACCGATACCTGGACTAGAAGATTTGGTACCATACTGAGATAGATAACTAGTATGTTGATATGACTACTGATAGTTAAGTCCGTACATCGACAGTCGATCAATGATTTAATTTAATGTTTTGTTTTATACAGTTGTAAACTGATTTATTTTGAAGTTCTGTGAGCAAATTATTTTAAAGGTACTAGCCTGATGGAAGCGATGTACCCGCCATATAAGGTACTAGCCTGATGGAAGCGACGTACCCGCCGGATAGAGGCGTTCGTTTTTTTCTGTGTACTAGCCGGAAGGAGGCGATGTACTTGCCGGATAGAGGCAATGATTTAACGAGTGTATGGTGAATTATTTTGATTACAGAACTTGATATCAATTGCTTTAGTCTGAAAATGGTTTGCACCTAATTTAGAAATTATTGATCGATGGTCTAAATTAACTTTGACGTTTACATAACGACGTGATACTGACTTATTAGAGAGTTAGAGTAACTTTTTTTATTTGGTATCAGAAAGATGCGATAACTTTACGTGATTTTAGTACCTACTTGTTAAAATTAGTTTTGATTTAGCTCTTTTAGATTTGACCCGTAGACTACAGTCATAGAGTTTGGAAGTTCGTTGAAATTTTGAACATTCTTGGTCAGAAGCGGATGAGTGATTTTGATGAAAGATTTTTGCAGTTAGTTTTGATTCGTTTTGGTCAGGTTTAGCCGAGCGGCTTAGAAGATGGATTCTTGCAGTTATTTGGACTCGCACGAGGACGTGCGACCCGTCAGGACGGCCGTGTCGTAGAACGACTCTTATTTCGAATTCCCCGCGGTATTTTTAAAGACAAACGTTCGTGCCAGCAGCACCCATGCAGTGGCCCAAGCACGGCGAAGCTACGTCAAACGTCAAAGTAGTACTGAATTTCCGTACCGGTGTAGATTGTCGATGTTTGACGATGATGTTGGCAATGATGTCTTTATTTAGATCGTGAGGTTGGTACTACTACAACGAATGGCGCGTGAAGGGGTGTGGTTTGTGTCAGTTTAGCCAACACGTAGCAAAGTGAAGACGAGGCCGCCATTTTCAACAGCTCATTTTTGTTCGAGATTTTACCACGTCAAGTTCTAAAGTCATAGTTGGCCGCGAGATGAAGCCTGCAGCCGCTGGCGGGTGAGCCGTGGCAATTCTGCGATGACAAGAGCGACCCTTTAACGACAGCTAAGTGTTTATAGTCTTGTCTGCTTCTAAACTGTGATATTTTAGGTTATGATACGCGAATACCTTTTGTGATAGTAAAACACGGTGCACTGTGAGTTTGCTGTAGTTGAACATGTGAATAGAATCTTAGAATAAGCCTCCAACGTTTGGGGTTGACAGGATTGTGCCACTTAGTTAATTTTACATTAAAACAACAGGTGGCACAAGCAGTCCTGCACACCGCTGTGTTTACCGACGACGTGATTGAGGAGAATACCGTATGAGAGGTCAATAGCAAGTCAGGATGAATGATCGTTATGCAAGTAAGTTACACTCGATTGAATTAGGCGATTGTCAAAGATGTTATCGATGTCTGCTACAAATAGTTCGGCCAATATCGTGTTCTCTGCTATTCCTGATGTCTATCCCTTGCCCACATAGTGCCATCCCTCTTCCGCCCAGTTCGTGTCTTCGACATATAAGTAAATGCCTAAATCACATATAAACAGAAAAAAGTTTGTTTTGTTTTTTCCCGCCATATTATTTCCGTTCCGTGTATTTAGCACTGACCGAAGTACTACACAACGTAGTTCACCCGATTTTTCACAGATGGCGCTATTTTTTCTTGTATGGGGAAATTTTGAACCGCTTGTTCCCAAGACCCTATCTTGACTATATAAATCTATGATTACAATTCATCTCGTCGCCTTAATACGATTAGAGTCAGGTCGGTGGGATAAGTTTATTATACACCGTGTTCCTGAGGACATGCATTAATTTTAAGAACACGTCCGGTTAACGAAACTGTACAACTTTCCCTAAGAAACATAGGTCCAAATACAAAAAAAAAATTGCTGTCCCATACAATTTTTTTTTCGAATTATGCAATAACTTTAAGAGCACGTTCAGTTAACGAAACTGAACAACTTTCCCTAAGAAACGTGGGTTGAAATACAATTTTTTTTTGTATGGGAGGGCAAATTTTTTTTCGTAATTAAACCTATGTTTCTTAGGGAAAGTTGTTCAGTTTCGTTGACTGAACGTGCTCTTAAAATTAATGCATATCCTCTGGAACACGGTGTATTTATTTTATTTGAAACTGTTTAGTAATATACAATTCACAGAGTTCACAATTTTTAAAACTAGCCTTATGAGTTTATTTGGGCTTATTATTTTCGAGGCAACTAACAAATGAAACGGCAACTAACAGTTTGCATCTAATAAATTAATCTGGCAGCGATTAAATATTTTAGCAACAATTATATTAGATGAGCTTCAAAATGCTTGGATTTATAAAAACTAAATAATGGCTGATTCTTTAAGGTAGCAAATATATTAAACAGGGGCAATGAAGTCATAGGCGAGGTACTATAAATAATGACTTGGCGACTAATATTAACAGTGGGATAACAAAGATTGTATTATTGGCAACAATAGGCTCCCATATAAAAATACACTTTTGGGCTGCGATTTGTAGGTAGCTGTAAAAATTAAAACAGGTACTATAATTAAGTATTTGGATTTCAGTATTTTTGTTTGTAGAATCATAATTATAACAGCGACAAGCTTACTCATTGCATAGAAACAGAATGCGGGTCAAATATATTTAAAGATTTCATATTTTTTCTGTGCTGTGAGGCTCTTCACTCCTATTTTTGTTTGCTAGGGGTGACAAGGGAACCTGGCCTTGGAACATGACCTTGAAGTTTTAATTATAAATCTTTTCTTAGTAATCAATTAATTATACTTCCGCGTGCTTCCGAACCTTTTTACAATTACTGTTTTTCTCAAAATGACCACTACCACCACGAAGCGGGGGTACGAAGGGGCGCAGCCCCCCGTCAAGGGGGGCTCGAGGGGCGGAGCCCACGCCATAAAAAAAACAAACTCCAGACAGGACGACATATACACGGTAGATTATGTTAGGTTCCCTTGTGACTCCTCGCAGACAGAAATATGGGGGACCCGCACAGTGGGTCCCCGTCGAACTAACCTGCAGTCAGGAGGATTTTAATGGAGCATTAATTACAAACAATGAACTAAGAGGAACACTCAGCTCGGCATAAATAAATAAATATTTTGGGTTGAATTAATAAAGACAATTATTGTACCTTTATGCCTTTTACTCTTTCGCCATTGTAGCAACATTTTAAGTCATATAATAAAAATCCTAAGTAAAACATTTTTTTTTGCATGTCCTTATTTGCTTTATTTAGATCTCTTAAGGTGGTTGCTGAGCAGAGGTGCTGCCTCTTTGAGAAATAAATTTATTGCGTCATAAATACAAAACATTTAATAAGGATTGTTTGTTTGGCGGCAATTTGGGGTAGTTCTATATTTTATTATCCATTACATCACACCTTAGCTTATCGTCAATAGCTTTGTATTGCAAAAGTGCCAAAAACGGCCATTTTTAGCACTTTACCAATACAAAGCTATAAATTATAAGCTAAGCTATAATGTTATGGGTCATAACATATATAATTGCCCCATATTGCCGCCAAACGAACAATACTAATGAAAAATTTTGTATTTGCGACGCAATAAATTTATTTCTAAAAGTAAGGTGCTGCCACTCAGCTACCACCTTAAAAATTTGCACAAAGTATGTTTTTTATGACCATGTTCATATTTTTTTCTCACCTTAGTTAACTTTATATACAACCTCATTTTATTATTTAAGAAAGCCTATTTTCTAGTTTTTACCGCCTTTAAGTGTTCGCTTAAAAATAAATTCAGTTACCAAAACAGTAAATCGATGCCAGTTTAAATTAAAACAAAGCTTACAACTGATTATAAAGCTGCTATTTTCTACTTAAAATGATCCCTCACTGTAGCTGCCAACCTATTATTTTTGTTACCTGCTTTAATATTTTTTGAAACCGTAATTCATTTTAATTTGTCGCCGCGTTAAATACATGCCGTTTATTGGCAGTCAGTTCAGTGTAACGTAAAAATATTATAGCATGAACTTTATCTAAAAGAATTGTCGAAAAGATTTGTAAACAAGCAATATAGGGTGACTTTAAATTAGTTCTTGATATAAGAAGGCATGCATGTACTTATGATACTGAACAACTTTCCCCAAGAAACATAGGTCGAAATACGAAAATCAAGTTTTGATATCCCATAGCATTTTGAATGGGAGGTCAAATTTGGTTTTTCGTATTTCGACCTATGTTCCTTGGGAAAAATTGTTCAGTACCATGAGTCACCCGATATATTTGTTTTTTCACGTTCATAATCTTGAAACCGGCTTTCTCAACCAATTACTAAAGATTACCTTTATAAGTGCATCATTCTCCGGGTCACTGTCTTGTTCTTCTTCTATTTCTTCTCCAATATCTTCTTCACCTGCTTCCATATCAGCGTCTCTCGCGCGTCCCTTCTTGACCGCGCCTGGGGCGTACGGTAGCGCCATGGCTTTCTTGTTATATGTTCGGGTCATGGCGGCTTTTATCTAGAAAATATTTACTTGTTAACACATAACGGATTCTAATGTTTAGTCAATGTTTTTATGACCAGCAGCAGTGTGTGATCCTAAAATCCCATTTACTTTAAGATATCGCGTCATGAAATGTTAAGTTTGGTCCACTCTCTTATACGGATGCGAAGCGTGGGTGCTAAGAAAGGACACATTTATGAGATTGCAAGCGATTGAAATGTAGGTTCTGCGTAATTTTAAGATATCGTGGACCAGTTTTACATCCAACGTCAAAGTCCTGCAACGAGCGAAGCAGCGTAAGCCCGAGCTGTTGTTGACCATTGCTAAAAGGAGAGTGGCCTATTTGGGCACTTGCAAAGAGTCTCCGCATTTCAATTCCTGTGGACGATTCTTGAAGGTATGTTACCAGGTAGAAGGCCATCAGGAAGGCCGAGGCGGAAATGGTTTCGATGACATAAGGGACTGGACCGGACTACAGTACCACGAGTTGAAGAGGGTGGCTCAACGCCGCGACGAGTACCGACTGCTGACCTCCAAACTTCATTTTGAGGCACCCTAGATGATGATGATGTCCAGTAGTGGATGTCTCTCGGCTGATATGATGATGAAATAGTTATTTTTACGTGCCTGTGGCGGGTAAACGGGCACTTTTTGGCTGCTACGAGAACTGAAGCAACGGTCTCCTTGTCGCATTGGCACGTAAGTTTGTATACAAGCCTCAGCCTTAGATCATCCGTATACAAGGTATCTCTAATCTTATCACTTCAGTACATAATGAACAATTTTCTGTTAGTAAATAATTATTACAAAAACGAATTCACTCTCATTTTAGCAAATATGCCGCACGCTTTGCATTTTTTTTGTAAAATATCAGCGTTTTCTCCTCAACGTACTTAAGGCGACGGCTAGTTATAACGATAAAAAACATGCAAAAAATTTCATCTTCTTATGATATATAAAATCTAAATAAGATTTATAAAATTAATTTAATTTTATAAATCTTAATATAACTTATGAAAATTTATTTAATTTAAGAAGATCATTATTACAGAAGACATACCTTAGAATCAATAAGTATCATCGGATTCCGTTGTCCAGACCATAATGACAACTCCACCAAAGAATCCAGATCTTCTCTCAACAGATGATATGACTCTAACACTTCCAACGACTTCTCTATGCCTTCACTTTTCTCCTTAAGCAGCGGCGTTATGATCGCATCGCGTAGATACGGCGCGTAGTCCAGATAAATTGAGGACTTGGACCCTGATGTGCTGTGGAAATTCCTAATGTTAATTTTAGGAAGAAAATCAGGATAAGTGTAAAGAACATTGGTAGATACGAGTATCTCAGTATTCCATGCTAGCGATCTGCTAGTTATGGAATGTTCCGTTTTCTCAACAATTTGAGTTCAGTGCGCAAGGATAAACATCATGGATAAGTATGATTCCAAAGGGTGTTTGGCTAAGGTAAAAATAAAAGAACACAGAGAATATTGTAAGACATAAAACATGCTTCAAAATTGCTATTAGTTTGGATTAGTATTTGTCACCTGAGCCGGGTGTGGGCGTGTATCTCCTGGCAGAGGCGATGCATCTTGTTGGTTTTCGAGTTGTTTCCGAGCCAGGCGGGGAAGTTGATCTGACCGGCCACGTGACCCGACAGCACGTGGCCTGGGATTACGGACGCGAACATTGCCTGCACGAGAAATTCATCAACATCATCAGCCGAAAGACGTCCACTGCTGGACATAGGCCTCTAAGATCTCCACGACGACGAGTCCACTTTGTGGGGGGCCTGCCCACGCTATGTCTTTCATTTGGTGGTGACCACTTTAGAACTTTTACGCCCCTTGCGATGGGCCCTGCCCACTGCCACTTGAGTTTATCGATTCTCAGGAGAAATTGGTTTAATAGATAATCATTCAAGAAATTCCAATTTTAAACCTTAAACAACCAGACAGTGCACGCGAATGGCAGAACATCCCTGACCAAAAATTACATTTCCTCCTAACTTACCGCCTAAATGGGCCTACAGTACGCAACAGCTCAGGAGTTCGGGAGAAATGTATAGGGCTCTATCGCCTACTACATATCTCTTTCTAGCATACCGATGGCACTGTTACTAAAAAAGAGATGGAGACACCTTTTAATAGTTTTTGTCAGAGTACAGTCCAATATTAGTGCTTCCCTCACACCTGAGTCCTGTATGGGCATGCATTTCGTGACAGAGGCGATGCATCAACTTTTGCAAAAATTTTGATTTGCATTGATTGATGATTGCACTTTTCAAAAAGATGGAAGATGGAAATTCCATTTCGGACACATAAAATTTTTGAACAGTTAAAATAAAAAGTTCAATAATTTCTAATTACCTGGACGGGGAGAAGGTTCCACGCTTGGCTGCCGCGTATTCTTGAGTCCACCAGGTTACCAAGACTGATGCTGTCTGCGGCTTTAGCTATACGGTCTAACGCTTCATTCCTACGATAAAATACTGATTTTAAAACGTATCTAATTATACAACGAGTCATAGAAAGGTATGATAATACTTAAGGGTGTGAATCTGCCCATGAAACTGAACAACTTTTCCCAAGGAACATAGGTCGAAATACGAAAAACCAAATTTGACCTCCCATATAACATGTGCTATCAGATGCAGTTTCTATGGGAGGTCAAAAATTTATTTTATTCTATGACCTATGTTCCTTGGGAAAAGTTGTTCAGTTTCATGGGCAGATTCACACACTTTAGTATTATCAAAGATGTGTTACACGCTGTATTTCATCGAGTATGTTACTTGGACAATGAGATTTAGCAACAACTAATAAGTCTACTAATAAGTCTTTAGCAACTGTGGGTCTAGTTGTTTATCGTTGGTCTAAGTACTTGGACCATAAAACTGACCAACGTTCCGTAAGGAACTTAAAGCATGTCAACGTCCCATAAAAACTGCATCAGCTGATAGCGCATTTTGTATGGGAGGTATATTTTTTTTTGCTTTTCGATCTAATATGATCTTTAGGGAAAATAGTTCAGTTCTATGGTCCGAGTAACACACTCACTCAAAGGAAAGCAGTTTACCAGGACGCACCCTATATTTACATACATACATAACATCACGCCTCTTTCCCGTCCGGGTATTTTATTATATTACCCTATATTTACAAACAAGATTATTTAAATTATTTAGACATCATGCGTAAAAAATTGCCAAAATATCGTGCTTTCATGAGCATGATTAACTTAGGGAAACCTGTTATAGGCTCATGTACCATTAATATATAAGCAAACTATTCTTTTTGTAAACAGCTGTTGGTTTTCTAAATAAAATAAAATAAAAAATGATTTTATAAATATCTTCAATGTACATACAGACAAAATCAATTTACTATTTTATTACAGTATAGATAGATAGATATAAATTTATAGCCTAAACTCACCCAAATAGGTGTAGAACTTGCATTAATGAGTTTTTAGTAATCACAATATTTCCACTTTTTTATGGCGGTCGACTGAATCAGATTTTAATGATGGTAACACATAACAATACTGGCGATATTGGTGTGATTAGGTACTTACTTAGGGCAATGCGGGGAGACCTGTAGATAGTTTTCTTGCACAAACAGCGGCGCCAGGGAGTAGTCGTAAAAGAACAGGTCGCTTTTATCGTTAATGCTCATTGTCTTGTGCTCTTCAGCGGAAAACACCTTGCGTACAGCCTCCCATGGACCCTGCAATATATTTTTAATGTCAATAGTGAAAACAAGCAGATGGAACATCTACTGTCTGGTGTGTGAGGTTTTCTTCTTCAAGGCAATGTCAATGAACTTCTCCTAAAACTTGGCAACAGCGTTTTCTGATGCCTCTGTAAATTAGAATACAGATGTTAACGAAGCGCTTGCGTTTCGTTTTGCCTTGTTCTCAAAATTCATATAGCCAGTGTCGGTTTACAATCAGCTGACGTTCTAAATATAAAATAATTCTGCGCATTCGCAATGTTTTGACATTTTTCATCCCTTTGCATCGATCGATCGTTTTTAGATCGATAAATCTATCTTTTAATTTTAATATTTGTATTATAAATGATTGTAGACACCACTATTGGTAAGTGCTTGTTTATTACTTCGTTTATCTTTAGGAAAATTATCAAAATTACACTCTAAATTATAAATACCTTGTAAATATCAAATAAAACAACTGTAAGTACATCTATCTTCTTCTTTGTTCCTGATCCAACTGCCACATCTCTACCACTGCAACTTCTGAGCCTTCTACGAACCCACGAACATCCCTGGCGTGACTTTCCACCGTTCTGTCACATACTAATATTAATGGGCATCTTTCTTGAGCTTTTCCGGGTCCATGAGTGAAGGGTCTACGGCCCACATGGCCAGAAAGTTGAAGATCTGATGTCACATTTGGTCCATGAGCGAGGACTCTAGAACCGACTTAATTCGTGGATTGCGTTGCTGGTTGCATGATTGATTACTAAACACAATTTGTAAGACTTAGTTAGAATAGTTAGACTTAGTTAGAATTTGTAACATCATGTAATTGATGGCATTCCCAAATAAATAAAAATAAAATAAAAATCCGCTCTGGGCATCTTTCTTAAGCTTATCCGGGTCCATGAATGAAGGGTCTATGGCCCACATGTTTAGTAAGTTGAGAGTCAGTTGTGAGCGAAGACTTAAAAGACTTTTAAGTCCGCCTTTGCATGTAATCTTTCAGATAACATTATTTTGTAATTTTCGTGCAATAAAGATTATACAACAACAAAATCTTTAAACCCGCGCTGACCATTTTAACCTTCTCCGGGTCCATGAGTGAAGGGTCTACGGCCCACATGGACAGCAAATTGAGTGTTTAATGTCGTATTGTCAGCAAAAACTTACCCGTTTAAGGTCCTGGTAGACTGAACATTTTTCTTAAGCTCTATGGGTCTACAATCTATAGAAAGTTGAGGGTATGATGTCACAATTTTTCTGTATTGAAGACGTTTCAGATCGAGGTTCCTACACCCGCTTGGGGCATCTTTCTTGAGCTTTTCTGGGTCCATAAGTGAATGGTATGCAACCTAGACTTATGGACAGCAAATTGAGGGTCTTAGCTCTATAAGCGAATGGTTTACAATCTACACTTATGGACAGCAAACTGTGGTTGTATTACCAGAAAAGACTTACCAGTTTAAGGTCCTTGAACCCGCTCTGGGCATCTTTCTTGAGCTTCTCCGGGTCCATGAGAGTCGGGTCCACGGCCCACATGGACAGCAAGTTGAGGGTCTGGCGCACGTCCTGGTTGGCGGCTACTATGAGCTGCGCGAGCGCATCGGCGGGGATCTTGACGCCTTCTTTGCAGCACACTGACATCATCGCTGACTGGGAAGTGAACGATGGAATTAGAGGACACTTACAGACAGTTGCACAAAGCTTCTTCACTGTTAAAACTTTGTTTAATCTGATGCTGTCAGTTTCTGTTTTGATGATGAAGTGAGAGCAATAGATTTAAAGGATCTTTATCTTTAAAAACGCTTTGTGCAACTGGATGATATTCTTACACACATATATAAACATTTCGCCTCACTCAAACTTACATAACATCCCATGTAACGTCCACTGCAGAACAGAATACCAGCAAAAACGCGTAATTCGGAATGTCCATAGTCACCACGCTTGTAAGCGTTGCAGCTGGCACCATGGACCGCTGTTGTTAATGACCGCAGTATGTAAGATGGTACGATACACAGAAGCACACTGCCCATGCTGCGGTTCATAAAACCTTAGTGCCTCTTACGACACCCACGTGTAGAGATGGGTTGGTACTATTCACAGGCTTACGGTCATACTTAGTCTTTATAAATTCAAACAAAACCGTTTCAGGGCTAAAAGAAGATTTAACAAAAAAGGTTACAACCAAGAAGGACGTTATGGGCAAAACTGAACAACTTTTTCTAAATTCAACATACGAAAAATTTACCCGATCTACAGTCGGAATAATGTAGCTTGATTATGACAGCAGTGTGAGAGCAGGACGGAGAGACGCGATAGCTCTGTCTTGCTCTCACGTATAACTGTCTTGCTGACATTATAGGCAAGCTTCATTATTTCGACTGTAATTTTACGAATTTAGCTTTATACAACCTGTTAATAGAATAAGCGAAACCCTCATACACCCCAACAGATTTTTGTTAAAATAAATTCATTCCCGTAAAAAAATTTTCAAAAAAAGCTTTTTTTGTCTAGATATTGTTATTTGAAAGTTTCATCATTGTTCTAGTTTCATCGTTGTTCTAGTGCGCGCACGCCACGCCCACTTCCCTCCCCTCCTCACCGCTCTTGAACCGCGCGGCGCCCCGCCGCCAGCGCGCGTATCCACAGAAATATTTAGAATAGAAGCGGCAAAAATTTTAATAAAGTAAATTAAAAAAAAAAAAATACAAAAACCCGTGAAATTGATTCTACTCTCGATTCTGAACAAACTATTTTCTCAGTTTCGCTTATTCCGTTAACACGTATACTGCATGCAAAATAACTCTGTCTGTGACCGTTAATGCGCAGAAGTAAAAAAAATTGTCGCGGGGATGGGGGCGAGCGAATCGTTCATTGGCTCTCGGCCTGTCACTGCGCAGAAAATAACCGTCATAGACAGATTTGTCGTGAACGCTCTCTACCTTGATCTGCTCAACCCTCGGCCTGGTAAACCTGAGATCGTAGCAGTAGTTGACTAGTGTCCGCATCTTGGGGCTGCTTCGGTCGTTGCACATGCATATTATTGGAACCGACGTTGACTTTATTAATGCTATTAGTTCTTGGAGACCACCTGTAAGATTTTCGTCAGATTATACTTCTTCTTATTAGATAAGGAGAAAAAATATACATACACTGTGTTCCTGAGGATATGCATTAATGTTAAGAGCACGTCATTTAACGAAACTGTGCAACTTTCCCTAAGAAACATAGGTTGATTAAACGAAAAATTAAAGTTTGCCCTCCCATACAATTTTTTTATATCTTGCATTAACTTTAAGAGCACGTTCAGATAGATAGATAGATAAATTCTTTATTTTCACACAAAAACAAAACAATACACAGGAGACTCTTAAAACTAGGGTGGACAAAGGCGGTCTTATCGCTTAAAGCGATCTCTTCCAGACAACCTTAGTTGCTTGTAGGAAAATGTAAATAGTAACTGTAGTAGTGTGCCAATGCCAATATATAGATAATATTTAATGTAATTACAACTACAATAAAAACAAAATATACACAAATAAATAAATAAAAAATACATATAATAATATATATAAAATATATAGACAAATAGATAACATATAAATATATACAAACTCAGTTGCAAACTAAGGTACAATTTTATTAAGTAAGAAGTTATGCAGTTTAGATTTAAAAATAGGTAGTGACTTGGAGTGACGAATCTCAGATGGCAGATCATTCCAGAGACTGATAGCTTTTAAAGTGAAAGATTCCTTATAGTAGCCTGACCGAGTAAAGGGTATTTCCAACACATTATCAGTCTTGGATCGCAAATCACGAGAGCGGTCAACACCAAGGTATCGGAAACGTTCTTAAAGGTATGAGGGAGTACGAGGGTCATGCAGTACGTTAACAAAACTGAACAACTTACTCTGAGAAACGTAGGTTGAAATACAATTTTTTTTTTGTATAGCAGGGCAATGTTTTTTTTCGTATTTCAACCTATGTTCCTTAGGGAAAGTTAAGTTGTACAGTTTCGTTAACCGAACACGCTCTTAAAATTAATGCATATCCTCAGGAACACTGTGTATATCCAGGTACAAACAACACAAAGTTTACGTAGTTGTCCCAACAGGCTACAAATTACAACTTCTAAAAACGTAAAAACTGCCGGCTTAGCACGCTGCAGTTGTCAGTTTACCTAGGCCCATAGATTAAAGACTTTAATATGGTCACGTTTTTTTGACATCCGGACAGTGCGACACATTTTGAAAGACAAGGACGGCTACATGTATTAGTGTATAAAGCTATGTCTGTCTAAAATATCAAAAACGTAATTTGTGGATTTGCTAAACATTTTCCTCCACTGACATTTCTTCGCGCTTGGAGGTGTTAGATTAGATGACATAATTCATCAAATAAAGTGACATTTCTCCGAGATATATTTTCTCTCGGGCAGCGTGCTAAGCCAGCAGGTCATTGATGCCATTGACAGTAGTTTTACTGTAGACATATGAATGACAGAGATAGCGATAGTTACTCACCTCTATCCTCATTTCCAGCCATGCCGTCAACTTCATCCATAACCAAGACGTGTTTCTTTGTGACTGCTTGTTTGCCTGTATCACCTAGAAAAATGTTTTGTTTAATTTCAGGGCCCTAAGACCAGTGGCTTTCTATTATAGCAAACGCTATAGAATAGAATAAAAATGTATGGGATTGACATTAGCTTTCACGCAACATTTCGTAAGCTAATGTCAATCTAATACATTTTCATTCTATTCTACTAGAGTTTGCGATTGTAGAAACCCCTTGTCTCTAGGTCCAGGTGTCAATTTAGGCTTCGCGGAAAACGCAACTTATCTCCGCGACTAAAAGTGTATTTATTTTGTCTTTGTCGCATCTCGCCGCGCGTCGCCGGGTTGCGCTGACGAACGTGACTGTTGCCGCAACTTTATAAAGTTAAAGTGTCATACATATAGGGTCGTATTAATAAATGTCTCTCAAGTCTGAGATTAGCTCTTGAGAGCAATACCACACTTGAGCGATACATCAATACAAAATGGGTTCTGCAGGAGCGTCCACTACACTGCGGTAACCAAATCTACTGTTTCATTCTGCCATGCGGGAATTGATATTTTACCACAGATATATAATAGTAAACAAGTTTACAGAAGACTCACTCCTTTGATCTTGACAAAAGTATTAAGAGCGTTACTCCGATGCGTCGCCACAACAAGGCCTAGGCCACGAATAAGCGCTGGCGCTTTCTCGCATCGATTTTATAGGAGTACTAAATAATTCACAGTAAAATATAAATACAATTTATTCCAAAAAAAAAGATACAGTATTTTAGAGTATGAATAACTTCACATGCTTAGTCCAAAAAAATAAAATAATGTCTTACATTTTCACCTAAAATGACACGGTTAATATCCCGTAAATATACTGAAAATGTCATTTTTTATTGTAGTCTTTTTGAATGAATTTCTCCCTAAGTCGAGTATTTTTTTTTAACCAAAAACTAAAAAATATCCTGAATTTTCGAATGTAAATTTTTTTTTCAATCTTGTAGCATTTGATCCTACATAAATCTCGCATCTGCGTAGACGGTCAAGCGCTAAGTTAAAAACGGACGTGTTAAAAACCTGTTCTATTTGGAAAAATATCCCAATATTTTGAAATGTTTTTAAACCAAAAAACAGATCGTGAAAGTATATCTAATATGATATTATTGTCTTCTTTGAAAATTGAGAACTGCATTGTTTTATCCTTCGGCGAAAATCGTAAATTTTGACTCCAGGCGCGATTTGAACGTATAAGTATAAGTGTTAAAAATTGTGAGGTTTAAATCCTTTGTTACTTTAGCAGCCAAATGCGATACGATATGCTTTTCCTTTATTTTAGCAATAGACTGACGACGCACTAAATATCCAAATTAAATGCGATTCGGCGAGCGCGCGGCAACCAATTGAATTGGCCCGTAGAGACGGGCCCGCCGGGTACTTGTAGCTTTACACTTGTAGATTTTACGAAAATAAAAAAATACTGCGTTATTTGTGATCGAAAAAAATTGTTTTGTAATAACATAATGTCCCTATCTCTATGTATGAGCCAAGTTTCGAGGTTCCTCACATTTGGGTTTCTGTTGCGAATTATGTCAATGCGTCGAGATGCGGGTGGGCAGTGGTAAAAAATACTTGCTCATTTGAGGTTCTCTAGATGTAGCTTGGCTTCACTTTATTATTTTATTTCGCAATACACGTTTGAGATGTTTACGGGTCACGGACCTGGTCGGTACTGAACGTTCCATCATGTCTTATGTAAGATCATTCAGTTAATGTGTTATATTTATGTAAACTGGGTGTTATTTATCTATTTATGTATGTATATCCACAAAGATTTCGGACCTCCTTGCTTCGCTCGGAATAGATACCTTACTAATTTAATTTACTATGGGATGACATCTGCCAACGTGTCCCAAATTTTTATGTCAAATCATCAGTGATCACTAGGAAATATTCAAAATAACCTGTCAAATCCATAGAACGACGCCTTAACTACCTTGTGACAACTTATTTCTTTAATAATCCTTCTAGTTACCCTTATTTTTCTATGTATATCCATCTCTGGTACCCATAGTACAGGCTTTCTCAAGTTGGGGGTCATTTGACTTTTGTGAATTGTCCCCCAATATTTAATTATTTATAAAAAAATGTGTTTCCAGAAAGTGTCAGCTTTGAGTTAGGGGTCTATAGGTTGTGTGATCTACCCGTGGGTTGGGTATCATAAGAGCCGACTAAAGAGTTATAAACCAGAGGATGCGTAGCAGCATCTTTCTGCACATCGTACCATCTTACATACTGCGGTCACTAACAACAGCGGTCGCCAGCCGCACAAGCTTGGTGACTATGGTAAATCCCCTCCAAAGTGTCATGCATTTGAGCTAGAGCTTTGGAGGGAGCGCTGTCCTGCAGTGGACATTTCATGGGATGTTATGATTGTAGGCAAAATATGTGCCAGTAATTTCACTTACCTTTGGCATAAGCCGACAAAGAAGTGGTAGTAAGCAGCTCCCCAATCTGTTCTCGAATCAGAGTCTTGTTTCGAGTGTCCGAGGCGTTGAACTCGACCATATCGAAGCCCAGTTCCTTGCACACTAGAGCTACTGTTGTAGTTTTGCCTGTGAACAGAAAATTTTATGAAAACTAAAGCCGAAATAATGTATAGTCTGACCGCAACCGGAGTGGGAACGAAAGAGCAAGAACTAGTAAAAAAACTAGAAGTCATCAAATGAGTAGCGGGGGTGAGCGCGGCAGGTGGGGGGAGGCGAGCGAATCGTTCATTGGCTCTCCGCCTGTCACGCAAGCGCAAAATATAACCGTCATAGCCAAACTATCTTGAACGTGCTATACCTTTCAACGAAATTGGTTCAACGGTTTAGCCGTGAAAACTCACACAGAAGTTACTTGAATGTTGAAATATTAGTATGGAAGCATGTGATTCCGAACAATGGAAAACATTCGTTTTTATTTTTAGTTTGATATATAAAATTAAAGGTTCGAAAATTGTTCGTCTTAAATGACGTCCGATTTCATCATTAGATTTGTTATATTTTTTTACAGATAATATTTTTCGAAAATTAAATTTAAGCTTCTGTTAGCTTAATGTCTTCCCAATAATGCTTAAAAAAAATTAAAAAATTGGATTTAAAAATCCTAAGAAAAATGCAAAAATGTTAGTACTGAAAATTGAGTTTACCTAAAATTCGCCATACAAACCGGCAATTTCATAGGTAAAGACCTATTTTAACCACAGGTGGTCACAAATATAAAGGGTGTCCAAAAATACATAATTTGGTTTACAAATTTGATGTCCAAGAAATCCTTAGGTGACATCTTAGCGGGGGAAAATCATGGGGCCACTTGTAAAATCCCATACCACAGGTAAGCGCCGAATATTTTACAGTTTTATTTTCTCTTGCCCACCTAAGAGAGAATGTCCACTCACCAACGCCAGGCGGTCCTGAAAGTAGGGCTGCCTTGAAAAAGCCCCCATCATCATTCTTGGCCCACGGGCTTGGTTTGGGTAACTTTGCTTTCCTGTTCACATACCATTTCGTAAGCCAATTTATTAGTCTGAAAAAAAAAAAGTGTTGAACCGTGTTACATTATCCCTGCGTTCCAAATTGTACGAATAGCGGGCTTTAAAACACCGTGAGCCACATGTTAGTGGCCATATGGCGGCTAATGACAGTCAAGGTGGCCAATAACCAGGCAAAGCTAACTAATAGTAGTTTATGCAACGGTACATAATGAGGTGTATAAAACTTTATCTACTCTCATACCTATCGTGAATCCTAAAATAATGTGTTCAAAGACAAACTTTTCTAAATGATTTTCTCTTTTTTCAGTAATAACTGCTAAGCGAAGCTCCTAACTGCTTTAAATGCTAATAAAAATATGTGTAAATACAATTTCGGTTTGCTGTTCGGTTTCCATTATTGCAATGCAACCTTCTTTCGCGCGCTCTCATAGCGCGCCCATAAAAATTAGAAAGTTGTTAACAGTTCTCCCGCCATGACTTTTAGAAAATTCAACACTTCATAATACACTCCCACAAATAAAAAATATTGTCAAAGTTGCTATGATATTGGTCCCGTGTGGTGCCGGCAAAGAATAGTACCAACCCATACATACCCGCGGCAGTCGTAAAAGGCGACTAAGGGTTATAAACTGGAGATGGGCAGCAGCATCCTCCTATGTATCATACCATCTTACTTACTGCGGTCACCTACAACCGTGGTCCATGGTGCCAGCCGTAACGCTAACAAGAGAGGTGACTAAGGTACTTCCCCTCCACATTTTTCCAGCAAAAGCTGGAATGCTGGAGGGAGCTCCCTGTCCTGTAGCGGACATTTCATGGGATGTTATGATGAATAAGACAGTGGGTGTCACGGGCGGCGGTGACCACTTACCACCAGGTGGCACACCTGCTCGTTTGCCCACTTTTGACATAAAAAAAAAAAAAGATTTTAATAAACATACTTTTTAACGTTGCTGCTGTCGCCGTGTTGTCCGATGATCTGCTTTATATTCTGTGGTTTATACTTCTCCACCCACATGATTGCATTAGCTGGGAATATATTCGATGATTTTGATGATTCTCTTGATATGCCTGTAATACATTTAATTAATTAATACATTGTATTTTAATAAAAACTCAAAAAATAAAGAGAGATTATTAGGCGGTTAAAGTACACTAAACCCTAAAAACAGAAAAATATCAGTTCATTGATCGGCGAAATTAGCTCTAACTGTACAACTCTTATTTATTTTATTGTTGTTGGTGACCGCAGTTTGTAAGATGGTACGTACGATGCACAGGCAATAGTATCTAGCTAGGGGTTCGTGTTGTGGCTGAACGAATAACCCTTCCCAAGAACAATGGGTTAAAAATAGAATAAACCATTTCGGTCATGCAGTGACGGCGCAAGGTTTACGTACCATTTACTTTTATCGACGAACTTGATGTAGATTCTGTATCCGACTTTATGTCGGTTTTGATTTCAACTGTCTTGACATGATCTTTCTGGGGACTTTTAGATTTCTCCTCCTTGATTTTAGACTTTTCTTGACTTTTATCTCTTTCGTGATTCTTTGATTCCTTATGTTCCGAATTTTCATGTTTATGTTTCTTTTCTTTCGAATATTTTTCTTTGTCTTTCCTTTCTTGCGATCTTTCTTTCTTTTCAGAACTCTTTTTTGGACTTCGTTCTCTTTTGTTTTCTTTTTTTACTTCCAGTTTATTGGTGGTTGGCTTTTTTGATTGGTCGATGATCATTTGTAAGAATTCGTCTTCCGATAGGATTTTGATGCCGAGTTCTTGGGCTTTTGCCATTTTCGCTGGGCCTGCGTCGTCGCCGGCTAAGACGTGTGTTACCTGTATAAATATTGTTAAATTATCTATACATATAACGTGATTTTGTAATGTCTGACTATACTTGAGTAAGGTAATTAGGACATGAAACTGAACAACTTTCCCCAAGAAACATAGGTTTAAAAATTGAGATTTTTTTTGGTCGTCCCATATACAAATTCCAGTATTGATGGAGCATGGTTTGTATGGGGAAGGAATTTCTTTTTAATTTTCCAACCTATACTTCCTGGGAAAAGTTGTTCAGTTTCATGTACTAAGTACCATACTCAAGTATGGTCAGACATTACATAATCACGTTGTATATCACGTTGTATATATACCTAGAGACACTGAAATTTGGCATGAAGGTTCCTTATAAAGGTCTAGGGGTGCACTAAGAAAGATTAAGTAAAATGGGGGTTTAAAGTTTGTATGGAGAAACAAGATAAGTTAGACCATTTCAATCGTAACTTCACAGGAGTACTCCTATCAATAAATGAGTAAACACGTGTTTCAGGTTTTTTCATAATTCAACCCCTGAAAAGGGGAAATGGTGTGAAACTTCTGACATATCCTCGCACAGCCCAAACCGCTGGACCTAGAGATCTGAAATTTTGACCTGAAAGGTTCCTTATAAGGGTTAAGGATGCACTAAGAAAGAATTTTTCAAAATTCAACCCCTAAAGGTGTAAAATGGGGGTTCAAAGTTTGTATAGGGAAACAAAATAAAAAAGACCATTTCATTCGTAACTTCACAGGAGTACTCGTATTAATAAATGAGTAAACTCGTGTTTCAGGTTTTTTCATAATTCAACCCCTAAAAGAGCGAAAGAGGGTGAAAAGGTCTAAAAATAACATGGGTATCGTTTATATGGTTAATCGGGTCGCTGATCACGGATAAAACAATACTTTTAAAATCCAACGTGTTGGACGTGAAGCACCAACATCCTCTGTTAGGGTGAGATGGGGTTAAAATGTCAAAATATCATATAGGTGTCGTTTCTATATCAATTTTGAACTTTATTATAGTGGTCATGAGAATTCTTGAAAGTATGTGTGCCAAGGCTGAAACGGGGGTTGTAAGTTTGTATGGTTGTAACCACAGATCAGAAATAAGTCTAGACAACGCAAATTCCGCCGTTTGTATGAAACGAAGCGTGTCACAGTTCTCGGTGATATGACAAGCCCATGACAAGCAAACTAAGCGTTTTGAGCTTAGTTTGGGCCACGGGTTTGGGCACGCAAAGTAGGTACACTTGAGTCATCTAGACTTATTTTTGATCTGTGGTTGTAACCAAAATCTTTCTACTAATCTCATACTAAATGTATCGGAGTGATTAATTTCAAAATTTTGGATATTTCTAGTATTATTTTTAAAAAGTTATTGATGTATTTTTTTTTACTCATTAGATAACATACTTTCGATATCAGTTTAAAGTTTTTGTTATCTGTAATAGATACGGAATAATCGCCTGGACACACTTAACGATTACACCCTGTATAGTAAAGTAATAACAAAATTAACAAACCTCACCTTCTTACTAATACCGTTTTTGACGCAACCCCCGAACCTGGTGATAGCGTCTGCAATCTCTTCTCGCTCGAAGGAATCCAGCACACCAGTGAGTAAAAACGCACAGTTCGCCAGGCAAGTGGGTGATCCCTGATCAATGTGACAGAAACACAAATATAAGCAACCTCGAAACTTGGCCCATTAATAGAGATGGGATCATTAAGTCATTACATTATAAAAAATATCAATTTTTTTCGAAGACAAATAAATAAGGTTAGCTCAGTTAACCTTTTTTTATTTTCGAAAAATATCGATTCCCTTAGTCATTGCTTATTATAGAATTAAAAAACCGACCAAGTGCGAGTCAGTCTCGCGCACGGAGCGATCCGTACCAGCACATAATATTAATTGTATTAGTTGAAATTTCAGTAACTTAACTAACTACGATAGAGCTAAAACAAAAAATCGAGGTAAAATGGCCTAAAAACCGTTTGTAGTAGGGAAGCCTCCCTTAGTTTTATTTTTAGTATTTGTTGTTATAGCGGCAAAAGAAATACATAATCTGTAAAAATTTTAATTGTCTACGTATTTACTGTTCATGAGATACAACCCAAACAAAAATTTTTTTTAAAAGCTGACTTTGCTGGCATCTTATTCCTTTGTTTTTAAATATTTTTTACAACAAAAATACAGTATTTATCTACTCACCAAGCCCCAAACAACGATACCCCACTAGACAAAATATTTTTTTATATATATTTTTTATTATTAGTTCTTATTGTGGCTACAGATATACTTACACAATTTGTGAAAATTTCAAATTTTTACCTATTACGGTTCGTGAGATACAGCCCGCTGACAGACAGACAGACACCTATGTCTGTCTATGCCTCTTAAGGCATATTAATAGGATCCTGTTTTCGCCCTTTAGGTACGGAACCCTAAAACCAAAAACTGTCACTCTCTAAGTGACATAACAGCTTTTTATAAATTCTGTGACAGGCTAAGACTAAGTTCCATTATGCCGTACGGGAATCGATATTTTACGCAAATAAAAAATAAAGATATTTTTACAGATTTGCACCAAACATTCAAAGCAAATAATTATTTTATTTGAGGAAGCAGCACACCACACGGCTTATTTACAGGATCATCATAACATCCCATGAAACGTCCACTGAGGAAAGGGAGTATAATGTGTATTTACAGGATATTTTCAACAAATTCTGCAAAATTAAAATAGACAACAATAGTAGATTTTACAACAAGTGCACAAAACGAACTATTTTCACGAGACTTTTAGCAGCCCGAGCCGAAGGCGAGGGCTAATAGTAATGTCGAGGATAAAATGGTTTTGTGGACGAGTCATAAACTCTGCTTTTCACTTTGATTGCGAGGAAATAAAACGTAAAAGTACTCTCTAAATGTAACTGAAGAATGAGTTGTTCTGCTTTAGTGAAGAATATGTTGACGCATGGGGGGGGGGGGGGGGGGCAGCAGGCCCGCGCGCAGGGCGTACACCACCGCGATTACTTGCATGCCCTAGTGCACAAAATTCGATTTTGTGCAGCCTATATCCTGCAAAAAGAAGCACTTTCAGAGCATGAGAAGTGAAAAAAAGATTACTCACTTCAGGCATAGTTTTTGCTCCTAGATGTTTCGGCCCAGATCTGTTCAGGTAGCTTTTGTACAAAGCAGCTGACTGCATTCTCCTTTCATGCCTCTCTTCATCTGTTAGCGCTAGAATATTAAAATTAATATTTATTTCTAAAATAATCAATTCTTTTAAAGGCAAACACTAAGCACTGAGCAAGGAACTACGTATGATACTAAGTTCATTAATAATAAATAGGTACAACTAAAATAGAGACTGTTGCTAAAGAAAGATCTACTGTTAAACATGTTCTAACTTGCTTTAAAGTTAAAGACCCTCACAAAAAGTACAAAAGGCACAGTACAAAAGGGGACCAATAATAGATAAGTTTTGTGTTCAAAAGCGTGTTTTAACTAAACATAAATACCCAACAAATGATTTTAAGAAAGAGCCAAGATTAAAGAACCTATTTGCAACTGGTGGTAAGTTGTCTATTTGCCAGTTGCTTTTCTTTTATAAATCTGTTATTTTTTGAACCACTGAAAACATGAACCTGAACAACTTTTAGAAAGAATCATATTACGGCGATAAATGACAATTTTTTTGGCTTTCTTATAAAAACCATACAGGGTGTAAGCTACAGTGTACCGAAAACTGAAAGGGCGTGCTCGGTCAACGAAAATAAACCACTTTCCCAAAGAAAAATTTTTGGAAATTGAAAAAAAAATATTTACCTCTCCATACAAAACTGTATGGAGAGGTCAACAAATGTTTCTTTGGGAAAGTTGTTCAGTTTTCGGTACACCGTCCCTTACGCCCTGTATATTAGCAATAGTAGAATTTGTATAACACAACATAAACTTTGTTTCCTTTTCGACCCATATGGGTCCAAAAATAATATAGCATTCGGGTGTTTTGTTTACAAATACATTCATTCGATTATAGTCCAGTAAAAATACGGTTTTGCAAAACATTAAATGTTAATAACTACTTTTTTGTGTATATCATATTTAAATATGATGTTAAGAAGCAATATTTACGAATCCACCTAAAATTTAAAGCGGAACATTTTTTTCGAATAACAGCTAAGGCAAAAATAGTAATAGACAATTATATACTTTATGTCATAGAATAACGTATACTTTACATATAGGCATAAAAATCCACCATAAATATATTTAAAAATATCAATTTGTTTCAAAATATAAAATCTACACTTATATTTACATATAAGATCCAATAAAGTCGAGGTAAAATAATATAAATAAACTGAGTTAAACTCAACCTTTTTAAATAAAAGTGATTCTTATATAAATTCACAAAATTCCATACTAAATAAATAAAAAGTTTTTTGTAATTGCTGGTTTACAATGATTTTGTAAACATTTATGTTGGATTTGCCAAAAATGTGATTACTTAGCACTATTTAAATTATTAGAAAGCAAAACGGATCTATTACTATTTTTGGTTGCGAAGATAACCTTTATTTAAATTTCGTGCTATAAAAGTTAAACAATACAAAAGCGCTTATATTTTTAGGTGGATTCATGTAAAATATGAAATTATGAATATATAGCAAGCCATAAATAAAATAAAAAATCTATTAACATTTTTTTCCGAAATTCCATATTTTTTTAATGTTTGGACGGCAAAATAAATAAATAAATGAAGTAAATTTAGGTGGATTCCATTAAAAAGCTTTACACAGAAATATAATCTATCGATCTGAAAAAGAATCACGGCTATTATCAATTATTTCCGTTTCACCATACAATCTCTCGTAATTTTACTGGAGTATTAGTAATGAAAAGCTTTGTGAAACTTGGGTTATATCAATTTAAAGTACTCAAACAAATACAGAAACAGATTTTTTTAAATATTGGACTCAAGGCGTACTTATTTGAATTTAATAAAATTCTCGAGTATTCTCACCAGACTCATTCAGGCTATTATCCAGCTTCTTCTTCTTGTTCTTGTGCTTATCGTCATTATCTTCAACAATACTGACATCACTGTCCACAAACTCACTGAAATCTCTTTTCTTTTCTTTGGAACATTCTCCGTTCTCTTCCTTATGACTAGAACTTTCTTTTTTAATACTTTTTTCTTTGTGATTTTCTTTCTTTTGTTTATCATCGAAAAACACTGGAGAAATTACATCAGATTTGTGTTTTTTCGGTGATACATGCTCCGTTTTTATATCTTTAGCTCTTTTTGAATCAGAATGTTTCGATTCTTTTGGTTTGTGATCTTTGTGTTTTGATTCTTGACTATGGCTGTCGCCATTTTGTTTGTGAGGGGACTTCTGTGTGGAGGAATGTCTGTGTTTGTTTGAATCTGTGTGTTTACTAGGTGATTTATCTTTTTTCTTCTCAGGAACAGGAGATTTTGCTCTCTTACTGTCTCTAGCAGGAGATTTTTCTTTTTTCTGTTTGGTTGGAGCAGACACTTCAGAATGCAGTAAATTATTTTCATATTCTTTGTCAGCATTTCTGATTGGAGATTTTTCTTTATTGTGTTCTGCTGAATCTAATATTTCAGCATCAACTTCTAGTAAACTTTTTTCAAATTCTTCATCAGAGTGTATACCCGTTTCTGTTTTTTTCTTAGCTTTCTTTATTAATGGTTCTGTTCTTTTTATAGGGCCACTTCCAAACATATCAACTACTTTGACCTCCTTCAACTTCGGTTTGTCTGCATTCTTATTTTTGTTTTGTGAAGACTTACTTGCTTCATCGGTTTTCTTCTTCTTTGAATCAAATATTTCTTCATCAGAATCACTGATACATCTTTTCTTCCTGGATTCTTTTTTCTGTAATAAAAAAAATATGTACACAAAATAGAAAAAAAGGTTAGTGTATTAACTGTAAAGAACATTTAATGAAATAATGGGACAGTTACAATTTTAAAATTTGTTTATTTTTAACTACTACTTTTTTATAGCAGTACTATAAGTGCTAGGTGATTTTCTGTACATATGTATTGTGCTTACAATTAATAATAATAATAGCCTTTTATTCCCAAATTCATGCTTACAAATTGTGCTTACAACTATGTGCTTTTAATGATTAAATTCAAGTGAAATCTTGTCTTTCTAGTAAAATATTAGTTTACTAATCATATACAGGGTGTTTATTCAATCTTCTTTAAGATTGTTTCCCTTAAGTATTAATATGTAATCAATTTGTAATTTAATTATAATAAATAGTTTTAAATTTTTTTTTTTGTTTATTAAATGTTTGCAAACATCTTAGGTTGCTCCACTCATGAACTGAAAAACTTCCACTAAAGAACATAGGTCAAGCTCATCATAACATCCCATTAAACGTCCACTACAGGACAGGGAGCTCCCTCTAGAATTCCAGCTTTTGCTGGAAAAATGTAGAGGGGAAGTACCATAGTCAGCTCGCTTGTTAGCGTTACGGCTGGCACCATGGACCACGGTTGTAGGTGACCGCAGTAAGTAAGATGTTAGATACAAATAAGGATGCTGCTGCCCATCCTCCAGTTTATAACCCTTAGTCGCCTCTTACGACACCCACGGGTATGGAAGGGTTGGTACTATTCTTTGCCGGCACCACATGGGGGATAATAATAATAGCCTTTTATTCCCATATTCATGCTTACAAATTGAGCTTACAACTATGTGCTTTTAATGATTAAATCATACTATTATATATTCTGTGATTAAATTCAAGTGAAATCTTGTCTTTCTAGTAAAATATTAGTTTACTAATCTTATACAGGGTGTTTATTCAATCTTCTTTAAGATTATTTCCCTTAAGTATTAATATGTAATTAATTTGTAATTTAATTATAATAAATAGTTTTAATTTTTTTTTTTTATTTATTAAATGTTTGCAAACATCTTAGGTTGCTCCACTCTTGAACTGAAAAACTTCCACTAAAGAACATAGGTCAAACTAAGAAAAAATAATTTTAATGTCCCATAGAAACTGCATCAGCTGATAGGTAGCAGTATGAGCAGTATGAGCACATTTTGTATAGGAGGTCAAAATTTTTTTTTCATACTTCGACCTATGTTCCTATTAGAAAGTTGCTCAGTTTAATGGGTAGAGCAACCACCTGAAAAGTTTGCAGAAATTTACCAAACATCCTGTATATGGCCAAAAGAAAACTAAAATTTCATGTATTTGAACTAGTATTTACCTTGTTTTTAATCTCGACATTTGGTGATTCCGGGATAACGTCATCATCATCATCATCAATTACTACTGGCTTTGCAGGAGCCTTTTTAGGCATGAAAAATGATCTAATATCCTGTAACAAAACATAAAACTAATTTGACACTTCTGTTCTGTCCTTTTTAAGTAATATCATTAAAAGATATCTTTAACACAATTAATTGAGAACATGCCAACGAGGTATGGAGAGAAGCATGACTGCAAAAAGAAAAATTGACAAAATAAGCTACAGTACTATCACAGAAAAGACAAAAGTGCAGGATGTGACATTAAACAAATCAAGAAATTCAACATAAAGGGATTCAACATATTGAGATTCAACTTAATGGGAATCCAACGTCTGGAGAATTCAACATAATGGGATTTCAACTTAATGCTCCTGAAGGAAATTTAAGTGGAGGTGGGCACGTCAGATGGCAAGAGGCATAGAAAAGTGGAGCAAAAGCCTATTACACTGGTGTCCTAGACATGGAAAAAGAACTAGAGGCCGTCAACAGAAAAGATGGGAGGATGAAATTGTGGAAACAGCAGGATCAATTTGGACAAGAGTGGCATAAGACAGAAAGGAATGGAGGAGATTGGAGGAGGCCTTTGCCAAGAGGCAGACAGAAATTAATTAAAATAATTGAGTTTTAGTTTAGTTTAAAAAAATTCTGATGTAAGGCTGCAAATAAATAAATACCAAAAACACAGATGGTCTCATCTTATTATGCAAAGTGTCAAGTACAAGATACAAGTTCCAAATATAAGTTACAAGTACAAATTACAAGTTACCTCATCATCATCATAGTGGCGAGGTATTTTTGTTGTTATTGTTCATCAACACCAACCTACAAAAGGTTGATGATGATGAGGTTGAGGATGAGGCTTGGCTTTTTTATGTTGTAGGAAATTTACGAACTCAGTCATTCACAATTCAAAGAACTTAAATACGCAATTGGCCATAAAGTGGTTTGGCCTTTTGCATTCTTGGTCATATGTATCAAATCCCATACAAGCATGGAATTTTTATCAGTGCAGTGCATAAACTATAGTATAACAACAAATAATAAAAACTGGACAAGTCGGACTCAACAAATTTACTATTATACCTACAGTAATTGAAATCTACTAAAATGTTCTCATAAGATTCAGATTATTTATTCAATGTAGATTCTGTACAGAATACTTATTGAATGTCATGCAGAATACCGAATGCCGTTTCGGATCATGCTATGGCAGCGTAAAAGAAACAGCAAGAAACCACTGCAGCACGGCCTACTTTAAGAGTCGGCTTTTTACAATGTGTTTCTTGTGTTTCGCTGGAATATTCTCACCATACCTCTTTGTCATTCATATAGTCATCTAATCTATAGTAAGCTTTGCTTATAAAAATATAATTGCAGTAAGGATACCCTTGGTGCGCGAGTTCGACTCACACTTGACCGGTTTTTAGATGAAGCAGAGTACCAAGTTTTGTGGGTAAAACAATACCTACGTAGTTTTATCGTTTAATCAAAACAGGTAATAATCAAATGAAATTATAATTTTAATCTAATAATCATATACACAGGCTAATCAAATACACAAGAATAATTGCTTGTAAGTAAATAAATAAATATTGTAACAGGTTGCAAATATACAATAGCATCGAAAAATTAAAAATACTATGCGAAAAATTCAATTGCGCGAAATATTTTCGGCGCCTCACAAGGGTCTGATATTTTTAAACCAAACTTCTTACCCTAGACATTTTTGAGCTTGTATTTCCTATCAGTTAGAATGTAAAATATGCACACATAATTTCAAAATCACTGCATTGTGAACAGTACTTCAATAAATGCAAGTATTTTTGAAAATATAGCTCTTCTTCTTCTTTTAAATATTTGATGGCTTCCATCGTTTTTATTAACGATGATTCCGCCAGCGACAAAGTGCAAAAGATAACATTATTTACTGGCAGATAATCGGTCAGACGGAGTAACAAGTTTCGGACTTCCACTGATTTAAATCCAGTAACTACAAGGAATAGAGACAACTCCACAGATTAGTACATATGGGACAACACAATATAAATTACAGCCTAATGTTATTGATTATAATAAACTTACTTATAATTTTAATAAAAGGGGAAGGAACAAGAGTAAGTAGATAATTCACGTTCACAGGGAGGGGAATGTCTTTGGGGAGCATATCATACATAGAAGTAACAAGGTTAGGACAATTAAAAAACAGGTGGTCGAGAGTGCCTTCCTCAACACCGCATTCGCACATGGAGTGATCACGAATGCGTAATTTAGCCAAAAAAACCGGAGTACAAACATGACCTAATCGGAGTCGAATAATAACTGATGTAACAAGTTTGCCCAGGTTTCGAAACTTAAAGAACCAAGGCCGATTAGGGATAAATGGCTGAATACTACCGTAATGCTTGCCTTTAGATCTCCTAGAGTCCTGCCACAAAGAGTCCCAGGATTTTGTTAGATGAGGTTTAGCAAGACATCGTAGATCTCTAGAGAAGATCAAACTGTGAGAGTTACAACCCACCCGAGTAGCATCCTTAGCACATCGATCAGCCATTTCATTGCCGACAATCCCGCAATGGCTAGGAATCCATGCCAAAAATATGTCAATATCTAGGTTACTGCATCTATACAAGGCATCTTTTATTTTAAGGGTAATTATAAAGTTATATTTGCTGTGGAAAGGGCGTTTTGAGATGTCTTGAAGGCAACTGAGGGAGTCTGTAAATATGATGCTTTTTTTAAATATGTGTGGGGAGGATTCAATAAGCAAGATAGCTTCTAAAATTGCAATGGATTCACCAGTAAAGACTGACGACTGTGGAGGGCATTTAAAGTTTAGAATGGTGTTATGTTTAGGGATCCATACAGCGGCTCCGACATTTCCATCGTCAGTCAATCTTGATGCATCCGTGAATATCTGAGTCCAATCCGGCCAATTTTCCCCAACAATTCTGTTGAATTCATTGTTCGCTACAGGAGAATCTTTGTCAATACCCAACGATAATGTTTTTGGAGTAAATAGAAGGGAATCAAAACTGAATTTAAATATAGGGTTCTTATCAATTTGGAAAACAGTATCAAGATTTATTCTGGAGAGGGAATTAATTAATGGGGAAGGAGTTTTATTGTTCCAGTAAGAAGAAGATCTGGTTAATTCTGCAAGTGAATTTAGCTTATCAATAAGGGGGTGATTAGAATTTTGAACAAGATTAAAAAGAAAACGGTCAGAGAGGTATTGCCTTCTCAAGTGAAGAGGTGGTTCCAGGCATTCCACCTGCAGAGCATTTGTGGGGGATGACTTCATTGCTCCTGTTATGATACGCAGACATTTCGCCTGAATTTTATTCAAGACAGAGAGTGCAGTTTTATTACACGGCTCTAATGTAAAACTTGCATAATCAAAATGACTACGTATTAGAGCGTTGTATAAGAGCTTTTGGCTGTAGGGGTGAGATCCCCACCATACACCTGAAAGAGACCTTATGACATTGATATTTGCTTCGCATTTATTAGCTATATGTTTTAAATGTTGTTTTCCAGAAAGTTTGGAGTCGAGAATTACTCCTAGAAATTTTGCCTGTTCTTGAACCACTATGGGCTGATTGTTAACAAGAAGATCAACAGGAGGGATAGAGCGTTTACGTGAAAAAACAACCGCTTTACTTTTAGAGGTTGAAAGGGAAAGGCCATGATTTATGAGCCACTCATTTAAATAGTACAAGGCTGAATTTAGTTGAGAAGCAGCTGAGGAGAGAGAAGGAGAACAACAGTAAAGAGCGATGTCATCAGCATACTGGAGAACGTCACAAAAGCATAAAACAGATCGGTCTAAATCGTACGTATAAAGGTTATATAGAAGCGGGCTAAGGACTGAGCCCTGAGGGAGGCCCTTCCAAACCAGGCGTGGGGGTAATAAAGTTCCCTGAGAACGAATGGAAATAGAGCGACCCATAAATAAATTGCAAATTATTCTAATCAGCTTCCCAGGAATACTCAGCTGGTACATTTTCTGTCTGAGTAAAGGGAGCTGAACATTATCATAGGCTGATGAAACGTCCAAGAATACGCCAATGGCATGCTCTCCCCTGCTGAAAGCGCGTCTAACATCGGTGGAGAATATGCTTAGACTGTCAAGAGTTCCCATTCCCTTCCTAAATCCGAACTGGAACTTAGACATTAGGTTTCTATTTTCCAGAATCCACTCAAGTCGATTCTTGATTAGATGTTCCAAGATCTTTGCTAAACATGAGGTAAGTGCAATTGGTCTGTAGGAGGAGGACTCATTAGGGTTTTTGCCTGGTTTAAGGATTGGGATTACGATTTGAGTCTTCCAAGACTCCGGAATAAAGCCTGAATCAAATATGAGGTTTATTAAATTTAGAAAATATAATTTAGCTGATTCAGGAGATTTTTTAATAAAGGAGTATGGGATGCCATCAATACCAGGGGAAGAGTCCCTAAGGTGATCAATGGCGCAATATAGTTCAGACAAAGAGAACGGATCATTAAATCTGTCTGAAGATAAGGGAACCTCAAAAGAAGGGAAGGAATCCTGAGAAGGAACAAAAGGTGGGGCTAGGTTATCAAGGAAGGTGGAGAGCCAAGGGGAGGGGTCATTAGATGTAATGTTGTTGTTCGAGAGAGCTCTTCGAAAAGCATTAGCCCTTCTCCACACTACACCAGAAGGAGTTCGAGGGGACAGAGATTCACAGAAACCAAGCCACCCTTTTCGTTTTTTCTTTGCCAACCGGCGTTTGGTTTGAGCATTCGTTTTTTGGAACATAAGAAAGGTTTCCATAGAGGGGGAATCGGCGAATATATCCTCTGAATTGTTACGTTCACGGGCCCAAGTTGTGCAATCTGAATCCCACCAAGGAGGAGAAGGAATTTTGTTCATAGCCGAATTTTTGACAGGAATAGATGATTCTGCAGCCGAATTCAGCAGGGAAATAAATGAATCATAGCACGGGGCTAAATTCGAAGGAGATAAAGGAGGTAATGAGGGCAAATTGTCATTGATATGGGAGAAAAACTTATTCCAGTCTGCTTTCGATAATCTGTATTTTAGGATAGGGGGAAGGGCGGGAGAGGGAGGTGAAAAATTTTGGTATGAAAGGATAATTGGGAAATGGTCACTTCCATAACTGTTGGGAAGCACTTGCCATGTAAAGGACATGACAAGTGATGGAGAGACAAATGACAAATCTACAGCACTTTTGTTTTGGGTAGGCACTACTCTTCGAGTAGGGGAACCATCATTCAAGGAGCATAAGTCAAGTTCATCTAAAAGGTCGAGAAGGGAAGAGGAAAATGAATCACATTTATGGGAGCCCCAAAGAGTATGATGACAATTAAAGTCTCCGAGAATGACGTAGGGACCAGGGAGAGGGGAGAGGATTGTCGAAAGTTCAGAAATTAGATTGATAGAAGGGTGGGGAATATATACTGATACAAAGGTAATGTTAATAGCTTTCAAAGCGACTACATGTAAATCGGGACTATGAGGAGGTAGGGGGATTTGGGAAAATGTGATAGTTCTATCTATAAGAAGGGCGCAACCTGCATAACCATCGTCTCTGTCGTCCCGAAGGCAGGAAAAACCTGGAACTCTGAAAACAGAGCCCGGCCTGAACCATGTCTCCGAGACGGCACAGACAATGGGTTTAAATCTGTTAAGAAGATAGATAAAATCAGGCTTCTTGTTTTTTAAGCCCTTAGCATTCCATTGTAGGAGATGCCTTGCGGGAGCCATTTTTGGAGATCAAGGTCTCAACAAATTCAACGAGTAGATCCGTGACGTTGTTCGGTAGCGCGTCTCCAAATTTGGAAATCATGTTAATGAGTGTGCAAATAAGGAGTTCCACCAGGTTGTCATTTGGGGAAGCGGTGGGAGTGGGGCTTTGTTCTCTATTAAGTGCACACCCATTAGCCATGGAGGGTTTGGGAGTGCAAATTATGTCGTTGTGTGCTTTAACGTCATAAGATTTACCCGGTGCTTGGGGTTTTGTCCGCTCTCGGAATATTGTTTTTCGGTAGGAAGCACGGGAGGGGAGGGGGGAAGATGGGGGCTCTGAAAATAAGTCTTGGGATTGTTGTGGGGTAGAGACTACAGGTTGGGAGAGGATATCAGCAAAAGATTTCTTGGCAGAAGGTAGGCGAACTGAGGCTTGGGAATAACTTAAGTTTTCTTCTGCCATAATAACTTTAATATTCTTCTGTCTTTGGTGTTCAGGGCACTTTGGGTCATTAGCCTTATGGTTGCCATCACAAAGAATACATGCGTAAAGAGCAGGGTGGGTGGAGCAGTCTACTGCATCATGGTCGAGGCCACATTGGAAACACCGTGGCTTTGAGCGGCAATGTGCGCGGATGTGCCCAAAGCGACAGCACTTTCTGCATTGAATTGTGGGCATTTTATAGATCTGGACGGTGAGGGATGAATGGTAGCAATAAATCCTGTCTGGCAGGTTTTGTCCTTTAAAGGTCAGAACAACTGATGAAGAGGGTTTCCACACAGGGGTGCCTTCTACAATAGATTTAGTGTTGAGGCGTCTGGCTTTGATAACCGCGCCACAGTTAGACGGGACTTTAATGCCTTGGACGAGTTCTTCTAGAGTCCAGTCAATCGGTACGTCGCGAACTACTCCCATGCGGGAGACTTGGTATTGGGGAATAGTAGCGCAATAACCATTTTCTCCGAGAATCGACCCCTGGGCAAACGTGTTGGCATGATCAGATGTGGTGAATTCGACGGAAACCCGGAATCTCCCCATCGACTTCACCCCACCATCAAGAACACCTTCAATGCGTTTTTGAAAAAGAAACTGAGCAAATTTCAGTAACTTAATAGTTCTGTCCGAAGCAGACTCCAGCTTAGTCACTACGACAGTAAAAGGACCCTGATCATCTGCCGCGTAGTTCAGCTTGTCTTTCTCAAATTCCGGTACAGTGTATACATGCTGAACAGACGCTGCAGGACTAGAAGCAGACTTTTCCGGTACAGTATTTTCGTTAGAGTCCGGTTTGCGCTTAGGCACTTTCGGAGTATGTTCAGGAGAGGAAATCATCTCGATATCAGGAGGTATGCCACCCCCCGGAGGGGGTGGGTCATTATCCCCCATTTAGAGGGCGGATTAGTAAGGGTTAATACACAAAATATTTACCAAACACGTAATCCACCACCAGCACAAACACCACACAGCAAAAAACCTGGACAAAACAGTGAATTTCTATATAAAAAAGTGTCAAAACTCCGCTGCACGTGTTATCGAAGGCACGATGACAAGCAGAATCAAAATATAGCTCGAAATTATTCAATTCAATCTTTGATGAGTGGCTTTTGTGTGTTCACAATTCCGCCAATGTCACGTAGTGAAGTGAATACACGATGGATTCGCAAAAAAAAAAAAAAAACCCGGATATAGAATCCATTGAATAATCCTTTAGAGTACAAAACATCACAATATGTACAACAGAACAAGATAGTTCGCCGTTTCTCGCACAAGGAACAGCTGTCACTGTCACTCATGAATGTCAATGTTTTTTTATTAATTTGGCAATCGTCAACCCATATTTGGGAGCATTTCTGCCAGTGTCGTGTTCTAGTCTAGAGCATTCTTTAATTTTCGGAATTTTTTTTTCTCGTCGACCCCGTTGTAGGTTTTCTTAGGTTTTCTATTAACTTCTATTTATGCCATTTACAATGCACTTTTGTGTCCCGCTAATTGACATTCTCTCTCACAACCATGGGTTGGCCAGAAGAAGTCTCTTGTAGAGATAAGTCCGCCTTTGTAAATTACCTGTTAGTGGGGTATCGTTAGATAGGTTTTTTAAAAATATTGTGAGTTTGCAAAGACTACTTTTCGATTTAGGGAACCGTTTGCAAAACATTTAGCTTAGAAGTGCAAACCCCCCTCCCTGCCAGCTAAGCCACAGCTAAAACGGCTTTATGCCTGCGCCAAATGTATTATAATTCTATGCCCTGCGCGTGGATTTACAAAATCTTTGGCTTTATCGCATTTATCGCCTTGACATATACTTTGTCACCGAGACTTAAGAAACCAAAACAAACTTTATTGTTACATTGGTAAAATAATGGTCAACATTTGAATCAATGTTATTTTTTTTAGTTATTATCCTGTTTACAAGAACCACATGCTATGACCATATGCTTTCAAGCAATGTTGGAAGCGTCCTGTTTCACAAGCGGAGTACTGACGATTGTTGGAGCCAAGATGACCTAGCCAAATTACGCGCACGAAAGATCTTCGAAAGCGTTATACTACCGTCTATTCCTCCCGAAAAAATTAATGCCAAGCACAACAAAGATACGTTGAAGTATTTTCGTAGAGCATTGCGACTAGTGGAGATCAATAAAAACTTAATACATTCGAATAGGGAGATTCTCAGAGACGCTCTAGCAGACACAATAGGAGGGCATATGCGAAAGGAGATCCTTCCTAACGCCAGGTTTGCTTACTACGCTGGGTATGTTCCGTATCGTAGCGTTAGAGAGTTGCACGACTTCTTCGATTCTATAAAAGATATTTTAAATACACAAGGCGCGGGCTGGAGGCGTCCAGATAAGGTTCCGCTGCAGAATTTAACAGTCGGAAAGATCCTCATAGGCGCCGGCAAGCCTTTAGACGCTTGCGCCGGATTGGTGTTCCAACGCGACAATAATGATTGTATCCACATACCTTCACCGATAGTAGATGATGAAAAGATGCCGGCTGCTGTATCTTTGCCATTTAAAAAAGGTGGTTTCATCAGCCTCACATCCCCGACGTCGGAGAATATATTATTAAAGTACTATACAACAGCGGCGAGATGTATTCTACGCAACTCCCCTGACGAATGCCGGCACGCTGACTTCGTTAATTTCAATAACGAGTTGTGGCATTGGATGAAAAGATACGTGGCTCCACACCTGATGGACGAGAAATTGTATGCTGGGTACGGCGGAGTCCTGAGAATCGCTGCAGCTGTACAAAACTACGGAAAAGGACTCTCCCGACGCAATCTATTCGAGGAAAAAGAATTCGAGGACACCAGCCAATCTAAACCAATCAGTTTCTCTGATAATAAGTTCTTCATTGACGCGGACTGGACTCCTATGTTGTGCATAAAGATGGTTGTTGGCTCGGCGCTGTTAATGTGCGGGCTGCACTGTTTGTACTCTTTCATTTGTGGCCCCGTGGCTGGATGCCATTGCAGGTTGAAGCAACGAAGACCTTCAACAAAGGACAGGGAAGTGGCTTATGCAACAGTTGATTCCAACTTCCCCGCAATGTTACCTCCACAGGGCGAGAGCAAATACAGCGACCACGTAAATCGCCAAACATCTCAATCCAAAAGAACGCAATCTGTGGGCACTTCATTGACCCAAAGAGTTTACGATCTTAACGAAAACACAGAAAAAATCATGTCTATTGTGATGAGCGACAAGTCAGTGAGTGAATCGGAATCTTCCAGCTCTGAGGAGATTAGTAGAACAACATTTAATGAGTCATTAGCAAGGAAAGGTCGTTCTTCGCCGACGGGACGGTGCGTAACGCCGGCGCATGCTGAGAGGCCACCAAATAGCCCTCCCAAAATTGACGCAGCGATAGCACAATTAAAGATAGAGAAGACTCCGCAGAGAACACCACAAATATATAGAGACAGGCATGTTTATACCGCGAGTACAGTTACGCGGTCAGGCCAAGTCACTGAGTCTGTTTGGTCGGATAGCTACAGTGAGGAATGTTCAGAGAGTTCTGTTAGTGTAAAGTCCAATGCGGGTCAGGGTCTTCATTCGTTTAGGTCGTCGGACCAGGGCGGGCGACGGAGAGTTCCTTCGAAGCACAATACAAGATCTACAGTGACGACAGACGGCGATCTCAACTCCTGCGTCACGACCCCCACGACAGTGCGGAGGTATAAGTGACGATAACTGGCTATAGTTTTCCTTCGAAGCACAATACAAGATCGACAGTAATGACAGACAGCGATCGTAGCTCCTGCGTCACAACCCTCACGATAATGCTTACTTCTTGCAGCTCTAAGTGACGATAGATAACTACGGAGTTTTTTTCGTAGTAGCACAAAGATTTGCAATGACAACAGCAAGCGATCGTAACTCCTGCGTCACAACCCTCACGACAGTGCTCACTTCTTGCAGCTCTAATTGACGATAGATAGCTACGGAGTTTCTTCATAGCAGCAACAAACATTTTCAATGACGACAGCAACCGATCGTAACTCCTGCGTCACAACCCTCACGACAGTGCTTACTTTTTGCAGCTCTGTGACGATAGATAGCTATGGAGTTCCTTCAAAGCAGCAACAAAGATTTGCAATGACGACAGCAAACGATCGTAACTCCTGCGTCACAAGCCCCACGACAATGCCTTTGCTTACTTCTCGGATGTTTTTAGTGACGCTGGCCAGCTATGGAGTTCTTTCGACTCAGAACCTAAGATCTACAGTGACGGAAGACGACGATCGTGGCTCCTGCGTCACAACCTCCACCAAAGTCACACTTCTTGCAAACGTCCATATGTGTGGTTGAGACAGACTGCTGTCGAGTAAATATTGCCCAAAACGGATCGGCCTCCGAATGACGATAAATGTTGATCGCTAAATCCTGCGTCAGGATGCCCAGAAAATGTCGTGAGGGTCATGCATGACGCACTGGATTATTTCAGGTAAATGACGATGCCCGACTTTGAAGAGTTTATTCGAAGCAGTATTTATGGTCTACAGTGACGGCAGACAGTCTATCCTACGAAAATACTTATCTACTTCTCGAAGTTACAAGTGACGATCCCATATTATTTGATAGGAATATTTATAAGGTAATTTTTCGGTACGTTTTAGGATGTTTCGTTAGTAGTATTGTAACTATTGTAAGACATGTTGCCTATTTAAGAAGTATTTAAGATTTATAAGTATTATATTATTGTTAAAGTCATATGTCAATATTTTATTTATTACATTAGCATCAACAATTAAAGAAAAGAGATTTATTATGATAACTTAAACTTTATTTTGCACAGTCGATTAGTTTACTTACAATACAAGGTCAACATTGGTCGTCGTCATAAATATTTCGTTAAACGAAAACAAATAAATATTTTTTTAAAGCAATCAGTAACAATATTTATTGATTCAAATCCGAATTATAATAATTCCATTCTACTGGCATACTAACAAACTTGTACAAAATCTTTGTTAGCACGTTTCAGCACTCGTATAAATCGCGACGTCTTCCGTGATGCCATCTATCGCTTATATTTGATACTTCGTGAATATATATTGGCATTCAGATTTGAATCGTTGGTAGGTATTATGCAATTTTAAATACTTTTAAAAACTTAAATAAATCAAATGCATCATAACAATTTGAACGGTAAATTCTATACCATAAATAATACAGCTTCAATATATATAAACGAGTGAAATAACTATAATTTTTATCACAAATAACATAATTTGTACCTCATTTGTAAATACTATAATTGCCATCTTTATACACGATTGGGATGTTTATCGAATATCTAAAATTATGATTTAATATTCGATATATTTTTTCCTTTACATCTAACTATAAAACTAAGTAATCATATGCTCCACCTATTCCATTATACTGTGGAAAAATAACTCCACTACTTCAATTATCAGCATTTAGGAGAAGCTAACATTAAAGAAACGCCAAAAGTTTATCCGCCAGTTGCGAAAAGGGCATTTAAAGATAAAGCTCACGCATATATGGTTATTATCGACTAAAGCTGTCTGACTGGTTTTAGAGTCATGGCTGCAAAATATATTGGTACGACGCGAAAAAAAATAATTATAGGTACTTCGTTATGTTGTTATAGCAATAGATTTCATGGAGCTGTAACTTTAAATAATCTTTCTGCAACTAGCCGTATATTAAATCACTTCACAGTGGTGCCATGCTATTAGTAAACGTCGCACAAAATAACTTTGGCCATGTCATTGATGCGCAGAAGTCAAAAATAACTTATTTTCTTATTACTTATCTTCTGCGCATCAACTGTTATAGCCAAAGTTATTTTGTGCGACGTTTAACTAGTTTTTAACCCTATTGAAATCACAGTAACATATCTAATAATAAAGCCGAATAAAAATACTATACATTATATAAAAAAGATACGACATATTTTTGAAAATAAAGAAAACATAGCTTATGAGCAATGAATACGTAGGTGTAAAGCATTGGTGCATTATAAATTATATTAAAAATAATAAAATATCATTATACGTCGGTGGCCTATACAGGGTGTAACAAAAAGGGTATACCAACCCTGAATTATGTGAATTTGAACAACTTTCCCTGAGGAACAAAGGACGAAATAATTTTTTTTTACCTCCAATAGAAACTGAATCAGCTGATAGCGCAATTTGTATGAAAGGTAAAAAAAAATCGTATTTCAACCTATGTTCCTTATGGAAAGTTGTTCAGTTTCATGGGCAGAATCACATCCTTCAGGGTTGATATACACTTTGTAAAAGGTCCTAATGAAATAGTGAACATAATTTTAGTATGTTACCCAGACCATAAAACTGAACCACTTTTTCAGCGCATTTTGTATGGGAGATCAAACATTTATTTAAAAATTGTACCGTTTCATGGTCTAAATAACATGCAAAAATTATGTTCACTATTTCTATAGGACCTAATTTATATAGGGCAACGTGATTTAGGTAACTATCATACAAAATAAACGTATTTCACATATAATAAAAAAAAACATGCTCGTCGGTTTAGGGTACTTTTAACCTGGCCTTTATTCAGAACGTCCTGAATTTGGTCCTGGTACGTTCGCCTAGGCCTTCCCCTTCCAACGTTTCCATTCACTCTCGCCTGGTAGATCTCTTTCGTCAATCTTCGTTCATTCATCCTCTCTACATGACCAAACCATCTCAGCATCCCTTTCTCGATTTTGGTCACTACGTCTTCTTTTACGCCACACCGTTCTCTTATCACACTATTTCTTATCCTGTCACTCAATTTAACACCAATCATACTCCTTAGCGCTCTCATTTCCACTGCATTAATTCTACTTTCATGCTTCTTCTGCCATACCCAGCTTTCACTGCCATACATCAGTGTTGGTACCAAAACTCCCCCATGAACAGCCAAACGAGCCTTGTGAGACACCTTCTGACTCTTCATAAAGGCGTGCAGGGCACCATTCACCATGTTTCCAGCATTCACTCTTCTTTCAATATCACTTTCACACTTTCCATCTCTCGTAAACTTTGAGCCCAGATACACAAACTCCTTCACTTGTTCGACTTGTTCACCATCTATTAATATAGTACACTCTGTCATACATTCTTCTCTTTCAAGTACCATTACTTTAGTCTTGCTTACATTTACTTTCATTCCTTTCTTGTCCAAAGCCACATTCATTATTGTTACCATCTCCTGCAACTCGTCAGCAGATGACGCAAGTACAACTTGGTCATCAGCGTAGAGAAGACATTTGATGAGTAACTCATTCATTCTCAGTCCACACATACTCTCTTTCAGATCAATCAAACAATTATCCATGAACAGGTTAAACAGCCAAGGTGACGCTACACATCCCTGCCTAACACCTTTTTCGATGCTAAACCATTCAGTGTACGCCCCGTTTATTCTGACACAAGCACTTGAATCCTCATAGAGAGATTTCAGTGCTTGAATCAGATGACCGTTTACCCCATACATAGACAATGCTGACCACAATTCATTCCTCACCACTCGGTCATAGGCCTTTTCCAAATCCACGAACGCGCAGTAGACTTTTTGGTTTTTAGCCAAAAACTTTTCAGCTATGCACCGCAAGGAAAAGACCTGATCTGTACATCCCATTCCCTTTCTAAATCCCGCTTGTACATCCCATATTTTATCGTCAGTATCTTTCATCACTCTTTCAATCAAAACCTTTGCATACAGTTTGCCGACGACACTGAGAAGGCTTATCCCGCGATAATTTTTGCAGTCCTGTTGTGACCCTTTTCCCTTGTACAGCGGCACAATCACAGCCTTGCACCAGTCACCTGGTACTTGGCCGTTCGTCCAACACAAGTTGAAAAGGCGGTACAACTGACTAGCCACAATGCCTCGCCCAGCCTTCAACATCTCGACCGACACTCTATCATACCCAGCTGCTTTACCTGATTTCATACTTTTCATCGCTTTCATAATCTCATCCATACTTATCTCACTTACACAATTCTCCTCTTCATTCTCATTCATTTCCACAGAAGACCTAGGTTCGCTGGCCTCTGCTTTTTCTCTCTCAAACAGACTTTCAAAATATTCCTTCCACCTCCTCAGAACACATTCTTCACCTTTTATAATACTTCCATCCTGGCTTCTGATTTTACTCAGCTCCGATGTTCCAAACTTTCCTCGGGCTGTCCGACGAGCATGTATGAAAGGATTGATGAAAGTACAGGAAGCAAGGGAAGTATGTCAAGATCGTAGCAGGTGGAGGACTGTGGTCTCTGCCTACCCCAACGGGAAAGAGGCGTGATGTTATGTATGTATGTATGTAATAAAAAAAAACATCTTCTCTGGTAGCCAATAACTTTCAAGCTTTATAGCTACACATTGGAAAAAGCTTTTTGCGATTGGCTTATTTCTACCAGTGTTGCCAATTTATAATTGCACTTAAAGTTAGTAGAATAAAAATTTTGCTCGAATATTTTGTGATGGTGAAATCATGCTTACAAAATGAGGTCTTTTACTCAGACTGCAGGCTTAATTTTTTAAATATTCTAAATAAAGTTGAGCTTACAACTAGCAGTAATATAAAGAATCGAGACGGCAGGCATAAGAACAGAGGTGGGTTTGAAATCATCATACGTAAGAGACATATATTTGTAGGTAGTGGTTAGAACCTTCATTTATTTTCCAGATTTCTTTGAAAAACTTGGTCAGTAGCTTTAATTTAATACGCCATTTCAGAGAAACGTAATAGAGTCTGGCCAACGAAAGCTGTCCATACAAAACCGCGGGAAATATAAAAATAGCAAGTTTTAAACCCTGAAAATACTGCAAAATAACAATTTGATACTGTTAGTTGGTTTTCAGGTAGTAACTTGTAGCCTTGAAAACCAACTAAAAGTATCAAATTGTTATTATGCAGTATTTTCAGGGTTTAAAACTTGTTATTTTTATATTTCCCGCGGTTTTATATGGACAGCTTCCGTTGGCCAGACTCTATAACTGATACAAAATACAAGGAGATTTTTTATCATGACATTTTTATTTAAGCTGAATAATAGATTGGATCTTAAAAAGAGCATCCCAATACAGGGTTTCAAAACATATCTCTCTAAACTGAAATTGTGATTTACAACATGCAACTGAGTAACTTTCCCCAAGGAACATAAGACGAAAAATTTATTTTTACTTACTATACAAACTTCATCACGTAATACTGTATTTAGTATGGCAAGTAAAAAGAAAGAATTTCTCCTATGTTTCTTACTTAAGTTCTGACTCCACAGCTTCAGTTTACTAAGCTGTGTGCTGGGAAAATTCCAACCAATAGAATTACTCCATTTTCCAAACTTGTCAAATGCGCTGTCAAATGGCGCCATCTAATTGGTTTGAATTTTCCAGCTCACAGCTTAGTTACCTCTACGTTACGTGTGAAACCACCCTTAAGGCGGTCCGCTAAACTCGCGCGGGCGCACGGAGCGGGTGACATGTCTCGGCATTCACTGCGTGTCACACAGCACGGCGCTTACATTACTTTCTTATCAAGCACGCAGTGAATGCCGAGACATGCCACCCGCTCCGTGCGCCCGCGCGAGATCTGCGGACGGCCTAACCCTGTATGTGATGTCAAAAGAACTAACCTAGGCGAAGAAGTATCATTTCTTCAAATTCTTGTATTGTCGTATGCTCCACTTGCGGTGCATATACTTAACTATGTAGAGCGGGAGGCAAGATACAAGAGTTATTGCTGACACCTTCCACCAGAAGTCCCAGTGCTTTACGAAATCGCCGTCTGTGAGAAAAAAAACTCATATAATATTTATCTATATCGCAACGATCAAAGGAGCTAGAAATGTAGCAATAAAGTTTAATTTTATTCGGGAAATAGTTAACTGCACATCAAAAATACTGAATGCACATCAAAATACTGACTGTGCATCAAATATATCAAATTGCTATTTCTAAAGGGAAATACTTAAATGTACATCAAAAATAATGATAGTGCATCAAAAAACTATAGGGTCGTTAGCTGAAATAAACCCAACCTAACCAATCCCGAGTAGGGATCAGTTATGTTGGGTTAAGTTATCTAATGACCACAACGCACGAGCCCAGCGAACGTGCCGCGGCAGCGGCCGGCGAGAGCCAGGAACTAAATACGCGCCTTCTTGTAAAATGCCGCTGCCGGGCTGCCGTATAATGATCGGCCGTTTGTTATACGGCGTGTTATACGATATGGCTGCAACATATTAATAGCGATGCGTCACGAACTTAAACTGATGGTGAAATAACAATATTTTGCTGTGCAATCAGTATTTTTGATTTGCAGTTACATGACATCCATTTTATTCTAAATCCATAGTGATCAACATAAGGTGAGCTGTCATTTCACGTACATTCATTCTAAAGGGAGGTCAGTTTTGAGTTGCGCGTCACAAGATTCCACATAAGCGGACTATCAACACTACCGACTGTCCATGCGAACGAGGTGGCGGGAAATAGCCTGTTCACACCAATAATGATTGCCGGGTCTTTTTAGTTGCTAACTAAAAGACATGTATACTAGTGGTTTTTTATTCCGAGATAAAACTAACAGACTTGAAATTTATATCATATAAAGGAGAATAAAAAAAAGAAAGAAGAACAACAAAAATTTTTTTTTGGGGCCGCCATTTTTTTATAATATTTTTTTTAAATATTGATAGTGGACTTTTTTTTAAGTACTGGCAACACCAAAGATTTGTGCGGCAAAATATTACCTTGACATTGACAGCAGGATAGCTGTATATGACGCCCGTGTGCGTGGTCAAGACAGACTGCTGTCGAAGGGTAATTTTTTTTTGTTTGTGGCAAAAAGGGTAATGTTTATGAGTTTTTCAAAGTAATAATTTTTTGAAGCAGTGTGTTTCAGGGCTCCCGCTCACGACCGTATTTATAGTATTATTACAATCTAAGACCGTATTTTTGTCGGCCGATTTCTTGTATGATAATTAGAGAGGTGATCGATCAAAATAATATCGTCACACGATGTCGATGATTTATTTTTTTTCTAGTAAGATACCATGAATATATTTTTTTATAAGTCTCGGTATTATCAAAAATGCTTCTTATGGTCATTATTTGTTAATATACAGGGTGTTAGGCTAGGATAACTATATAGGATGTTAGGGTAAGTATACAAGGTGTCAGGTTAGGATGACTACTATATGTACAGGGTTTTAGGGTAAGTATACGTGTTAGGTTAGGATTGCTATACAGGATGTTAGGGTTATTATACAGGGTGTAAGGATAGGATAAATACACAGGGTTTCAGGGTAAGTATACAGGGTGTAAGGTTATGATCACCACATGTACAGAGTCTTAGGGTAATTATACAGGGTGTTAGGATAGGATAACTATACAGGGTGTTAGTGTGTTAGTGTTAGTCCTAACACCCTGTGTAGTAACACCCTGTATACTTACCCTAAGACCCTGTACATATAGTGATCCTAATCTAAAATCCTGTACACACCCTAACACCCTGTATACTTACCCTAAGACCCTATACATATAGTGATCCTAATCTAACAAATTGTATACGTACCCGAACATCCTGTATATTAATCCTAACCTAACACCCTGTATACTTACCCTCAAACCCTGTAAATATAGTGATCTTAACCTAACACCCTGTATACTTACCCTCAAACCCTGTAAATATAGTGATCTTAACCTAACACCCTGTATAGTTATCCTATCCTAACACCCTGTATACTTACCCTATGACCCTGTACATATGGTGATCCTAATCTAACCCTGTATACTTATCCTTAAACCCTGTACATATAGTGATCCTATTCTAAAACCCTGTATAGTTATCCTATCCTAACACCCTGTATACTTACCCTAAGACCCTGTACATATGGTGATCCTAATCTAACACCCTGTATACTTACTTACCCTAAAACCCTGTTGTAAGTAGGGTTGTCATAGTCTAATCAGTGTTGCCAAATTCCAATCAGTGATGCCGTATTTCAATAACTTTAAAAATCAATTGTAAAAAAATGGTGGCCTATAAAAATATTCTTTCTTCACCAAAATATTATCTACTATCCTATCCACCATATGAACTTGGTTTAAACCCTGTTAATCTTCCCTCGAAATAAAAATCCAACCTCCATAGTAAAATTTTACATCTCTTTTTCTAGTTGCTGAAGAAGATATGGCATCTAGCGGAAAATTTTACTATTGATGACGAAGATTTGGCATATAGCAGAAAATTTTACTGTTGCTGATGAAGATATGGCATATAGCGGAAAATTTTACTGTTGCTGACGAAGATATGGCATATAGCGGAAAATTTTACTGTTGCTGACGAAGATATGGCATGTAACGGAAAATTTTACTGTTGCTGACGAAGATATGGCATACTAGCTGTTACCAGCGGCTTCGCTCGCGTGGATTTCGTATTTAGGTTGTTACCGGTTTTCCAAAGCAATGAGATATTTTAGTCCAGGGAAATTATTATTTATCCCATCGTTTCGGGGTAATTTTAAACTAAGGAAAAACAGGACTAACCCTGCGCAAATCAATGAGTATAATTCAAGATCCAGCTGAATTTTATATAATATACAGACGTTACTCATAAATTACTCAGAACAAAGAAACTTAGCAGCAGTATCCTAACAAATGTAAAGAGAGAGATGAGAGACACCTTTAAGTAATATTTCAAAACAGAGCCAATTCGCAGAAGTAATAGAGAAAAACTAAAACCCTCTCCTTCTCTCTCCCTCTCCCCCTCCCCGTTCCTCTGTCTCTCTCCCTCCCCCTCCTCCCTCTCTCCCTCCCTCTCCCCCTTCCCCTCCTTCTCCCTCTACTTTACCTGTACCTCTCTACGTCTCTACCTCTCCCTATCCCTGCCCCTATCCCTACCCCTAACGCCAATTTAACCGCTATCCCTAACATAGAAACGACACCCATATTGATTTTTAGACATTTCAAACCCCAACTCCATCCCCAGGGGGATGAAGGTATTTCACGTCCACCACGTTGGATTTCAAAATTGTTGTAGTTTTCGTAATCAGCAACCCGATGAACCATACAAACGATACCCATATTGGTTATTAGACTTTTTCACCCCATTTCCCTTTTTAGGGGTTGAATTTGGGGTGGAATTTCAATAACAGTGATGAACGTTGCATAGAATTACATCATTAATGCCTAAATAATTAATTATGTGGATTTTCCTTTAAAAATAAAGAATTTTTAACTTCATCCCCTTTTCACCCTTAAGGGTGTCGAATTTTCAAAAACCCTGAGACACGTAAATGTTAATTTTTAGTCGTCAGCCTAAATACAAATTTTGAAGATGCTAACTTCAAAACTGAGGGACTTTCTTACAAACTTTCATCTCCTATTTTACCCCCTTAGGGGTGGAATTTTGTAAAACCCTTTCTTAGTGCACCCCTAGGCCTCATAAGGAACCTACATGCCAAATTTGGAATCTCTAGACCCAGCGGTTTGGGCTGTGCGTTGATATGTCAGTCAGTCAGTCACCTTCTTCTTTTATATATATACGTTGCTGACGAAGATATGCCAGCCAAGCTACTTACCTGCTGATCAAAACATGTCAATTTCATTTGGAACTTACCGAAATAAGTGGTAAATATTAGCAGCGTGGCGGTATACATGAGCAGGCTGACGAACTCAGCGAGCACCATGAGCCGGTGCCACGTGACCACGGTGAGCGCCACCATGAGCAGCTCGGTGAGGATCAGCGCCGTGTAGCTGATCTCCACGATGTGGATCAGCTGGTCCTCGAACAGAACCAACGCGCCGTACATTATTACGCCACCTGCGGATATTTTATTAATATTGTAAGGTCTAGTTTTTAGGGTTGCATACCTCAAAAGAAAAAAAAAACGGATCCCTTATAGGATCTGTTGTCCGTCTTTTTTTCCGACCTTTTTTCCTCCCGAACGGGTAAAGGTACGAACTTGAAATTAATATCAAAGTTAGGGTCCATAGACCACCCTTCAAACTGTGAAAATTCTAAGCTTTTACAACCATTTATGTCTTCGTAACTCCTTATATTTATGAACCTAACCAAAACCTATAGGGTACCGTCTTAACCCGTTTACAATCTACCGGCGCCATTTTCAATTTGCCGACCGTTTACAGCTAGCCCGCGATTTGTAAACGGCAAATAATACGATTTGCCTGCGACATATACAAACAACTGGACCAGTTCTTGAAACTTTGTACTCTCATATCTTCTGTTTTAGTGAACCGATTGCAATGAAACAAAGCTTATATGTTGCACAAAACTAAGCCAAATACGTTATTAAAACTCCGTTTGAAACGGTTCAGTAATTTGTGAGGTATTGGCGCCACAACTTGAAACTTTGTACTCTTATATCTTCTGTTAAATGAACCGATTGCAATGAAAGAAAGCTTATGTGTTGCACTAAACTAAGCCAAATAGGTTATTGAAAACCTTGTTTAAATCGGTTCAATAGTTTGTGAGGTATTAGCGCCGCCGCTTGAAACTTTGTACTCGCATACCTTCTGTTTGAGAGAACCGATTGCAATGATACAAAGCTTATATGTTGCACAGAACTAAGCCAAATACGGTATTGAAAACCCCGTTTGAATCGGTTTAGTAGTTTGTGAGGTATACCAATACCTATCCATACAAATTGCTCACTCTGATCAAACAGTTTGTATGGAGGTAAATTTTTTATTTCATTTCCCAAAAATTTTTCTTCTTATTGATATAAACTATACGAAAATTAAATGAATAAATCAACTAATTTTTACAACTCTTTAAGTAAGAATTTTTACGTAAGAAACTCTGTCACAGAATAATAACATTTCGCAATTAATATATTTTTAAGTTCGTTTTTGAATTTGTCATCACCTACCGACCGAATGCTCCCTGGAATCTTAATGTAGATTTTCACAAATCTATTCAAAGGGCTATTACAAAACATAGACATACAACTTGTGATTTTTTTAAATATATCCTTAGGTCTCAAATTCCGGGTTTGCGTCTCTCTTGTTTGTTCAAACATGTAACGGTAAATAATTGCAATACTGGCCACACTGGCGGACTGTCACGGACATAAAGTCTGCCGTCTGCTGTGCCTCTAATAGCACTGCACCGTGCATCACTTACCTTGATATATAGAAATGCCGCTCCAAATATAAAAGTTTTTGTATGAGAGTTGCCGCCCTTTGGTGAGTTGTTTATATAGTTGAGGATGTCGGAGCGCTGTCGAGCTTGGAATGTCTTTGTCTAGAACCTGTTGGAGTGAATATTTAAGGCATAAGAGAAAACTTTAAACAGCAGAGTACCTAGACAAGTGGCATATAATCGTGAACGCTGGTAAAATAATAAGTCTTTAAGTATGAAATTGCCGAAATTTTGTTACAGATGAATAAGATCTATATTTTTCATTTGTCTTATAATTGAAAGTTGACTTCAAGGTTATCAATTTACGCATAAAATAAAGTTTAGTTTATATAGAATTGAAGGTTCGAAAATTGTTCGTCTTAAATGTCGTCCGATTCCATCATTAGATTTGTTATATTTTTTTTACATGCAATATTTTTTGAAAATTAAATTTAAGCCTCTGTAAGCTTAATGTCTTCCAAATCATGCTTAAAAATATTAAAAATTTCGATTTTTAATTCCTAAGAAAAATGCAAAAATGTAAGTACTGAAAATTGAGTTTACCTAAAATTCGATACACAAAAAGGCAATTTCATAGTATAAAGATCCAATAGAATAAAAATATATTGTATTGATATTTGCTGACACGCAGCATTTCCATGGCTTATGTCAATCCCACAATTCTATTCTACTAGCATTTAAGATAGTTGAAAGCCACTTGGCTACGGCCCCAGAAACACTTAACAGTCAATAAAAAGGTATCTTAGTGTAGAGACCCTCTCTTGACTAGATAATGAATGTTGGATTTGCTCAGAATGTAACAGGACTCCTGTGTCAGAGTCAGTGAGTCCTCGCTATAGGACACAATGTTACTACTAGAAATTAAATAAGTAACGTTAAAAATTAAGATTATCTGGTAACATTTATTCATGTGTGGCAAATAAATGGTTTAAATTATATTACTTCATGAGATAAGACATACTATTTTAGTTTTCAGGACGGGCAATGTGCTTTGCTGCCTTATTATATTACAGTCTAATTAAAAGCCCGTTGGTGTGGTTGGTAATCAGCCTACCTTCAACGCCGTGGGCCAAGGGTTCGATTCACAAACATTTGTGTGATGAACACAACTGTTTATTCTGTGTCTGGGTGTTATTTATCTATGTATATCTCTGATAACCACAGTACAGGCTTTATCTAGTTTGGGATCAGATAACCTTGTGTGGAATGTCCCCCAATATTACTTATGCTATTACTAAGACAGCGGGTGCTATGGCCGGTGGTGACCACTTACCATCAAGTGGCCCACCAAAAAAATACCCTAAAAATAAATATAAATTTAGTAGTGACACATTACAAACGAGAGCTGTTGGTTATTGTGGCTTCGAAGTTTTTATAGTATACCTAGTATGATGTAGTTTAAAAGTAAGTAAGGACAAGATAACAAAATAAAACTAAGGAATACATACTAATGAGAAAACTGGTAGCATAGTGAATACAGTTCCGTAGCCGACCATCAGGAATCCGGGATACAGTGAGACCGATGAGAAGTAGAACACCACAGAAAACACAGCCTGAAAAAGAAGGTTCATTTCGTAAAACTTTCTTTGAAAACCAAACCAAGGCTGTATGTACCATGGATCTGTAATCCGATGCAAGGAAAACCGATATAGGTGGGGGAGTTCACTGTAGAGACGAACATTTAATGCGAGTGCGGTTATTCCCCGCAGAGCATGGCCCACCTTACATCCTGCCCCGCGTGCCCTAACACCTGCACGCGGGGTGAACTGATGCAAGCTATACAAAATGCCGTTCTCGTGGCTGAGTAATGGGCAAAATTCATTAAATTTTATTGGGTTTGCGACGACGCGAAAAGAAGAATCGAATAAAATATTTTTGGGTGAATAAGTTTTATATTTTGATCTGTAATTACCAAAACCAGTAATCACTGCTACGTCTCTATGATGCTATGTCTCAATGATCACGCCGAGTCCTCGATGCACTATGAACAGACACAGCGCAGCGGACCGCATCACAGAGCGGCGCCCGTGCACTAGCAGAAAACGAGCCAGCGTTACCGACGTATTTAGTTCAGCAACCACCATAATTAGGTCAGCAACCGCCATACTTCGGTCAGCAACCGCCGTACTTCAATCAGCATCAGCCTTACTTCGGTCAGCAACAGATATATTTCAATCAGCAACCGCCATCTTCGGTCATCAACAGACATATTTCAATCAGCAACCGCCATACTCCGGTCAGCAACCGCCATACTTCGGTCAGCAACAGACATATTTCCATCAGCAATTCTACTAACCTGCATGGTGGATACGATGAGTCCCCGATGCACTATAAACAGACACAGCGCAGCGGACCGCATCACCGAGCGTCGCCCGTGCACTAGCAGCAAACAAGCCAGCGCTGAGAACTCGCGAATGCTCACGTCCCCGGCTAGTGACGCCGCGCGACCTTCCGCGCCTTCTATTCCTACGCCTGAAAACAAAAAACTTTTACATAAGAACTAATTTCATCGCCGACCTCATCTCTGTCCTGAAGACTAATCGAGATCAAGAGCATATTGAAGCTCATAGACAATATTTTTTATTTTAAAAAAGGTTAACTAATTGGATAAACTACAAGGATGGTTGCGATTTTCTTTTTTGCAAGGTTACTTTTTCGTACCCTTTTTAGATGGTAGACAACTATCTCACGTCCTTAAATTTTCAAATTGTTTGGGGTAGTTATTATTAGAATATATTAGATTAGATCATTTATTTGTGATAAAAACCATTACAAGTTGTATGCAAATCAATTTAGATACACATAAACATAACATTACATATTTTCACATTTACTTTTCAACAACAAATTAACACAGCCGTTCACTACACTAGAAAACGTCACTGATGATGGGCATTCGCTAAATTCCAAACCAATGGCTTGCAAATCTTACATGATTCATCTTGAGAGAGCACAAAGATCGCTACTCAAAGTAATGACCTTTAGTCCATTTAGGTTTCCTACAAAATCTCTTTATGAAAAAGTTAAGGTTCTTACGGTAAGACAGATTTTTATTCAAAACCTTGTTTACAAGCAGCATTCTAAGACTGAGTATGATGAAAAGAGCTACAACAAAACACGTACAATCAGAAATGTAGGCCCATCTTTGAATTGCAGTACTGCATTCGCAAGACGCCAGCACGCATTTTTGGCTATATCATTATACAATAAAGTAAATCGGCAAATCAATATATTTCCCCTCACCCTGCGTGAGGTAAAACCTAAACTTATGACGTGGTTGCTGTCATTAGATTACAATCAGACAGAATTACTGCTTCTGTGATTCCTCTTGTGGGTTCTATTTATATTTATCTTATTTAATATTTATCTCATAGGTCATACAAACACTCATACACACACACACACAAACACATACACACACATACACGCCTTTCTAACAATACGCACGCACGCACTTTGATTGTTAATTTTAGCTTACCTATAATAGATTGTTTGTTTTATTATTCATATTACTTAGTTCATCGGTTAAGGAGAAGCAAACTGGTCACCGTAACACAAGTTTTTACTTAGCTTGGGACCAGAGTGTTTAATTTAATTTGTTCAATTTTTGTGAATAATAAACTATTTATTATTATTATTATTATTTAATGGTCAATTTACATTATACAGAATAGCAAGTTAATCTTCTGCTAATACGATCGAATAGAAGTTAAGATTTAACTTGTAAAGCGCCAAGTTAAAAAAAATAAACATAGTAAACACTTTCATACACTTTTATCCCCTAATGTATATCACCTTAGGGATTTTTTTTTAAATCCTTTCCTAATACTCATCTAAATTATATCTAGAGGAATCCTATGCAAAATCTTCAAAATAGTAAATTTTAGCCTGTACCTACGTTATTTGTTAGTGGAGTGTTTACTAAGCAAATACATAAAATCGGATATATCACAAAATTTTAAAAACTCAAGAAAAGTTTGGGAAATCATTAATAAATTATGCGGCAAAATATGTAATTCGATTGACGATGTAATCAATAAATATTTTAAAATGAATGTTAAATCAGTTTGCAACACTTTTGCAACAGAATTTAATAATAATGTTATGAAAATAATGCCTAATTGTAAAGTAAATTTATTATCAGACAATTTTTACCATACTGAACCAAAAGTTGCAATAAGACTAAAGCAGGCTTCCAATCATGTAATATCTAAAATAATTAGGCAAATAAATAAGAAAAGAAGCTCTGGTATAGACAAAATAAGAGCAAGAGATTTATTGTGTATCAGCACAGAAATCACACCAGTAATTACACATTTGATAAACGCCTGCATTTCCACGTCCTCTTATCCGGATGAGTTGAAAGTAGGTATAATTAGGCCTATTCATAAGAAAGGTACTTACAGCGATGTAAATAATTATAGACCTATAACTATATTATCAGCTGTGGACAAAATAATTAAGAGGTACTTCGGTGACCAAATAAACAATTTCCTAACTAAAAATAATTTAATAAACACTAAACAATACGGTTTTCAGCGGGGTCGAAGTACGTCTCAATTACTGTCAAGCTTTGTCAATGAGGTCAACCACCACCTGAACAACCGATGGCAGGTGCTGGTTGTCTTCATTGACTTTAGCAAAGCTTTTGACACATTGGATCATTCTACATTATTTACCAAGTTACAGCACATTGGTATACAGGGTCCTCTGCTGGAGTGGTTCCGCAATTATCACACAAAGCGAAACACTATGGTAGGCTTAAACGGATGTTACAGTGACCTCATACCGACTAAACAGGGCACAGCCCAAGGATCTATACTTGCCCCTACTGAATATCTGGTCTACGTTAATGAAATGTGTAACCTCTTCACGGAAGGCTCTGTATACCAATTTGCAGATGACACATGTTTAATATCATACGGTAGGGACATTGCTGAGGCACAAGTGATGATGCAACACAACTTTGATCTGATATGTAGGTGGGCACACGATGTGGGCTTGGTTATAAATGCTGATAAAACAAAATTATTACACATAAGGTCTTCATACATAAAATTTATTTCTGACCCAAAAATAATTGCGCATGATCATCTATGTATGCATAACCAACCCGCATCGTGTGCCTGCAGAGCACTGGATCTCGTTACACATCATTGTTATTTAGGTCTTATAATTGATAAGAACCTTAACTGGAAGCCTCACATAGAGCATGTGTGCAACAAATTGAGATCTTTACGTGCTAAATTTGCAATATTAAAATATAAGCTGCCTTATAACATATTAAGAATCTGTCACTAGCTGAATCTATAATAGGTTACGGATTAAGTAGTTATGGGCGTACACATAAAACTAACATAGATCATATATACAAATTGCAATATAGCATCGTAAAAAATATTGTACCTAAATATATAAGAAAAAGATATAAAGAAGATGTTAACGGATTATTTAAGCACTGTAAAATTATGTCTGTATTTGAAAAAATAAAAATGTCAATAATAATAAACGAATACAATAATATTAATACATTAACTACAAGATGTAGATCCGACAATTTAAGAAACCTACCTAAGCAACCTAAATACGACTTGCCAAAATGTGTAAATGAGTATGGTAGGAGGACGTGGGAATACATGCTACCTAACATATTAAATGAACTCCCACAGAAACTGCTGGCAGAGCTACAAGTTAGCGAGAAAAAATGTAAAACATTACTTAAAAAATATTATTTGGGTGATGAATGATGCTGCTTCTTGTACAGTCAAGGCCACATCAAGCTTGATACATTGGAATTTGTGCCGACCTTATTTCAATAGACGTAAGGGCTAAAATTGAACTGCGAATGTCAGGCTTGACCTGTCGTTGACTGTTCCTAATTTTAGGTTAGTGTTATTTTATATTCATACTTTTTAAGTCTGTGTGAGTGAAGCGACTCGTTCGCGCAACGTATAAACCTTGATAGGTTTCTGTAGCGCGTCTTAGCTATAAAATTTATGTAAAAAAATGTAATGAATAAATGATTTAAAAAAAAAAAAAAAAGCAGCGACCACGTGATTCCTGCCCGCAGCAGTTTGACTACTTGAAGCTTTTTTTTTTGTTTTATTTATTTATTATGCATTAAATTACAAAAATATAGTGGACATCGTTAGCACGCAAACCTCTTGGGTTTATCTGCGCTAACGGGTCGTCTTACTACTATTTTAAATACAGATATAAAGCTTAAGTTCTAAGTTTTACATCCCGGCTGGTTTAGCAAGTAATACATCTTCAGTTTATTCTTGAATTTACATTTTTTCATGTACATATCTTGCAAGTCTTCCGTCAATTCATTTATAAGGCTTGGTATCTGATAATTTAGAAGTCTGGTTCCATAAAAATTTGTTGTTTTAGGTACTATGTATTTTTTTTATACTATTGTTGGCTCTAAGGTTGTCTGGCCTCTTTCTTACCTCTAGATAATCTGGGTTATTTACTTCAGTTAGTAGATTAAATTTAATTTTATCATATACATTCATTACCTTGCAGTAATTAAACAGCCCTGCATCATTATTTTTATATCTATTTTTTATGTATCTAGGTACTATAATTTTAAGCATTGTTGACGCCACCACTACTTCAAACCTGAGGCCACGGCGGGGAAAGGCGCGGGACGCGAGGAGGGGAGCTCGAGCAGCGACCGGCTCCGGGCAGACGCATGAAGACGACACGCAAGCGTAGATCGCATTACCACTACCTACTTGTTATTTTTCGAAAATTACATTAAAGTATTTCTTATCAAGAATCTCTTTATTATTTGTCCCTTGGCGGGGACAAAATTGGCGACCGTGACAGGACTGCAATCGTCGGTTTGGAAGACCCACTGGAATTCGTCACTTCATTGTCCGCATAACGACACAAAGAAAACAGGGAAGTGCTCGTCCTTTCTATTCTCCTTTATTCCTAAGGCCCAACCTAATTCTGTGTTAAAGTGTGCTACGTGATTATGTTTTTAGTGTGAAAAATATTAGGTCTTAATTATACCTTTCATCTTTTCATTTCATAAGTGCATAAAACAGCTAAGGCTATACATAATAAATAGCTTTAGGCTATACATAAGGCTTATTTTATACAGGTACGTAATTAACATAGCTAATTCATAAGCATTTTTAACGCCTAGTCATTGCCGGCCCAAATAAATCATAAATATTCGTATTCATTTGATTCATTCCATCCTTCGTTTTACCTTCATAATTTTATCGTATTGTTATCCTAAATTAATGGTCTTAATAATAGTTCAACTCTAATTAAATACACGCTATTACTTATTAGCTTATTACAATAAATTCACGTAATAACTGTAGAATATTCTAGTGGTAACATCGTCGCTTCGATATACTATCACGCTGCGTACGCGTGACCTTGTTCGGACGCACGGTAGCAGCGGCGGCCGCCCCCTTACACCGTAGCGAGCGCCGGCCGGCATCGTATCTTACCGTGCGCGGATTAAACTATTGGAACGAAGACTCGTCACTACTTACAACATTTTATTAAGTGGTTTGGTACACCTTTTTGTTTGGTCAATTCATTAAGTTCACCTCAAAAAATGACTGATAGCGACCATGGCTCTGATCATGAAAATGAAAAGGAACAAGCTCCTTTGAAAGAATTGGTTGCTTTACGCGGTGTATCCAAACGACGCTTAACGTTGTTTAAGCTATTTTTGGATTCTGTAAATGCAGTTCCGCTTAAAGATCTTACTAGTGTGCAAATAAAAGAAATTTCTAACCGATTGAGTAAAATTGAAAATTCTTTTTATGATTTTGATACTGTTCAAACAAAGATAGAACTGAAATCCGATACTGCACAACAACTAGATGAACGGCAGTCATTTGAGTCTCAGTATTACATGTTAATTTCATTAGCGCAGGACCTCGTTGAATCATATAATAAACTACATAAAAGTAAAGAGGATCATTCACACAGTGACACTGCGTCTACCTCCAAGGGTACAAATCATAATATAAAATTACCTACTATCAGACTTCCTACTTTTGATGGGAACTATCTTAAATGGTTGGAATATAGAGATACCTTTGATTCATTAATCAATTCTGAAGATTCTTTGCCTACTATGAGTAAATTTCATTATCTGAGACATTCACTTGAGGGTAGTGCAGCGGTTGTTATAAAATCAATTGAATTTACTGCTAATAATTATAAGGTTGCATGGGAGTTGTTGTGAAGTAGGTACGATAATAAGAAAATCCTTATAAATAACCACTTAAAGGCATTATTCAACATTGAGCCTATTACACGCGAATCGCATAAAGCCCTTCGTTTCCTAATTGACCACGTATTAAAACACTTGAGAGCTTTAGAAAATTTAGAGCAACCCACTGACAAGTGGGATGTTTTAATTATTTACCTAATGACTACTAAAGTTGATTCCATAACGCTTAGCAAGTGGGAGGAGTTTAGAAACAATTCAACAGACTTACCTTCTCTCTCCGAATTCATTCAGTTCTTACGAAGTCGAGCAGACGTTCTTGAAACAATGTCAGCAAACCGAAGCGAGCCTACCGGAAAAACTAACTTTCAAAAGGAAGCTTCATCAAACAGGAGACATTCGTTTGAGCAAAGGTTTTCGCATAGCTTCTCCGCTTCTGCTAATGTAAAATTTTTATTATGTCCCTCATGCAATCAAAAACATAAAATTCTTGACTGCCAAGAATTTAAAACCTTATCTCCTGAAAACAAAACAAATAGGGCTTTGCAGCTCAAACTTTGCTTGAATTGCTTAAGGCGCGGGCATACTGCTGAAGATTGCCGCTTAGGTAGCTGTAGAATCTGTAAGCAGAAACATAACACTTTATTACACACAAATTCAACAAACAATAATAATAATACGACTCATAATAATAGTACGCCAAACAATAATAATACAAAACACAATAATAACGAAACCAACAACGCGAATAACAACGGACCGGAAGTGGCACACACCTTATCTGCTCAGTCTTCGGTACAAGTTCTTCTTGGTACAGCCATGGTTCAAATAGTGAATCCTGAAAATAACCATACTTACCTAGCTCGTGCTCTGCTGGACGCGGGAAGCCAATCCTCGTTCCTCACGACGAACCTGAAAGAAAAAATAGGTTTGATTAGTAAAAATAATCTTACCTGCGTTACTGGCATAAATAATGCTCCAATTTATGTATCCGATGTGTGCGAAGTGACACTTAATTCATTAGTCACTCCCTTTAGCACTTCACTTAAATGTTTGATGATGCCTAAAATAACTGGTCACTTACCCAACTTTCCTATTGATGTATCGCGACTTAATTTACCTGAAAACATTCAGTTGGCAGATCCTAAATTTTATCAGCCTTCTCAAATTGATCTTCTCATAGGCGCAGACCTATTCTTCAGCATAATATCTCCTAATCAAAAGAAACTAGGAGCCGGGATGCCCATCCTCCAGGACTCGAAGCTTGGTTGGATTGTTGCCGGCCCTCTTTATGGATGCAACCGTGAACATAAAAACATAAAAAACGAGGTGCATTGTAACTTCACTAAGCAAATCCGCGACGATCTAGCCAAGTTCTGGGAACTTGAAGAAATTCCCTCCTTAAAAGCGCCCATGTCGTCAGAGCATGAATTTTGTGAAAATCACTTTATCGAAAACACTTCGCGTTTACATAATGGCCGGTTCTGTTTTAATGCCTCTTCGCGAAGACCCTAAAGACGCCCTTGGAGATTCTCTTAATATGGCTGAGAAGCGTTTCTTAAATTTAGAGAAAAAGCTCAATAAAAACTTGGAACTTAAGGCACAGTACAGTGATTTTATTCATGAATATGAAGCGCTTGGTCACTTAAATAAATTCGAAAGGCCAGCCTTCGGTTATTATCTACCACATCACGCCGTCGTAAAGGAGTCGAGCGAAACCACAAAACTCCGCGTTGTATTTGACGCTTCAGCAAACAGCACCTCGGGCGTATCCCTTAATGATATCCAGAGTGTAGGACCGGTAGTACAGGATGATTTATTCAATATCCTTGTACGTTTTCGCGAACACAAATACGTTTTGACGGGAGATATAATGAAAATGTACCGACAGATTGAAATAAAGCCTCCACAACGTTACTTACAGCTTATTTTGTGGCGCGATGATGATTCAAGGCCAATCGACACTCTACAACTCAACACTGTTACTTACGGAACAGCATCAGCTCCTTTCTTAAGCACAAGATGCCTACTTCAGCTTGCTAATGAGTGCGCTGACACTAAAGTGGCTAATATCATAAAAAATGATTTTTATATCGACGAATTACTAACCGGAGCGTCAACAGAGTGCGAATTAGCGCTTATTCATAAAGGTGTAACTGATACGTTAGCATCAGCTTGCTTACCTATTCATAAATTTCGTACAAACTGTCCCAAAATATTCACATTAACAACAGAAACTCAATCACTCGATTTGAACAAAGAATCCAGTGTTTTGGGTATCCTTTGGGCACCTAATTCCGACACATTTCGATTTACTATAAACATTGACACCAACACAGAAAACCTCTCAAAACGACAAATTCTGTCTAACACTTGCCGAATTTTCGATCCACTGGGCCTTCTGAGCGCCTGCACAATCACGTTAAAGGTACTATTACAACGATTGTGGGGGCTTAAACTAGAATGGGATGATCCGGTTCCGTGCGACGTAAAGAAGACTTGGTCAAAATTAGTCACAAACCTTAACGTCCTACCTTCAGCATCAATTCCGCGATACGCTTTATGTGCTTCACCCGTAGCAATTGAAGTCCATTGCTTCGTAGACGCCTCGCAGATAGCTTACGCTGCGTGTGTTTATCTCCGGTCATTTGACACAAATGGACACGTAATTATACAACTATTATGTTCAAAAACAAGGGTCGCACCCCTAAAGCCCATAACTATTCCTAGGCTCGAACTTTGCGCAGCACTCCTTGGAGCTCGTCTTACAGCCAAAGTTAATACAGCCCTTCGGTGTCACATAAACAAGACAGTGTTTTGGTCCGATTCTACCATCACACTGGGTTGGATTAAAACACAGCCTAAGTTGCTGAAGGCTTTTGTTTGCAACCGTGTTAATGAGGTTCATGAACTGACTGATCGCGACTCCTGGAGATACGTACCCACAGAGCTTAATCCAGCCGATATGGCTTCAAGAGGCGTAAAACCAAACTCCTTACTATGCTCAAATCTTTGGTGGCATGGTCCTTCCTTTCTCCTGAGACAGGAATCTGAATGGCCTCAGCCTCCTAATAAAAAAGTTGACCTACCTGAAATTAAAGTCCATCTTAATAAAAACTCATGCGATAAATTCGTAAATTTCGAAAAACATTCTGATGCCTATAAACTCATCCGAATTTTCGCCTATGTGTTTCGATTTGTGAATAATTGTAAAACAAAAACTAAATCTACCGGATATTTAGAACCAGATGAACTTGAAAATTCCCTAAAATACTTAACTAAAAAGGCACAAAAAGAATCCTTCCCTTCAGAAATCGAAACACTGGCTAATGGAAAATCACTTAAACCTAAATCTTCTATTCTTCAATTATCTCCGTTCATCGACGAAACGGGCGTGTTAAGGGTAGGTGGTCGACTGGATAATGCTGCACTTAATTTCGAGAAAAAACATCCAGCTTTATTAGATGGAAAACACAATTTTACAGAAATGATGATGGCAGCCGAGCACCTACGCCTTTTCCATGCTGGTCCCCAGCTGCTCCTTAGTACATTTCGAGAAAGATTTTGGCCGATAGGAGGCAGAGCTTTATCGCGAAATATTGTTCGTAAATGTATCATTTGTACGAGATTAAAAGGAAAGACTATGGAGCCGCTGTTGGGAAATTTACCATCGAGTAGAGTAACACAATTCTATCCTTTTCAGACTTGTGGTGTTGACTTCGCTGGTCCCTTTATGATCTCTAATAAAAAAGGTCGTGGTAATCGCATATCAAAGGCATATCTATGCTTATTTGTATGCTTTGCAACGAAAGCATTGCACTTAGAGACGGTCAGCGATCTCAGCACACAAGGATTCATTTCATGTCTCAAAAGATTTATTTCGAGAAGAAGTAAACCCTATATGATTTGTTGCGACAATGGCAAAAATTTTGTAGGGGCGAACAATGAATTGGGCAAAATGTTGCGATCGAGTCTCCGTTCAATAAAACATTACACTTCTAATGAAGGCATAATATTCAGATTTACCCCCCCCTACTCCCCTACCTTTGGCGGTTTATGGGAAGCAGGCGTTAAAAGTGCGAAGCACCATCTTAAAAGAATAGTAGGAAATGCTAGTTTGACTTTCGAAGAGTTGAGCACACTTTTTACACAGATTGAGGCAATCCTCAATTCCCGACCCCTCATTCCTTTATCTTCTGACCCCAACGATCTCTCACCCTTAACCCCAGGGCACTTCCTCGTTGGACAGCCGCTGACTACCGTCACCACCAACCGAGGGCATGAAGGTGCGCACCAGGTACCAGCTGCTAGAACAGTTCCGGCAGAATTTTTGGGATCGCTGGAGGAATGAGTACCTATCTGAACTACAACAACGAACAAAAAACAAAACCCATGATCGTGAACTGAAAATCGGAGATCTCGTAATATTCAAAGAATAAAACCTTCCTCCCCTTAAATGGAAGCTTGGAAGAGTCGTACGTCTTTATCCTGGCAGCGATGGATTAAGCAGAGTTGCAGACTTCCTCACATACCGTGGCATCGAACGGAGAGCCTTAAACAGAGTCTGTCCCTTACCGCTAGATTCTGATGAAGAACCTACTCCTGAGAGACGAACAAAGAAAGAAGAAGAAGTCTTGAAAGAAGTTCCTGTCGTTCCTGCTTCTTTCAAGGGCGGGCAGAATGTTGACGCCACCACTACTTCAAACCTGAGGCCACGGCGGGGAAAAGCGCGGGACGCGAGGAGGGGAGCTCGAGCAGCGACCGGCTCCGGGCAGACGCATGAAGACGACACGCAAGCGTAGATCGCATTACCACTACCTACTTGTTATTTTTCGAAAATTACATTAAAGTATTTCTTATCAAGAATCTCTTTATTATTTGTCCCTTGGCGGGGACAAGCATTTTACGTTGTATTCGGTATATATCGTATATATATGTTGTAAATGTTCTCCCATAGCTACTCAATCCGTAACTGATAACAGAGTCCGCTAGCTTTTGGACAGGAGAACACTATCTGTGTGTCAGTCAGTGGAGTGTTTACTAAGCCGAAGATTGTCTCACCAATATCAGCTTCCTGTATCATAGCCACATCGTTGCCGCCGTCCCCGACCGCGGCGACCACGTGCCCCCTGGCCCGCAGCAGCTTGGCTACGCGCGCCTTCTGGGTGGGCGAGCAGCGCGCCACCACCACGCCCGAGCAGTTGCGGAGGATGTCCACAAACTCCTCCTCGTAGTAATGGAGGCACACCTGGGAAGGTATAATATGATTAGCACCTGGTCGACCGAGCTTCGCTCTATAATAGCCGCCTCAACATTTAAATATCATCGGGTAAGCAAGCTATGCTACCCGCCTGCAGATGGCGCGTAGCAAGCTATGCTACCCGCCAACAGATGGCGCTGTAGGTTTCTGTATTAAACGAGGTGTTTTCAAAAAAATCCTAAAAACACTGGGAAAACGATTTTCCCAGACATGAGACCTAGCTATATCGATTTTTCTGCCCCTGGAATCTCTCGTATAGTAAATTTCATCGAAATAGTTAGTCGTTTTCGAGAAACCGATCAAAAATATTAATCTATCTAAACCTTTGAGAGGTCCGAAACGCAGCAACTGCGTACCGACTTAACGACTCCGCATCTACCCAGAACGCAGCAGCTGTGATATAGGAACTCGCGGCGTCTAGGATATTTTTTGCTTTATGGTTTGTGGCTCTTTGGTAACTTTTTAGAGTTGTATATTTTCGGATTCGGAATGAAATGACCTATCCATAGACAATAGAAGATTGCATAGTTTGGTTGAAAAATTAAAAGAAATGACAGTTTGAAGTTCACTCAGTGAACGTTTTTGCAAGCATTTCGCGAGTCGTTGTTGTTTTTACGTAGTTTTTTAGTTTTTGTGAGTTGGATTGAATCAAAACGAGTTTTGTAAGTGTTTTTTAACATATTATTAGCTTATTGATAAAAAAAACATAACATTCTTTCATAATAATAAATCAAGATAGAGGCGAAAAAAAACGGGGGTCCTCAAGGCCATTTTTTTCGTCATGACCTTCAAGCTGAGCTCTTATATAAACAAACCATACTCGAGAACGACTGTGTTTATAATTTATTAGAATGCTTACATCATAAGCTTACAAAAAACAAACACTTCTAAGAACCCATAATGTAAATATTGTGACTGGCGAGCGATAAGTCTCAAGTGCTCGCCGTGCGCCCGCTTCCGGTGTCAAATTACAAAAAGCCTGGATTCTTATGGATACGGCGCGTCGCCACCCTTTCGGCCCCTCAAAGGTAAATAGAAGGTACGGTATATTTATACACAGTAGAAACCGTGTGACCTTTGATTTTTCAAATTTATCAAAAAAATTGTGTGGGCGATAAGAAAGAACACAAAAATATATTTTTTAAATTTTTTCTCTGTCTGTCTTTCTGTCTGTTTGCGGTAATCTTCGAAACTACTAAATTGATTTTCTCGCGGTTTTCTTAGGTAGATTAAGCTTAGCTCCAAGCAACATATAGGGTATGTTTCATTTAAATCGATTCACTCAATCAGAAGCTACACTTATGTAAAGTATCAAACTACCTGTGCGACAATAATTCAGAAACCACTAAACCGATTCAAACTGGGTTTTCAATCACATGTTTGGCTTACTTTCGTGAAACAAAAACGTTTAGTTTAATTGCAAACGGTTCACTCAGATAGAAGGTACGCAAAGTTTCATGCGGCGGCGTAAATAACTCACAAACTACTGAACCGATTAAAACCGGGTTTACAATGACGCGTTGAGCTTCTTTCCGTGCAACAAAAAAAATATTTTCATTGCAAACGGTTCACTCAGACAGAAAATACGCAAAGAAACGCCACCTTACACAACACTTTCAGAACTGTCAAAAATTTTGTTTCCCAGAATATTCACCAAATATTTTTACATAAAACTAATGTCCGAGTAAGGAAGCGAACACTTTTAAGCTGCTAAGTGGACCAAAACGACGCATTCATTAAAATTTCCAGACTATCAACTGTCAATCCGTTCTCATGAGCATGACCATGATGACGTTGAGCATGACGGACGTGTTTGATTGTCAGTATCCTGTAGATGAAGCGCCTCCTTGACCCATAGTAAAGTAACAGACCCAGCAGTACACGCTACCAGCAGCGGGAAAACATGACGCGGGGCGAAGTGTCCATCCTGTATACATATAAGAATGTGCTACGCTACGGCTAATAAGCAGCTATCTGCAATATAGAACGTGACACAAATTCAAGCGTCTCCCCCTGCAGCAAGGAGCATAGCTGTCTACCTCTCACCTCAAGCGTCTCCCCATAGTGCTGCCTCCCTCTTACCTCGAGCGTCTCCCCATAGTGCTGCCTCCCCCTCACCTCGAGCGTCTCCCCATAGTGCTGCCTCCCCCTCACCTCGAGCGTCTCCCCATAGTGCTGCCTCCCTCTCACCTCGAGCGTCTCCCCATAGTGCTGCCTCCCCCTCACCTCGAGCGTCTCCCCATAGTGCTGCCTCCCCCTCACCTCGAGCGTCTCCCCATAGTGCTGCCTCCCCCTCACCTCGAGCGTCTCCCCATAGTGCTGCCTCCCCCTCACCTCGAGCGTCTCCCCATAGTGCTGCCTCCCTCTCACCTCGAGCGTCTCCCCATAGTGCTGCCTCCCCCTCACCTCGAGCGTCTCCCCATAGTGCTGCCTCCCTCTCACCTCGAGCGTCTCCCCATAGTGCTGCCTCCCCCTCACCTCGAGCGTCTCCCCATAGTGCTGCCTCCCATCTCACCTCGAGCGTCTCCCCATATTGCTGCCTCCCTCTCACCTCGAGCGTCTCCCCATAGTGCTGCCTCCCCCTCACCTCGAGCGTCTCCCCATAGTGCTGCCTCCCCCTCACCTCGAGCGTCTCCCCATAGTGCTGCCTCCCTCTCACCTCGAGCGTCTCCCCATAGTGCTGCCTCCCCCTCACCTCGAGCGTCTCCCCATAGTGCTGCCTCCCTCTCACCTCGAGCGTCTCCCCATAGTGCTGCCTCCCCCTCACCTCGAGCGTCTCCCCATAGTGCTGCCTCCCTCTCACCTTGAGCGTCTCCCCATAGTGGTGCCTCCCCCTCACCTCGAGCGTCTCCCCATAGTGCTGCCTCCCTCTCACCTCGAGCGTCTCCCCATAGTGCTGCCTCCCCCTCACCTCGAGCGTCTCCCCATAGTGCTGCCTCCCCCTCACCTCGAGCGTCTCCCCATAGTGCTGCCTCCCCCTCACCTCGAGCGTCTCCCCATAGTGCTGCCTCCCCTCACCTCGAGCGTCTCCCCATAGTGCTGCCTCCCCTCACCTCGAGCGTCTCCCCCTCGACGATGAGGTCCATGCTGTCCCCGCCCCCCCGCAGCGCCTGCAGCAGGGCGTGCGCGTGCCGGCGCGACGTGCACTGCGCGCCCACCTGCCAGCTGCCTCCCCCTCACCTCGAGCGTCTCCCCCTCGACGATGAGGTCCATGCTGTCCCCGCCCCCCCGCAGCGCCTGCAGCAGGGCGTGCGCGTGCCGGCGCGACGTGCACTGCGCGCCCACCTGCCAGTTGCCTCCTGTCCCGCTCCCCCCCAGGTGCAGCGAACGCGCAATGCATAGCGCCGTCTCTAGCTTGTCGCCGGTTAGCATCCAGATCTAAAACAACAAAACACTGTGTGCTCAAGAGCTCCACGAGCTTATTCCACCATCTCCCTTCTGCCATCGGGAGTCCAGACGCACTGCAGGATATCACCTATACTTGGTTGATATTCCACATATCGCACAAAGGGCTTTGAAACATCTTTTATAATGCGCACGGCTAAAGAGTGGAACTCTCTACCTGTGTTCCCGAGTTCATATAACCCAAATCTATTCAAGTCGAGAGAGAGAAGTGAAGTGACAGACACCTTGTTTTAGCTTCCAAAGTATTTGATCGTAGAGTAAAAATAAATAGGATCAAATTTGTAGGCAATTTTATGTAGAAAGTTTCAACGTATCACACAACACGAATTATTTTCTCGGATTTTGTTAATATTTTTATGGTTAATGGGTGTACTTTTAACCTCGATCTAGCCCTGAGGACAGAGATGATATGGACAATAGAACGAGTTTGCCCAGAAGAAGCCTTTTCACTCGCGACTTGTATGAACTCGGGAACACAGGAGCAGGCAGAATCTTAAAAGTTGATTCAAAGCGCTTAATGCGAATGTGTGGAAAATCAGCTAAGTAGCTAAGTGTGGGTGATATCCTGAGGTGCGTCTTGACTTACGATGGTAGAAGGGGAATTTTATGAATGTTCTTATATTGTCACTATCTAGCTTAGCCATGGCCGAGTGAGCCACCTCTTGCACTCTCCACCCTATAAAGAGCAAGAGGCCTAGATTCGGTTGTGGTTGGGCTGGATGGTGCAAACCACCCTTAACCTGTTTACGTATTACTTTAACTATAAATTAGTTAATATATCATTTATGTACACTATGCATGCAGTTCACCCAGCTGTATTATTCTTGAACATATACTAATCTAAGCATGATAATGAAACATGGCTGGGTGGGCTGTATGCAGTTTGCAGTTGCGGCGTTACTTACGGAAGAGCAGAGTGTCCAAACACAAGCTATTTCAGGGGTGGAATCTGATTCTATAGCTAAAAATACTGATTTTACTGACTAAAACACTCTTAAATACTGACTATTTACTGACCATCTACTGACCTAATCTCTAGAATAATGAACTTCCGTCGGTCAATTATAAATGCGACAGACATATTCAGGTTGAATTCGGGAACAAGCTAAACAGCAGTGTAGCAGTTAGGGAAGGATAGCACAGCCTAAGGCTAAGTGCTAGGGCCCCTTCACTATCTCACATACGTGAAAGATAATTATGACGAATCTTACAAACACCTGCGTTTACCATATTACAGACGATTCTTGCCTATTTGTTAGCCCTACCTACTTTAATTAAAACAAGTTTACATTGTTGCATTAGTGCTTAATGCAGGTAAAACAAAACGATTCTACTGATGATAACAAGCGACTAGCGAAAAAAAAAAAAATTTCTACTTCAAAAAAATTTTCGTCTTCCCACAAAAAATGTGTCGACCACGTACCACTTTAGTATGGGAAAAGTTATTTTCACATCACTAGATCAGAAAGTAGTTTGCAACTAATCGTTTGAAATCTGCTTACAACTGTGCTTTTTGTCCACTAGCGTGGAAAAGGTATTTTAAATTTAAATGTGATGATTAGCACAGTCTTTAAATTTTTACACTATTACCATCTTAGTGACCCCAAGCCAAACAAATTGTCAAAAAATCTTTTTAAATGTTTTAAGTGGGACTCCCGTACAGCTAAAGGGAAGGCACGAAAAAAATTGTGGCCTTCCTGGGTTGACTAGATTAATACTTTATTTTTAAAAATATTGGAAATCAAAGGAATGAGAAGCCACCGAAGTCAGCTTTGTTTACAAAATATTGTTCCGAAGAATTTAATTATGAAGTTAAAATTCCCATTGACCTATGAACTTGAAATTTGGTAATAATGTTTATTGTTACGTAAATATTACAGTAGTTGATAAATCAGATTTTGTTTCTTTGAAATTCTAATTTTTTTCCTATTACAACCGAATTGATTTCGCAGCCAAATAGTAGCACAGAAGGAATGCGGGCGGCAGCATTCCACTGGTACTGAACACCAAATGTTCGAAGTCCGAGACGCACTTGGCTGCTATTCTTTCTATGAATGGGTACCTACTGGCTGCATTGACTGGCCAGTTCTAGAAAGTTATTTCGCGTCTCGTGCCTCAAAACCCTCGCTTCGCTCAGAATTCTATTTTGGAACCTCTTGCTTCTCTCGTCGTTCAAGCCTAGAATCCTTCGCATGCTCGGGTTTCAAAACAAGCTACTCGCACTAGACAACAACTTTGCAGCCAGCAGAATAACTATTTTCGAGTATCAATGTTTTTTCCTTCGCAAAAGTTTATTGTTCTCATGAGTAGAATCATAACGTTAAGTCAAAACAGAATCAGATGCCACTTCACCTCGTTGTCCTCCTCCAAGTCATTGTCCATAACTATTCATGTGTACATTCTAATGCCAAGGATTGTGCTTATAAGCATTTCGAGTTAGGGAGTAGTGGAGTACACAGCCCGAAAATACAAAGAGGGACAAAAATGACGGGCGAGAGAAAGCCCCGAAAATGTATAAATTGAAAAAAACATCATTGAGATGGATACAACCACACGATTTCGCTGCACTTTTATGAAAAAAAGATGATGCTTCTGATCTTAGATCCTCAAAATACTGACATTACTGACCATTTTTCGAAAAAACTGACTTTTACTGACCTTACTCAAAAAAACTGACTTTTACTGACTTTACTGACCATTTTCCACCCCTGCTATTTCCGCTTAAATGGAGGCTCCAATCTAAGCTATAATTAAGGAAAAATGTTAAAAGTTTATTTTTTTAAATATTGTAATAGCATACCTTGACCCCAGCCGTCCTCAGCATGGCCAGCGTCCGCGGCACGTTATCAGCCAGCCGGTCCTCCACGCCGGTCAGCCCCAGCAGCTCCAGCCCGCTGTACAAGCGGCTCATCGCGGCCGAGGTGCGCTCGCTGCGGTTGCTCATGCTGATACGGGCCTCTTTGTATTCCGCCTGGTGGAACAAATAACTTTTTATATTTACAAGCCTGTTAACGTGGTTGGTCGTGAGTCTGCCTCACACGCCGTGGGCCGCGGGTTCGATCCCCGCCCAGAACAAACATTTGTGTGATGAACACAAGTATTTGTTCCGTGTCTGAGTGTTATTTATCTATTTATGTATGTACATCAGCATCTGATACCCATATCACAGGCTTTGCCTAGTTTAGGATCAGATGACTTAGTGTGAACTGTTCTCCAATATTTCATTGTTTTATATTTATTTATGATTGTTTCCCGGCCTAATTCCAATATGTTGTGAAATGTGTTCTCTACAATGGCCAACTTGAGTTCGCAGAGGGTTAAAGCGACTTCCAACAGCGCTAACAGGAGCCCTTAGATAAGGGCGCTTTTCCTGTCATACGGTTTTCTCTCCGGATCCGGACCTCGTACGCATCCGGACGGCGTCAACAACAAACTAGTCGCTCCGCAGCACTTCTATCCGAATCGCCATTGACTAAAGTCGTGCAGAAAAATGGACTTCTTACAAGAGGTAATTATAACGAATATTATTTTCAAGATAAATAAAAATAATAAGCGATTCAGGGTTGACCCCTATATTTAAACCAGATTATTTACTGGAATATTTTATGTAAATTATCAAAAACTGAGAAGCAAGTTTATGCATTGCTTCCGAATGTCCATTCATTGTTTTGACGAGCTATTCGGAAGAATCTATCAAAAGTTAGTGGAATAGGAATATAAATTTTTGATTTTCTACTTTATAGAAAAATCCGAAAACAGAAACTGTTATAATAAAAATATTTATTAGCCTCTTTACTTTTATGTACTTGACTGACCACACGCATGCGTGTAACCTGCGCTAGAGTAAAAAACAACACTCGATCGTCCGGATACGGACGGTCCGTACGGATGGTGCTAGTCCAAGTCACGCTTCCGGACAGCACGCAAAATGTATGAAATTATCAACAATTATGCGGACGGTCCGGACCGGACCAGATGCGGACGGTCCGGACCGGACCAGATCCGGACGCGGAGGGATATCCGTATGACAGGAAAAGGGCCCTAAGCGCTTTATTTACGTTAGCGTGTCTATATTTTAATTTGCTGTTTAGATTAATTATTTTTATCGTATCTTTTTTTAGAATCTCTTTTCAGAGGTAAATTCCCTACCTCACGGGCCTTAGCCAAGTGAGGAGGGGTCGTCGGATGAAGTTACTGATGAAGTTATTATTATTATTACTAGCCTTCTAGGGCATTTCGTTATAAAATTCAGGAGTTTACATAGTCAACTGAGCTACTTTTTGTTAAGCATCAATATAGACATCTTCCATAGATTCTGGGATGTGAAAATTTTAAACAATTATTGCCATTATTTATGAACTTTTTACCACTTTGTTAATCATACTCATTTAAATCTCCACACTAAATGAAAAATAAGTATTATTCCATCAATTTCAAATAATTCTTTCTTATATGGAAACAACACTTGATTTTATTTTTAACCTAATACAATCTTCGGATAGGGATTCCAAAACTAGTATTGCCGACGTGCAGAAGAATTGGATTGGCTGGAGCCGTCTGTCGAATGTGAAGAAAAAAATGAAAGTCACCCATTGGATACCTCATGACGGGTTCAGGCGCCGAGGTAGAGCAAGGAAGCTATGGCGTGACGATCTTGATGCATACATACATACATACATAACATCACGCCTCTTTCCCGTTGGGGTAGGCAGAGACCACAGTCCTCCACCTGCTACGATCTTGACATACTTCCCTTGCTTCCTGTACTTTCATCAATCCTTTCATACATGCTCGTCGGTTTAGGGTTCTTTTAACCTGGCCTTTATTCAGAACGTCCTGAATTTGGTCCTGGTACGTTCGCCTAGGCCTTCCCCTTCCAACGTTTCCATTCACTGTCGCCTGGTAGATCTCTTTCGTCAATCTTCGTTCATTCATCCTCTCTACATGACCAAACCATCTCAGCATCCCTTTCTCGATTTTGGTCACTACGTCTTCTTTTACGCCACACCGTTCTCTTATCACACTATTTCTTATCCTGTCACTCAATTTAACACCAATCATACTCCTTAGCGCTCTCATTTCCACTGCATTAATTCTACTTTCATGCTTCTTCTGCCATACCCAGCTTTCACTGCCATACATCAGTGTTGGTACCAAAACTCCCCCATGAACAGCCAAACGAGCCTTGTGAGACACCTTCTGACTCTTCATAAAGGCGTGCAGGGCACCATTCACCATGTTTCCAGCATTCACTCTTCTTTCAATATCACTTTCACACTTTCCATCTCTCGTAAACTTTGAGCCCAGATACACAAACTCCTTCACTTGTTCGACTTGTTCACCATCTATTAATATAGTACACTCTGTCATACATTCTTCTCTTTCAAGTACCATTACTTTAGTCTTGCTTACATTTACTTTCATTCCTTTCTTGTCCAAAGCCACATTCACCATTGTTACCATCTCCTGTAACTCGTCAGCAGATGACGCAAGTACAACTTGGTCATCAGCGTAGAGAAGACATTTGATGAGTAACTCATTCATTCTCAGTCCACACATACTCTCTTTCAGATCAATCAAACAATTATCCATGAACAGGTTAAACAGCCAAGGTGACGCTACACATCCCTGCCTAACACCTTTTTCGATGCTAAACCATTCAGTGTACGCCCCGTTTATTCTGACACAAGCACTGGAATCCTCATAGAGAGATTTCAGTGCTTGAATCAGATGACCGTTTACCCCATACATAGACAATGCTGACCACAATTCATTCCTCACCACTCGGTCATAGGCCTTTTCCAAATCCACGAACGCGCAGTAGACTTTTTGGTTTTTAGCCAAAAACTTTTCAGCTATGCACCGCAAGGAAAAGACCTGATCTGTACATCCCATTCCCTTTCTAAATCCCGCTTGTACATCCCATATTTTATCGTCAGTATCTTTCATCACTCTTTCAATCAAAACCTTTGCATACAGTTTGCCGACGACACTGAGAAGGCTTATCCCGCGATAATTTTTGCAGTCCTGTTGTGACCCTTGATTTTTGCAGTCCTGTTGTGATCTTGATGCTTTCCATAATAATCAGGTAGATGTAACAGAAGATCCACAGGAGACCACAGAACAACGATAGGGCTACTCCATTTGCGCGCGCACCCCCGAATAAAAGCGAAGAGAGTAAAAATCTTGGTTCGCGTTTGGCTGCGTTTGGCTCAGTGTACTGACCAACCTACGTAAGCGCTTGTCAGTCTGTTGTCAGACATCTTCCAAGCAGTGCAAAGAGTTTTTGGAGGGTATTCAGTATGATAAACGATTAAATATGTCTTGGTGTCATGTACAAAATTGTGAGAACAACAGTTGAAGTGTTAACGGCGTAAAATACTATTACCGATAGTATTTTACGCCGGTAAAATAAGGGTAACATTTCGTATAATTTTAATTTAAAATGCAAATTCGTTATTTTGAATGCGCATCATAAACACATTCGTTGCCATGGAGACGCTGGGGCGGGTCGCTGTCACTGGTTTTTTGCATCTTACTCTCTTACAATAATCGTACTATGTTTATCGCACTCAGACGACGCCAGTAGTGTGGGTGCGGAAAGCGTGTCAGTTTGAGTAAATGGTGACACCTGTTTATTATTAAATGATAGGAATAATTCGTCTCTAGATGCAGGGCAACACGGATGAACTTCAGAGCTCTGTGATGGTGACCAATGGAAAACCGTGGGATCAAATAGCCTAAGAAATAAAATACCTCAAAGGCCATATACTCGTCGGTAGTTAGAGTCTTCTTGGCCAGCACCATGGTCCGCAGCCCGTCAGCAGCCAGCCGCCGACACTCCTCGCTGAGCCATGAGGAGCTGATCAGCTTGGCCAGGGCCACGTCAGCGCCCTTCACGTAATACGTTATCTTGCCTGAGTTTTCCTCCTGTAAGACGAGAGTTCAATTAGGCAGGTGATTTAAAAAAAAAAATGTCATACCTGAAACAAACTTTGAGAAAATAAACAGGTGATAAAGTGATATTCAAAGACTTTTGTCAAATATATCGTGACCTTGTGTCTTGTCGGACCCACCACGTGCTGTGTAAAAATATATAAGAAACTCCTTTTATCCCATCCATCCTTATTCCTTTTGCTTGCAAGATGACGACCTCGGCATCAGTGGACCCAGTCTTCGTCGGAAGCACAGGAATATTTGTAAGTGTATTTGTATTGTTTGATATAAGGTTAGCCCTGCGTACTCGCAGGAAAGTATCACCAACGAAGCCAAGTTTGCTGGAACGATTTCACTATCTGCTCTGCTTATTTTTTTACCCAGCACGCTTAGTAGGTACTGATACTAAGTAGACTATGATGAATTTCATAATTTGGCTCTCCTTCTTAGGGTCAGAACTTAAATGGGACCAGATCTGACAGTCAAGTTTTTCTGGGGTTTTGAACACCGCAGAATTCAAAAATCAATGTTGTCAAGCCGAAATCCTACTAGTCCAAAAAAGTCAAACAAAAACCTAGGCTAAATTACTGTACGGAGGTTTCTTGTTTTAAAAGTGTTCCTTAGGTCCCCCTGAATATATCTGGAAAATTATCCGTTGATCCCATGTATGCTCCCCCCTCCCCACCCTCAAACAGGTCCCTGATTTTAGTTTTTGTCATTTATCTCAGAAACTATTAAAGATTGATGAAAATCGTTAACGTTAATTTAAACGTTATTTATTTAATTTATTTATTTATTTAATTACAACGGGTTTAACCCAATTACAGCAATTAATTTAAAAAAAAATACCGAAGTACTATACAATTTCAATTCTAATTCTAATAAAAATATAGTCAATACATACAACTAGACACATTTACAACATTATTACGTACACAAAAAACTGATAAAACTTTCAGAATCTGACTCCATGAATCATTGAAGATGTCAGTGTACAAAGAGTAGTTGTGGAGTGAATTCAGGCCACTGATCATTCGGCGAGAGGGGACTGAGCATACAAAACAGTCTTACAATTGGGGAGCGCGAGAAGACATCTTGGCCGAGTGGGTCGAATCCTAACAAGGTACTTATCAGGAACATGCAGTCGACATAATTGCACATGCAGTTCAAAGCAATCTATGTCTCCACGCAATACCTTCAACGCAATGGTTAATTCATTCTTACTACGCCTTGCTTCCAAAGAATTCATTCCTAATGCACCAAGTAGAAACACTGTGGGGTAAAGGAAAGGGTAATACCCATAAGTCCGTTTATATAGGTACCTCAGGAATGCCTTCTGAACTTTTTCCAGCATAGTAATGAACTTGACTTCATGTGGATTCCATATGCAGGCACTGCTTTCGAGTTTGCTTCTCACGAGGCTGCTGAACAAAAGTTTCATAACATGCGGATCACGGAGATCTCGCATATTACGTATTACAAAACCAAGACGTCTAAAAGATTCGGACGCAATAGTGGTGATGTGTTGATTAAATGTGAGATTTTTATCAAATATAACTCCCAAATCTCTCACCGCTAAGCTTCTAGACAACAAATGTTCTCCTAGTTTGTACGAGTGACAAAACTGTTTCTTTCTACGTCCGAATGACATAATGTGACATTTACTAGGGTTTACGTGCATTTTATTTATTGCACACCACTGAATGATGGCATCCATATCCTGTTGCAGAAGTTCGCAATCCTTCTCACTGTTAATTTCCATATATATTTTTAAGTCGTCTGCATAAAGAAGACATTTAGCAAACTTTATGACATTGACTAGATCGTTTACCATCAGTAAAAAAAGTAGAGGGCCCAAGACAGATCCTTGGGTGACCCCAGATCTAGTGTAGTATGGCTGTGAAGTATAACAGCCATATTTAACAAATTGCATTCTGTCTCGCAAATAGTTCGCAAACAGGCGTAAGTATTCCGGACCAAATCCAAAGCTACCCAACTTTGCCAACAGTATGTCATTATCGACCCGGTCAAATGCCTTCTGAAAGTCAAGGTATAAGACATCAACTTGTCTTCCATGGTCCATGCTGCTGGATATGTAATCAACCAAAATTAATAAGTTTGTGTCAACGGAGCGACCCGGTCTAAAGCCGTGCTGTTCTTCACATAGATAACACTTGACTTGGGAGTAGATCACACCATGCATTAGCTTTTCAAATACCTTAGCAGGTGAGGAGAGAACAGCAATAGGGCGATGTTCGTCTACGGCAGAATCTTTGCCACACTTAGGGATGGGAGTGACTCTAGTGTGCTTCCAGTAATCCGGATAAGTGCCTGTTTTATGGATCGTATTTATGATGTGCGTGATCGGCTTAGCCAACACTTCCCGGCAGTCTTTCAGGATAAATGAGGGAAGATTATCTGGACCTGGAGAACAATTAGATTTCAGCTCTTTTATGCAGCGACTAACATCTTTTTCAGTGAAGTCTGGTACACTAATATGATTACTCATCAACGAGTCTCGAGCAGCACTGGCAAGGGGGTCGAGTTTGGGAACAGTAGGAAGATACACTCCAGAAAAATAATCTGCAAATGCTGTAGCAGCTTCCACTCCGGTACACTCCTTGCCTTTATAAGTGACAGTGGATTCGAATCCACCAGGAGCCCGAAGACTTGCCATATGTTGCCAGAAGTCTCGAGGATTTACTTTAAACTTGGCTTCTAGTCGACTCATAAAACAATCATAAGCAGCGGGAATACGTGCTTTTAGATCGTCTCGTAGGTATGAGAAATGAGAGTATGTCGTTGGGCAATTCGAATTTTTCCACAGACGGTGTAAGGAAGTTTTTCTTTCGATGTCACGAATAATGTCAGGGGAAAACCACGTAGGATATCGTTTTTTCTTATTCTTTGTATTCCTTGTATTTTTAGGGACAAATAAGTCAAATATAGCATATATTATGTCATAAAATATTTGAGTCGCGTCATGCGAGTCAGCGGCACAAAGTACTGGTGCCCAGTCAGCTTCATACAAAGCTTTATACAAAGCAGGAAAATTGGCTCTAGAAAAGTTCCAATCTCTCGCTGAGTCAATATTACTAGGTGGAAGTGATCCACTGTGTCGCTTTGCTCGAAATGCAATTTCAACATCTAAGGGTGGGTGATATTTGTCAATGGGAACGATACCTCCCCCCTCCGCCGGTGAAACAGTTACCAAATCAATAGTTTCCTGAGTCAGTACAACATCAAGTTTACCACCAAAAGCATTGGTTATTTGGTTCCTTTCACAAAAATTACAAAAAGATAAAAAATAGTTGTAATAATTACAAACATTTGTGGACGCACTATTTAAGTTAAGATCGCCGGTGATTACCACAGTACCTTTTATATTGTGGATGAAATTTTCAATTTTACAAAACCAGTCCAAGTAAACACTATCGGGGGAACCAGGTTTAATATAAACTACACATATATGCAATAGGCTATCTTTCATATGAAGTGAAGCCCACAAATCTTCACCAGAGGCAGTTTCAAGTTCATTTCTTCGTAAGAGTTGGATCCCCGGACGAGCAGCAAGTAGTACTCCACCCCCCCAGGATCGTCTGTCTCTTCGCAGGACACTCCATCCAGTACACGTCAGTTCAGCATCTTCAACAGAGCCATCCAGGAACGACTCTGTTACTGCAACGAGATCGTGATGCAGTAATGGTATGTGGGTATTCCATTGACGAAGTTTTGTTTTAAGGCCTCTAACATTCTGATAGAGGATACAGAAAGGTATTTTAATTTTTGTAGACTGTAGTCTGTTATAAAATTACCAACCTGTTGACACGTGACCTATAGTAGCTGAAATATAGGGTTAAGTTTGCACTTACATCTGTATAGCCTCTTAGCAAGCTTCTGGTAATAGTTGTCTAAATGAGTAGGATTTCGAACATTTTGGTGCAAACAACCCTATATTTCAGCTACTATAGGTCATTTTGAAATAAAACAGGTGTCAACGGGTTGGTAATTTTATAACAATTAAAGTAAAGTTAACGATTCACATCTATCTTTAACCGTTTGACAACATTGATTTCTGGATTCTGTGATGTCCAAAACCCCATTAAACCTTTGTTGTCAAAAATGGTCCCGTTTTAAATCTGAGAAAATTTAATTATCATTTATTTCCTACTCTAAAGGGTTAAAAGGCTCGCTAAGCAATTTTTGCCACTTAATGTCGCCGAGTCGCTACATTATTTCAGAAGCAATCTATGGACTTCATTACAGCAGGTTCTAACTGTATCTTTAGGAAAACTTACCTGAACAATTATCCCCATCATTTTACTCTCGCTGGTGAAGGGGAAAATCTGTAGTATAGTGAACTGCATGATTTCGTTGGCCGCGCGTAGCTTCAGTGATATATTGTGCAGGTCTCTTTGGTATAATGAGACACCCATCTGTAACAAGAGATTTTCTTTATAAGATAAGAAATGCTGGATTAAATTTAGTAGATGTTACTTAGGGTGGGTTGCACCATCTAACTTAACCGTAACCGAATATACGCGTCTTGCTCTCTCCAGCCTATAAAGAACAAGAGGCGTATACTCGGTTATGGTTAAGTTAGATGGTGCAACCCACCCTTAGAATATTTTAAATAGTGTAACTTTTAGCCCCGTGTGGTGCCGGCAAAGAATAGTACCAACCCATACATAGCCGTGGGTGTCGTAAGAGGCGACTAAGGGTTAACTGGAGGATGGGCAGCAGCATCCTCCTTTATATCTTACTTAATGCGGTCACCTACAACCGCGGTCCTTGGTGCCAGCCGTAACGCTAACAAGCGAGGTGACTATGGTACTTCCCCTCCACATTTTTCCAGCAAAAGCTAGAATTCTGGAGGGAGCTCCCTGTCCTGTAGTGGACGTTTTATGGGATGTTATGATGATTATGATGAACTTCTATCCAAATTAAAAAATCTTTAAACTAAATCTAAGACCACGTATAAAAGTTATTGAACTGGAAAAGTTTCCTCATAGACCGACCTACTTAAATTTTTATTCTGACCACCGTGCGCCCAAAACCCTGTATATTCTAAACAGCTTTAACAATTAATTCTTTACTTGCTTTTCATGTTTAATAATTAATTCGACATCGATTATATTCTGCAAGTTCTGATGACGATAAACAATAAAAACATTGACCGTCAAAATAATCTAGGGCACGGGAGTGCCCCCGCAAGTCGAACAAAAAAAAAACGGCACGGCTGTACAATCCTTTTCTCGAATCAGTTCAGGCCATTTAATTTACAACAAATATTCGAGTTGCAGAGGTTGTAAGCATAAAGTAGAAGGTAACAGCAATGGGCGAATTCGATCAGGGTATAATGTCCTGCACAAAAAGAGACAGGTTGCCCGTACTGTCTTGTTAAGTTGTCAGAACTGGGCACTGCGCATTTCTGACCGATTTACTAGTTTCTTTATGATTTTGTAATTTGTCTCTTTACTGTTTTTACAGCCTCTATGGTCTAGTGCTTATACCGTTCGGCTCTCGATCCGGAGGTTCAATTGCCGGTGGGGACACTGTCACACAAAAATTCCTGAGTGCGACCTCCCCAGTTTTGTTAGGGCATTGCAGGATGGATCACCTGATTATCCGAAAAGTTAGATGATTCCATGGATGTAGTCGTGTCAGAGGCCTTTGGTGGCTCAACAACTCTGACACCAGAGTTTGGGAGGTCGGTCATTGACTTTGCAACCCACACGATATGACGATGATGACTGTTTTCACCCTATGCCCAGCAGTGAGCAATTGCAGGCTGATGATGGATCGAGCTGTACTCACCATATCGGTCCACTTGACCAGGGCCACCTCGTCCGGGCTGGACGCCTGGTAGTCGCACAGCTGCTGCTGCGGCACGGCGCCTCCGCAGCTCTCCGACATCACCGAGCTGCCCATATCTGCAACACAGTTGTTTCCATGAAAGAAAATACCAAGGAAATCATAATTATTTCTTCATACAACTAGTGATCGCGTGAAAGAATATTTCCCTCCCATAAAAAACTAAAAATATAATGGGCTTCTATCTCTTTTACCACCAGTGCCTGCGGTATGCTAAAAAGAGATAGGGGCCAATTTATACTTTGAGTTTGGAAGAAAAGTTAGAGACTTATTTACAATTCGCGTGCAATTATTGTTTGTATGTAATTCATACTTTCGACGTATGATGCGTGTTTCTACGTGTATTATAAGTTAGGGAACTACAGGTCCGTTAATTTACCAAATTACTATTGGTTACCAATGTGACCATCTGTTTCTAAATAAAATAGAAATTTAGGACTTGGAATCTCTGTGGTCAAACCGGACTGCTCATCTGCAGTCTCCGTCAAACACCTATCGCAGCTTAGTGGCTGTATGTTTCTGAGGACGTCGTGATGTGGCATCATATATCACGTACCGGGTGAGTAGCTATAATAATGTGTCTCACTGGACTGCTCATCCGCAGTTTCTTGTACATCCTACAAGGGGATGACGTTTTAGCAGAGCACTAGAGCGAGCACGGCGCCTTACACGTGTGGGGAGACTGAGGCGTCATTAGTAATATGTCTTACCGGACTATTCATCCGCAGTCGTCGTTAAACACTTATCGTAGCGAAAGGGAAGTCTATCTCTAAAGGCGTTGTGATGTGGCATCGTTTGTCACGTGAGGAGAAGCTATATTATTACGACTGTAGTATTGTGTCTCATGCTGTTCAGCTGGTGCAATCTCCGACAGCCACTTGTCGCAGCGTAGGATTCGGACTGGGGCCGTCTGTCTCTGAGGACGTCGTGATGCGGCATTACGTATCACATACCGGGTTAGGGGACTGTAATGTGTCTCACCAGACTGTTCATCTGCCGTAGTCTCCTGCACATCATACACGGGGGTAACGTTGTGGCAGAGGGCTAAGGCTAGCACGGCGCCCCACACTTGTCTGGGCGTGGGCGCGGCTCCGGGGCCGTCGCCCACGGGGGACGCGGGCAGGGAGGGCGCGTCGTTTGTCACGTACTGGGTGAGGAGAGCTTCCACCTGTAACAATAGATAACACTTGATTTGAATTGTACTCTCTGCGGTGGAGGTGAGAGAAGGCCAAGGGCTTCATACGAGACTTGCGGCAACGCCTAAAAATGCTGGTGCAGATCCCCGCTCAGAGTCGTATTTGATGCAGCGTATATCTCTAGCGATTCAAAGAAGTAAATAGATTAGCATCGGGTACGATTCGAGCGGTCTTTTTGACTAAATCTAAAGTACGCGACCACTCAGGAGTGCGGGCGAAATATAAGGCACACAATACATTTCGTCGCATACTATATGTATGGCTAGTTTTTTGAGTATGTAAGTTAACAAAGTAATTTACATACAAATGACTGTGATACTAACAAATAAATTGTATTTATTTCATGAGTTTGTTGGCGGAGACACAGATTGTAATAGAGTTGACCAACTTATTTATAAAGCTAATTTAGGACGTACTGGTACAATTTTGATTTATACTTAATAGTGTTTAACAGCAAATTCGCTTTCACTCTTAGCAGAGAACAGCAAAAGACGGTAGATAAAGAAAAATGAGTTGCCAAGTTAGCATAGAATGTGATCATAATGAATACAGTCCATGACACAGATAAACATATCCACTGTTGTAAAAATACCTCCCTCAAGAATACACTTTTGAATACTTTGCTCATTTTGAAAAGTTATCATGTTTCAGAAGGGGAACCACCATCATGAGAGGGGTTGGCAAAGATATAATTAAAAAGAGCCTGTAGAAAACTTCTCATTATCAATTTAATATTTTTTGCAACTGTTATAAACGGTACATACCTCATAGAAGTTACTCCTATCAAAGAGCGCGTTTCCAAGATGCAGCTTCTGGAAGACCATCTCATTCTTGGTGAGGGTGCCGGTCTTATCAGCCAGTAGGTACTCGATCCGACCCAGTTCTTCCGGTATGGTGGTGGACCGCATCACGGTGCCTTCAATCTGCTTGTCTCGCTGTATCGTCCAGGAGTAAAATGCTTTGCCCATATCCAGATTTACACGTAAACTGGAAAAATTAGATAAGAAGCTCTAAAATCGAGCAATAACATATCATATTGGTGCAAGTTATACAAGGTTATTTTTAGACACCTGATCAAATATTAGAACATAAATCTGAACAACTTCCCCAAACCAATACAACGTCCTCTCGGGGGGTAGTTCTATCCATGTAACTGAACAACTTTTGTTCTACAACTTGTGAAAATTAAATAAAAAAATTTTTTGGTTCTCTATACTATACAAGGTTATTTTTTTGGACCTGATAATTATGCGTATGCCCACCTTATTACAGCGGTCAAAAGCAACAACTTTTTTTCTACGACTTTGCTAACAACGCACAAAAAATTTTCGACTTTCCATACAAAATGGGTCGGTCACGTGACCACCTTAGTATGAGTAGTCGAAAATTTTTTGTGCGTTGTTAGCAAAGTCGTAGAACAAAAGTTGTTGCTTTTGACCTCTGTAATAAGGTGGGCATACGCATATCAGGTCCAAAAACATAACCTTGCATATTTTGTGTTTAATTTTAATTTAATTTTGTATTTTAATTCTTGACATTTGTTGTATACTTAAGTATGGGTCACTGGCCTGAAATAAATGATTTTATTATTATTATACAAATTGACCGGAACAGATTTTTATTTCGTATGAAGGATCGATTTCTTTTTATATTAATTTCCAAAAGTTGTTCAGTTACATGGGTGGAACTACCACCAGAGAGTTATTGCGTATGTAGAATCACACGTAGATCGAAAAACTTGACAAGTTTTTGTTCGTTTCATACAAATTCCATTATTGCTAGCGCAAGGTCTGTATGGTCAGAGAAAGTCAGTAATTCCATACTTTTAAATGAAGCTAACGGAGCAATGCCGAATCACCCCTAAGGGCTATTTTACATTCGGTGCGTTATCGCATCGCAATACGACGTCATACCGACATTCTACAGACATTCACTCCGACATTCATTGTCAAACTAGAGACTAATGTAATATTTTGTTATTATACCTGGTAATTGTTGTCGCGACGAGCGTTCGCGAACTGCATTTGTACAAAATGTAAATAATCAATTTGCAACGGGTAACACCGGAAGTACATAACAGCCAACTTAAAGATAGAGATAGTGATTTCCGCCCTGCTTCATGCATCCATTATGCGAGCTAGCGTCAGACGACTACGTTCTCCCAGTAAACCGGCAAAGAAGATTCAGTAATAATAAGTTGAAGGAGCAAGCCAGTTCCTGAGGACGGCAGAAGTAATGAAGTTAAGTCATCTCCATTTTTTGTATGTTGGTTCTAACAATTCTCAATTTGTCGCGTTATCTATTTTACCATGTGCCTTACTTACCCACCTACACCAGACATCATCATGTTTGACTCCATTTAAACTATCTTGAATACGAACCTAGACCAGTACATGAGGTTACGGAAGACACACTATCGATTTGATAGGATAATATGTTAATATAATGATAAGCGTCTCTCAGGCCTGAGATAATGAGATTTGTGGAATTACCCACTATTTATTTGATACGAGCTCGAAACTCCCTGTGAGTTTATTTCATTATTGCTAGCTTATATTTGATTGAGAGATATGCAGTCCAGTGTGGACGTGCTGTTTATATGAAGGCTTCACGAAAGTCCTATACTAATAATAATAATATAGTGTCTTTACGTCTGGCCGGGACATGAGGTCCGTGGTCGGGGTAACGGCAACCTAAGGAATCCAGGATTGACGCACCCACGGATGTCCAACTTCGTCATCGGTTACTACCATTACCGAACGTAGACTTACTCAATTGGTAGGGAGGAGAGAATCATTCAGGTGGACTTAGATCTACACTAATGAGGCACCGGCGAATACTTCTATGTAGTCACATATCATCATCTTACACGAATACTCTGAACAAGGTTAAACACGAGGCAGTATTACACCATCCATCACATATTGTATTTATCATGATTTGACTATTTGCTAACTTTTCATCTCTGCTTGTGTAACAATATTGGTTTCGATCCGAGAAAAGGGAGAAGCGTCGTACCACGGTACGACCCTTCCCCCTTAGGATTGATGTATAAGAGATGGAGATGGCATTGTTGTATAAACATTTTAGATGGAGCCTGTGAGAACCCATTGGTGCCGAGTCCTCTACCAGCTGCACTGCTCGTAACGAATACATCTGCTCAGGTAACTAACCTTGCTTTGACTCATCCCTTTCGAAGTGCCCTCTCATTTCACCCTGAGCGATTTTTATTCTTTATCATATCATAATACCCCCAAACTTCATAATGGGCATTTCGACAATTGTAGTACCTAGTTTTAGAATTGATAACTTGTAATTAATATGTAATGTACTGTGTAAGTGAATAAATGATTTTTATATTATATATTATTTATATTCCACGATGTGTAATGCTTTCTTTAAGGTTGGTGTATTATTTCTCCCATCGTTTCACTTATCCCACCCGACCTTATAGCAAATTATTTAGGCATATGAATCCACTCACCTAATCGGTATGATGTAGGAGAATAGTAGCACAAATCTGAAGAGAAACCCGTACCAGGGTCCGTTAAAACCTTTCAGCACGATCAAGAGGAATGAGATCAGCATTGTAGCCAGAAACAGCACTTTGGTTAGGTTGTTAATTTGTAGATCCAGGCGACCGACTTTTGAACGAGGCACTGCGTTGTTCATTACACTGCGGGTTTCACTGCCTGAGGAAAAACATCATCATCAGAACATACCATAACACGTCCACTGCAGGACAGGGAGCTACCTGCAAATTTCCAGCAAAACGTGTGGTACTTTGGAAGGGATTTACCATAGTCACCACGCTTGTAAGCGTTACGGCTGGCAACCGCTTTTGTTGGTTATCTCGGTAAATAAAATGGTACGATACACAGAAAGACGCTGCTGCCCGTCTTCTGGTTCATAATCTCTTAGTCGCCTCTTATGACAACCACGGGTAGAGATTTTACTCAATATTCATATTGTGTTATTTCCTGTAGTTACCGGCATTAGAATAGGGCCTTTAAAGTACTGTGTCAGAAGTCCCCAAAACTCGACCACTCGACCTTTCTCCTCCAACGCACTATTTTTGAGATATTAGCAAAAACCCAAAAGTGGTAACTTTGTGCGCCCCTCAAGTGTCCTAGACATCAGGACTTTTAATATGTTTACTTCCTAAGCACTCTCAACAAGTTCCTGATTTTTTTTTATAAGTTTTTGTTCGCGCACTCTACACCCCCTTTTGGACCACTCGTTGAACGAACTTTATCTGAATTGCCGAACAGCTGCCGTCAGAATCAGAACACAATCTTGCCTGTTTCATATGGAAGTCACTGAACAGAATGCGGTCAGGCGTTGGCCGATACGGGGAACTAATGAAGAAGTAGGGCTTTTATGTTAACAACAAGTGTGAGTGCGGCATTTTGCAAACCATGACCTTGCTGTCGTGCCCTATTGCTCCAGTTTTCTGCACCCGGAGGGACCTTTTTGAAGGCATCCAAAAGGCTATTGATGTGCCTACTTTTGGGCTAAGCTTCACTATTTTACCATTGACTCAAAAAGAAGACGAATAATAAAGTTCTTATTATTATCATTAGTACCTGGTTGACATTAAAATATCATTGGGTGAGCAAGCTATGCTACCCGCCAACAGATGGCGCTGTAGGTTTCTGTCTACAACGCGTGTTTAAAAAAAAATTCTTAAAACACGGATAAACGAATTTTTTCAGACATGAGACCTAGTTAGATCGATTTTTGGCCCCCTACAACCCGTATGGTAAATTTCATCGAAATCGTTAGAGCCGATTTCGAGAAACTGATTACAAATATATACAAATATTGCTCGTTTAATAGTATAGGATATTCTTAAACAGGGACTTACCAGTATAAATAACGAGCCCGGTAGCCTGTCCCGATGCGACGACACTTCCACTCCACAACGTGTTTTCTATGTCTAAGGAGTCTACTTCCCCCTCATCATGTCGAGTGCAAGTTCCTATGAATGAATGGATGTCTTTTTCCGGTTTCTCAACGAAAAGTTCCGCGTTTATATCCAGAAGGTGGGCGTCTGTGGGTAGCTTCTGTGTCGATGGAAGTGGTATTCTGGAAATAATTTAGTATTTCTTTAGGATCTGGTGCGGCCTAAGTGTAGTACCACTTAACATCTTTTTCCGTGGGTTTCGTAAAACGCGGCTAAGGTATTTTGAACGACCTTCTATGTATCGTAAAACAGACCAACTATCGTGGTTAATTGTGACTGAGACGCGAGATCGTGATACGAGTATGAGAGCGAAAAAATTTGGTGCATTTATAAGGCGTGTCCACGTAAAGGCGATATAAGACGTTAAGCGACTGGACTAAAACCGTTTATGACATGAATGAGGATATTTTTTTTAAATAGAAAAAACATCATGCATATTCCCTATTAAATTCAGAAGGACCTGAACGCTCTTCAGAGATCCGACTGGCGACAGAAGGAAGGGAAGACTGGCGACTTTTTGTGATATAGTTCCGAGAAGCCATGAGTTAAAGGTTAAATCATCATAACATACCAAGAAACGTCCACTGCAGAACAGAGAGCTCCCTCCAGAATTGCAGCTTTTGCTGGAACCATGTAGAGGTGAAGTACCAAAGTCACCTCGCTTGTTAGCGTTGCGGCTGGCACCATGGACCGCGGTTGTTGGTGACCGCAGTATGTAAGATGTTACGATACACAGAAGGACGATTCTGCCCATCCTCCGCTTCACAACCCTTAGTCGCCACTTAAGATACCCGAGAGTATATGTAGATGGGTTGGTACAATTCTTTGCTGGCAGTACACGGGACCAAGTTAGATAAATGAAGGAATTCTTGGCATTACTGCTCCTATTTACACGCCTCAGGCTATGGACAGTTTGAAAACAACGTTTTGAACAGTCAAAAGCAACTAAAGTTTGACACTTGCAGTAAGACTCTATGTTATTAAAATAAGAACGGTACAAAATCCAGTGTCAGCCTTGTGCTCTTGTATGTACCTACCTATCGTGATTTTTTTCCTAAGCTTTTACTACAACATTGTAAGTAGTTCTTATCTTAACATTTTGGATAATGACAGCATCCGAAACAAAGTTAGTTAGGAGTTACTCGTATCATGAATTATGTGGCATTTGGCATTATGTGACACTGGTGTCCTCGACATGGAAAAACAGCTAGAGGCCGTCAAAAGAAAAGGTGGGATGAAATTGTGGAAGCAGCAGGACGAATTTGGACAAGAGTGGCACAAGCACATAGATTTATATAGTCAAGATAGGGTCTTGGGAACAAGCGGTTCAAAATTTTCCCATACAAGAAAAATTAGCGCTATCTGTGAAAAATCGTGTGAACTACGTTGTGTAGTACTTCGGTCGGTGCTAAATACACGGAACGGAAATAATATGGCGGGAAAAACAAAACAAACTTTTTACTGTTTATATGTGATTTAGGCCTGGTTTTTCAGTTTCATTAATTGGATAATAGTAAAAAACAATAATAAGAAATAACAATAATAAGAGTATATTGTTTCTTCAACTAAGAACATTCCATTTTGTTGGTAAGTTTATTTGCATCCAATGTTGAAAATATGACTGACATTTGTTGGTCCTAAACGTCAGATTTCGGACCAACGAATTGGGGACATTGTAAAGTGCCGATGGGCTAGTACTTATAGTATATAAGTAAATGCACAAGCAAGACAGAAAGGAATGGAGAAGATTGGAGGAGGCCTTTTCCAAGAGGCAGACAGAAATTAATTTAAATAATTAAGTTAAAGTTTAGTAAAATAAAATTCTGATGTAAGGCTACAAATAAATAAATGTGACAATTTAATAGCTGTGAATGATCGATAAATATGGAATATAGGAATTGTTACAAAGTTTCAGCACTGTGATAAGGAAACTAAAGTAAGGCCAACACAAGAAGACCATTTTAACGTTTTCTTATCACCAACGCACAGGGTTCATTTTACTTTGCAGGTCATACATTTGACAGCTGTCAGAACGGACCTATTACGATGGCCTACTTTCTCTTCACTACGTGACGTTGGCGGAATTGTGAATACACAAAAGCCATGAATCAAAGAGTTGAATTGATGGCCTACTTTAGATACAGTCAAGGGCAGGTCAAGTTTGACGCTTACAGCGAGACGCTTGCCCCAACTGTCTTCTTCTTTGTGTCAATGTATAAGCAAATATCATCTTAATTAACTTTTCTCAAAATTTGGCAACAGCTACTGCGTTTTTCCTGTTCAGTAATTGTGCTGAGATTAAAAATTTTATTACAGAAACTGCAATATGTCAAAGTTAACGTGCTCTTGACTGTACGTTTGATATAAATGAAGCTATCCATTATCATTATTTTATTGTTTAATAGGAAACTGTATTTATTGAAATAGCATTATTACGGTAATTGTGATTAATTGACAATTATTAAATTACCAAAATGGCAAGTGACTAATTTTATATTTTTAACATAACTTAACCTAACCGTACCTAGTATGATATATTCACTTTTACCAAATTTCGGTAATTATTAATAATTTTCAATTAATCACTTTTACCGTAACAGCATTATATATCTTCCGCCTAATCATCCCGTAGGATGTTATGTAGACCCACAATTACCCAAATGCAGGATGGATCCTGTAGGATGTTGTGTAGACCCACAATGATAGGTCTGTCTGGTCTTGGTCTTATAGACTTGTCTTGTATTATAAACACTGTGTTTATGATTCACCTTATATTTTTTTTTAATGTCACAGGGAAAATTTTCCTCCATTCATTGCCAAAATGTTGAATTGGCAAAATGTTGAACTATTAATTCCCAAAATGTTGAATTCGCAAAAAGTTGAATTTTTGGTCAGAGTATACGAAAATTAAGGGGTTTGTATTTGTAACTTTTATCTTATCGTCTAGAGCTCTTTAAAATGACGCGATCTAAACATATGATAGAAAATCAAAGTCATAAATACCTTAACTTCCAGTCTATCTCTCCATCCAACTGGTCCGTCCTTATAAACACTGTTCCCATTGTCTCATTTGTCCTTAATAATATCATATCAGCTGGTACTCTTTGCCCTTGAGAAAAAAAAAACAATTACTATTAAACATCACCAGCCAGAGGACCTGATGATGATTACAAAAGAAAATATCTCAATCCTCCAAGATTCTACAGTAATTAGAACTGCATGCTCTATACACAAAACTGAATAACTTTGCTAAAGGAACATAGATTGAATATTTTTCCCAAACCTATTAGAATGGATTATTTTTTTTGTTTTTTTTTTATTTTTTGTATTAATTCAGTTTCATGGACACTTATAAAGTAAAGGAACATAGTGCTTTTACTAACACTCTTATAGTCTGATAAGATCATGCGCCATCTTTCTTCATGGCAATAGACATCTGCGAGGGTAGCAAGTGAAGTAGGGAGATGAATTACATCACCTTACCTTCCTCAATGTGTTACCGCGCAGGCGGGTCACAGACGTATTTTTTCGGACTAAAGTTAGTAGTAGTTACAAAAACTAAGTCAACATTACCATATCAGCCGAAAGTTGACGACTGCTGAACACAGGCCTCCCCTAAAGATCTTCACTACGATAGGTCCAATAGGTCCTGCACTGCTCTATCGTTGGTCCATCCAACCTTTTGGTTTGGTTGGTAAAACCTAAATTAGAAATAACTAGTTATGTTACCTTTATGCAGCATTACAATGTCTCCCACCCTCAATGCCGATGCGGAGACCTGTTGTGTTCGAAATGGACGGTAGTCATCTTCAGTCTGGTCAAGGACTATGCGTTCGTAACGCTGTCTGTTTACTTCTTTGTCTCTCCTGAGAGTCAATACAAAAATAAATCAAAATCTTGTTATTAATACATATCTGATTCTATTATTTGTTTGCTGAAATAATATATATTTTTTATCTTTTGTTATGCTAAATTTATATATATTACTGTATAATCTCAAAGCTATTCCTGAACTATCCTTGATTCAGAATGCTAAATTGGACACCAATAATATCTAACAGCATTAAGTAGGTAAATATGCATCTGAATATTACTATCAAGCTCTCTTATTTAGAGAGCCTACCAAAAGTTTGCCTATTTTTCAGCCTAGGACAATTTAATAATTCTATTTTATTATTTTTGTGAGCTCACCTATATCTTCTAAAATCGTCAACAGCCTCCCTGAACAATGTTACTGCTAGTACAAAGCACAGCGGTCCCCAATATGTGTACAAATATCCAATTCTGATGCTTGGTATGAACTGGCTAACAGCCATCACCAAGAAGTAGAGATTGAGGAAGAATCGGAATTGTTCAAAGAGCACCAATGGTAGGAATGTTATGATATTGTATTTCTGAAAGAATAAAGTAAAAACTAAATTAAGGTTCATATAAAATTTCGATTAAAGTCAATGACATGCGGAATACAATGAGAAAAGAATGAGTATACTATCTTGTTAGTATAATGTCTAGTTTGATATTATACAAATTAATTTGATGGATTATGTGATGTGGTTTGAGTGTATGTACATGTATATTGTGTTGTTTGTGAAAGCTTGAGAGTGGATAGAATAGATCATAAATTTTTCCTGAGCCTAGGCACACTTGTCTGACATATTATAACTATGAATAGGGATGCCTATTATAGGAAAAAAACTTGTATGACACTATCCTCTAACTTCTTAACTTGTATAGCTTTGCATGATTCCGCTTATATCAAAGTTTGATAAATAGAATGGTATAGAACTTTCTGGTTTGTTAATTGGTAATGAACTAATCACTTTGTTGATGCTGAGTAAATCCATCCTTAATGGTGATTAAAGATCTTCCGTCTTACTACAAAAAAGTTAGACATCTGTTGAACACTTGATCAAAAAAAGTGTTACTACAAAACAGCGTATTGCAATCTTTTGTTTGTTTTAAACAGATGTTTAACTGCTTAGACAGTGTCTAGCAAAACACATGTTAGACGAGTGTTTGAATTTGTTTTGTAGTAAGACGGCTTAAGTTTATACTGTTCTTCCTTTAATTTGTTTCATTAATTCAATGATCTACTCAGATTTGCTGAGTAGATCACTGAGTTACTGTTTTAAAAAACTCTTAAATAATTCATGACATAAATGAATCGTTATTATAATCAATTAGCATTTTGAGAGCACTAAAACGAGGTCAAATAGGACATGTATAACTTACTTGATTGCAAACATAATTCGCTGGATATTCCTCTTCAGGCAACTTGCCTACACAAATAATTCTCGAACTTAATTCCTTCTTTCGAAACCTTGAAAATTTAACCCTGCAATTAGCACTATATGTTCAGAATAATAGCTCAAACAAAGAAAACATTGTTATCTTAGCACCAAGTTTCTTACCTAGACCAAAATGGTTTTCTTTTAGGCCTCGATAATAAAGGCGTCGTTTCCATGATGACACCTGGTAACTAAACCATTAAACTACAACATAATTATAAAAATACGGAAACAAAGCAAGTTTACGAACTGTTAAAGGCAATCAAAACAATTTCGCGTAAACACACGACGGAGTGGCCGAAACAAATGACGTATTGATTGACGTGACAGGTGGCTGATTACAGCAGAGTTGACAGCTCGCAATACATACTACGGTTTATTTCTTGAATCCAACGCACACATTACATTCACTGAATATTGTCGGTTTATTTCTTTATGCGTGCATTCGTCGAATACAGTTTTAAACCAGACTAGAGCGCGCTTATGTCAATGTCACTGAGAAAAATTTAAATTTAAATTTTGATGTTGTTTTGCGTTTTAAGGAATTATTGAGAGATAAGTTGAAAAAAATCTCTCGAAAACGAGATTGATGACGAATGTCTTATGAATTTGACGTTTCGCACACGCTGCACTACCTTATTTTTGTATGCAATGATAGCGCGCTAAAGATAAACGAGTGGATACGAGATAGTTTTGGACCGACGACTATTAGCACGCTAAAACCGCACACAACGCTCCTCTACATATATACAGCCCGGTTTAAAACCTGCTCATGAGCTTTGTGTGCGGTTTTAGCGCGCTAATAGTCGGTTCAAAACTTGCTCGTATTCACTCGTTTAGGCGACGTGACGTCATCAGTGACGTCACTTTAGCGCGCTATCATTGCATACGAAAATGAGGTAGTGCAGCGTGTGCGAAACGTCAAATTCATAAGACATTTGTCATCAATCTCGTTTTCGAGAGGTTGTTTTCAACTTTTTTTGGGGTTTTTAGATTTAATTATCTTATCGAATAATCATTATCTCTCAATAATTTCTTAAATCGCAAAACAAAATCAAAATTTTAATTTTTCTCAGTGACATTGACATAAGCGCGCTCTAGTCTGGTTTAAAACTGTATTCGACGAATGCACGCATATAGAAATAAACCGACTATATTCAGTGAATGTGATGTGTGCGTTGAATTCAAGAAACAATCCGTAGTGATACTAATCTGTGCAACGCTCATATGCAGGTTTTAAACCAGAGTGACAGTTGATGTCAAGGAGGTTTTAGTAGCAGCTCTTGCTGCTAAGGAGGGAGCCATAAGCGTAGCACTTTCTTGCGAGGGACCTCCATACTAAAATGTATGGAATTTTTTTCAAATCCTAAAAACGTAAAATTTTTATCTTTTTCTCTGAGAAATATGTGACATGGGACTAATAAATGCTACTACCGCAGTTTTTCTGGTGAAAACACTTACCATTGAGGAAAAAAATGGTGTTAAAAATCACGCATAAAATGGCTATTAAGGATTATTTACGCTTCCGTTCTTAGTATTAATGATCAATTCACAAGTAAAAAACAATATATTTTCACTTCCGTAAACAAAGTTTATACTAAAACATTAGATTTTTAAAGATATCTTGATTTTTGTAAAACTTAACTGAATTTTTTGACCGACTAGCATGGGCGACAGTGAGACGCTTCACGCTTCACAAGCTCATACAGAATATGCATATGGCGGACTCTATAGTTTTTTACTCTGAGGTTGATGTCCATAGACATTTTTTTTTTTTCGGAAAGGCAAAGAGTACAAAGCCCATACAGCCATGTCTGATGTCTTTAATCTTTCTTTTTTCTCCCCTCGTAAAGCGATAGTGAACTTTACGAAGGAAACTGTTCGTGACTTTTTGGGACAACACAAACGGGGCTTAAACACGAGATCACTTGAAATCTTCATCAGATGCGCACTCCGTAGTAAATTTACTGCATAACACACTATCTTTATTATCCACTAAATCACTAAATGCACAAAAAAACTAAATTTCAATTAAGCAGGCAAACGCCCATGTCGAGTTCCCGCCAAAAAGCCCTGTCCATAGACATTATTCTTTTTCTTTCGCACACATGTTTTTCGATAGGTACCGGTTTTTTGACAGTTTAGATCGAATAGAGATATTGGTAGAAATTTATATTGAAAACTGGTAACTCAGAAAAGGTAAATAAATATGGCCGCTGGTCGCTTCTTGGGTGTGTGACAATTTTTCAGACAATATTTACGAAAAACCAGGTTGAATATAGGACGTTATCTATAGAAAGTTGCTCAAAACTCTTGTGTCAGTGTTTGTGAAGTGCACAATTTGTGATAAAGTGTTTACAGCATCAAGGACCAATTAGATCAATGACTTGATCCTGGCGGTTGACAAGTCGGGAGTTGGGCTTCTGCGTTGTCGGTCCTCTCCTTCTTCTCCGAGCGTTAGAAAGTAAGACAAGATGTGTTTATAGTGATGTTTTATGATGTACCAAGCCAGGAAAATTAGGAGGTGAATTATTCTGGGCTCTATGAGTATGAAGGCATACTTGTTGATGTGTAATTACATTTTCAAGGGTTCTTTTAAAAGTTTGAAGCTTCGGGGTCGTGTGTTCGTCTCTGTCGGTACGGCCGGGGCACACCTCCGTTGACCTATTTTCTGGTTGTTGCATCGAAGCTAACTATTTGTGTCTAAGGGTGTAAGTAGGGCGCCACCGGTTTTGCATCTTGGGTGCAATAACTTAATTTGTCAGTGGTTCCGATGCTATTTGAGGGTGTTGGAGGTGTTTATAAAGCGAAACTTATTGTAAATTCTTCTATAAATTGAGTTAGACAGTATAGTTTTCTGTATGTGCTCTTATTTGGATGTCCCTCCTTTTCCCAGCTGTAAATGTCAAAGGATGAGGTAGGGCATGCATAATTCTGGGAAATCTTCACCAGACTTCAAGTTTTTCCTGTGCTAGGTTGTAGTTTCAGTATCACTTCTTATCATTACCAGCTTTTGTTGACTAAAGTGGGCAATGCTAAATGGTAGTTTAGTTTACTTGTTACTACCACAGTTTGTAAGCATGAAAATTTTATAGTTAGTATGAATTAGATATCTGTAGCTTTTGTTAGTTCTAATAATTGTATGAATACATCAAAAACAAGTTATTGATAATCAGAATAGCTACATAAATACTTAATGACTTTTTAATGCTGTCTTAATTTTTATAGTCTAGATAACAATACAAAAAAAAGAAGCCCTTAGTAACTTATACATAAACTATATTTAACTTATTTATTATTTATCTGGTTGGACAACATTTTAAAAGCTACTACATTACAGTATATGAGATGAGAAAGCCACTAAAATGGTAGCTAAAAGCGTTGTCAGGCTGTGGGCAAGACTATTTCATTAAAAATTCTTTGGTCTCTGAAGCTAAGATAATTTTTTATAACATAAGCCTATTTCGTAAACCCACTTCCTTTCTTCCACTCCTCTGTTTTGTGCCCACTCTTGAACTAAATAAAATAAAGTAATGAAAAAATATTTCCTTGTTCACAGGTAACACAACCTCAACCTACAAGACTGAAAAAAGTCTACATGTACAACATAGTTCATAAAATGGCAAGAAGCCAGTCAGTCCAAAATTCAGGGTTTGAGACAAGTGCAGTGACGGCCGTATGATGGAATCAGACCTTCCACCTGGTAGCTGTAACTCTACCGGACACCTGTCCACAATAGGATACCATACCCTACCTGGTAAGTAGTACTTTTTATGACTGTAGCCCTTTAAGGCATATTTTTTTCTGTTCCTGTAAAATAATTAAAAAAATATCAGCTGATCTATTCCTATCTTAGATTGTATGTGTTAAATGAAAACTCATGGGTTTAAGATACTGTTATGTATCCTATAGACTTATTTGTAGCAGTATCAATCAACAATCAAATAGCATAGTGAGATCTTGGCCTCATGCCACAATAGTGTAGTTGTAGAACAACAAAAATAGTAGATTGTATCACAAGGCTGTAAAATAATATTTTTTAAGGCGAGGGCGCTATTTTGAATCCAGAGTGAAGTGAAGGATTCTTAAGTAGAATCCTAAACGTAGCGAGGGATTCAATTGGTCGCCCAAGGTAAAAATATTTTTGCAGCCGCGTAATACACTCTACTTTTCATCTCCCTCTATGAGAAAAGAATAAGAGGCTCATTGAGACACACACTGGTCATTAATTTAAACATAAAATACCATTAAAATATTATTACTTGATGAAACAATACTAAAAATCATATTAAGTATTATTTGGAACAACTGAAAATGTTATTGAAATTTTTGTATCAATTAGGAACAGAACCTCTTTGCTTGGTAGTCTTGTTTACATTTCAAGCATATTTCTTTTTTATATTCAGAATAATTTTATTAGTACAACCGGCCAGTATCATTTTTCATACAATATTTTGGTTCGACCTCTATGGTTGACCTAAAATATCGTGGACCTAAATTCAAATTCTAATTTTAAATCCCATTTTTACCCGCTACGAAAGTCTCTTGGAGAAAACAGCTATTTTGTTCGCCTTTATTGACGAACCGTTCAGCGATTTTCGAATAGAAGGGATGAAAAAAGTATTTACTTCATTTACTTATATATAAGTACTAGCCCATCGGCACGTTACAATGTCCCCAATTCGTTGGTCCGAAATCTGACGTTTAGGACATTAGGACCAACAAATGTCAGTCGTTGTCAGTCATATTGTCAACATTGGATGCAAATAAACTTACCAACAAAATGTTGTTCTTCGTTGAAGAAACAATATACTCTTATTATTATTATTGTTATTTCTTATTATTGTTTTTGACTATAATCCAATTAATGAAACTGAAAAACCAGGCCTAAATCACATATAAACAGTAAAAAGTTTGTTTTGTTTTTTCCCACCATATTATTTCCGTTCCGTGTATTTAGTACCGACCGAAGTACTACGAGGGCCACACCGAAATGATCGGGAATAGAAAAAAGTACAAAAATAATACAACAATATTTACTTTCATTGTTTTTCGAAGTATTCTCCGTGACAATCGATGCACTTTTGCATTCTATCAAACCAATTATTATAACAGTAATTCCAGTCTGAAGTGGATATAGTCGAAACGGCCGATTTGTAAGCTTCGACTGCCTCTTCTGGGCCTTGAAATCGTTGACCACGTAGCATATCTTTAATTCTTGGGAATGTAAAATAATCATTGGGGCTCAAGTCAGGGCTATACGGTGGATGGTCCATTAACTCCACGTTTACCTGATTTAAAAACGCGATCGTTTTGCGAGCGGTATGTGAGCTCGCATTATCCTGGTGAAGAATGATGCGACGATTCGGATTAATTTTACGAAGTTCTCTTATGACTTCCGGCAAACAAACTATTGTGTACCAATCAGCAGTAACCGTTCTGCGTTCTTGTAAAGGAATCGTAGCCACATGACCAGTTTTCGATACAAACGAAGCGGCCATTGTTTTCGACACGCTACGAGAGCGGACAACTTTTGTTGGCTTGACCTCGCCTTCGAAGACCCAAACAGCCGATTGATGTTTTCTTTCGGGCTCATATGAATAAATCCACGATTCATCACCAGAGACGATATTGTAAACTGCATTTGAGCTCCCTCTATTGAACCGTTGCAGAGTAGACCGACACCAATTAACACGAGCCGACTTTTGTTCCTCGGTCAAACGATGGGGCACCCAGCGGGAAACTAACTTCTTGACACTCAGTTCATCATGTCAAATAGTTTGAATCACTGTCATACCAATGCTGAGAGAAGCCCGAATCTGCTCGTATGTCACATGTCTATCTTCTTTTATTAATTGGCGCACAGAATCGATGTTATCTTGTGTTACCGCTGTTTTTGGTCGACCAGTAGAAGGAACTGTCGTGAGAGAGGAACGTCCACGACGAAACTCAGAATACCAACGATATATAGTCGTTTTACTGGGTGCTTCAAGTTCATAAACAGAAACAAGCTCGGCGAGACATTGTTCTTGAGATAAACCTCGACGAAAGTTGTGAAAAATTATGGCACGGAAATGTTCCCGCGTAAGCTCCATTTTCCCCACTGACTTGTCAAATTCAAATGGCTACTACTCTTTTCTTTTTTACTTTTTATATAATTCAAAAATGGAATTGTGTTTGAAATAATACTACATGTCATAAACCAAAAAGGTTTTAATCTAATTTATTCCTGAGTATTCTATTCCCGATCTTTTCGGTTTGGCCCTCGTACACAACGTAGTTCACGCGATTTTTCACAGATGGCGCGATTTTTTTCTTGTATGAGGAAATTTTGAACCGCTTGTTCCCAAGACCCTATCTTGACTATATAAATCTATGATTTACTTACAAACAGATACCTGTATAGTATAAGATGACCTAGTTATTGCTCACTCATGCAAACAGCAATATTTTTAGCTGGCCAATATGACCATTGGTTCCATTTTATTATTTCTCATTTTATTATAATATACTTAGAGGTAGAGGAAGGCCCAGATGTTGCTGCATGTCGTATCAGAAAATCAAAGAATTTGCAGAGGGTAGGGAGGCATTGAAGTTACTTCACCAAAAAGAGTGTAGCTCTTAAATAGGAACATGAAGACATATACTTACATACCTTTTGAGCAATTATAATATCTCTGTGTTTTGGTCCAATGCATGGCAAACAATAATTAAAAATTATAATGATTCTTCCTAAATCTCTCACGAGAATGTGTAGTGTGTACATAATAGATCCTTACTGAAGGATGTATTTTCCTATAGCAATTTCTAAAGATTTTTTTAGGGTTCCAAACCAAAATGGTAAAAACGGAACCCTTTTATGGTGTGACTCGTCTGTCTGTTTGTCACACCTGTTTATATCAGCAACCACTCATGCTATCAAATTGAAATTTGGAATGGTTTTAGAATATAATTACCCAACTTTATAGCAAACAAAAGAAATTTAAAAATATGACTTATGTTATTGTAAAGGGGCTTAAATAGGGGGGGCAAAAATTGAAATTGTCGTTATTAGGTCGAGTGGGTATCATATGAAAAAGCTTCACTTGGACATTCCAAAACAGATTTTTTTATGACTCCGTTTTTAAACTTTTTTCTTCACGGTGGTCACCATAGCTAACCACCTAAAATTTGACGCGGTTTTCATAAAAACGCCATTTACCGTGCGTATACTGCAATCGTTTAAGCAAACTCGAGCATCAACGATGCAACTAAAAAAAACTAGCTCCGCGGCCGTTTACTGTACATACATACATACATAACATCACGCCTCTTTCCCGTTGGGGTAGGCAGAGACCACAGTCCTCCACCTGCTACAATCTTGACATACTTCCCTTGCTTCCTGTACTTTCATTTCTTGCTTTTACTATACTAAAATAAAAAACAAAAAATTTTTTTTTTTTTCTATTTTTTGAAATTATTTGTCCTAAAGAGTAATTTTAAATTAAAATTACGTGTCTATTATCGCCAACAAAAAAGTGTGCCGGAAAGAGTGCATGGGTTGCACCATCTGACTTAACCATAACCGAATAATCGCGTGTTGTTCTTTATAGGGTGGAAAGAGCGAGAGACGTATATTTGGTTATGGTTAAGTTAGATGGTGCAACCCACCGTAAGTTATGTATGATTAAAAAAGACAAAAAATACCATTCCCCCCTTATCTCCGAAGTTTGTGAAAGAAAAAATCTGACTTAATTATTTAACTCTTTTATTTATTAATTTGGCAAATCATCAGCTTACAAGTAAAAAACAGTAGGAGACAAGTATTAGTAACAAACAGCTAGTAACAGATCTGCACATATAAAAACACAATGGGTGGTTATAAAACTGAGTGATATAGAAAAAAATCGGCCAAGTGCGAGTCGGACTCGCGTCCTAAGGGTTCCGTACCTATCTACCATATGATATACTAAAAGATTTTGCTCTTTGATTTTAAAAACTCCGCGACCATCCAACTTGACCCCTCTTTTATAGAAAAGTTCTTGAAAAGGGAGCTCACCTTAATTGGTTACTATTAGTTGTGAGAAAAATTTAAATATTTAATGATTTTAGACTTTTCCCTTTATTTGTACTGTGAGACCTAGCTTCTTGCCAAATTTCATAATTTTAGGTCAACGGAAAGTACCCTGTAGGTTTTGCATAAATGTATGGAGATGAGGACATAAAAAGGCATATCTTTTGATTGCGTCGTTGTAAAAAATTGAAATTATCAGATCTTGTGTGGGTTATGGACCTTAATATTCGTTATCAATTTCAACCTGATACCTCTTCTCGTTCGTGAGTAAAAGGGTCTTGACAGACAGACAGACAGACGTATTGTATTATACTGTATTTTTAGGTATGGAACCCTAAAAATACAAGACAAAAGTCATAAAGACAGACACAACACTTTTTCTCCCTACAGTAGGGAGTATAGTGTGAAATAATTATAGGACATGCTGCTTATCATTGACTCACCGTCGTCAACGAAAAAATTGTTACTAAGAAGCCAGTCGATACAGATTTACGGAAATAGGTATTACAGAAAAAACAAAACGATCTTTCTAAGTAGCACAGTTTATTAGAAATCTGTTATAAACCTTTTCAAACAAATTTTGTTTTGCGGTCCTAAAAATGGACATAATTGCTTCTAAGAATACCATTAGTATATCGGAACCCGCGGCGCGCGAGTCCTATTCGTACTTGACCGGTTTTTAGTGGGGCCTGCCTACTTGCCTAAGAAACCGCTACATGAAATGTATGCTTGCGATTTTTTTTTTAAATGTCACACAAGGTCATCTGGTCTCAAATTAGGCAAGATATCAGGAAATACATACATAAATAGATGCATTAAACAGACACAGAGCAAATACCTATTTTATGTTCATCAAAGAAATGTTCGCCCTGGACAGGGATCCATCCTCCAATGTATGGCACAGAAGATAGGTTCACTACCAGCCATTACGTAATCTTTTCAAGTTGAACCATTGTGAAGTAAATTATACACAAATTTAGGTATGGTATTGTTAGTTTCAATGACAATGATGATCTCATTGATGTAAGAATTATTTATGACCCATTTATGTATTTATACCTTTGCCCAAGCATATCCAAGTAATGTTTGAATGGCAGAAATGTAATTAACAACTTCTAATGCTAGGAGCTGAAGGAAGCTAGACTGTCATTGATCGATGCTAGGAAAATTGCGCGGGACCAATGCTAATGATATTCAATGCTAACAATTTCAAAAGAACAAAAGAACTAATGTTTCATTTCTATGTTCCTCGGGAAAAGTTGTTCAGTTTCATGGGCAGAATCACATGCTTCAGTTTTTGTTACACTTTAGAGTCTTCTGTGCCTATGTCCAGGTGACATGCCGAGGTGCTAACTGATTGTTTGTGTCCAGGTCGCATGCACCACTCGGCGAGTACGCCGGCGGGCGTGGACGGCGCGGGGGAGCGAGCGCGCACGCCGCCTGCCACGCCCAAGAAGGGAGGCAAGATGCTCGCCGTAAGAGTACAGATGCTGGACGATACCATCTCCATGTTCCAGATACAGGTGAGTCACTAGCGGTCCACACAGGTCCATCACAGTCACGTGCCCGCACACACAGCTCCGTCTGGGCCTTTCCTGGTTCGCTTCACACAGGTTCACGCCGAAGAAAAGCGGGAAGAAGCTAGCCGTAAGTGTATAAATGCTGGACGATACAATTTGCATGTTCTAGTACAGTTGTCGCACTATATTAGATGCGACATACAAAGTGTCATAATTCCTTACTTTTCAGAAGCCGGCAAAGATGGTTAGTGCCGCGCATAAAGTTAACGAACACCCAACAGTATGAGTTGCAATTGTTTCCACTGTCGTGCGGTTGACTGTATTAACGTTTTATTTTCTTTTTCAAAATTCTGACAATACAAAACCATTGCTCGAATTGAGCAGGACGATATAGAACATGATATACATTAGATGGCGCGATAAACTCGACGCTTTTTGTAAAAACTGGCAACAAGAGGCTCAGGGTAGATACCAGTGGAAGGAATGGAGGGAGGCCTTTGTCCAGCAGTGGGACAGAAATGGCTAATAAGAGGAGATAAGATACATTATGCCGGAAAAAATAGCCTCAGAGTCCAATAAACGGATGATCTAAAGCAGTGTGTAATAGTGTATATGTCGCAGGAAGATTGTATAATTTACCGTTTCACAATCGTCCGGCAAATTGTATAATGACGCCTGAATGTAAAACGGCGTCCCCAGGTTCTAAATCCTATCCTACTAATATTATAAACGCGAAAGTTTGTAAGGATGTTTGTTACTCTTTCACGTAAAAACTACCGAATGGATTTAAATGAAACTTGGCTCACATATAGGGTAACTTTTAATTAGTCCTTGATGGCAAAAGATATGCATGTACTCATAATAATGAACCACTTTTCCCACGGAACATAGGTCGAAATACGTAAAACCAAATTTGACCTCCCATACAAAATGCGCTATCAGATGATGCAGTTTCTATTGGAGGACAAAACTTGATTTTCGTATTTCGACCTATGTTCCTTGGGGAAAGTTGTTTAGTATCATGAGTACATTCACACCTTTTTCTATCAAGAACTAATTAAAAGTCACCCAATATAGGTTAGGTTCTGGAATAACACAGGCTACTTTTTACCGCGGGAAAACACTTAATTCCCACGAAACACTTCATTGAATGCGGGTGAGACCGAAGATTCTGCGCAGACGAAGTTGCGGGCACCAGCTAGTGGGTTTATTTTACTGGTACGCCCGTCAGCGTAGAAACAAAACCAATATAAGCTGAACTAGCACTACGCTACAAACGCTCGAAACCAGAGACCTGCTTAAGGTCAAATTGTTTCCAGTGGAAACTTTCCACCGACGAGCGGCAGTGTGTACATATTAGGTTCGTTAACCAAGGAAAACCAAATCTAACCGATCCCGAACGGCAGCGGCCAGCAAGTGCCAGATACTCTTCTACTATACTTACGAATTAGCGTGACGGTATACGCGCCGTTTTGCAAAATGCCTGGGCATTATGTAAAGTGGCAGTTACTACGGACCGAAAGTAGCCACTTTGTGGCCGCAAGCACGTAAAATATTAGAGATAAAACATTTTTTTATGCAAATTAATTAATTAGAAATATCTACCTTATCAATAACCTCATTGCGCGTAAACTTTTTCGGTAATACCTACGCCATAAAAGTTGAAATTGGAATATTTTTATTTTTAAAACATTCCTTGAGACCTCCGCAAACGAATTTCACACGCTCCCTCTTAAAATGATTATTTTATCGTCACCACTAATTACGTCAATATCACCCCACCCCCTATCCACCAATGTAGCATAATAAATCAAATAGGTACGCGGACAAAGCGTCAGATCCGCAAGTCACTAATTGCCGGCCGCTCGGCTAATTGATGTATCAACAACTCCGAGCTTGATCACTTTTATAATATAACACCACAGTTATTCAATTATCACTTTGAAGGATAACTTTAATATCTAGGTTAATAATATGATGGATGACGGATAGAAATACTATACATGGTGTAAAGGACAGTCTTCTGCAAAATTGAAAGTACATCATCAAAAGCATCGTGAAAGGGGATCAGTCAACGATCTGAACTACTTTCCCCAAGAAATCTACGTGAATCCGTACGAGAACTTCGTTTGACCGTTAGGGCGCTTTTTAGCCTCCGATTTCTGTCTGTATGTCAGCGGGCTGTATCTCATGCATGAACCGTGATAGGTAGTTGAAATTTTCACGCGCGAGTCCTACTTGTACTTGGCCGGTTTTTTTCTTTATTTTGCATAATTTAATCCGTGATTGTTAAGAAGAACATAAAATTAATTTTCTTCTGACATTTCTCAGCAATATTTTGTTTACCGTTTAAGTAGGGTCTGGTTTAGCAACTTACTTCAGGAAATAGTAGCTTACTTACTTTGAAGCGTAAAGTAATAAATGATGCCGGATTTACTGAATTTGTTCGCCAGCTGGGGTCGTCACTTCAGTTCATGGCGAATTTTATTTATACAACCTTCTGGCTTTTGTGTGTGTCATATACAGTTCTATATTATCGCAATAAAAGGTTTTAGAAAGTTGCATATCGCTACAGTCCAAATAATACTTATATCCTTATTTTTTCAGCGATATTCTAAAGTTGGTTCTGTCCATGAAACTGAACAACGTTTCCGAAGAAACAGGTTGAACCGAAAAAAAAAATCTGATCCGCCTGCTAAAATATCCGATTAAAAAACAAAACGCTGTATAGCTTGATAAGAATGACAAGAGTGTGATACCATTTCCTACTACGAAATAAATACTTTCGCTACGCTACGCCGTAGTAAAACGTAGCAGCTACGGCCATTGTAAAAGAAAGTGTAGCGTGGTTATATTGTATCTCGAGTGCTCGCTCGTTGGAGATATGATAAGGGTTCTCTGAGCTTTTACTACGTTTTTAAAGATTGTAAATATTTAAAAACGTGTGTAAGGGTTCTATGGGTCAGATTTCTGAAAAATTGAAAGTCAACGTTACTGAACAGCTTTCAGTGAATGAATCTTTCAGGAATGAAAAAAACCTGCCTCTCCTTACAAACTGTCCAATTAAGTTTACGATTTTGTACGTAGAGGCCGATTTTTATTTTTAAGTTTTATTCACTGAAAGTTGTTCAGTTACGTTGACTGATCATGGCCTTTCAGTTCTCGGAGACCTGTCCCGTAAACCCTGTGTATGAAACCTTGATGTTTGTATTTTTAATTCAGTCATTTCTGTGACATAGTCTGTGTTATGCATTCCCTTTGGACATGGCTTAATGACCACTATCAATAGGTCACGAATACCTTCCGAAGCACAAAACTTATGCAGTTTTGAACAGGCATAAGTATTACCGCAGTACATTTTTGACCCATATCTCTTGGGGAAAGTTGTACAGTGTTTTGAGTAAAATACAAAAATAAAATCAGGCATATGAAAATAACCCTGTATCATGGATCATACATGATGACCTTAATTTTTTACGTACGAGTATCAGAATAATTTTTTATTCGTATTCCAAACATGCTAATGTCAATGGAGAAAACGTGCTGCGTTCCCACTCGCTGAATGTGACGTGTCATCTTTAACGTTTCTTAATGTTATGATAGATGGACGATAGGCTGATAAAAAAACGATGTCTTTGCAATTCCAAAGAAGGTCCAACCGGTCATTTTCCGGTCCGAGATTACTGGCCTATTTAAACACCGTAGGGATGTTGAAACAATTTGCTACGCTGACGATACCGCCTTTATTTTTCGTGGCAAATCTTGGACTGCGGTCCTAGAAGAAGCTGAGAGGGGAATGGCTGATGTGGCTTCATGGCTAAATAAAAATTTGTTAACACTGAACGCAACAAAAACAAAGTACTTGTGTTTTCACAAAACTGCTGCTTCTAGACCGTCAGCATCATCTAAGCCGATAAGAATTCACACGTGCGGTCTGGATCTCTCTGATTTAACCGTTAAGTGCGCCTCTCAATGTGTAGAGAGGGTTGACACGATCAGGTACTTGGGAGTAATTCTTGATGAAAGGCTGACGTTTGGACAACATATAATTGCTCTTTCTAAGAGATTGCGTAAGCTTATCCACATCATGAAACTACTTCGGCAGGGCGCTGATAGTAAGACTATAATCTTAGTCTATAAAGCTTCTTACATATTGCAATCCCAACCCCTTCTTACATATTGCAATGCCAATCCCTTCTTACATATTGCATCACTGCATGGGGGAGTGCTTCAAAGACCGTAATTATATCGCTAGAAAGAGCCCAAAGATCGGTACTCAAAGTGATGCTGAGAAAACCTTTTAGATACCCAACACGCGAGTTGTACTGCGAAACTAAAGTCTTGACTGTACGACGGTTATATATCCTACGCGTTTCGCTCTTTCAACATAGGATATTAATGAACTCTGCTGCACCTTTACAACATACCTTGGGTCGCCGTATGGTCATACCAACCACTAGAGTAAAAACCACCTTCGCGCGCCGTTTCAAGTATTTCTCATTCCCTTTTATCTATAGAGTCGCTCAAAAGCACTGTGACATTCGAAATGATACCGTGATAGAAGCCAGGACTAAAATAGTAAAGTGGTCGATTTCGTCGGTCTCTCGATTATAATTCCACTGAATCTCTTCTTGTGATTATCGAATAGCTTGTGCAAATATCATCAGTTCAAACCAAAACTTTTTGGTATATATTTATTTATTTGTACACTATGTATTTTATAGCTTATTATACTGCATGTTATTTTTATATTATATTTTAGTTATCTATGCACGTCTTATCGGCAGTTACGATAAATAGATTTAATTTCTTCCTTTATGGTAGTTTCCAAACTGCGTTGTTTAATATTTTTTGAAATCTATATATATAAAAGAAGAAGGTGACTGACTGACTGACTGACTGACTGACATATGAACGCACAGCCCAAACCGCTGGGTCTAGAGATTCCAAATTTGGCATGTAGGTTCCTTATGAGGCCTAGGGGTGCACTAAGAAAGGGTTTTACAAAATTCCACCCCTAAGAGGGTAAAATAGGGGATGAAAATTTGTATGAAAGTCCGTCAGTTTTGAAGTTAAGATCTTCAAAATTTGTATCTAGGCTGACGACTAAAAATTTATATTTACGTGTCTCAGGGTTTTTGAAAATTCGACACCCTTAAGGGTGAAAAGGGGGATGAAGTTGAAAATTCTTTATTTTTAAAGTAAAATCCACATAATTTATTATTTAGGCATTAATGATGTAATTCTATGCAACGTTCATCACTATTATTGAAATTCCACCCCAAATTCAACCCCTAAAAAAGGGAAATCGAGTGAAAAAGTCTAAACCAAGTGTCTGGTTGTTTATCGGGTCGCTGATTACGAAAACTACAACAATTTTGAAATCCAACGTGGTGGACGTTAAATACCATCATTCCCTTGGGATGGGGTTGGGGTGCGATAGGGTTGAAATGTGAATATGGGTGTCGTTTGTATGGTTTATCGGTTCGCTGATTACGAAAACTACAACAATTTTGAAATCCAACGTGGTGGACGTGAAATACCATCATCCCCCTGGGGATGGAGTTGGGGTGCGATAGGTTTGAAATGTCTAAAAATCAATATGGGTGTCGTTTGTATGGTTTATCGGGTCGCTGATTACGAAAGCTACAACAACTTTGAAATCCAACGTGGTGGACGTGAAATACCATCATCCCCTGAGGATGGGGTTGGGGTGCGATAGGTTTGAAATGTCTAAAAATAAATATGGGTGTCGTTTCTATGTTAGGGATAGCGGTTAAATTGGCGTTAGGGGTAGGGATAGGGGCAGGGATAGAGGTAGAGGGGTAGAGGTAGAGAGGTAGAAAGGTAAAGAGGTAGAGAGGTAGATAGGTAGAGAGGTGGAGAGGTAGAGACGTAGAGAGGTAGAGAGGGAGAAGGAGGGGGAGAGAGAGGGAGAGAGGGAGGGAGACGGGGTGAGGGAGAGGGAGGAGGGGGAGGGAGAGAGACAGAGGGACGGGGAGGGGGAGAGAGAGGGAGAGGGTTTCAGTTTTTCTCAATTACTTCTGCGAATTGGCTCTGTTTTGAAATATTACATAACGGTGTCTCTCATCTCTCTCTTTACATTTGTTAGGATACTGCAGCTAAGTTCCTCTGTTCTGAGTGATTTATGAGTAACGTCTGTATATTATATAAAATTCAGCTGGATCTTGAATTATACTCATTGATTTGCGCAGGGTTAGTCCTGTTTTTCCTTAGTTTAAATTTACCCGGAAATGACGGGAAAATATCTCATTGCTTCGGAAAACCGGTAACAACATAAATACTAAATCCACGCGAGCGAAGCCGCAGGCAACAGCTAGTAGCACATAATTGTCAATTTTTGTATTTAACCAAAGTAAGATTTCCCGCGATACAGGTCTATCCTAGTGCGGGGATCGTTGTTAATGTGATCTTGTGTGTGCAAATTGTTAAATAAATAAATCTTAATCTTAGTTAGTCTAGGCAACGAAGCGGATCGTTGTATGAAGACCCCGCGTTTCATCGACTTTGCTCGGGTATTCCACTACATGAGACAAACCTTCTATAAAAAAATCCAATAAAAAATCAGTACTTTTAATTTTTCCATACAAAAATTACAAAAAAGTATGAAATTTTTTTTTTGGATATTTTGAATTTACATTTTATTTTATTTTTTATTTTATTTTCTTCGGTCTAGGTTACAGTCTAGGTTACAAAATATTGTTACAAGAGCCAATTATAAGCTTCCACGTGAAAAAAGAATACAAATTAAAAACTTATGTCTATGACAAAACACAGTACTATATCTAAGTTACTAAGAAAGAATAATAAATAACTAACAAAGCCTGGATGACTGCCTGCAATAACGAAAACTACATTAGCGTGATTCTAAATTGAACTTATTAAAATATTCGTTAGAAAGAGTTTTTTTAATAATATTATTACTGCTGCAAAACAAATCGATGCCACTGCTGCCACTTAGATCATTAAACAGTCTTGATGATCTGACTAGAAAACTATTGCTCCTGTAATTTATTTTGGAGGAGGGAACATCAAGCAGTTTGTTCAAGCGTAGATTTCTGGAAGGGACTCTCAAATTTATCTTACTTAAAAGATACGGGCTTTCAATTTTACCTTGGGCTATGTTTGCAAGGAAGCAAATATCAGCAATGTCTCTTCGGAGATTTAATGGTAGTAAATGTAGCCGTGCACAGCGTTCATTATAAGGGTGATAGGGTAAACTAAATTGATATGTCAAATATCTAGTAAACTTCTTTTGAATTTCCTCTATCTTGATAATATATTTATTATAATTAGGGTTCCATAATTGAGAACAATATTCTAAATTACTCCTCACGTAAGCACAATAAAGTATTTTAATGGTTTTCATTTTTTTGAATGGCTTGCAGACCCTTATAATGAAGCCTAGAGCTTTATATGATTTATCGTATATTTGATTGATATGAGAATCAAACATAAGTTTTTGATCATGGAGTACTCCAAGATCCCTACTTGAGTCATTTTTCGGCAATGCCTGATTACATAGAAAGTAACTGTGAGAAGATATCTGCTGTTTTCTGGTAAAAGTCATATAAAAACATTTTGAAACATTTAATTCTAGCTGATTTAATTTACAATAGGAATCTAATCTATTTAAATCCTCTTGCAGGAGTCTAACATCATTTTCATTGTTAGCATTCCTATAAATTTTCATATCATCTGCGAAGAGAAGGTAGTTGGAATGCAGAAAACAGTTACCAATGTCATGTATAAAAAAAACAAACAGGAGAGGACCCAGCAGGGATCCTTGGGGTACTCCAGAGGGAATCTGGACCCAGGGAGATGTGAAACCATTGAGAGTGGCTGCTTGGGATCTATTTAAAACATAGGAGGAGAACCATCGAAAAAGATTTCCGCGGAACATTTAATTCATGATTTTTTATCATCCTGTCAAATAAAATCTGCCTGAGAAATTTATGTTGGGGTCAACTGCTTCGTTGCCTACACTAATTTGTAAATATTTATTTTAATTGTGAAGCAGTTAAGTAGTAAATAGATGGTATCTCTTTTGTAACTGCAATGTCTGTAAATAGTTTTGCATACGTTTTCATGCCGTCAGTTATAAACTTCTTAGCACTAAATTAGTCACACAAATTTAATATTACTCACTAAGGCCGATATTTCACTGGGACACCATGGCGGCGCAACCAGCCGCTACCAACAAAATGTATACAGCTCTATAGAGAGTTACTCACCTGGTGTCCGTTTGGTTGCGCAACCAATTTGGCGGCGCGCCAAGCTCCGATGCTGGTCGCGCTACCACTCCCAGTGAAATATAACCCTTTATACTGTGGCCGCAGGGTGTGGCGACTCTGGTGTCTTTACGGGCTCCCGCACACGACCGAGAATCGGTGGGCGATTATCGGCCAGAACAAGGAGGGAAGATGCAGGTGATAATACGTCAGAGCGGGATGTCGACAAAAAATCGGTCACCGATTCTCGGTCGTGTGCGGGAGCCCTTCTGGTGCCTACTTACGGACACCACGGTGGCGCGGCTGGTTGCGCCGCCATGGTGTCCCAGTGAAATATCGGTCTAAACGTCGAATGGTTAATTTTTCATATTTTTTTACACAACTGCGCGACGCCAAAAAGAAAGTATTGTATTTTTTACATCATATTTTTACCCACGACGGAACGGAGACGGTATATGCGTTTGGGGTTAGAGGTTGTTTGTGTGTGTATGCTTTTATGTATGTTACCATTTTCCAGCTAAACTACTAGACCGATTTGGATGCGTTTTTTTTTTCATTTAATGGCTGCTGTTTTTATCCCACATAAAACATGCGATCAAGAGTTCGTTCTCTTATTTTTTTTTGTAAATATTTTGTATTTTTTCAATATTCTCTGTTACGTAAGATTCGATGATCAAGTGTCACCGTTTGCCGCTTTCACGTCAAGCGAAGGAATATTTGACACGTTATATCGAGGGTCTTCCCTCTAGCCTTCAAAATGACATGGAGGAAATATGCTGGCTTATGTAATGTTCAGATTGCGGGGATCTTTATAAAGGCCAGGTTAAAAACCGGCCAAGTGCGAGTCGGACTCGCGCCTTAAGGGTTACGTACCTATCTACCATATATTAGATTAGATTTCTTTATTTCATCCATATGATATACTAAAAGCTTTTGCTCTTTGATTTTAAAAACTCCGCGACCATCCAACTTTACCCCTCTTTTATAGAAAAGTTCTTGAAACGGGAGCTCAACTTAATTGGTTACTATTAGTTGTGAGAAAAATCGTAATATTTAATGATTTTAGACTTTTCCCTTTATTTGTACTGTGAGACCTAGCTTCTTGCCAAATTTGATAATTTTAGGTCAACGGGAATTACCCCGTAGGTTTTGGTTTGGTTCACAAATGTATGGAGATGAGGACATAAAAAGCCATATCTTTTGATTGCATCGTTGTAAATAATTTAAATTTGCAGATCTTGTGTGGTTTATGGACCTTAATATTCGTTATCAATTTCAACCTGATACCTTTACCCGTTCGTGAGTAAAAGGGTGTTGACAGACAGACAGACAGAAAGACAGACGGACAACAAAGTGATCCTATAAGGGTTCCGTTTTATATTGTGAGGTACGAAACCCTAAAAACCGACAAGCGTCTATGAAAAGGTTAATGAGATGAGAGAAGCGAGGAAAGTCTGACAGGATCATAGCAAGTGAAGGATGTGGTCTGGTATCTCCTTCGACTGGCCCGTTAGTGTGGTTGGTATTGAGCCTGCCTTTTACGGTGTGATGAACACGAGTGTTGTCCTGTGTCTGGGTGTTATTTATCTATTTATATCATTCTCTGGTACCCATAGTACTGTAATGAGTGCTTGTAACAGCAATGAAAACTCCACATGATATTTCTTGTCTCAACGCCATATATCAAGAAAAATGGAATTATTTTTGAATCGAGTTTGATCGAACGTCTTTCAATCATTCTCATTGCGTTCGCGCTGCGTTCAATATCAATTGTTGTGTTAGAATTGCGTTGTACTTTATGCATTATCCGAAGTGAAAAGCCTTTAGGGCTCCCTCTGTGATATATACGTGTTTCTATTCCAGCTGTGTAATCTTATTATCTTTTATGGATTAAACTGATATTTGTTGAAATTTAAGTGTTGCATTTCATTGTTGAGGATCAGTTGTTACGAGTAGGTGCTTTGCAGGTACCCAATTTTAACTGAGCAACAACGCCCCCACGAGCCCCAATAGGTTCGTTATAGTACCTATAGGTTTTGCCTAGTTAGAGATCAGGTTGCATTGTGTAAATTACCCCACAATAGGTTTGTTTTAAACTTTCGCACATCTCATACATGTTTATTTTATTCCGGGTCTTAGTTCAGTCTTCCCGTGACCACGGCTGATGCAACTTACGTGTATGTACGTGTGTATGTATGTATGCATATATGTAATTATATCTTCAGTATTGGCCATTTTATATCTTACCCACATTTTTAAATACTTACAGAAGGTAAAAACCACTCTCAAAATGGGACGATAGAAAACGTACGTATTTATCATAATGAGCAACTATTTGAGCAAATTTTATTTGTTTGATTGATTATTTTTGACGTATCCTTCGCGCTTCAAACTCAAAGAAGCAATAGAGCACGAATAGAGCGTAGTTTTCACATGTAAAGTGCTCTTCTGGGGCGAATTAATTTGAATTCACATCGTGATAGCCTAAAGACCCTAATTCAAATCATGAGCTTTATTCATACTTTCTGTCTAATGTATTTCATTGGTGCCTCTTCAAATTAGACAGGTTCTTTAAGACCTATTAGGGTAATTGGATCTCGAATTTTTTGTTTGATTTCGTACAAGATTTAGATGTGAGAATATAAGGTTTTATTCAACGAACTGGCAACATCGAAGACTAATTTGTAGCATTTCTTAATTATTTATGCAAACGGCGACCCACTCTGAAATGTTAAAAATATATCGGCTGTTTTATTAGTCTTCTCAATGCCTTCTAAGTCGATATTTTTGTTGCAGTGGCTTTTTCTGCTAGACGTAAATTATTTCAAAATCTTGTCCTCATTGTCATATAAAAACCGACCAAGCAGGATAAGGATTCGCGCACAGAGGGTTCAGTAGGACAATAAAAACAGGGTGTAGCTTTTTAACTTTCAGGAAATGAAAAAAAAATCGACCTCTCCATACAAACTGTCCAATCAAGTTTGCAATTTAATATGGAGAGGCCGATTCTTTTTTTTGTTTTATTCGCTGAAAGTTGTTCAGTTACGTTAAGGTGATTACAGCCCTCAAATTACAAGATACGCGATCGTCAATGCAAATATAGACTTTTTTGATACGTCAATAGCGTTCATATAATAGTGCTCTTCAACGTGGCTGTTACGACCGACGTCGAGACTCTCACCCATGAAAAAGGGGTTTTATTGGTTTTATACCACATTAATAATTATTTTTTTAAATTTTTTTACTTAAATTTCAGAAACCGTAAGATTTAGAATTTTTGGGTGGAAGAAGCATCAAAATCGTTTTAGACGTTTAGGAGCTATCGAAGCAATAGGATATTTTTTGCGTAAAATAAGAGGAGAGAGAAGATTTTTTTCTGGCAAAACTAACAGTTATAATAAAAATAATCTACTTAAAAATTATTGTTTATCATATTGATTAACTCGAGTATATTTTTTTGTAACGATTGGACCACCCGTTTGGGAGAAGTTTGCCTTCAAAGTTAGATCATTTTTGCAATTTGAGGGTTATAATCGTCTTAACTGATCATGCCGTTTCAGTATTCGGAAGGCTGTCCCTTACACCCTGTATAATACCATGTGTTAGACGAAATTTTAGTGCTCGAAAGCCCTTTTAAGGTCGGACAGACTACTAGGCTTATGGGGTCCTATTCGCACCATTTGGGTACGGAACCCTAAAAACGACCCTAAGTGATGTAAATTCTGCTATATTTCTGCTAACAGAATGTTGGTCTACAGTTACATATAAAGACTCATTCTACATGTTTATTAAGGTTTGTTTTAAACTTGCGCACCTCTCATACACACAAGACTCATACGACTTTAGGCTCTCTTCCAAGACTCATTCTAGTTGGTTGTTCCGACTATTACTATGGAAATATAAAGCCTAGTTTTACGACTGTGTGGGTGACACCTGAGTAGTGATGATGTCATTTATTACGCTATTGTGTATGTGTTGTCACAAGTCTAATCTCGATGCTGACTCGCAGACATGTCATTTCATTTTTATTATAGCTATTTTCTGTTGGACCATTGTTTTTCGCGACATTGAGTTTTAGTATATTGCAATAATAGTGGTATACTATGCGTTTCAATCGAGAAGAGGACTGGGTGATAACTTCAGTGGTTCCCAGGTTGTTAAAAAAATAGAAACAGAGTGAAATAAGCTTGACAGCTACTACTGTATTATAATTGCAAATTTAGGCTCTGTCGAAGACTATAGGGGAAAACAAGGAATGTCAGTTTTAAGCTAATTCAAATAAATTAAAAAATAAAACATGATGCTCACAACCCTCGCTAAATAAAAACAATAAAATAAAGGGCCATAGAAAATGATATTGACGGTTTTTGAATCACAAAAACGCTACTATTACTATATGTAATTTATTATTTTTGTCATTCCTTGTTTTTCCCCTTGCATAGTATAGACGGCCGCACGTCGGTATAAACACCTTGAGCGGGACGCTGGTTTCTGGCGTTTGTAGCGTAACGCTGGTTCAGCTTTTACTGGTTTTTTTTTTGTATTATTTATTCATCATAATTACATTAAGTGCTTAAAGATTAAAGTCTCGCCAAACTACAGTAACAGCCTCCGTGGTCTAGTGGTTAGAGGGTTCGGCTCTCGATCCGGAGGTTCTGGGTTCGATTCCCAGTGGGGACACTGTCAAAACAAAAATCTCTTTGTGCGACCTCTCCAGTTTGGTTAGGGCATTGCAGGATGAATCACCTGATTGCCCGAGAAGTTAGATGATTCCGTGCTTCGGAAGGCACGTAAAGCCGTTGGTCCCGACTACTATCTACGGATGTAGTCGTTAATGAGCCATGTCAGAGGCCTTTGGCGGCTCAACAACTCTGACACCAGGGTTTGTGAGGTCGGTCATCGACCTTGCAACCCACACGATATGATGATGATGAGTAGTTTGATGGCGAGTGGAACGCTCTAATTTACAATTTTTGTTTCTGTGTTTGCTGCCGTGCGTACCGGCGGCGATCTGCGATGACTACATTTCATGAAAGTTTCAATAAAAAAAAACTATAATGTTGGTAAATTTTTAGCAGGATCCAGACTATGAATCAACTCCATCTAGTTTATTTTTCCAGTTTACGTAGGATGAAGGTAATTGTCACTTCTTTTTAGGGTTCCGAAACCAAAATGGTAAAAAAAGGAACCCTTATGGTGCCGCTCTGTCTGTCTGTCTGTCCGTCTGTCTGTCACACCTGTATATCTCAGCAACCACTCATGCTATCGACTTGAAATTTGGAATAGTTTTAGAATATGGTTGTCACACTTAATTGCACGTAAAAAAATTAAGAAAAAATTATGATTATTAATGTAAAGGGGGCCTAAATAGGGGGGGGCAAAATTTCAAATTATCGGTACTAGGAGTGGGGTATCATAATGGCTTTACTTGTGCATTCTAAAATATATTTTTGTATTTTTTTACAACTCTTAGTTTTCAAGTTATGATCAAAAATGTCAAAAAAAATACCGTTCCCCCCCCCTGATCTCCGAAGTTTGTGAATGAAAAAATCTCAATTAATTACAGTCGATAGAAGTTTATGTAAATATTACTGCAAAAATAAAACGATCTTTCTAAGTTGCATAGTTTTTTAGATATCTGCAAAAAACCTTTACAAACAAATTTAGTTTTGCGGTCCTAAAAATTGACTATATAGCTTCCAAAAATACTAAAGGTATATCGGAACCCTCGGCGCGCGAGTCCAACTCGCACTTGACCGGTTTTTAGGGTTCCGTACCTCAAAAGAAAAAAACGGAACCCTTATAGGATCACTTTGTTGTCCGTCTGTCTGTCTGTCTGTCTGTCTGTCTGTCTGTCTGTCTGTCAAGACCCTTTATCTCACGAACGGGTAAAGGTATCAGGTTGAAATTAATACCATATATTAGGATCCATGAACCACACAAGATCTGAAAATTTCAATTTTTTACAACGACGCAATCAAAAGATATGGCATTTTATGTCCTCATCTCCATACATTTATTCAAAAATGAAAAACCTACAGGGTACTTCCCGTTGACCTAAAATTATGAAATTTGGCAAGAAGCTAGGTCTCCCAGTACAAATAATGGGAAAAGTCTGAAATCATTAAATATTACAACTTTTCTCACAACTAATGATAACCAATTGTGGTGAGCTCCCGTTTCAAGAACATTCATATAAGAGAGGGGTCAAGTTGGATGGTTGCTGAGGCGATTTCTGTTTTAGTTCTATTTAAAAACGGGAACACTTACAAACTTGAAAATTGGTATGTTTATAGGGCATAGGCTATAAAATAACAACAAATAATAAAATTTGGTCAAGCGCGTGTCGGACTCAAAAAATCTAGCACATTAACTTACTGAAATTTCAACTAATACAATTAACATGTGGTGGTACGGAACCCTCAGTGCGCGAGTCCGACTCGCACTTGGCCGGTTTTTATTATTCGTAGCGCGGAAGCATTGTAGTCGAAATGTAATAGTGGGTTTACATTCAGCCTCTGCCACTGCTCTTCGCGCTGCCGGCAATAACTCCCTGAATAATGCCGCAGCAGGATCAAGAGAAGTGCGTGTTTACATACTGCCCTACCACTCACTACGCTTCTGACCACCGGCAATGGCAGACGTCGAAATAATTGAATTAATTAATTGTCTCCTCCGGGCGCTCGGCGAGAAGTGAGCGACAGAGCTGAATGTGAACACGCACTGCCTTTCGCGCTGCCTGTCCTTTGACTTCCGCACAAAAAACCGCCTTTTTGGGGAGCGTCGGGCAGCGCGAGTGGCAGCGGCAGTGGCATGAGAACTACTACTACTCTTCCCTGCCCACTTCCCTGCTCACTTCGGCTGAATGTAAACGTAGTGTAAAAAGTTTTGGCAAAATTACTCACGTTGCAGTGGTGCGTAGTAACTTGCCTTCTTCCCCGTGGGCCGCGGTATCGATCCCCGCCCAAGCCAAACATTTGTGTGATGAACACAAGTGTTTGTTCTGTGTCTGTGTTATTTATCTATTTATGTACGTATATCAATCTCAGATACTCATAGTACTGGCTCTGCCTAGTTTGGGATCAGGTGACATTGTGTGAAATGTAAATGTAAATTAATTGATGTATTTGTACTAGCTGATGCCGGCGACTTCGTCTGTGCAGGTTTATAAATTGTAGCCTATGTGTTATTCTGATGTATAAGCTATATTATTGTAAAGTTTCATTAAAATCCATTCGGTAGTTTTTACGTGAAAGAGTAACAAACATCGATCCATCCATACTCGTACTTACAAACTTTCGCGTTTATAATATTATTAGTAGGATTTTAGTAGGAGTAGGATTAAAATGTCGAGCAGGAAGTTATAATCTTCTGTTAAGTGTTTCCCCAAGAAACATATAATATTATAAGTCCCCATACATACATACAAGCTCCTCGAATATTTCAAAAAGGAATCTACTTCAGGGTACCCGTCTCAGAAACTGTCAAACAACGGTATCACAACTTAAGGACTCAGTTTTGCCAGCCTCAAATTTTAAATTGAGATGAACAAAGTAACTATAAACAAATAAGAATTTTGTTAAAAAAAGTTTTTTTGTGATGCTGCTGAATGTAGGGTATTTTAAGAGAAGTAGTCAAATAAACATAAATAAAAAGTAGACATAAATTCTTTATAAAAGAGCTGCAATCAAACCGACTTAATCATTGTTTTGTAATTTGTCGCTTCACGACTTATTTCAAAAATCTAAATTAACTAACAACAATAAAACATTAATAGTCTTATCGTATTTTTAAGTACGTTTTGTACGTTAGTGTAAAATGATGAAGTTCGTTCAGTGTCTTATCAAAAGGAGTATAAATGCAACTTTCTAACTAGACACGAAATAAAAGGCTAAAAGGAGCATAAAAACAATACAAACTCTTTCTCCAGTTTGTACTTGATCTTAATTGTTATTTTTGTGGAAATAAATATCGGTCTTATCTGGCAGCACTGTAGGGACCCCTAAGGGTCGTAAAATGGCGCTTCGTCCTACAATATGGACCTTGTCCGCGTTAAGAGGTCATTCTGCCGTATCGTAACGAGAAGAGGATGTTGTTCTACTTACGGCACAAATTTATGCCGGGCCGCAATTTAATTGCACATATTTACACTCTATGTATTGTAGTTGAGTGGTTTTTGCTTATTTTTTTCCCACATGGCGAAACTTTGTTTGTGAAGCGACAAAGTTTTAGTTGTACTGACGTCATGAAGTGATCAAAGAATCCTAAATATGAACGAAGTATATTTTGAATTTTGACTTTGGTTTAAGTTCTTACTTATTTATTATTGATAGCTATGGTATAGCTTTCTTGGTCCGTGTGGTGCCGGCAAAGAATAGTGCCAACCCATCTCTAGCCGTGGGTGCCGTAAAAGCTGACTAAGGGCTTATGAACCGGAGGATGGGCAGCAGCATCTATCGTACCATCTTACATACTGCGGTCACCAGAAACAGCGGTCGCCGGCCGTAACGCTTACAAGCTTGGTGACTATGGTGAAACCCCTCCAAAGTACCACGCATTTTTACTGGAGTTCTGGAGAAAGCTCCCTGTTCTGTAGTGGACGTTTCATGGGATGTTTTGATGAGGAGCCTAGCCTACGGTTTCTAGCATCCATGTGGATGTCCAGTACCACAAAATCTCTTGTCGTGGGCGTCGTGAAAATTGAGTAAGGGTACTTAACAGGGGATGGGGAGCAACGTCTCAACTCTTTGGTATTAACACGTTTACGTAAAATCTCTTTGATACCAACACATTTGATAGATATGATAGAAGTTAGAAGAGCCTAAGCAGATTATTAAATCTAACAGATTTTATTTTTTATTTTTTTTGTTTTTCAATGGGCTTACTCTTGACCTCGATCTTGAGGACAGAGATGAGGTTTACGATGGGAAGAGCTTGCCCAGAAGAAGCCTATTTACTCGCGACTTGAATAGATTCGGGTTATATGAACTCGGGAACACAGACGCAGACAGAAAATTCCATTTATCGTTTAAGAGTCGAGAATAAGCCCATTAAATACGAAATATTCTCTGTCAGTCCTTAGAGCAATCAGAGGAAAGCTTTATACTTACCCAATTTAATACCACAATAGACGAACAATCAGTCAAAGTGAGCGACTTTTCTTTGTTTTATATATCTTAGTTAATGGAGAGAAACGAAGTTAAGCCGTTGGGGGATTTCCGCTAGTCTGGGTATTGACCAAAGTTCTTTGAAAGATGTACCTAAGTTATAAAGATGGTTGCATCTATTTAAGTCGTGATTTAGTAGGCTTCTTTTAGGTGACCTTGAGTATCCATCCGTACTTCGCACGGCACATTAATCCATTTGTCTTGTCTATCCTCATAGAAAGGTCGCTAAGCCATGTCAATGGCTATTTTGAGGGTTTGAAGAAAAGGGTTAGACTCTTTGGGTTGACGATAACTAAGTAACTTTTGAATAGCTTAAGACGATTGCAGAGCAGAGGTGCTGTCACTTTAAGTCAGTGACCGTAGTCAAAATTACCTGATATCTCCGTATCCCTATCCGTATCCCTATCTCTTTTCCTATTCCTTTCCCTTCCCCTATCCCTACCCCTACCGATATCTTAACCGCTATCCCTATCCTTATAGCCGCTATCCCTATCCGTATAGCCGCTATCCCTATCCTTATAACCGCTATCCCTATCCTTATACAAACAACATAGAAACGATACCCATATTGATATTTAGACATTTTAACCCTATCGCACCCCAACCCCATCTCCAGGCGATGATGGTATTTCAAGTTCACCACGTTGGATTTAAAAATCGTTGTTGTTTTCGTAATCAGAGACCCGGAAAACCACATAGACGATACCCATGTTTGTTTTTAGACATTTTCGCCCGATTCCCCCCTTTTATGGGGTTGAATTCTGAAATAATCTGAAAAACGTATGTTATTCTTTGATAGTAGCTCTCCTGTGAAGGTACCATTAAAATGGTCTAACTTATATCTGGTTTCCCCCTACAAACTTTCAAACCTCGTAGCCTTGGCACACATGCTTTCAAGAATTCTCATGATTACTATAATTAATTTCAAAATCCATACCATTTTCGTAATTAACGTCCAAATAAAACATAGAAACGACACCCATATTGATATTTAGACATTTCAACCCTATCGCACCCCAACCCCATTCCCAGGGGTTGATGGCATTTTACGTCCACCACGTTGGATTACAAAATCGTTGTTGTTTTCGTAATCAGCGACCCGAAAAACCATACAAATGATACCCATATTTGTTTTAAGACTTTTTCACCCTATTTCCTCCTTTTAGGGGTTGAATTCTGAAAAACCTTAAACACGTGTTTACTCTAAATTGTTGACTTCAGCAAAGCGTACGACAGTGTGGACAAAGATACTCTGTTCCGAATACTTAAGTCATTTAGAATACCCTCAAAGTTAATAAGACTCATCAAAGCCGTCGCCAGAGGGCGTTTTGAGTACAAACACTGTCTCCTTAAAATTATTCTATAAAAATATAAATAGTCCGGTTTAAGTACATATTATAGTTTGAATTTGTTGTAAACGATATAACTTCCATCTACAAATGTTTGTGACTACTAGCTTCAAGTATTTGTGAGTGTAAATACGACATAAAATACGGCGGCATTATTCGGCTTAAAACTGGTGATAAACATTAGAGTGTGTCTGGATTTTTTGTGACTGTGCAATTAAGACATAAAATAATGTAATAGTGATGATTGTGACTGTGTTTTTGTGTTATTTGCGAAATTACATTAACGGTCATTTCTAGTGACGCTATTGAAGTGCCCCGCCCATATCAGTAGCTACGGTATAGCAAATTTTACATCACGTTGGGACGACTGTCGTGGTCTAGCGGCCAACATACCGGACTTCAAAACTTCATGTTGTTGAGTCTCAGGTTCAAATCTACGTGCTTCCAAAAAAAAATATTTTTGTGTTATTATGAAGATAATTTAAAAGTATACCAAGAACCTGATATCGATTTTTAACAGAGCTCTCAAGATCCACATGTAATTGAAAATAAAATTATCACAGCGTCACCTGTTGACGGCTCTAAGAACTTATTTGGGAACTTATTTGATGACATCTAGCGTTAAGTACCAGATAAGAATTTGTTATGGCACCACCACGACAAGCAAGGAAAACCTATTCGTGTACGCAATGTTTAAGGAACTTGAAACAAAATGATTTTTTGACATGCTCGGAATGTAAGAAATTACTTTGCCTTGAGGAATATTCGAATTGCTCTCAGGTCTCGAGAGCTCGCTATAATCTGATAAATCGTGACTTAAGACCTCAGTGGAAATGCATGAACTGCAAAAAGGTTGTCGTAAAGACAAGTACACCAAAAACTGCAGCACTTCAATCAGCTGGATCCTCAAAAATTTCATCAAAATCAGATATAACCACAATCAGAGACCCCATTTTAAAAAATGGTACGGCACAAATTAGTACACAACTACCGTCAACTTCCGTTTTGATTCCGGTTTCTAAAGATGATGATAACAGCACAAAAGATCTGGTAGAAGCAATACCCGCAGATCAATCACACAGCTTAGCTCCATCTTTAGCTAGTGTTGCTGCTGATCCACTGAATTTGAGTTCAAAAGTACTGACACCAATAAAACCACCATCTAAGACTGTGAGTGCACCACCTATTCGCAATTTACCAAATACAACCTCAACTGAAGCACTAGTTGACAATAATGTTGTCACACAAAAAAGAAAGAAAGCTCAGTCTCTTTCAGAAGACAATAATGAGGTAAATATATCAGCCTTATCAGAATCAGATACAACAATATTCAGCGTTCCAGATCTATCAATGAGAGTAGCTGATTTAAAAATTGAAGAACTTGAAGAGATAATAGATAACTTAAGGGCCGAGTTAGCTGGCGCAGATCTTGAAATAAAGAGACTTCTCACCGAAAACTTAGAGCAACAAAGGGAAGTCGAGAAACTTCAAACCTCTGCAGATCGTTACAAGAAACTTTTTATACAATCATTAACGTCCAATAAGAAGGAGTTACAACAACTCAGCATGGTATCAACATCGATAAAGAGAAACAATAACAAAAATGCTACTTTATGTGGTGCGAACAACGTTGGGCACAAGTCTGACTTCACTCCTAATTCTGACTTCATCAATCATAAACATCCTGACCAACCCGAAGTTCATCTGCCCCGTATGAACACTGGCAACGTCTACACGAAGCAAACCAATGGTAAACCGGAGGCCTCTAGACCTGAAATAACCTTCGTTCCGAAACCACTGACCAATGTTAAACCTAAACTGTGTCTTCTTAGTTGCAATAATAAAAATAAATTGCTACCAGCCATCGAGAAGAACGACATTGATGGATATTATAACTTCTGTCATTATATTGCTCCAGGAGGTAGTATCCATGAGTTGCTCAGTGGAATCGAAAACAAATTAAAAGACTTTAAAAGAAGTGATTATTGCATAATTTTCATTGGAGAGAATGATTTCCACACCACTCAGAACTATGCTGCACTGGTGCAATATATACGACAAATAATTTCAAGATTGACCCACACAAACATTATACTATGTTTGCCTACATACATTTGTGGAGCCGTATTGTACAACTGCAGAGTTGAGGCTTTTAACAATTTGCTTGCCCTTGATATTTCAGCTCACGACTATGCGATCATGTTTGATACTAACATGAATCTCACGCCAGACCTATTCTCGTCATATTCCGGAAAGCTTACGAACAAGGGAATTGATGCCATTATCAAATGTCTACTAAATAGCTTTGACATACTGAAACCAAAACGCTCGTCACAATCGAATGTAGAAAATGATAGACATACAGCTACGCCCGCGGCTAGATCTGATTTTTTTCGTGTATAATAAGATGCATGTCTTACATCAGAACATAGCAGGTCTAAATACAAAATCAGATTTACTAACATTGCGTTTGGAGGAACTTGCTAAAGACAATAAACCAATAGATATCATATGCATAACCGAGCATAACATGAAATCACAAGATGAGCAATATATCACAATTCCTAATTATAAGATAGCTGCAAGTTACACAAGAGAGAATCGGAAAGGGGGTTCGTGCATTTTAATTCGGACTGATCACGAATATAGGGAACTACCGAATATATCATCGTTATCTGTCTCAAATCTTGTTGAATGCTGTGCAATTGAACTTTTGGCTCACAATATAATTGTTGTCAGCCTGTATAGGATTCCAGTTAACAATAAATATCGATTCGAAATATTTTTTGATAAGCTGGAAGAGATTTTAACGAAATTAGTCCTCAATACACAAAAAAAGATTATATTGTGCGGAGATTTTAATATAGACACCACTCTAAAAGCTGATCCCATAACAATAAAATTCAAAAATGTCATAACAGCATTCAACCTAACCATTTCTATAAACCAGCCGACGAGAATCGTAAGTGGCTCTTGTATTGATAATATATTTCACAATATTAGAGGTAGCAAAGGAGAAGTGGTAGACTCAGCTCTCTCTGATCATACGGCACAAGTTCTAACCTTCCCAGTCAGAAAAACCTGCACTCTAAAGCACTGGTACAAAAAAGTTCGTGACTACGACACGGAAAATGTTGTTAAATTCGTAAATTGCGTTTCTAGTCTCAGTTTTTCGGATGTTTACAATACCACAGATCCCAATATGGCATTTGATAATTTCATTGATATTTTCTTATTGTTCTATGAACTCTGTTTCCCCGAAAAAATTATTCGTGTACAAGTTCGTAAACGTCCAAAATGGATCTCTCGCGGTGTTCTGCTTTGCAGCAAAAAGAAAAGATGTCTTCTTTGGAAATATCGACGTAATCCATCAAAAAAAAACAAGATTACTCTCAACTCATATTCCCAACGATTGAAACAGGTCATTAAATTAACACAATTTTCTCAAAATAATCATTATATAGCTACTGCAGAAAACAAAAGTAAAGCGACTTGGCAAGTCATAGATAGCACTAAAACAAATGTGCCTAAGGAAACAGTTTCACAAATTAAGTATGACGGCCGATACATTTGTGAACCCATAGAAATGGCAAACGCTTTTAATGACCATTTCGTTGACCAAATTCAGCCTTCAAATCTAAAATCTTCAATGACATGCACTGGCTCCCTTAAATCATCAATGTTTATGTACCCCATGACAGAATTTGACTTATTTAAAATTATTAAAAATTTAAAAAATAAGAAAAGTACAGGCTATGATGGGGTGAGCACCACAATTGTAAAAAAAGCGGCAATCGTTATCGTCAAACCTCTTTCCTACATTTTCAATCTTTGCCTTGAACAAGGCATCTTCCCAGATAGGTTAAAAATCACTGTTATTAAACCTTTATTTAAAAAGAAAGATAGAGAAGACATGGGTTGCTACCGTCCTATAGCCTTAACGTCGATATTTTCAAAACTGTTTGAAAAATATATCTATGCGAGATTAATTTCATTTATTGAAACCAATAATCTATTGGTCGGTGAGCAGTTCGGGTTTCGGCAAGGAAGAACTACGAATCTGGCCGTGTACAAACTTCTTCAGCGAGTTCTTTTAAGCATGGATCGTAAATCTCCTACTTGTGCCATATTCATGGACATGAGTAAGGCATTTGATTATGTTAGCCATGACATACTTTTAAAAAAACTGGAGAACTATGGTATTCGCGGTAATGTTCTATCTTTGCTAAAGTCCTATCTAATTTGTAGATTACAACGCACGGAGATTACAAAAATTGACACATTGACAAAATGTGAAACTCGGTATCAATCTTTGAGTAGAGAGGTTAAGTGTGGTGTCCCTCAAGGCAGCGTGTTGGGACCTTTGCTTTTCCTACTCTATATTAATGATTTGCCCCGCCACATCAAACATCTAATGGTCCTTTTTGCAGACGACAGTACTGTTGTTATAGAACATATAAATGGCACTAACTTTGAAACCGAAATCAACGAAACGCTTGAACAAATTATAGCTTGGCTCGCTGGCAATAATTTAAATGTAAATATTCAAAAGACCAATGTAATGTTTTTTAGACAAAGGGAAAGTATCATTTCTAATGATCCCGAAGTACAATATAATGGCGAGAAAATTGTATCTGTGAATTCTACAAAATTTCTGGGTATAACAATTGAAAGCAAGGGTACCTGGGAATTGCATGCCCAAAACGTATGTGGTAAGCTTTCACAATTTTCATACGCTTTGTACAAGCTGTCCAAGGTCGCTAATAAAAAAACCTTATTAATAGCTTACCATGGGTTTGCTGCATCCACCATGCGCTATGGCATAATATTCTGGGGGAACTGCTCACAAATGTATCATGTTTTTGTGGCGCAAAAGAGATGTATTAGAGCTATCTGCAAACTTCATCCGCGTGACAGTTGCCGGCCACATTTTAAAGAGTTAGGCATTCTTACTGTTTTCTGCCTGTATATTTATGAGTCACTAGTTTTTATAAAGAATCATCCACAGTTGTTCACGCTTGTCTCGGAAACAACTACTCTCAATTTGCGCCACAGGAATAGGTATTGTTTGCAACCTTCGAAATCCACTTTGTTGCACAAAAGCTTCATTTGTATGGCGCCAAAGCTTTATAACAGTTTGCCTAAGTCGCTACAGGATGCGCCACTTAATAATTTCAAAGGCAAGCTAAAAAAGATTTTAATTGACAAGAGCTACTACAGCCTTTCTGAATTCTTTAATGATAAGAATTTTTTGTAATTATACTTCGACTAATTTAAATTTATTGACATTACTTACCTTCTCAATTAACATTTTAATTACTTGAATCTGTGTAATTAATTATTGCTTTTTATTGTTATTATTTTATTGTTTTTAATGATGAATATGAATTGTATGCTTAAATTTTTAATTTTGTTAAATTTCCTATTTGCCAAATAATATATTTAATTAATACCTACCTATATTTACACGCCTAAACTGGCAGAATAAAGTTAAGTGCATGCTAAATTTTAAGACCCTATTGTAAAAACCTTTATTCGTGAATAAATTATCTGAATCTGAATCCGCCACTGAAACAAGTAAACTTAGGGTCAGAGTAGGAAGCAGCTTAATGGAGGAATTTGACGTAGCTACAGGCCTTAAACAAGGAGATGCGCTTTCGTCAATGCTGTTTAACTTAATACTCGAACACGTCATCCGAAAAGTTTTAAATCATGATGGAGGAGTGGAGTTAAACGGCAAGCACCAAATCATAGGATATGCCGACGATCTGGCAGTGCTCGGACGTTGTGCAGATGAAGTTAAGGCCATGGCAATAACGCTTGAGGAGGAAGGACAAAGAGTTGGTCTTAGAATTAGCCGAGAAAAGACGGAGTATTTCCATATGCGTAGATACAAAGATATAAGGACACGTAGAAAAGACCTAGTGGTTGATGATGATACAACTTATAAAGGGGTGGACAAGTTCAAGTATCTTGGATGCACAGTGACCGATACCAACCAAAGGCACGAGGAGATTGATATCCGAATCCAAAGCGCACTAAGATGTTCAGCAGCCCTTCACAAAATTCTCGTGTCCAAGCTTATCAGCAGAAGAACCAAGATTCGGGTCTATAAAACCGTCATCAGGCCAATCTTGATGTATGGATGCGAAGCGTGGACACTAACGCTGAAGGAGGAAGACAAACTTTTAGTAGCAGAGAGGAAAATTCTACGGAAAATTCTAGGACCAGCAATGAGAGAAGACGGAACATGGAGGGTTAGGAAGAACCAGGAGATAGAAGACCTTATAGCGGAGCCTAACATCATTGGGGAGACCAAGTCAGCTCGACTCCGCTGGCTCGGCCATGTGGAAAGGATGGGGGAGGATCGTGCTGTCAAAAGAGCGTATCTTGGACGTCCGACTGGTAGACGCCCCGTCGGACGTCCTAGGTATCGTTGGATCGACCAAGTCAAGAAAGATCTGTTGGAGCTTCAAATAGCCGACTGGCAACAAGCTGTACACAACAGAGAAGAATGGCGGCTCTTAGTGTCGGAGGCCAAGATCCTCTTCGGGTCGCTGGGCCAGCATAAGTAAGTAGTAGTACGTGTTTACTCATCTATTAATAGGAGTACTCTTGTGAAGTAACGAATAAAATGGTCTAACTTATCTTAATTCCCGATACAAACTTTGAACCCCCTTTTCACCCCTTTGGCGGTTGAATTTTCGAAAAGGCTGACACAAACTTCAAAACTGACGGAGTTTCATACAAACTTTCAACCCTTATTTGAACCCTATAGGGGTTGAATTTTTCAAAATCCTCCCTTAGTGGATGCCTACACTGTATAAGGTATCTACATGCAAAATTTCAAGTCTCTAGGTGCAGCCGTTTGGGCTGTGCGTTGATATATTAGTCAGTCAGTGAGTTTATCCTTTTATATATTAAGATAAGTTATAAAAGTTTTAGCGTCATAGATTAATTCCGTGGATTAATGGGTATTGAATTGTTTATTTCTCTAAATAATTTTATCTCCAGTCAATTTTATCTCCAGTTAAGACAATGTTACTACATTGCAGGATGTCTTTGGTATTTAGTAGCACTTAAGAAAGAAAGAAAGAAAGAAATATTTATTTGTTGCATTAAAGTTCTTAAAACTAAGGGTACAATTGAGGTATCACATGCAACAAAAAGGTCCCGCTCAGCAATAAGCTACGGTTGGACCGTAGCGCTGATCTTCCGCGAAACCCAATATACCTAAACTACTTAAAAATACTTAAAACTAACACAGCAGGTTTTTTAAAATGTTAAATATGAAAATAAATGTTTAAAATAAAATAAATGTAAAATAAATGTTTAAAATGTTAAATGTTAAATATATTTAAGTACCTATACATACAGGTGGCAGTAAGTTTAAGGAAAAATTATGTGATAATAAAGGTGTGTGTTTGTAGTAGTGAAGACAGAATGGGTAAGTAAATAATTGAGTAAATTGAGACTATTGCACAGTAAAGCTACTCAAGTAAGTTTTTGTTTTTCCAGTAAATATAGTTTAAGTTTATTTTTAAAAGTGCTACAAGATTTAGTGTTCCTAATGGGTGGAGGTAAGTTGTTCCAACATTTTGTGGCAGCGTATCGGAAGCTACCACGAAAAGCAGCTGTACTGTGTCTGGGGCAAGTGAGACGTGTTACGTTTCTGATGGGACGAATAGAAAATTCTAGTTTATTATATAGATAGGGTGGTTTTTGAGTTTTTATAACTCCAAAAAGTAAAGACGCAAAATGAAGTGATCGACGTGCGGCCATGTTCATTAGGCCTTTCTTGTTCAAATATGGGGTAATGTGGGAGCGACGCGGTATGGGGAAACAAAAGCGAGCACATGCATTTTGTATTCTTTGTATAATCTTTTTGGTTCTTGCGAGCAAACATTCACCAAAGACTGTATCAGCATAGGTGAGCTTAGAAAGGATAAGCGAGTCACATAGTCGGATGCGTAAATCAACATCGAGGTAGTCTCTCATACGATATAGTACTTTAAGTCTGTAGAAACAATTTCTTACAGTTTGAAGAATGTGGTTCTCGAAATGGAGCTGTTCGTCAAAGAGGACACCTAAATTACGGGCTTCTGAAACAAGTTCTAAGCATTCTCCAGATATTGTAACTTTAGGGTCAAAAGTCTTAATAATATGAACATTTTTTTTAGTACCATGAACTAAAAATTTTGATTTAATGGGATTTAAGACCAATCCATTAGCATCACACCATTGGTTTATCCTGCATAAGTCCTGATTAAGTTTACTGACTGCCTGATGGGTGTCACTAGGTTTAAATGAAATATAAAGCTGAAGGTCGTCTGCGTAAAGGTGATAGTTGCAATGTTGAACACTGGATGTAATATCTGAACTATAAAGAATAAAAAGCAATGGTCCAAGTATAGAGCCCTGTGGGACTCCCCTTTTCACTGGTGCGGTAGCTGAGACTATACTCGAACCATCACCAGCAAAAAGTTGCACAAATTGATGACGGCCAGTTAAGTAGCTCGCGAACCATTTTACAGTGGAAATGTCAAATCCATAAAAGGAAAGTTTGGATAATAGGAGCGAAGTGTTGATAGTGTCGAAGGCACGTGAAAAATCTAATAATGTTAGTATAGTACCCTCTCCCGCGTCCTGAGCCGCCAAGATATCGTCAACAACATCCATCAAAGCGGTTGCCGTGCTATGGCTCTTCCTGAAACCTGACTGTTTTTGCGGTAAGATACCATTTTGTTCAAGGTAGCTAGTGACTTGAGTACTAACAGCTTTTTCTATTATTTTAGAGAGAAGGGGTAAAATACTTATTGGACGTAAATCTTTAAATTGAGTGGGTTGATTATGTTTTGGAAGCGGTTTAACTATGGCAGTCTTCCAGGATTCAGGAAAGGTACTCGTCTCAATGGATTTATTAACAATAGCCGTAATAATCCCTAAAGTACGTGGAAGTGTCAAGAGCACCATATCCAACGAGATTCCGTCATTACCTTGCGCATTTGTGGATACAGATTTAATAATATTTAGTACGTTTGTTTCACTGATTGGCTTCAAATTAAAAGAGGCAGAGCTATGTCTATGGAATTCGTAATAAGTGAGACGGGATATATCAATGTCCTGTTTACCAGGCAAAGTAAGAAAGTGATTATTTATGCGGTCTGGGTCTGACAGAAATGATGGTAGATCAGTATCAGGGTTACTTCTGAAGTCGGCGACGTCTTTCTTAATATTTTTCCATAGCAAACGAGGATTTTTTATATTTGAATGGATATGGTTTTTAAAGTATGTGGCTTTTTCTGTAAACAAAGCATTGATAACAATATTTTTCAAATCTTTGTAATATTGCTTGTGTGATAAAGCATCTGTGCTTTTCTTAAGCGCGGATTTGTGGTATCTTGCATTTGCTTCATTGCGTAATTTTATCATTTCCCTAACGTTATATGTTATCCAGGGTTGGATACGATCTTTAACATAAATAATTTTAATAGGGGCATGGCGATCATACAAGCAGAGCAAGTAGGCATTGAAAGTAATTACCATTTCGTTAACATCCTCTGAAAGCAACCCTTCCCAATTAATTGAATTTAAATCCTTTTTGAAACTTTCACAATCAATATCTTTAAGTGGCCTGTACATAATCCATTTAGGGGGTGCAACGTATTTTTTCATGTGGATACTACAAGTAATAAATGCGTGGCTACTTAACTCAGGTATAAAATCTACATTTACGTCAAACAGAGGTGTAGTGGAACATAAAAGATCAATAAGTGTCTCACTGTGATCAGTAAAATGGGTTGGAATATCAATATACTGTGACAAATTCATATATTTTAGAAAGTCTAAGAGTTTTTTTACATTGGTATCGGATCCATTTATTAAGTTAATGTTAAAGTCTCCCGCAAGAATAATGTGATCGAACACAGAAAAAGAAGATATAGAATCGCTAAGAGCGTCAAGAAATGTGTCAACGTTTAGCCATGGCGGACGATATGCTGTACCAATAGCTATTTTATGGCCGTTGATGTTAAGGCCGAGCCACATCTGTTCAACAGACAGAGTAGACGGGAAAGACAGTAGGCGCACACTAACGCCGCGCTTGATGTAAAATCCGACTCCGCCGCCGCGCGCACGAATACTTGCGGGGCGCGGGGTGTGGCGTAACCGGTAGCCGGGTGGAGATGGCGCACGCGCTTCTTCCCCTGCCCTCAACCAAGTCTCGTTGATGGCCATAATATCCACCTGATGTTCTAACATAGCTACCAGAAATTCGTCGTGACGGGTACCTAAAGAGCCGGGATTCAGTAATCCTATTGATAAATTTTTAGTTTTGATAAATTGTAGGACATAAGAATATATTACTTGGCAATATTTATAGTTTAAAATAAAAAACCTGATGTATGTCATATGACGCCAGTCAACCACAAGCCTACAATAAAAACGAAATAGTAGAATTGATACTCGTAGTAGTGAGTAATTTTGTGAAAATTGTGTGTGCGTGTTTAGGTCTCTATAATTAACATAATACAGAGGATAACATTGATCATAATGACAAGAAATTGTTCTAATATTGCTGTCATAAAAGAGATTAAAAACCAATAAAAACATGTGCGCAAGATTATGTGAACATAACTTTACAACAAAAACAATAATTAAATGCGGTAGGAACACACATAGTATTGCTTCACGTAAAAAATATCCAATAGAAATAATACGTTCAGTTATTATCAGAGTCACCATTAAGGCCACTAACAGGAGCAACGCCAAAAACCTTAATGAGATCGGCTTCAGTGCGAATACGGTGAACAGGTTGATCTTGTTCGCGGCGGACGAATAATGCGCCGTCTCTCGTCCACGCATATTTCCACTGAAGGCGTCGTTTTTCTTCACGAATTTTGTAAAAAAGCTGTCGGTTTAAACGGGTTAGTCGCTCGTTGACATAAAAGCGTCGGGGCTCGCCGGGAAGGTCGAAACCAGCGGTGTCACACGTCCGACGGACTCGCATGGCGCTCAGCAGCCGGTCGCGCTGGGCGCGCCGCACCATCCGCACCACCAGGGGGCGCGGCGACGACCGCGCGGCCTCACCTGCACCCGCGCCTGCAGCCACCGCAGCGTAGTCGCGTCGAGCGCCCACTCGCACCGCGCTCACCACGTCGCCTTCCGTCACATTTACGCCCAACTTGTTGCCCACGAGGGTCACGATGTGAACAGGATTTTCACCATTTACCTCCGGGATGCCAGTTATTTCAAGGTCATTTTGCAGCAGTTCCTGGTCGCGATCGTTCAGTTCATTTTTCAGGCTATCGACAATCGCAATAAGTTCCTGTTCTTTGTCGCTCCCTTTATTTTCTATAAAACCCTTTTGCGTTATTTCTTCTTCCAGGCGTTTTTCCAATGTAAACATACGATTTTCTATGCTATCCACGCGGGTGATTAAACTGTCTATGTTTAAAGTTAATTTATCGAATTTTGAAGACATTCGTTCAGTTATTATATTCATCTGTTCCTTGATGAGTTGCCCGATGGATACTTGTAATGACTTCGTAATTTCGTCTCTCATTTTTTCTACCATACATTGTAAGGAGTTGTCCGGCAAGACGCAGCTTTCTATCTTACTTTTATATTCAGATTCCAAAAAATCCTTCTGAGGCGAAAGAGACAATGACGGCAGTTTTGGCATTGTGAAAGTGGCGTTTGCATCGAGCTTTGACTGAATAATATTCTTTGTACTAGAGCTTGTATTTGCATGTGCTCTTTCGATACTTCTGTTTGCACGAATTCTGGTACAGCTAAGACATGACCAACGGTCCTTTTTTTCCTTTTCCATTAATCGGAAAAGCTGTGGAGAAACATTCGCACACTCTATTTCGTATAAGCCTTTGCACGTAAAACAAGTCAAGTATTCTCACTTCTGCTCTGCAACCACCTTATCTTCATAACAGCAGGAATGATTAAAACTTTCCTACCAGCCGACGAAGGCTAGATTACAGTTTTTCTCAGAACTTTTTAATTTCCGTCCAACTACCCGGGTTCAAAGGAGGTCATTCGTTTCGCTGATTTTTTTAACACTCTGCAACCGCCGCAGCCTCTGTCTAGCTGGCATACAGCCAGCATGCAAGTTAGGCTGAAAAACAATCTCTTATACATATGTTGTAAAGCTTACATAACTTACAAGCAGGACGACTTTTAGAGTGCGCTCTGATACCTTAGTTGGGAGGATGCCACATATTTTTGTAGGAGTAAGCGAAATAAAATAAAAAGAATTTAAATTTATAATTTAAAACTGTTTATTTCAATGAAAAAAATAAAAATTACATGCACTAAGCGCTTAATCTTATTTCTAAACTAAAGATTATGTGCGCTGTAGGAGTTTAACCCTGCGCAGTTTGAAATAGAGTATTATTTGAAATAAGGTATTGTTTTAAATAACATACGGGGGAAAAAAGACATATTACACAAAGTCATTTGATCCCAAACTAGGCAAAGCCTGTATGGGTAACAGAGACTGATATACCATACAACATCCAGCCAGACACAGCATAAACACTCTTGTTCATCATACAAAATGTATGCCCTGGGCGGCAAAGAAGGCAGGATCACTACCAACCACGCTAACGGGCCAGATTTTTACATTTAATGTTGTTTTTAAAGACATAGATGGCTGTATCTTTTTGATGTGCTATCGTAGGTAGGTAAGTAGAAATTCACGACTTCAAGGGTCAATGAACCTTAATATTTGATGTTGAGGCGATCCGTTTTCCATACTAAATTCAAATGACTTACATTCTTATGCCGGACATAAAATTATGTTGAAAAACGAGTGTATTAGTATATTTTTAGTTAAATTTTTCGCTGATTAATACAGCTAATGATTAATACAGTGCTTTGTGCGAATGTGCGATGTTTTTTTCTACAAAGACTATTTTACATAGGTATCTTATGCTGCAACTCAGCCATTATCTCAAATTCAATAACCATTCGAAAAAAAATCCAGCGTACTAGCAAATTGAATGAAACGCAATTTCCTTCATTCGAACCGTTTGTTCCGTGCCGGTTGAACTACTTCTGCATGCTCAAGACACACCCTATCTGAAATCAGACGTCTTGTTTAACGCAGCACCTAGTTCGCGTATGCACTCTTAAGAGGACTTTAGGGTGGGGAAACTAGTAACAGTTGATAATACTTAATATCAGGTACGCTTCATGCTAAAAGAGTTGTGCAACAAAAAATGGAGTATTGTCCTTTTATAATGTCGTTTTCGCGTCCCAGAGATTTACCATAATTCAACCAGTTGGTAAGGTTTAGGACTTCTCTGAGTAGAAACGGAGGTTGTTATTTTAGCCTTCTAGACCCATTTTAGGAACAAGTAAGTAGAAATCACGAAACGGCCTTTTATTCGACTCTCCTTTGTCATTCAATAATTGCAAAATAATTCTTTTAAATTAATAATAGTAAAACCTGTTAATATAACTAATTCGCATTTTATAATAAATTTGTTTTCGTTGCAAGGATCATACATACTCGGAGGGAGTAACTACCCAACCAGCAAAACTATGTGCTATAAACGTAACGAGCACGTTCCTACTTTTGCTATTCAATGCTATAAAGGTGGCAATAATGCTCGAGTAAAAGTAATTTTCACGTTTACACAACGCGAAATTGGCACAAATTATTCAGCCTTAAGCGCGGTAAAAGTGCAGTAACACTTGTATAAGCAGCAAAAAGGTGCTGTTAGCGTTGAATTAAAGTGAATAATAGCACTATGAGTGCTGTAACAGCAACAAAAACGCACTCGTATGAGTATTTGTTCTGTAAAAGAAAACAGGTTGCAATTACTCAGCAAGTTAGTTGTATGTTAGCAACTGAATTGCTTTTATTTAGCAAATTCATTCTAAAATACTGGCCTTTGTTGCTTATACTCAGCATTTTTGCTGAGTATTAGTAAATGAATTGCTCTAATGCCATAAAAAGGTTCTACAAAAGCTCTTTGGTAGCAAGTAATACGATTGGTTTGCGGTTATGTGAAAGTGACGCGCTCGGTAGTAAAAAAAAGATAATTGAAGCATTTCCAATCAAGGTAACATTTATTATACTTTAAACTTGACGTGTTCCTTAAGTTATTTTGTCTAAGATCTGTCCCATGGTTTGAGTATGTTAATAATGCAGAACTTTGTGGGAATGTAATTTCACTGACCATATTTGAGGTCCTTGTTCATATAATTTTAAGCGTCCACCTTATTTCTTGAATTTAAATAATAAGGTTTAACGAAATAAAATATATTTATTAAGAAAAATTACAATTGCATAAAATATTTACCTAGTTACTGTTATTTCTCATTCTTATGATCATAACTTGAATAAAGGTGTTCGGATTGCCCTTATAGCACATGATGCAGCCATGTTAACTATATTTTAGGATTCCCTAATATAGAAACACAAAAAAAAAAACATTTATCACAAATTTGAAATCGAAACCGATGTCATGTTCGAAGAGCAGTATTTTTTCTTCCGAAGTCGAAAGCATTAACGTAAGCAACGTCACAAAAAAATCTTGATATTTTTGTGTTGTGTCAATCACTGGGTTTCAGGAGCAAAACTACTAGAATACACGTTATAGAATTTTATTGTTAGTTAACTCTAATTCACGTGTATATGGACTTATTCTTTAAAAAAAATTACAAACATTTAAATGATTCATGAGATGTATTAAATTGAAGTGCCCAATCTTTCACATCCAACCAAAAACTATTATCATCGTAGTTGGCGTTATCACTATCCGAACTTTCATCATTTTGTTCATTTTCGGAACTTCCATCACTTTGTTCACTTTTGGAACTTTCATCATTTGGTTCATATACGGAGTTTTGGTTGTTTTGTTCAAATTCACTCATTCATGTAGAGCTGTCGCTTTGAGCTTGACTTGTTTCTGGTAAACATTCAAAATTTTGACAGCTCGTTACAGAGATTATTTGTGTCTACGGAACCACTAACATTTTGAGTATGATTTGGGCTTAGATGGCTAAATGATACTCAATATGTTCTGCTGTTTCTTTCATCTTCTTAAATGTTTTATGAACTCTTCTACGGTAAGCTCCAGTTCTTTTACTTTGTCCATTATTTTTTATCCATTTCGTTACAAGAAATCAAAAATTGAATTGGTTAATAATGACGTGAACTTCAACCAAAATAAAAAACCGGTCAAGTGCGAGTCGGACTCGCGCGCCGAGGGTTCCGATATACCTATAGTATTTTTGGAAGCAATAAAGTCCATTTTCAGGACCGCAAAACTAAATTTGTTTGTAAAGGTTTTTTGCAGATTTCTGAAAAACTGTGCAACTTAGAAAGATCGTTTTATTTTTGCTGTAAAGTTTATATAAACTTCTGTCAACTGTAATTAATTCAGATTTTTCCTTACTCAAACTTCGGAGATAAGGGGGGGGGAATGGTATTTTTCTTGACATTTTTCATCATAACTTTAAAACTAAGAAATTTAAAAAAATACAAAAATATATTTTAAAATGTACAAGTAAAGCCCTTTCATATGATACCCCACTCGACCTAGTAGCGACAATTTGAAATTTGGCCCCCCCTATTTTGGCCCCCTTTATATTAATAATCATACTTTTTCAAAATTTTTTCTTGTGCAATTAAGTTGGGCAACTATATTCTAAAACTATTCCAAATTTCAGGTTGATAGCATAAGTGGTTGCTGAGATATAGAGGTGTGACAGACAGACGGACAGACAGACAGACAGAGCGGCACCATAAGGGTTCCTTTTTTTTACCATTTTGGTATCGGAACCCTAAAAATGGCCGCATTTGTTATCGTAAAGGTTTCTCAGTGCTATTTATAGAACTTAAATCTATAAAAAAGTCTAATTAAAGTATTTAATAGAATTCTGATCTATTTACAGCAATTTGAAGTCGTTTATTCGACTTGTAGTCGGAATGTCAAGTAAAAACTCCGTAAAAGCACTCAATATTGCTATTCAGCATCTCTTAGGTTCATCATAACATCCCATAAAAACGTCCACTACAGGACAGGGAGCTCCCTCTAGAATTCTAGCGTATGCTGGAAAAATGTAGAGGGGGAGTACCATAGTCACCTCGCTTGTAAGCGTTACGGCTGGCACCATGGACCGCGGTTGTAGGTGACCGCAGTAAGTAAGATGTTAGATACATAGGAGGATGCTGCTGCCCATCCTCCAATTTATGACCCTTAGTCGCCTTTTACGACACCCACGGGTATGTAAGGGTTGGTACTATTCTTTGCCGGCACCACACGGGACGGGTCTCTTAGGTTATTACAGAGCTATTATAGAACAAATATGATGAGTAAAAGTGTATGAGTTACCTTAATTTTGCACTTTTTAAACGTGGAGTAAAAGTGCTGTAAAATAGAGCTCGGCAACTGTTATAGAAGAAAGATGCGAGTAAAAATGTTTTGGCTATTTTAACTCAGCTTTTTTCAAAGGGTAGTAAAAGTTCTGTAAAATTGTGGAGGAAGCGTTTACTCGATATTATTATAGCACTAGAAAGGCAGTCAAAAAGTCGAAATATTACTTTTACAAACGAATTTGTGTTTTGATAACATTTACTAATCTGTTACCTATTTAATTATAATCTGAGTTAAACAGTTATTATTCCACTGTTCCAATTGATGATGTTAAGGTTTTTAGTGGTCTCTATAGAACATGAAGCTTAGAGAAAGTCGAGCTAAACAAACAATCAATTACAATTTAGATCCTATAACAGCAATTTGGAAGCCTTGAAACGACTTGTTACATAAGCAGGCTATAATAGCATTAATTATACTTAATGAAGAATGGTTAATATTACTTGACTTTTATAGGAGCAGAACAGATGGTCGAGTAAATTTTCTATAAAAGCGCTAAATTCTTCTAATCAGCAACCTTAGAGCTTTTACACAACTGTTATAGAAAAAGATGCCGCATAATAGTGATTCAGTTACTTTAACACAGCATCTTTTCAAAAGTGGAGTAAAAGTGGTATAAAATAGTGCTCTGCAACTATTATAGAACTAAGATGCCGAGTAAAAGGGATTTGGTTACTTTATCTCGGCATAATTTCAAAGGCGGAGTAAAAGCGCTATAAAATAGTGCTGTAATTATTTACTCGATATGATTTTGCCATAGCTAAAAAGTCGAGATAACCACTTTAACAGGACTACTTGGTGTTTTGATAACGTATTGAAAAATTTAAATAAATGGCCATCAAAGCCAGTAAGAAAAAATACAGGGTTATATATCAAGTTTTAAAAAGGGTTTTTAATTGAATAGAATTGTATTTTTGCTAACCGCGTTTAAGAAAAGAATCCACAGCAACACCTGTTTGTGCAAAATTTCTCCAAAACCGCAAAAGTTTATTACTTAGTTAGTTTTTTTTACACACAAAAATGGTACGAGTATCGAAAATAAGTAGTATGAATATTTTTACTTGAATGTTTTATTTTTATTCCACATAATACCTACTAATGAAAAGTGCAAGAAACCGAGTATTCGGGCGAGCGCGGCCGGGAACCTGACCAAAAACTTTAAACGCGTGACACCTTAGCGTGCACATACGATTAGAGTACATATTTAATTTGGTCAAGTAACGCTGAGTACCTTTAAAATACTTGTGAAAACCATGACAATGATAAATTACTGTTTACCCGAATCTATTCAAGTCGCGAGTGAATAGGCTTCTTCTGGGCAAGCTCGTTCCATCGTCGACCTCATCTCTGTCTTCAAGACTAGATCGAGGTCAAAAGTAAGCCCATTAACAATAAAAAAAAACCTAGTAAATCCCATCACTAGCTTTTCGTACTTGAAAGTTCCGTACGTTCGGTCTTCGAGACGGTTTTAAAATTTCCCTCGCGTTCCATTCGAACTGGATTTATTTCTGCGAACAGCTGCCTCGGCGAAGTTACGATCTACCTCTTTTGATTGCGTCATACAAATTGGGGATTAACGTAGAATTGAAACTGAATTTTGAAGCTGAAGAGCTTGGTCTTGGCCGGGGGGCGAATAGATGACTATAGTTTCCTTGCTACGGAAGGCACGCTAACCCGTTGGTGTTGAGCCGTGTCATAGGCCATTTGTCGGCTTTTGAAAACTTGTAACAACTGGTTTCTTTTACTTGCCTCTTATTATTTGATAAACTTCGCCAGATAACTTAGAAGTCTTTTTCTGTCTATGGGCTTACTCTTGACCTCGATCTAGCCCTGAGGACAGAGATGAGGTCACCGATGGAACGAGCTTGCCCAGAAGAAGCCTATTCACTCGCGCCTTAAATAGATTCGGGTTATAAGAGCTCGGGAACACACAGACGCAGGCAGATAATTCCACTCCTACCCGTGCGCATTATAAAAGATGTTTCAAAGCGCTTTGTGCGGATGTGTGGAATATCAAGTCTTAAGTTAGACTTAAGACTTGATATTCCACACATCCGCACAAGAGACACAGCTTATAACTTAGGTTATAAGTCTAAAATCTCTTAGTCTTACCTCCTGCTGTGTCTCTAAAGTTACTCTTTTTAATCAAAATCTGTCACACGTTTTCTGTAACTCAAAGTTAATCTACTGTTTTATTATTTTTTTGCTGGCGTGGAGGTCAACATTGCGAAACCTATGCGCAAGCTGCGAAAATAACAAGGTTCCTATATTAACTTCGATTCAATGATGATGATTGATGCGCTGAAGCGATGACATAATTCTGTATTCCAATCGAGGAAATCGTCATTCCGTAGCCTTATTCCGTTTTTGACCAATGTTTTTTTATGGAGACGGCTAACTAACCTAGTAGAATTTTACAAGAACACTGGTTTTTACACAGAGCGACTGCCATCTGACCTCCGCAACTTAGAGGAAAAACCAGACCCAATCCTAAATTAGGTCTTGCCAGGCTAGCTTTTAAGCCGCCAAATGGCCTCTACTTTGCTTAACGACTACTATTTCATATTTATTTATTAGCGTTTCACAGATTGGATGTTACAAAATTGGTATGGCTAAAGGTATATACATCTGTGACACCTTTTTTGAAGGCATTGCTATCATTGACAGTAGCCGGTACCAATGGCTTAACGTGCCTTCCGAAACACGGTAACGCTTTAGTTGTAGTGCCACTAGCGGTTACCCATCGGAGTTCTCACCACGGCCAACGTTGCTTAACTTTCTCAACAACGTTGCTTAAGGCGATCCGTTTTCCATACTAAATTCAAATGACTTGCATTCTTATGCGGGACATAAAATTTTGTTGAAAAACGAGTGTATACTGCTATTTTTAGTGAAATTTTTCTCCAATTAATAAAAAGATACAGCTTATGCACCGAAAGTACTATAGTATAGATCGCACACCCACAATGGTAATATTGAACCAAAAATTGCTAACATAAACTAGTACTTTTGATGCATTAGCTGTATCTTTGTATTAATCAGCGAAAAATTTAACTAAAAATAGCAGTATACACTCGTTTTCCAACAGCATTTTATGTCCCACATAAGAATGCAAGTCATTTGAATTTAGTATGGAAAACGGATCGCCTTAACCTCTGCCACGAGCGATTTCAATGAGGAAAGTCCAAAAAAAATCTAACACGATTCTCAGAAAACCAATACCTGCTGCTTTATGAGGAAAATATTTTCATGAAAAGAAAATATTACGTTTCTTAAAAACAAAAGCTGTTTTTGAAAATGATTTTATTTTAACACTTCCTGTGTTCGGATAAATCTACAAAGTGAAGTGAGTCTCTAGGAAGTGTTAAAATAAAATCATTTTCAATTATACGTAGTGTTACGAATTTTCAACTCGAAATCTGTCTGCAATGATGGACTAGTTGAGCTAGTACAGCAAAAATGCTTGCTAGGTGGCAGCACAAACGCAACGTTGGAATGCGTATAGAGGTCGCTAAATTTCACAACATCGGGCAGGACCACAGTAGCCTAGTTGGTAAAAGCGTCTGCGGTACTTACGCAGAAGACGCAGGTTCGAATCCTGCCTGTGGTTGTGAAATTTTGCGATTTTCTACTTTTTAAAAGCTGTTTTTCTTTGCAGTTCCTTTCCAGTATTCAAAATCAATGGTTTGAATCATGGCGTCTTCGCCATGACATACCTACGTAATCAAGTTACGTTTAAATTAATAAATAAATACGGAATCAATTGTTGTTCTTCACCTTGGCTCACCCTTCATAATCGTCACAAAACAAAGGCCTTCCAAAATTACTAGGTCGTCGATCCCGGTGCGAGGTTCCGAACTCTTTGGTCGATCCTCATTTTGGGTGTTGTGCCCTCGCTACGTCTTCTAGTACGTAGTCGCCTATGAAGAGCCTTTCCGGCCTCATAGAATCTTCAACCGATGTAACCTGCCAACTTTCACTTTGGAAATTCTCAGAGCTACGTCAGTTACGAGGAACGTTGTGAGAAATGTTTTCCGGGAAGGGAGGTTACAAAAAAACCAGGAGGTAGAAGACCTAGTGGCTGAACCCAATATAAATGGTGAGAACGCCCTCCAAAGACCCGATTGGCGTGAAGAGGTGCAAAAAAGGGACGACTGGCGGATTGGTGTCGTAGGCCAAGATCCTCTTTGGGTCCCAGCGAAAGTAAAATAAGTACAAGTACTTCAGTTACAAGATACTTGTGGAAATCCGCATTTATATTTCTCAGCCTCACTCTCGCGAAATTATATTAAGAAACTTGGTAGGGAGCCACAGACGTGGTGATAATGTTGGATAGGAACCCTGCTGTTAGATTGATGGTAAATTGGTTTGTATATACTGAGACGAATCAAGTATTTCAATCCTGTTCTACTTGCGTAAATAACATATAAGTAATAATAGCAAGCATCGTCGAAGGTCCAACACTACTCGTCGGGAATCGACACATGTGTCCCTGCTCTAATTGTTTTTCTTTGGGTTCGGCAGTCTGCCGGAAGCTTGTGAATGCTAAATACTCGTACGTATCAGAGAATATATTTCTATAATACATCATTTTCTATTTGAAAGTAATTGGAGTTTATTCCCAACAGTAATAACTAGTTATTTGAATGACTACACTATTATTGCATTGATCACATTCTACAATGCAAAGTTGCAATCTTGGTGCCTAACGTATTCGAAGCACGTGATATTAATACAAACTCCATCTAAGAAACTTGGAGTACGGTATTATCATCTAAGTTAGCCGGACGTTGTCGTATTTAGTAGAAAACTTGCGGTATACAAGTTGAAAAGAAACAACATTTACAAGCATGTCAAGTCTAGTGAGATAACAGATTTAAGATACTGTAGCATGCAATGGTAAGGGCGGTAACAGGGAGCCCATTTTTACGGCGATTTTATTTTAGGTGCTATATTTCATATCAAAGTTGAATTGAATTTGTTATTCCATGCTTGATGTATTCAATTATCTTTTTTTTTAAATTGTTTAGTATCGCAGAGTTTATAACTTATCTTACAACTAAAGACTACACAAGCCTGATGGGCATCTTGTCATGTGGATGTTCTGAATTCAGGATTTGGAGGCGTCTCTACCAGAAACTTTCACACTGAACTCAGGTTTTGGAATCCAAATAAACAATGCCTTTTCTATAAGATAGTATACTGATTGGGCAATGTTGACAGTTTTTATCGGAGGCGTATTTCTACCCCTTGCGACATCAATTGGCGTGGTGCCAAGGCTTATCGGGGAGCCTCACTATGTTTCCGTCTTCCGCCCTTCCGTACCTACCGTAGCTGTCCAGAATTCAGGATTTGAAGGCGTCTCCACCAGAAACTTTCACACTGAACTCAGGTTTTGGAATCCAAATAAACAATGCATTTTCTATAAGATAGTATACTGATTGGGCAATGTTGACAGTTTTTATCGGAGGCGTATTTCTACCCCTTGGGACATCAACTGGCGTGGTGCCAAGGCTTATCGGGGAGTCTCACTATATTTCCGTCTTCCGCCCTTCCGTCTTTTCCTCAAGTAGCAATGCCACTGATGTGATGTATGACATAACGTGGCATAGTTTAGCCTGAGTAATAAAAATTGCAAACGATATCTGTCTCTCACATGTAAAACAAGCCTAAACTTAGCCTAGTCTGGACAGTTTAGTCGCACGTGACGTCTGCAAGTGTGTCTGAGCCCTTAGCGTCAACTGGCGTGGTGCCAGCATTTATCTTTATCAGCAACGTAAGGCTGATCGCCCCAATGGCTCCATTGTCCTCTCCTCTGCCCCCCTTCGGACAATTTGCTACAGCCGCGATACTGTGCTATGTTAATTTCATGAGTTATTAGCCGTTCGTGTTGCATCTTTCTTGTTGTTTTGTTTTACTGTTCCGTTTCTTATTGTTTTGATTTGGACGTAATTATGTATGTAAGGGTTCTAGGGCTCCTCTATGTAAGGGTTGCTGTTTTTTATTATCGTTGTGTTTCTTTCAGAATGCAGTTGTTATAAAAGCCGTTTAAAACGGAACAACTTTTGAAACAATAATCGCATCATATGGTTAATTAATTTATGTCAGGTCTTGAATACTTTTTTGATATTACAAAACATTCCTTTAAAAAGCTATTCACATTCTTGCGTAAGTATCCTGAAGTCCTGTGTTGCCATTCTAAAGACATTTGTCTAACATTGGCACCTCTACCTTAGATAACCAGGAATTTTTAATTCGAAAAGAAATAAATAATTTTGCATTGTATTGAACCAATGGTACTATGAACTAGTTTCATAACTCATTGGACTACTTTTTTTTATGATACAATCAGACGAGCAGGTAAGTGGTCACCACCGCCCATAGCACCCACTGTCTTATTAATGGCATATTTAGACACTAAAAAGACAGCAAAGCGCATTGCATACTTTGAGAATAAGATGATATGTCTCATGTGCCAGTAATTTCAATGGCTCCCTTGCCCTTCAAACTGAAACACAGCAGTGCAAACACTGCTGCGTCACGGCAGAAATAAGCAGGGTGGTACTTCCCCAGACGGCCTTTCCACAAGAGCCCAACCACCTTTAAAAATAATGTTAAATGTTTAATATTTTATTTATTTATTTATTTAATTGCACATTACATGTCAAACTTATTAAGTAGGGCATGCAACACCCTGTTCGGGCACAGCAACTATTTTACAATCTTTGTCAGACGAAAAAATAATTAAATTACTAAATCAAATGTCAAAACTAGCCTAGATTTAAATTACATGCAATTAGTTAATATTGAAATAATAATTATACCTAAGATCCAATACGTGCCAACTTATACATATTTGTCAGTCAAAAACTCTTTTACCGAATAATACGCTTTACCTAATAACAGATCTTTAAGCTTCTTTTTAAATACTTTTTATTTCTTGTCTTTTGTATCTCGTTGCGTTGGTGCGACGACAACCGGAATGAGAACGAGATAAGAAAGTTTCGACTTTAAAGAAATAATAAGTAATGGTACCATTTCCTTTCAACAAAAAAAAAAAATCTCAACTCTGAATGTGCGATGGTTATACGTAATATTGTTATCAACTTTTTCGGTTTTCATCAAAAGCCAGGTTAAGACAGCGTTGATTTTAATTGTTTAGGTACCTTTCTTGTGTTAATGCTATGTTGTGTCGTAAAATGTGACTAAGGGATAATGAACCGGAGGAGAAACAGGATCGTTTTTCTGCGTATCGTACCGACCACCAACCAACGCGGTCTAACGTGCAAGCCGCAAACGCTAACAAGTGTGGTATTGTGACAAAGTACATTTCCTCTAAAAATGTACTGCGCGGTTTTTATATGAAATTTTGAGGTCAGTTCCAAAAGTTTATCATAACATCCCATAAAACGTCCACGACAGGACAGGGAGCTCCCTCCATAACTCCAGCATAAATGTTTGGTACTTTGGAGGTGATTTACTATAGTCCCCACGCATGTAAGCGTCGCGGCTGGCGACCGCTGTTGTTGGTGACCGTAGCATGTAAGATGGTATGATACACAGAAAGATGCTGCTGCCTATCCTCCGGTTCTTAAATACTTAGTCGCCTCTTATGACAACCACGAGTAGAGATGGGTCGGTACTATTCTTTGCCGGCACCACACGGAAAGGTCTCAAATGTTACACCATCTAAAATCCAATTCTCTACCGAAACTTACTGTCCGTTATCGATAGCTTGCCACAAAAGCTGTTCCAGCATCATATTAGCATTCCAGAATCTAAGAATAGCAATTTCAACGCTTGGCATTTGGCATGCCTGAGGAATTTACGCCTCGAGATCCAGTAGAAAAACCGCCTTTTAAAAAGGTGTACCTTTTTCATGTAAACGCGCGCCGGAGCATAAATAACAACGTAAAAATAACACAGGCGACTTTATTGTTTAACTTTAACACAGACTGCTTGCTAGTTAAGCTGTGGTGTTTATTTTATAGTTATTGTTTATTATAAATATTAACTATCTTACACCGGTTTTCGGAATCATGATATTCATGCTTTGCCACGCTCTGCTATTAATGCTATTAGTCTGAAGTCTATGAAGGCATTAAATCCTCAGTCGATGAAACTTTGCTGGGGTATTACACTACATGAGACAAACCTTCTATAAAAAACCCAAAAAAAATCGGTACTTTTAATTTTTCCATACAAAAATTACAAAAAATGTATGTTTTTTTTTTGATATTTTGAATTTACATTTAATTCATGATTCTTAATCATCCTGTCAAATAAAATCTGCCTGAGAAAAATTATGTTGGGGTCAACTGCTTCGGTGCCTACACTATATGACTGCCCAGATAGTTTGTTAACGGACTTAGGACTCAATCGACCCTTACAAGGAGAATAGGCACTATATAAAGGTGACTGAAGTGTGAGTATCCGTGAATGTTCAACTTTTGAACTTGCTTTTAGTAAAAAAATTGTGTTCCCATTGCATTAGTCTTATTTATATGTTAATTTGATAATTCATATTAATTTTGCATGGCTTTTGTAAATGCTGTACTTTGCAAAATAAAGTGAATATGAATATATGAATATGAAATAAGTATAGTTTTGACTCATCATCATATCGTGTGGGTTCCATGACCGACCTCACAAACCCTGATGTCAGAGTTGTTGAGCCGCCAAAGGCGTCTGTCATGACTCACTACATCCGTAGGTAGTAGTCGAGACCAACGGCTTAACGTGCCTTCCGAAGCACGGAATCATCTTAACTTTTCCGACAATCAGGCGATTCATCCTGCAATGTCCTAACCAAACTGGGGAGGTCGCACAAAGGGATTTTTGTCCCCACCGGGAATCGAACCCAGAACCAGCGGATCGAGAGCCGAGCCCTCTAACCACTAGACCATGGAGGCTGTTAGTTTTGACTAATAAACTTACATAATAAGATCATTGCCCCACAAATAGTTCACTCTAATTGGTAGAGCGCCTCTATTTGATCAACCTGGCTATATATCCCGCCCACAATAGTAAAAAAAAAAACATTTATTGATAAATCGTTTATCCAATCTCGGTCAACTCACTGCTTCTGTGTTACTGCAGTTTGCTTTAAAAATAGGTGAAATAAGATAAATACGGATAGCCCGGATAGCCTTCTTCCAATATTTGCTTTTTAAATGTTACAGTGTTTGCGCTGTGGGTAGTTAATGTTGCAATTGCTGTTTGATTAACATTTTGTGTTATCTCATACTCATAGTTATGTAAGATTTAGATATCGGGGGCGATTCTAGCGTGGCCGCTAAATTAATGATTAAAACTTGACAGGTCTGAAAGTGATGTTGTCTTTTTTCAGCCCATAGGCGGTAACAAAGGTAGCAACATTTTAGACCTGTCAAATTATAGTTTTATATTTAGCGGCCACGCTAGAATCGCCCCCATTGTTTAATACAAAAAGTGTGGCAGAATGCCTTTAATGCCTTTGCCCTCTATTTTTGTATTTTTTGTTATGAGCACACTATCGTGCCCTCTCTCTTCTAAAATGTCGGTAAGAGGTCGTGTGTCTTGTTTAATTAATTAGATTTAAATAATTAAAATCTTTAATTTCGCTCTGGACCACCTCAAATATCAAACAGATATAATTATTTGTGCATATTAAGACCATACAATAGTAGGTTTTATTTTGAACTTCGTGGCCAAGCCGGTAAGTAGCTCTACCATCCATAATTACAAGTGATAAAAGCAAAATTGAAAATTTTGAGAAAAACCCACGACGGCTGTCATTCAAAAAATATTAAATAAAACTGGAAATTCCCCCGACTAAAAATAAATATTTTCACCTATCTATTCATATATTTTATAAGCCAAGAAAATCCGTCGGGGGGCTGTCATTGCCATCTTTTCATAATTTATACTTAACTGCAGCAAACAAAAGCTATTTTACAACTAGCTCGTATGCACTATTAATTTACGTAAGATAAGGAATGGCAGCCCCGAAGGATTTTCTTGGCTTATAAAATATATGAATAGATAGGTGAAAATATTTATTTTTAGTCGGGGGAATTTCCAAAGTTTTATTTAATATTTTTGATAAATTGTAAATCCATTACTGAAAACCGTATCTAAATCGGTTAAGCCGTTTTTAAGATAAAAGGCAACATAACTTTGCACACACAAACGAACAAACACACAACATCTCACCCTAAACGCATACACCTTCTCCGTTCCGTCGTGGGTAAAAAGTAGAGGCTAACGTTTGCTGAGAAAATATCAATTATATGTTTAGAATAGAATAGAATAAGATTTATTTGCTTCAAACATGGTTGATACGATGGTAGAATATAATACAGATGTCCTCATGTTTCGCCAGTACATTAGCATGCAAAATATAATACTAATAAATTTTAAATTAATTGACAATTCAAACAAAAATATAAAATATGAATCCACAATGTCAAAATTATTTAAAATTCAAAAATTCATTTACTGATTAAAAACTTTTGTCTCTTAGCCACACAAATAACTTATTTTTAAAACTTTCAAAAGGGAGCAATTTGATGTCATTGGGTATGGCATTATAGTTTTTGCTATGTCTTGGAGTGGGTTTGCCTTTGTGCGCTTGCAACACATTCCACATGTGATTTCGGTTCTGGTTTTTTTAGTAGACTATACTGTCCCACTGTTGGGCAAAGGCCTCCTCCATACGTTTCCCTATTTGTTGCGACTGTCGGCCAATCGTCTCCAAAGGTTTCGAGATCATCCCTCTACCGCTTCATCTGCCCTGGCGTCCGGCATGTGGTATACTCAACAACACGTCGGTAGCAATACTTTGGACGCACAAAATAACTGTGGCCCTGTCATTGATGCGCAGATGTCAAAAATGTGCAAAAATTGACCATTTTTTCTTCTGCGCATCAATGACAGGGCCACAGTTATTTTGTGCGTCGTATAATAGAGTTGAAAATGTTTCCACTGACGTGCGGTTGACCGTACCCATCCTTGGCGCGTTTGGCCCGCTTGATTGTTTATTTATTTATTTTATTTGCAATAGGTACAATTACAGACAATAGACTAAATTACAGAACAAAGTAGCACAACGATAAAAACATTATAAATCTGGAGTCCTATTAAAATTGTACACAACACTTACATGAGTTAGTAATTAAAAATCAAAGATCATAAATTGGTACTTATAACAAAAAGGGACTAGATACAGTTTAAGAAAATTACGTATCTACACTAATATTATAAAAAGGAAGGATTTGATTGTTTCTTTGCATCGAATAGGCTCCGAAACTACTAGACCGATTTGAAAAATTCTTTCACCATTAGAATTCTACATTATCCCTGATGAACATAGGCTATAAAATATTGTCAAAAAAGTTAGGGTTCTGTATGAAAACTTCGATAATGTAACCCAAGGTGTGAAAAAACTACCAAATAGCATCCTTATATCGCGTACGCTGCCGAAACTATTGACAATAGAGCAAAATGATGTATTACAGTCTTATACTCGTAGAAGACATTAATATCTACCAAAAAAAACTGCAATACAATATGTCTTACTCTTACAGTTATGGCACAATACGTACTTTTTCATGTTAAAACGCCGGTACAAACTATATAGGCCTCATTATTCGTACCTTGGTATTAATCCTTATCCAAATAAATGACTTCGTATTCAAGGCTATATAAGTACCTGTAAATAACTTCTTAAATCATTCAAATCGGACGTACCATTCAAAAAAGTAATCATGTGTAATAATTATCAAAATTAAAATTTAAGAAACGGCGCTGTAAGTGACTCTCATGGTTCTATCTACAATTAAATGGTTCCTGTATGTGGAAATGAGTGTATCATCACGCCTATAGGGTGACTTTTAATTAGTTCTTGATGGAAAAAGGTATGCATGTACTCATGATACTGAACAACTTTTCCCAAGGAACATAGGTCGAAATACGAATATCAAGTTTTGACCTCCCATAGAAACTGCATCAGCTGATAGCGCATTTTGTATGGTGGGTCAAATTTGGTTTTTCGTATTTCGACCTATCTTCCTTGGGAAAAGTTGTTCAGTATCATGAGTACATGCACATCTTTTTATATCAAGAACTAATTCCCTCAAGGGGTAGGAGCATCTAAGAGTGTATGTGATGTTAAGAAATCTAGCTTTGTCTATTGCTTCAGGACCTAAACATTAAAATTAAAAATAATATCCAAATTTTCTTTAAAATGTTCTATTTTTAGGGTTCCGTACCTGAAAATAAAATAAATGGTACAGCAGCACTGCACTTACTTTCTCGCAATACTCTAAACTTAAATTTGTAATGCCATACACATAGTATGGAAATACAAACTTTTATTTACGTTTTTCCAAAAAAATGTTCATACGAAATATACAGATCAATTCAGAATTCAAATTGTCAAACATCAAAACAAACAAACTTCAAACGATTTCGAGTAAATCGCATGTTTAACTTTTGGTAGTACTGGAACAGCCTTTATATGAATTTTCACAGATCAATGGATACTACCCTAGGATACTTGCATGCACATTTTTAGGGTTCCGATACCAAAATGGTAAAAAAAAGGAACCCTTATGGTGCCGCTCTGTCTGTCTGTCCGTCTGTCTGTCACACCTCTATATCTCAGCAACCACTTATGCTATCAACCTGAAATTTGGAATAGTTTTAGAATATAGTTGCCCAACTTAATTGCACAAGAAAAAATTTTGAAAAAAGTATGATTATTAATATAAAGGGGGCCAAAATAGGGGGGGCCAAATTTCAAATTGTCGCTACTAGGTCGAGTGGGGTATCATATGAAAGGGCTTTACTTGTACATTTTAAAATATATTTTTGTATTTTTTTAAATTTCTTAGTTTTAAAGTTATGATGAAAAATGTCAAGAAAAATACCATTCCCCCCCCCCTTATCTCCGAAGTTTGAGTAAGGAAAAATCTGAATTAATTACAGTTGACAGAAGTTTATATAAACTTTACAGCAAAAATAAAACGATCTTTCTAAGTTGCACAGTTTTTCAGAAATCTGCAAAAAACCTTTACAAACAAATTTAGTTTTGCGGTCCTGAAAATGGACTTTATTGCTTCCAAAAATACTATAGGTATATCGGAACCCTCGGCGCGCGAGTCCGACTCGCACTTGACCGGTTTTTTTAATTTCCCTACACATGTTCCTTATGGATAATTGTTCAGTTTGGTCTACTGAGCAAGCCCTTTCAGTTTTTGGTACATCCTGTGTACTAAATTTTATTGAAAAAAATCATAAATAATATCCAGTCAGGTAGACAACCAATCCAGGATTAATATTATAGAGAATTTTAATAACCTCAATGCAACCAATTTTGGGTAAATCACATATTTACGTTTTGGTGGTACAGGAACACCCCTTATATGAAATTACACAGATCAATTGATACTGGTGCATGATATCTTACATGGAGATGCTTGGTCATGCAAAGTTTCATCAAGATTCTATGAGTCATTTTTGAGAAAATTTCAATTTTTCATTTTCGTTGTATGACAGCTACCCTCAAAATGAGAGCTAGAAGGAAACCACTCGGAACCCTTCGATGGATTTGCATAAAACTCCTAAATTCAAAATATGGTGTCAATCGGACCATTCGTTTAGCCGCTAGGCCAAAGCGTGACGGACAGACCGACCGAGACGGACCGACCGACCGACGGACCGACCGACCGACGGACCGACCGACCGACGGACCGACCGACCGACCGACGGACGGACATTTTTGGGAGACTTGTTTTTTATGATGTATAAGTGATATAGAACACATTTTTGAGAAAATTAGAATTTTTTTTTCACGAATACAATACCTTTCTCGCTCCGCTCGAAAGTAAAAACGGTACCCTTATAGGAACACTTTGTTGTCCGTCTGTCTGTCTGTCAAAACCTTTTTTCTCACGAACGGGTACAGGTATCAGGTTGAAATTGATAACGAATATTAAGGTGCATAAACCACACAAGATCTGAAAATTTAAATTTTTTAAAACGACGCAATCAAAAGATATGGCTTTTTATGCCCTCATCTCTATACATTTATGCACTAAAGCAAAACCTAGAGGTTACTTCCCGTTGACCTAAAATTATGAAATTTGGCAAGAAGCTAGGTCTCACAGTACAAATAAAGAAAAAAGTCTAAAATCATTAAATATTACAATTTTTCTCATAACTAATAAGAACCAATTAATTTGAGCTCCCGTTACAAGAACTTTTCTATAAAAGAGGGGTCAAGTTAGATGGTCGCGGAGTTTTTAAAGTCAAAGAGCAAAAGCTTTTAGTATATCATATGGTAGATTGGTACGGAACCCTTAAGGCGCGAGTCCGACTCGCACTTGGCCGGTTTTTATTAATAACCTCCGACGCAAAAATAACCTATATCTACCCGTGCGAAGCCGGGGCGGACCGCTAGTATTAATTATTTTACAATATGTGATTTAAATATATGGGAACTACAAGCAAAAATATATCTCTGAGCACAGATGTCGTTAAAAATTCTACACATTCTTATTAACGGATTGTTATGAGACACATTATTTTTAGTCGATGGTATGATAAACAGTTGTTGAACACGCACAGATCTTGTCGGAATCTTAATGTATAAGCGACACAATAGCTGACCACCCATATCACCGTTCGCTATTCTATACAAGATACATAAGTCAGATGACCATCTCCTGTCAGCAAGACTAGTTAAGTTAAATTTAAGCAGCCGATCGCTGTATTCAGGTATCCTGCGCCTCAGTCCAAGTCTAGCGCACAAAACTCTGACGAAACGACGCTGAATCGACTCAATCCTATCTACATGCACATTATATATGGGAAACCATATTTGGGAGCAGTATTCTAGAATGCTACGCACTAGTGCAACATGTAACATAATCCAAGAGCTGGCATTTTTGAATGTCTTAGCAGTGCGAAATATAAAGTTTAGCATTTTGTTAGCCTTACTACAAATATGGTCATAGTGACTACGAAATGACAAAGCGGAATCGAACAGTACACCTAAATCGCGAACAACGTTAACTCGTTCTAGAAAGTTGCCATTAATTTGATAATCAAATAATATAGTAGATTTATTGCGGGTAAAAGTTATCACTTGACGTTTCTTAATATTCAGTGACATATCATTGTCTACACACCAATCATTAATTCGGTTGAGGTCTTGCTGTAGCAATATACAGTCGTTAGGACCATTTATGCGACGAAAAATCTTTATATCATCAGCATACGCTAAACATCTACTATTTATTGAAAGTAGAAGGTCATTTATAAACGCTAAGAATAAAAGTGGGCCGAGATTGGATCCCTGCGGCACTCCAGATGTCACAAGAATAGGGACAGATTCAAAACCGTGAACTGCCACTACCTGAGTTCTGTTTTCTAGGTATGATGCAAACCACCGATGAAGATTACCATGCACATCTAGCTGACACAATTTTGTCAAAAGCGCCGAGTGATTCACATAGTCAAACGCTTTTGCGAAGTCAGTGTAAATGGAATCCACTTGGGTCTTACTGTCAGAAGAATCACACTTGATCACAATGATATACTTAGGTACTTCGTACCTATATGTTTCTGATCGACGGAGCTGTCTCTGCTCCGTGTTCTGATCAGATCATTGTCGATTTTGTGTGGTTAATGAGAATATTTTACACGTCACGCCTTGCACCTCATTCCCTCGTCTTCTCCACGTAGGCTGTTTCTACTGGGTGGCCAATGTGGAGGTATGTTATTATTTTTTATCGGCGCAATATTTGTCAGTATTTTAGTAACAATTATTTCGTGTAGACATGGCCAATTCGTTATAGAACCTTTTTTGCTTGAACAACATGTTTAATTATTTAAAATTTCTATAAACGGTGATCCGGTAAAAAAAAATACTGTATACCTACTTCGCGACAAAAAATTACACGTTTAGTGAATAAAGAAGAGGGAATTGATAATTTGTGTATTTTTCAACTCAGTGTTGCTCTTTATTCGCCAAACGTCTCACTTTTTGGCACGAAATTCGGTGGTTTTTACAGAAAATTGGAATTTCTCGGCTTCTTCGTAATAGAAGCGTGGTTTGCATGAAACATATAAATTATCAAGCAAAAAACGATCCATAAATAATTTGCCAAAAAACTGGCAAATACTGCGTCGATACAAATTAGAGACAAAATTAAGTTGTACACCTCCAACCAATTAGCCACCCTGCACTAAGGCATGCCCACGATGTCTTAGGACCATCGGGCAGACCGTCTGCCTACCAAGCTAAACCAAGCAAAAACTATACATTCCATATTTTTTTTATCACCAGGCTATAAAATCTAGGGCCGGCTTTATCACGTTTCTTAAATTGTACACCGCGGAACCTCGCGACTATCTCTGCATAGAATTGCCGTCGTAAAAACGTTATGGTTATATCCTGAGGTTGGCTGACAGGTTATTTTATACCACAGCCACAGTATACAGGTACATTCAAAGTTTTTTTAGTACAATGCAATGCATCGGTTTCCTAGGCGGCCGACGGTATACATTAGTTTTCATACCTAGTTTCCATTATCATATTAAAAATATTCAGATAGCTTACAATTAATTACGTTCATGACTCTAGTACAAACGGATTTTGTGGATATATTCATCCTACAATTAATGTTTGTCCCTACCAGGACTCAAACCCAGGACTTTTGACTTGATAATCACTCCCATCATTTGTTGTAACAAACGTTTTTTTTACATAATGATTGCAAAAAAAGTTGTTTTATTCACAGCACATTTTCAAGTAATTTTTTATAGACGAAGCATTTTTGGTTAAAAATATTTTACAGAAGACCCAGAATACAAGTGTTTTGTTTGTAAGCTTATAGAAGGAGTTTGTGCAGTTAGTAGTTTGGTAACACAATAAGTCCTGTTAGTAAGTTGTGCTGGTACAAGCCTGATATTCCTGGTAATATCTCGGAGTCTCGGAAGTTGGGGATATTTGAGACATTCAAATTATGCCGACGAAGCCATCTTGCCATATTGTCGGGCTTAGGGTATGAGTGCACGGGCTTTGCGGCGGCCAGCGTCTGTCGTCAGTTATTTCACGGAAATTCAAGCACACTGCAGATGTTACAAAAAAGACCTTAAAGCCGAAATGTTGATAAAAAACAACTTTTACTAAGGAGCATGAGTCGAAATACGGAAAAAACGACCTCCCTTACTAACCTGTTTTCAAGTTTACCTATCAATTTTTTAACGCTAATTTCAGCGAAAAATACCCTTCTAAGTTCCATAATACCCTGTAAATAACTTGTTGTAATTCTTATGGCAAAAAACTTATTCCCACCCTGAGATGGAATGCCTCATGTGCCAGAAATTTCACTTGCTCTCTTACCACTCCAACCGAAACTCTGAAATAGGCAAGAGGCGGTACTTTCCCACACGAACTTTGCACAGAAGCCCTACCGTCTTCAGATTTCATTACAGGAATGACAAAAATAGGCAAAATAATTATTTTAAGTGTATATTAAGATTTAGGATTTTTTTCCAGTAAATTTTTGACAGCCGATTTCAGAGGAAAATACCCCATTAAATACCATTTATTATGTTCGGGGTAGCTTAGAGACCTGGTAGGTTTTATATACGACGTTTTTGAATAACTTGAAGTAGTTTTAAAAAGAATATTTATGTGAAAAGACAACATTCAAGTTGATTATTATTATTTTTTCCTCTTGGCAGTTTCGTCAGTCCGACCAAATTTGTGGTCCGATCACATTTTTGGTCCGACTAGCGAAACAGCCAAGAGGATGCAAGACAGACAGTTGTTTTTTACTTATATAGGTACCTTCTATTTCTACGAATAGGTTTAATTCGTGTACTCTATCACGTAACCATTTTCGTTTCGACTGTATAAAACCTGCCAGATTGCGGATTAGCAGACCGACGTTTTGTGGACCTAGTAGGCCACTACTATCGCTACAAAGTTGCAAATTTCTTGTACTCGATGACGTAAGATAACATGCAGCGCCCTTACAGTCTAAAATACCTTGAGTGCCCAAAAGTGCGAAAGTGAGACTTGACATCGACATTGACGTAGTTTGAGTATAAACAAGTGAATTATACAAACTTTTTTTTCCCTATTTTGTGTAGGCAACGAAGCAGTTGACCCCAACATAATTCTCTCAGGCAGATTTTATTTGACAGGATGATAAAGTATCATGAATTATATGTAAATTCAAAATATCCAAAAAAAAAATTAACAAATTGTAATTTTTGTATGGAAAAATTGAAAGTACCGATTTTTTTTTGGATTTTTTTATAGAAGGTTTGTCTATACCCCAGCAAAGTTTCATCGACAGAGGATTTAATGCGGGGGTCTTCATTCAACGATCCGCTTCGTTGCCTAGACTAATTAGTACAGTCAAGACTAAATCAATTGCGTCACTCGCAGCGAAACTTTAGCTCCTACAGCTATTGTAGTAAGAATGGCACAAAGTCCAATGTGTCAAGCTTAAATTGCTCTTGACTGTTCAAGGACAAACTTAAACAGGTTTACAATATACATTATTACTGTAAACATGCTTTATATTATAATGTAACAGGTAAACAATTTGTTTGCAAACAGTTTAGCCTACACCACCACACTTTAGATTGGAAAATTAAGACTTTGCAATAGATTTTATCAACCAAACTACTTCAGTTCAAAAATAAAGTGTTGTTAATCAAGAGAAGTGACAAAAAGACCTTGTGACATGTGATAAGAAGATTTTTAAATATTATACAACCTCTATAAACTGTTAATGTCGCATGTGGACTCGAAAATTTTTGACAGCAATTTTCCACAGAGGCACTGAGCAAGGAACCACGTATATATACGTTTTACACAGAGGTTTCGGAAACTGGAAAATTTATGTAAATGTATAATGGAAAAACAAGTTGACTATTTGGGAATGTGGACCGAACGGGAAAGTGGATCGATTGCATCGGAGGATGAGAACAACTATAGAACGATCACACTCATTATCAGGCTTGGGTTATTAACTCGCGAATCGGGTGTAAGGGTTGGTCCAGACGCAGCGTATTTTGCGTTGCGTAGTGGCGTAAGATACGCGGCGCAACTTATTCAATGTGACTGTAGCTGGAGTTTTGCATACTTGCGTTGCGTGCAAGTTGCGTTGTGCAAGAACGCTAGGTCTGGTCCAACTCTAAAGACGCAGGCAGGGGCTTACTCGTGCTGGATGTGCGCATCATAAACCATTTTGCAAATGGCTTTGTACAAAAAATGGGATATTAACCAAAAAGTTAGACTTCACAAACCCTGGTATCAGAATTGTTTAGCCGCCAAAGGCAGCGGAAGTCAACGGCTAACGTGCGCATTATTTGATGATCTTCCTTTTCGCAATAAGGTGACCATATGACAATATGACGAGTTCAATCAAAACAAGTCCACTCCATTGATATTTGAAAGGTACAACTGCATACACTTCTGGCCCTAGCTATTTTCAAATGGTTTCTGGGCCTAGAAAAAACGGCTTTCTACAATCGCAAACGCTAGTAGAATAGAATGCAAATGTAGATAGATATTTAATGGCATTACATGTTGCGTGACAGCTAATGTCAACGCCATTCATCTTTATTCTATTCTATAGCGTTTGCGATAGTAGAAAGCCACTTGTCTCAGGTCCCTGGCCCGCAAACTAGTTTTTGAGGGGGCGTGATGTACCCTAAGCCCATTCGGCAATGTTCTAACAAAACTGGGGAAGTATCACAATAGTAGATTAGTAGCCAAGGGCTGTAAGGCATTAATTGCAGCCCGAGATAGTTCGAGGGTGCAATTGATGCTTACACCCGACCTAACTACTCTGCTTTACATCTCGATTGTGAGGTAAGTAGGTCCTTATTACCACCAAATTGTAGGTGACCAATTAGCGCTATAGGGTAATAATGTAGCTAGAAAAGCCCTAGGGCGGTAAGTAATTAAAACGCCCGCCGCCCCGCTGCTGGAGGCGGCCATCAAGGCGGACGTTACAATTACTTACCGCCCTAGGGCTTTTCTAGCTACATTATTACCCTAGAGCGCTAATTGGTCACCTACAAGCCCCATTTGGGGGTAATAAGGACCTACTTACCGAATATGAGAGATGTAAAACAATTTTTGTTTGACAGTGTCCCCACCGGGAATCGAACTCAGAACTTCCGGATCGCGAGCCGAACGCTCGAACCACTAGACCTAGGCGGCTGTTCTATGCAGTGTCCGGTGCTCAGAGCATTAAACCAAGGGTGTGGTATACGTACCGTCAGAGCCCGGCGGTAACGGCCTCAGATAAAGCGCAGCGAGGTTCAAATCTCTTTGGTAACGGCAGCAGGGGATGCAGCATCTCCATGCTCACGCTCAAATACGGAAGCTGTTAGATGTCATAAGATGTCTTAGACCTAGGCTCTCTCATTAGCTATACAAACCTCAACCTTATTTTGCTTTGATGCAATTTACTATAACCTTATTGTCCTTTGGCGGTGGAAATACAATAGAAGTATTCAAATTAGCCAGTCTGATACTCGTAATAATGTTTGATAACCGACTGGTCATACTTATAATATAACACGCGATAGTGTTTGTTCTCCGGGACATGAACCCGCGACCTCGGCCGCGTCCTTGTTTGTGCGTGCCGATGCAAACCGAGGGGGAGTATTAATACCGCCGCGCCGTTTGATGAAATTGAACCCCTTGCAGACCGCGCCATGTGGGTGCAATAATGTAAACGTTTGCTTTAGTTGTTTTAATGTTTACTCTGTCTGTTTTAGACTTTTCTTGTAGGTAAAGTTGGCACTGCCAATAAGGTTGTTTCGTCCAAGGCCAAGGCCAACACAAGACTGTTTGACGGTTTTTCATGAACACACTTTACATGGTACCTATTCATATGTGTAATAAATAGCTAATTCGACTAAAGTCTGATATTTCTTTCCGCGATTTCAATGTTGGTCCTGTAGTGAAATTTGTTAGCAGGTAGGTATTAACTGCGTGTCAGTGGAAATATTTGATACCGTGCCGTAAAGTCCAAAGCGTTTCTACGCTGATATGATGTTGGGTGTAGGTACGGTCAACCGCTTGTCGGTAGAAACTTTTTCAACTCTATTACCACGCCATAAGGTCCAAAAGTGTTTCTACTGATGTGCGGCCGTGTGTACTAATCATCAGTGTAACACTTGGTTTAAATAATTTCCGTATTTTAAAACGTGCGTTATATTGATTGGTAAACATGTTGGTAAACCTTTTTCGACAAGTTAAACTTAGATTCCTGAAGCTAAAAGTACGCGTCGATTAAAGGACGTGGTTGAGTACTTTATACTGTAAGCAGTACTTATCCTTTAAGATGCTTTTGTCAATATCAACTAACCAACATGACTTTTTAACAAATTAAGTTTATTATCACTTTATTGGCCTATGACCATACTCGTCTGCAGTTTTCATTGATTATTTTAATTTAATTATTTTAATTATTAGGGTGTAAGGGACGGTGTACCGAAAACTGAAAGGGCGTGCTCAGTCAACGAAACTGAACAACTTTCCCAAAGAAACATATGTTGGGAAATGAAAAAAATTTTGACCACTCCATACAAATTGCCCACTCTGGTCGAACAGTTTGTATGGAGAGGTCAAATGTTTTTTTTCATTTCTCAACATATGTTTCTTTGAGAAAGTTGTTCAGTTTCGTTGACTGAGCACGCCCTTTCAGTTTTCGGTACACCGTCCCTTACACCCTGTATTATTTAACATGTTTTATATTTCCCTAAGGTTTTCAATATAAATACAAAGGCTCGTAGCTTAATGCGAATCGAGTTACCTAAAGGGACCGTATCTAACTCAATTATTTATGTTTGTTTAATGTGAATGTGCGTGGGAATTTGTATCGTTCGTAGTTCATTCCGATAAGATTTACTTTCGAGCAACGTGAGAAACTAGAGTCGATATAAATTGAAAAGAATTTGTCTTCACGGTAGTTATTATTTGTTCTGCCATTAATTAAATTTGTGCGGCAATAAAATTTATCTTTACGGTAAATTCTATTGTCTTTGGTTTTTACTATAAAAAAAGCAGATGCATCACTTGTTAATAAAAGGGTATCCGCGCAGTAAAGTTATTATTATTGATTAAATGGCAAAATTATTATTTGAGCAGCAGAATTCTTATTTAACCGGCAAGATTGCCCACGGAGAAGAAGATCTTGTCTTAGATGAAATAGTTTAGTCCTCTCATACGTCCGTTAGATATTAGGTTTAGCTTAATGTGCTCTTTACCCTTCCCATATGCCTTATCCCTATCCCTATATGGGTGAAAGGGATATTATAATCCTTGTAATATTGCTGTGGATAATCAAGTTACATGGTAATACAAGACTTTTTACTCTAGTAAAAAATAATTTTAGCCTGACGTTACTTGGACCATGAAAATTAAACAAATTAAGTATCGTAGGTCGAAATATTAAAAAAAAATTCTTCCCATACAAAATGCTCATTCAGCTGGTGCAGTTTCTATCGGAATCAGAAATATTTTTCGTATTTCGACCTATGTTCCTTGGAAAAAGTTGTTCAGTTTCAAGGTCTGAGTATACAATTTTTGTACAACTCGTACATTATTTGTAGTCCTAGTATGTACTATCAAGCTACATTATAATGTTACATACTTGTTTACTATTATATATTCTGTGCTTACATCAAGGATCGCGTTGCATCATTTCAGAGATCGAATGCATATTTCTCACGTCCGCTCCTAGATAACAGTTTTGACGGTTATGACATGTGATATATTATATTTGTAATCGGTTTCTCGAAAACGACTTTAACGAGTTTGGATGAAATTTACCATACAGGGGTTTTCGGGGGTAAATAATCGATCTAGGTTGGTCTCATGTCTGGGAAAATTCGTTTTCCCTGTTTCTAAAAATTTTATAAAATACCGCTTTTTAGACAGAAACCACCTACAGCGCACACTGTTGGCGGGTAGCATAGCTTACCCACCCGATGATATTTTATAGTTGAGGCGGCTATTATACAGCGAAGCTCGGTCGACCAGGTACGGTCAACCGCTTGTCGGTAGAGACTTTTTCATCTCTATTACCACGCCATAAGGTCCAAAAGTGTTTCTACCGATGTGCGGCCGTGTGTACTCTGGTATTATTTGTTCAAATAAATTCATGAATTTTGTTATTGTGATGAACAAACATACTTAATTTAAAGGAGGTATTTTATTTATCTTTGTGTACAAAGTGCTGGTTAAGAATAATAATAGTACCATCCCAATACAATACAATCAATTTATTGATAAAATAAAGAATTTACAGGTCACATGATGGTCAAATGATTAAGGGGATTTGAACCATACAGGATGGGGAGCAACCTTCTGCGTATCGTACTATCTTAATTAATGCGGTCAGCAACCACCGCGTAACCAACTAACAAGCGTGGTGATACTGGTGACTTGGGTATTTTCCCTTCAAAATACATAATTTTGTTGAAACATACAGTTTGTTTTTAATAGAAATAACTCAGTTAACGAAGACCCGAAATTGGCAAATAAATGCAAAAAATTGTGTAGTCTGGATTAATATTTTTTATAATAGGGTTGACCCCCAGGTATAACATACTAAAAGTCTCCAGCCAAAAGCCACTTGCTTTAGGCGAGGTGGGGGGGATATGTCCCATATTTCAGTTTTTCTTAATTATTTCAAAAACTAAGCGTCGTAGAAAGAAAATACCTTTGAACGTAATAAAGCTTAAAGAAAATTATATGTTAATTGTATTTTTATGACAAATAAAAAAGGAAATATGCAAAGGATATAAACTAAACAGACTGAAAACAATGTATTATTATTATTTGGTAACTAAGTTGTACATAATACAATAAATCTTATTTTTTTCGTACTATCCATTAACTGCTTCAAATAAATAAAATCTTATAAAAATGATCTATCAAATAAAATTTTGTCTTCAAATATTGCTCGTAGTGAAAGCACAAAAAGGGTCCATTTCAAAAAATAATAAAATTATCACAATTAAACAACCTTTTCCTATATTTCTAGAAAAACTGGGCAAAAAAATTTTTTTTTTACTTTTTCATCTCCCTTATTCGTATCTCCCTTATTAATGAATCTAAAAAAAAACTGAATTTTGTAGAAAATTTAATCAGCTTTATTTTTTATAACAAGGTCCTTTTTCTAAAACGCATGGTTTTTGAGAGAATTACAAAAAACCAAAAAATGGGACCTATTTGCTCCCCCCCCCCCCCGCCCAAAGCAAGTGTCCCCCCTCTGGGGACTTTTGATATGTTATACCTGGGTATCACCCCTACCATTTGAAATAATAACCTAGACTACACAATTTATTGTTTTTATTTTTCCTTCGTTGAACGAACTAAAACAGTGGATGAACCCGCCGGAAAATGTACGATCATTCCATCGATTCGTTATACCTTGAAAACTTTTCTTCATCCATCTCGGGGGACGAATCTTTCTTTCATTATCAAAGTTTGACAGCTACGATTCCTTTCAATTGGATATCTTGAGCCAAGGTTTTATATTAGAGTGCCTTCTAAGTTCTGGCGACTTCGATTTAAGGCTGGAATGTTAATGATTGTACTTATGAGTTGTGATGATACATGTACTGCTTACTTGAGTTAATGTGCCTAAGAGTCGTATACAGGCAGTATGGGACGGTGTTCCGAAAGTTCAATGGGCGTGCTCAGTCAACGAAACTAAACAACTTTCCCAAAGAAATATTTTTGGGAAATGTAAATAACAATTACCTCTCCATACGAACTGCTCACTCTGATCGAATAGTTTGTATGGAGAGGTCAAATTTTTTTTTCAGTTCCTATACATTTTTCTTTGGGAAAGTTGTTCAGTTTCGTTGACTGAGCACACGACTCTTACTCGTACACCCTGTATATAAATCAATCTTAAGTGTGAGATTGCTCTCAAGATGGACCTTACACATACAAATTATACATCTTGAGTGCAATCTCACACGAGAGGGATTTATCAGTACGACCCTAAGATTTCCGTGAGTTGATTCCGCCATCCCCTTTCTTCCATCCGCAGTCTAGATGTATTACCCATATGTGGTTTATTATTCCACACACTAGCACAAAGTGGTTAGCAACGTCATAATGCGCACAGACAAGGAGTTGAATACCTGTATTTTTGAGTGCTTATACTGAAGGATGTGTATCTGTCTATGAAACTGAGAATACGAAAATCCTATATATTTTGACCTCCCATAGAAACTGCATCGGCTGATAGCTCATTTTGTATGGGAGGTCAAATTTGGTTTTTCGTTTTTCGACTCATGGTGCTTGGGAAAAGTTATTCGGTTTCATGGGCAGTTTCACACCCTTTAGTATTATAACACCTTTCCTTTACACGTTGTATACGTGCCAAGCTTTTTTTAAAATTGCCATGGGCTTGCTCTTGAGCTCGATCTAGCCCTGAGGACAGAGATGAGGTCGGCGATGAAACGAGCTTGCCCAGGAAAACCCTATACACTCGCGACTTGGATAGATTCGGGTTATATGAAATCGGGAACACAGACGCAGGCAGATAATTCCACTCGTTAGCTGTGCGCATTGTAAAAGACTAGCTTTTGCCCGCGATATCGTCCGCATGTTAAATAAAATGTATAGCAGAGTCAAACTATTAGCTGTCAAACAAAAAAAGTTTCATTAAAATCCGTTCAGTCGTTTTTGCGTGCTGCTCTTTTTTCTATTTCAATGGGCTTACTCTTGACCTCGATATAGTCTTGAGGACAGAGATGAGGTCGACGATGGAACGAGCATGCCCAGAAAAAGCCTATTCACTCGCGACTTGAATAGATTTGGGTTAAATGAAATCGGAAACACAGACGTAGGCAAAGAATGCCACTGCTCGAATAATATAGAACAAACAGACAAAATGTCCAAAAAAATAGCATAACGTAAATATTTTTTAATAATTATCTAAAAAAAAATTCAATTTTATAGTATGTAGTAGACATGTTGCGAAGCGCTTACTGAGTGCGAATAAGTTTCGGTGGTAGAAGAGGGATGGCGGAATGAGCTCGTGAAGCTCTTAGGCATACTTTCCGAAGTACAGACTGTAAAAAAATGACAGACATGCAATTTTGTGGCCGTGGGCCAGTGTAGTTGTGGATGAGCTCGTTCTATCATCCACCTATTTCTGTTTGAGTCAAGAACAAGACATGAACAACTACAAGCTTATGAAATGTTCATAATTCTGTAGGAATTTTGTGTTGTAATTGTCACCTTTTCTAATATTGTGTGCTTTATTGCAGTCCAAAGCGCTGGGTCGCGTGCTGTTTGATCAAGTGTGTCGCCAGCTGCATCTGCTAGAAGCCGACTACTTCGGGCTAGAGTACCATGACGTTAATGGGACGAAGGTGAGTCGACATCATCATCATCATAACATCCCATAAAACGGCAACTGCAGGACAGGGAGCTCCCTCTAGAACTCCAGCACAAAGGCTTGGTACACGTCGCTGCTGGCTACCGCTATTGTTGGTGACCGCGGTATGTAAGATAGTACAATACACAATAAGATGCCGCTGCCCATCCTCCAGTTCTTAAACCCTTAGTCGCCTCTTACGACACCCACGGGTAGAGATGGGTCGGTACTATTCTTTGCGGGCACCACACGGACAACATACCATAAGGAAATATAAGGTATTTGGGGAACGAATATACGTACAAACTAAAACGGTAGATTCAGACCATGAAACTAGGTTTAAACCGATCCAAATAACTGAAACTACCTTTTGGTGAACGTATGGATTCGCCAATTACCGGTTTCTTTTGATGTCATCGGGTAAACCTGGGTTCTATCTAAAATTCTTTAGGGTCATATCTCCATAGTAGTTAATAACTTTCTTATATTATGACTGACTATTGATAACATAATATTTACTAATAATGAGTCCTAAACTTCCAGATTTCCATAAAAGTAGGTTCATATGCTTCAGGCTATATATTGGTCCCGTGTGGTGCCGGCAAAGAATAGTACCAACCCATACATACTCGTGGGTGTCGTAAGAGGCGACTAAGGGTTAACTGGAGGATGGGCAGCAGCATCCTCCTTTATATGTACATCTTACTTACTGCGGTCACCTACAACCGCGGTCCATGGTGCCAGCCGTAACGCTAACAAGCGAGGTGACTATGGTACTTCCCCTCCACATTTTTCAAGCTAAAGCTAGAATTCTGGAGAGAGTTCCCTGCCCTGTAGTGGACGTTAAATGGGATGTTATGATGATGCTTCAGGCTAACTGGAAGACGGAAGTAGTTTGCACAGAATGTTACTTAAAAATTGATTTTGTTTGTTCTCAGTACTGGTTAGACGTCGAGAAGCCAATGTGCCGGCAGCTCGGTCTATCCATGCTGGAGCCCACTCTACGATTCTGTGTGAAGTTCTACACCCCAGACCCGGCGAGACTTGAAGAGGAGTTCACCAGATATCTGTTCTGTCTGCAAGTGAAGCGGGACTTGGCGCAGGGATGCATTCAGTGCAACGAGAATACGGCGGCGCTAATGGCCAGCTATATCGTGCAGGGTGAGTGCATATTCGAGCGTGAATTTCTTAGTTTTACACTCCAGACCCTGCGAGGCTTTAATTGAAGAGGAGTTCACCAGATATCTGTTCTGTTTTCAAGTTAAGCGGGATTTTGCGCAGGGATGCATTCACTGCACCGAGAATATGGCCGCGCTTATGTCCAGTTATATCGTGCAGGGTATGAGTATTCTATATGCTGTGTTAAGTTTTTCTGTCTTGACAAGGAGTGGTTTGAAGAGAAATCCACCAGATATCTGTTCTGTCTTTAAGCTATATATTATAGTTAGGGATGCATTCACTGCACCGAGAATACGGCCGCGCTTATGGCCAGTTATATCGTGCAGGGTAAGTGTTCTATATGCTGTGTTAAATTTTTCTGTCTTGACAAGGAGTGGTTTAAAGAGAAATTCACCAGATATCTGTTCTGTCTGCAAGTGAAGCGAGACATGGCGTAGGGATGCTTTTAGTGCAACGAGAATACGGCCACGTTTATGGGCAGTTATATCGTGCAGGGTGAGTGTTATATATGCTGTGTTAAGTTCTTCTGTCTGGACAAGGAGAGGTTTGAAGAGAAATTCAGGCGCAGCAGGTATGTATTCATTGCACTGAGAATACAACCTCCTAACTTAAATAGGTGCCGAGAAGCGGCGTATTTCGCAAAATACCGCTGTAGAGTTAAAGATGATGCTTCAGCATCCAGAGCTGATCTAAGTCACAAGTATTTTAGCTTTCTTACTATAGGGCGTTCTTGATGATACATACCAAGAAGATCCTACAGTAACCTATATTAGTTATATAAGTATCCTTTAAATTGTCATCCACTTTGTAATGCGTTTCATAATACTTACATTAATATTTCCACTAAACTTTATGACACGTCGTTGCGGCAGCTCAATCAAAACTTGTAAATTATTACCACACCTGACTTCCAAACCAAGTTTCGCGGAAGTACTTTAGTCATACTTCCAGTATAATACTTGACATTTCGGCTAAGGTTCTATCACGCTGTGGCACAAAGGTTCTTTGAAGTTAAAGCTTTTTGTAGCCATTGAAAATATTGTCTGCGTGGCTGGGAGAAAAATCCATGGGATTAGGCTGCGGTTCTAACAGACTAGTTCAAAATTCAAATTGACTTATGTTTATTATATCAACCCTGAACGTTCAAACATATTTAAAAGAGGGCGCAGGTTTTTATTGTCGCTTCTTTTTTTCCCACCAAGGCGCCAATTTGTTTGTGAAGCCATGTAGTTTAGCTGACGTCATTAAGAGATTTTAATATCCAACAATGAATAAACTATTTTGAGTTTTTTTGAGTGCTCTAAACATTGGCAAGGACATTTTTTTTAATGTCACAAGTGGACCAACGAGCAAGCTGGGCAACTTGGTGGTAAGTGGTCACCACCGCCCATGACACCCACTGTCTTATTAGTAGTGAAATAATTTGACACTATTAAGACAGATAAGTGCGTTACCCACCCTGAGATCTAAGATGGTATGCCTCATGTGTCGGTAATTTCACTGGCTCCCTTACCCTTAAAACCGAAACTCAGCAGTGCAAACACTGCTGCTTTACGGCAGAAAAAGGCAAAGGGGTGGTCTTATACTTCCCCAGCCGGACTTTGCACCAAAGCTCTACTACCTACAAATTTAAATCGTTCACTAACACAATTATAAGTTGATCAACATATTCACATCCTTAGGGGCCGTTATTACCTTTTGCTCACACGTTGTATGTCTCTCAGTAATAGTGGAAACATGAGACTTTATAGTATTGAGCTAGACTGTCATTATTTGGTGAGTAGCAGCTAGAGTCATCATTTATTCGCAACGAAACGCGGCTACGGTCTCCCCTGAGGTGTGCCCCTGACAACACACATTGTGGCGGAAACTGTTGGATGTAATAATTTTACTTGGTATATTACAATGCAATATATTCGCTGTGTTTCATCTATATTTCAAAAACTGGATGTGAAATTTCAACGTAGAGATTGGGGGTATCCAACCGCGTGATTTTCTGGAAATGCAATAAGATATTACGAGTTTTGTCAATTGAAACTCAAAAATATGGCTGTAAGCAATTTTTAGGTGCTGTATATATTCTACAGAAAAGAATCACCTAAATATTAAAACTGAACTGCTTTTCGTAAGAAAGATAGGTTCATAATAAAAAAAAACCCCTAGAAATTGCATCTTTACTTCGAACCTAGGAAAACTTGTTTAATTCCATGGCTAGGCCTGTAGCTTTAGTTTTCAGAAGATGTCAGGGTGTTAAAAGACTGCACTCTTAACTGAATTGAGACAAATTCAGACCATGAAATGAACAACTTTTACCACGGAAATTAGTTCGTGATATAGAAACTTTGTGTTGAAGTAAGCGTAGCGCACAATAGGGGTTGCGTCCCGCGACAACGCATTCTGCAGTACTTGGAGTTTTTTTTGTCGTGTACCTGTATTTTAGGTAGTTCCTTTTAGGTAGTAGCTGGATAAACAGTGTTTAGCCCTTTTTGGTGGTGACACTGAGCTGCGGCCTTTTTGTACTGCTGCGGCACACATGTACTCGCGCCAGTTTTTAAAATGTAGAAATTTGTTTAATAATTTATCTAATTCAAAAATCTAATAATAATAATTTGAATTCTCAAATTTTTTCTAATTTATTTTTCAAATTTATTTTTTGTTTAATTATTATTATGTAGTTTATCATTCCTGAATCTCGGGCAATTAAGTCCCGGACCTTTGGAAGGCGTGCGTGGGGCCGAAGCCAACACGTAGAGGCCCGTACAGTTTAATTTACAAAAGTGATGTGACACCAACCGGCGATTATCCCTGTCTACATTAATACTAATGCATCCAAGGACAATCCCCGGTAAGTGTAGGACTATTGCAAGAATTGGACAAAAATGAAATTGGGTTATTGGGTTGAGGTGCTCGTGGATTGGGTTACTGGGACTATGGGAGGCATTATGGCGCCTTATTATTATTATTATTTTTTATTTATTTATGTTTTTATTGTCGTTTGTATATTGTGTGTCGGATACGTGATAAATAAACGTCTTATCTATCTAATAATGTTAAAGCCTCAATATGTTGGCAGCGGAGTGCGGCGACTTCGTCCCAGAAGACTATCCGGACCACACCTACCTCAGTGGATACAAATTCTTCCCCGGACAAGACTCCGAATCGGAGAGGCGAATTAGGGAGAACCACAAAAAACACATGTAAGTTGGTTGCCCATTTTAACTTGAAATAAGTCGACCTAGATAGATAATGCGGATTAGAGTTTTAAAAGCCTAACCGTAAGTCGCAGAAATTAAAAAAAAAGAATCAAAAAGTTTTTATTCATTGTACAGTACAGATGTTTTTATTATTGTGAATGGGCTTACTCTTGACCTCGATCTAGCCTTGAGGACAGAGATGAGCTCGACGATGGGACGAGCTTGCCCAGAAGAAGCCTATTCACTCGCGGGTTGAATAGATTCGGGTTATATGAACTCGGGAGCACAGACGCAGGCAGATAATTCTACTTTTTGGCCGTATGCATTATAAAAGATGTTTCTAAGCGCTTTGTGCGAATGTGTGGAATATCAACCAAGTGTGGATGATATGATGGTAAATGTACAGTCGAACCAACTGATTCGTGACCCTTTTTGACAAGAAATCGATTGAAATTGTCGAATCAATAAGGTTTTCTCTTTTGACATTTTGAATGAATGTTTACGCGACATAGAACTTACTTGTATTTGAATGTTTGCATGAAAATAAGCTTAAGCGAGTCATGATTCAAATTGGTCGACCGTACATTTAAGTTAGTCTCTATTTGTTTTGTTGATAAGGAAGCTGCGTGCAAATATTTAACCCTTTATAGGGCAGACACCCAGGTAAAGAGTTTGGAAACTGAACTCTATTTATTTTTTTTTTTCTGTTTTTTTTTACCATAACAGATCAGTACTGGTGAGTTAGTACATTGTGAAATTAACAATTAAGTCCATTTTACAAACTTTTTAGTGGTCTCTTAAGCGACAACTGACCTATAAAGGTTAAGAGAGGTTAAACTTTAATTTAAGTAGCTTTCTACAACTGTTGGTAAATAAAGAAGTAAGTTTTTAGTTGAGTAAATAAAACCACTCAGTGTATGATACAGCAGAATCACTGATGATTTCACCAATGTGGCTCCTATCTGGAAGAATATTTGAGGTGTCCCAGAAAATGGCTTATTCGTGACACCAAACCCGCTGTGTGACTAGTTGTTCTGCCTTTAAACTTCCGCTAGACATATCTAGGGCAACCTGTACAAAAGAATACACTTGCTTAGTGACGAGTCAAAAAAAAAAAATTTCTAGAACTGCATGCGAAAAAAAAAAATTCTATCTTCCATTTTGTTCAAAAACACAGATTTGTGAACAGTATTATTACAATATTTGAACAGCACGTTTGTCTATTCCAGAGGCCAAAGTCCTGCGGAGGCTGATTTGAATTTATTAGAAACAGCGCGAAGATGCGAGTTGTATGGTAAGTTTTTAAAAATGTATACAGAGTGTAAGGGACGGTGTACTGAAAACTGAAAGGGCATGCTCAGACAACGAAACTGAACAACTTTCCCAAAAAAACAATTTTGGGAAATGAAAAAAAAGAATGTCCTCTTCATACAAACTATTCGATCAGGGTTAGCAATTTGTATGGAAAGGTCTAAATTTTTATTTCACTTCTCAAATTTTTTTCTTTACTGAGCACACCCTTTCATTTTTCGGTACAGCGTCCTTTACACCCTGTATATTTTTCTATGTATACTCCTTTTTCTACCGCCTTTGCCTGGCATGGCATCAGAAAACTTTGTAAGTAAAAAAATGTGAACTTCTTCTTCTTCTTCTTTCGTGTCGGCAAGAACACGGGCTAAATCTTACTTGCCCAGAAAGCGGCTACCGTGGTAGCCCTCTGGTTACCGTCAAGTAAGTCCTCACGCGAGCAGGTGGTCGGGCACGCGGGACAATTAGTGAGGTGTGCCATGGTTTGCAGGAGTTCTCCACATTCACAGCTGGCGTCTGCGCTACTTAGGAACCCCCACCGGCACAGGTTATCCTTGCTTCGGCCAACCTGGGTCCTCAGCCTATTTAGACTTCTCCAGGTTGGCCAAGGTTCCTTATAGCCAGGAGGCAGGTTTTGTGAACTGCTTTTTATGGAGAAATAATATTATGCACATCAAAATTTATGGTTGTGCATCAAAATTACTAACTGTGCATCAAAAATAATTATTATGCATCGAAAAGTTTTAGGTTCGTTCGGGTTAGGTTGTCTTGCGACCACAACGCACGAGCCGAGCGTGCGAACCGAGCGTGCTGCGGCAGCGGCCGGCGAGTGCCAGAAAGAAATTAGTGGCTAAGAAAGTTTTATTTAGTTGCACGTTGTTTGTGACTGAGTTAGTAATTTTGAATGCAATAATGCTATTAAAAAGAAGTCTGTTTATTTAACACCCCTTTTTATGGAGAGTTTAAATGCTTCGGCACCAAGGCAAAAATTATAAGGCATGGAAGAAAAGTAAATTGAATTTAGGTAGGCACTAATGCGTAAAATGCCTCAACACTTTTATTACTCTGACCGTAGAGATTACTATTATAGTTACTTTGAAGTAGAGGTCATTCGCCTATTGTTTAACAGCTTTGCGGTCATTGACCTCTCCACACCCGTCTAATTGAATGTTAGTTTTCAATAAAATAGTTTTATTTACAGTCTGTTTATGATGCAGAAACACCCTTTAAAACTAACATCGTGCTTTTTTTACATTCTGTATAGTTGTTATCAAATATATATTTGCTACAGGTATAAAAATGCACCCGGCGAAAGATCACGAATGCGTGCAACTAAACCTGGCCGTGGCGCATATGGGCATCGTGGTGTTTCAGAACTACACCAAAATAAACACGTTCAGCTGGGCCAAGATACGCAAGATCTCCTTCAAGAGGAAGAAGTTCCTAATCAAGCTGCATCCTGAGGGTTACGTGAGTGTTGTTTATCTATACAGGGTCTTTGGAGTATCTCTTCAAACTCTGATGGTTGCTCTATTCATGAAACTAAACAACTTTTGTTCACTTTGGTTCTTCATACCATCATAACATGAAATATCCACTGCAGGACAGTAAGTTCCCTCCAGAACTCTAGCAAAAGCGCGTGGTACTTAGGAGGGGTTTTACCATAGTCACCACGCGTGTAAAGTGTGTTTTGTTAAGTTTGTTAGATGGTACGATACTCAGGTAGATGCTGCTGCTCATCCTCCAGTTCATAAGCCCTTAGACGCCTCTTACGACACCAACGGGTAGATATGGGTTAGTACGATTCTTTGCACCACACGGACGTAGGTATATGCTGCATTTTGGATTAATAACGGGGAATTTCTCGAGATAGTTTCTTGTCGTTCGCCTACGCTAGAAACTTGCAAAATTTCAAGTTTCTAACGAAGCGGATCGTTGTATGAAGACCCCGCATTAAATCCTCAGTCGATGTAACTTTGCTGGGGTATTACACTATATGAGACAAACCTTCTATAAAAAAATCGGTACTTTTAATATCAAAAATTACAAAAAATGTATGAAAAAATATTTTTGGGAATTTTTGTTTGGATATTTTGAATTTTCATTTAATTCATGATATTTTATCACCCTGTCAAATAAAATCTGCCTGAGGGATTTATGTTGGGGTCAACTGCTTCGTTGCCTACACTACAACGGGTTCGGGCTGTGCGTTGATATATCAGTCGGTCATTCACGGTTTCCTTAAAGACTTTTAACAGCGAACTACAATACTATAGAACGATAACTACGCTTCAAACTTGACCCCACGAAATAGTTACCTAAGTAGGCGGAGCTAAAATAGTTACCTCTCAACTACCACTAGCTGACATTGCAGCACGCGCGCGAACCAATCCCTGCTCGTTCTAAATTTGAACCAATTGATTCGTATTTTGAATATACGTCCTTTTGGTTTCACGTAGGGCCACTTTTTGTGTGGAATTTGAGTTAGAGTTCCATAGTATTGTAGTTCGCTGACTTTTAAGGGCACTGCATGTTATCCTACGTCATCGAGTACAAGAATTTGCAACTTCGATAGCGATAGTAGTGGCCTGCTAGGCCCACAAAACGTTAGTCTGCCAATCCGCAACCTGGAAGGTTTTGTACAGTCGGAGCGAAAAGTTACGTGATAGTACATGAATGAAACCTATTCGTAGAAATAGAAGGTACCTATATAAGTAAAAAACAAAGTTGCAAATTTCTTGTACTCGATGACGTAGGGTAACATGCAGTGCTCTTAAAGTATATGAATGTGTACAGAAGATTTTACCTTTTTAATTAGTCAGTACCCTCGTCTAAAGTTTGATATTATTCGCGCAGTCAACCTTCAACTTCCCAACTCTGAGTTATAACGAACTTTCCACGCAACTTTCCCTCGTAAACTGATTTTAATTATTCAACGTTTCGTCCTTTCAATGTAAAACTTTCTTGTAGGTTGTCTTGTATGTCTTTAGGTTTAAAAATATGCTTTCGGGATATAAACAAAAATTTCGTCATAAAATTAGAAAATTTCAATAGGACAGGACCAAAGATCACGAAAAATTCGGTACCGGCAAATCCTATATTATTAAACGAGGAATATTTTATACTAGCTGTTGCCCGCGGCTTCGCTCGCGTGGATTTCGTATTTATTTTATTACCGGTTTTCCGAAGCAATGAGATATTTTCCCGTCATTTCGGGGTAATTTTAAACTAAGGAAAAACAGGACTAACCCTGCGCAAATCAATGAGTATAATTCAAGATCCAGCTGAATTTTATATAACATACAGACGTTACTCATAAATAACTCAGAACAGAGGAACTTAGCAGCAGTATCCTAACAAATGTAAAGAGAGAGATGAGAGACACCTTTATGTAATATTTCAAAACAGAGCCAATTCGCAGTAAAACCCTCTCCCTCTCTCTCCCTCTCCCCCCTTCCTCTCCCCCTCCCTCTGTCTCTCCCCCTCCCCCTCCCCCTGTCTCTCCCCTCCCCCTCCTCCCTCTCCCCCTGCCCCTCTCTCTCCCCCTCCCTCTCCCTTTTCATCACCCCCTCCCCCTCCCTCACTCCCTCCCTCTCCCCCTTCCCCTCCTTCTCCCTCTCCCTCTACCTGTATCTGTACCCCTCTACCTGTCTACCTCTCTTCCTCTCTACTTCTCGACCTCTCTACCTCTCTACGTCTCTACGTCTCTACCTCTCTACCTCTCTACCTCTCTACCTCTCTACCTCTCTACCTCTCTACCTCTCTACCTCTCTACCTCTCTACCTCTCTACCTCTCTACCTCTCTACCTCTCTACCTCTCTACCTCTCTACCTCTCTACCTCTCTACCTCTCTACATCTCTACCTCTCTACCTCTCTACCACTCTACCTCTCTACCTCTACCTGTCCCTATCCCTACCCCTTACGCCAATTTAACCGCTATCCCTAACATAGAAATGACACCCATATTTATTTTTAGACATTTCAAACCTATCGCACCCCAACCCCATCCCCAGGGGACGATGGTATTTCACGTCCACCACGTTGGATTTCAAAGTTGTTGTAGCTTTCGTAATCAGCGACCCGATAAACCATACAAACGACATCCATATTTATTTTTAGACATTTCAAACCTATCGCACCCCAACTCCATCCCCAGGGGGATGATGGTATTTCACGTCCACCACGTTGGATTTCAAAATTGTTGTAGTTTTCGTAATCAGCGACCCGATAAACCATACAAACGACATCCATATTTATTTTTAGACATTTCAAACCTATCGCACCCCAACCCCATCCCCAGGGGACGATGGTATTTCACGTCCACCACGTTGGATTTCAAAGTTGTTGTAGCTTTCGTAATCAGCGACCCGATAAACCATACAAACGACATCCATATTTATTTTTAGACATTTCAAACCTATCGCACCCCAACTCCATCCCCAGGGGGATGATGGTATTTCACGTCCACCACGTTGGATTTCAAAATTGTTGTAGTTTTCGTAATCAGCGACCCGATAAACCATACAAACGACACCCATATTTATTTTTAGACATTTCAAACCTATCGCACCCCAACTCCATCCCCAGGGGGATGATGGTATTTCACGTCCACCACGTTGGATTCCAAAATTGTTGTAGTTTCCGTAATCAGCGACCCGATAAACCATACAAACGACACCCATGTTGATTTTTAGACATTTCAAACCTATCGCACCCCAACTCCATCCCCAGGGGGATGATGGTATTTCACGTCCACCACATTTGATTTCAAAATTGTTGTAGTTTTCGTAATCAGCGACCCGATAAACCATACAAACGATACCCATATTGGTTTTTAGACTTTTTCACCCCATTTCCCTTTTTTAGGAGTTGAATTTGGGGTGGAATTTCAATAACAGTGATGGACGTTGCATAGAATTACATCATTAATGCCTAAATAATAAATTATGTGGATTTTCCTTTAAGAATAAAGAATTTTCAACTTCATCCCCCTTTTCACCCTTAAGGGTGTCGAATTTTCAAAAACCCTGAAACACGTAATTATTAATTTTTAGTCGTCAGCCTAAATACAAATTTTGAAGATCCTAACTTTAAAACTGACGGACTTTCATACAAACTTTCATCCCCTATTTTACCCCCTTAGGGGTGGAATTTTGTAAAACCCTTTCTTAGTGCACCCCTAGGCTTCATAAGGAACCTACATGCCAAATTTCGAATCTCTAGACCCAGTGGTTTGGGCTGTGCGTTGATATGTCAGTCAGTCAGTCAGTCAGTCAGTCAGTCAGTCAGTCAGTCACCTTCTTCTTTTATATATATAGATATAGGGTGACTTTTACTTAGTTCTTGATAACAAAATATAGGGTGACTTTTAATTAGTTCTTGATAGAAAAAGGTATGAATGTACTCATGATACTGAACAACTTTCCCCTAGAAACATAGGTCGAAATACGAAAATCAATTTGACCTCCCATAGAAACTGCGTCAGCTGATAGCGCATTTTGTATGGGAGGTCAAATTTGGTTTTTCGTATTTCGACCTATGTTCCTTGGGAAAAGCTGTTCAGTATCATGAGGACATGCATATCTTTTGCTATCAAGAACTAATTAAAAGTCACCCTATCTATATATATAAGGTGTAATTTAATTAGACCCAAATATTGTTAGGGTTATCTCAAGCATCTAAATGAATACCATTGGTGTTATTTCTATTGATTTCTATTCGCTAGTTTTCGAGAAAAATCCCAAAAACAATACCACTAAAATTCGTAAAATGAACACTCTGTAGTGTCACGTGGCACCATCGATACATTCACACTAATAAAAAATATGAATGAAATGCAGTGAGCGGTGCGTAAACCCCGCCCTCTTTTTGTCCAACCGCCAACACACGCATGCGCACGCGCGACCGGCCCGGTGCATCGTGCCGCCGCCGCCGCGTGCGCCCGCCCGCCCGCCTTCAGTTGCTCTACTTACCTTGTGCATTACGCATACGTCTTATGGCCGCGATTGATATTTGGCAAAATGCCTTACGGTTTTACGAACCAAGAATACCAAAACATGGCAATATGTTACCATGAAGTCGGAGAAATAGTGACAAGTGCTGTAAATTTGTACCGATGAATGCACGTTCACTCGTGTAGGGATGTTCAACATCCATAACGCCCATTACTGATGTGACCACAACCCGCGAGTGATTCGTCCGGACCACTTCCAATACCGGATAAGTGTCAATGTGTGGGCTGGTGTGCTGAACGGGGTGTTATTAGGACCCTGGTTCCTCCCAAGACTAAACGGGGCGACGTACCTGGACTTCCTGCAGCGTGTCCTCCCTGAGCTGCTGCTGAAAGTTCCGGTGTGGAACCGCCGCTGGTTGTATTTCCAGCACGACGGCGCGCCGGCGCACTACGACCGGACGGTGCGGAATTACCTGACGCAGGAGTTCCAGGGGCGTTGGATCGGGCGCGGTGGTCCAATCGCCTGGCCAGCACGTTCGCCGGATCTCACGCCGCTAGATTTCCACGTCTGGGGTAGGGCCAAGGACCTTGTGTATGGCAATGACGGCCATACTATTCGCACCGAGGAGGAACTGCGCGCCCGCATTACCAGGGCTTTTAACTTCATGGCCAGTGAAACTGATGTTTTAAGTGAAGTGCGCAGACACAGCATTGACCGTGCAAGACAATGTATCCGACAAATAGGTGGTCACGTTCAACATTTTGATGTGGTGAAAACTAAAGTGACTCGTGTAAATAATTTTGTAAATAATCTTGTAAAACTGATTTAGTAGGTTACACTACAGTAAGTAACACGTAGGTAGGTATAGGATTTCAAATTAACTACAATTACCTACTTTCGTTACTTACGAAAATCAAGTTGTATTAATTTGACAGTCCAAAGCCTGAAAGTGTGATGGGAAGTTAAAGTTATGTCGATTTCATAGCTTCACCTTTGACAAATGCCGCCCGCACGTGTGCTACCGCGGTCAAAGCATGCCGACAGAGCCGCCGAGCCGCGGTCCCCTATTTGACTTTACTTGTTTCGAATAAATATTAATCAATCAACCGACGCTAAAAACTGTAATACCTACCTACCAGAGCTTGTCAATAAATAAATAGGTACCTACTACAAAATTGTTTTACTACGGTACAGTCAAGAGCACTTCAAGCTTGACACATTGGACTTTGTACCGTTCTTATTTCAATCGCCGGAGGAGCTAGAGTCGCGCTGCAAGTGTCAAGCTTGACACTGCTCTTGACAATACCTGCCTTCCACAAAAATCTAGTTAATTAAATTACCTACTGACACGTTAGGTACAGTCCGCGCGACGAGTAAAAGCTGGACGGAGTCTGGACGGGAGTGGAGGGGGTATGTGCAGTAGTACCTACCTATTTTGCTTGCAAATATTGCAACTGCGCATACCCCCTCCACTCCTCCCAGAGGCCTTAGGGCTCCCGCACACGACCGAGAATCGGTGGCCGATTTTTTGTCGGCATCCCGCTCTGACGTGTTATCACCTGGATCTTCCGTCCTTGTCCTGGGCGATAATCGGCCACCGATTCTCGGTCGTGTGCGGAAGCCCTTAAGTAACTCGTCGCGCGGCCTGTAAGTAGGTACTTACACCCACTATTGATTGTCTAATTAAAAATGGAAATGCAATGTAAAATGAATGATACAAAACAACTGGGAGTCGTAAAAAGCGACTAAGGGATATCCAACTACGGGGGCTTATCGTACCTACCACACCATACTACGGTCACCAACCTCTGCCGACCATTGTGCCAGTCGCAACGCTAACGGCGCGGCGGCGGCGTGGTGAATGTTGTAGGTAGTTATTTCCAAATGTATTTAGATAGATACCAGCTAAGCATTCTTTTATGTGAATATCTGCGTGGATTTTTTCGTCAACTTGTTCGATCCGATCTTGGTCCAGCTAGAACGAGTTGATAAAAGACAATGTTTCTGTTCCCGTGTCGTCCCACAATTTGTTTTTCTACTCTTCAGGTAAAGTTGATAAAAAGCTTAGGTAACCAAAGACAATCCATACCTCCTCATGCTTGTTCCGCTGATTCGATTTATACCCCAAGATAATTAGATTTTGGCCTAGACAAAAATCGGAACCAAGATTTTCTTTTTGTGGTTTATGAAGTCTTGGAAGTAATTACATAATTACTTAAAATTAAGCATATCACCAAATGGGACAAGGCGGCAGATTAAAAAAACCCTATTATATAAATAGTTACTGTGGCAAAAATGCCAACTAAACGAAATGTTTTCTGGGCTCGTTCAATGATAAACTTTTAGTATTTTACAAACTAATTAAGCACCTAAGTTCTTAGGTTAATCCTAAAATTAAAAAAATCCCACTAAAAGTTTTATTTCTTTTTGTCTGCTCGGGCAAAATACATAACTATCTCGTGACTTTTTGTACTTCAAAATTTTGTTGTACTTGATCAAACAGTCATAAAAGTGAACACAATATGTTAAAGCTTTACAGTGGTATAATTATTGAGGGATTTCTCTTTGGCCAAAATAGGTAACTGAATGAAAAGTGTTTAATTATACTCTAAAACTGTACTTACGTTGATTACTTTAAAAATTAAACATTTCAGGCAATAGCGTATCTTTTTATATAAAAATTACATTATGTAGCGCTTTATATCGACCTTAAAGAAGTTGAAATAAAGTTCATAATTGACATTAACATAGTACACGGCTCGTGATTGCACGGTACGGCAACGTCGCATTGCTTCGCTGTTTTATTCGGTACGCGCTTCGGAATATAAAGTTAAACATGAAAGATGAAAATTTAAGCTGAAAATACTTTTGATCTTCTGATCTAAATATATAAAACAACATGCCCTGACCGACTGACTGACTGACTGACTGATTCATCAACGCCGAGCCGTAACCGATAAAGCTACAGATGTGAAATTTTGTAAGCAGTTTTTAGTACGTCAAGACTACACATTAAGAAAGGATTTTCTGAAATTCATCCCCTGAGGGGTTGAAAAATGGGGTGGAAGTTTGTATGAATATTCTACAGGTTTGACATGAGACTCAAAATAATTGTGGATTTGATCTAATGAAAGGGAAAAACCGGCCAAGTGCGAGTCGGACTCGCGCACCGAGGGTTCCGTACCACCGCATGATATAAATTGTATTAGTTGAAATGTCAGTAAATTACGAGTACTGTGGTCGATATTTGAAGTGAAAACTTCTTCAGCGGCGCTTGGCACTTTTTCAGATGGGAAAAAAATTATTAACTCGCATCAGAAGTCGCGTCAGATCTCGGATGAAGTATCGAAATGGATTTGAAAATAAGCATACCAAGTTAGAGCAGGCTCAATATATACAAAAGTTCTAAAGTGTGATAAAGATAAAAACTTCTTTTTTACCTTTGTCGCGTCAGATCTCGGATGAAGTATAGAAATTGATTTGCAAATAATCATACCAAGTTAGAGCAGGCTCAATATATACAAAACTTCTAAAGTGTGATAAAGACCAAAACATCTTTTTTGTCTTTGTCATAGCAGGCCTGTCTGTGAAATAGGCAGCTTTTTCCAAGATCAAAGGAGTGTGACTCCTGTAAACTTATTTACTATTATATATTCTGTGGTCATAGTCTGGGCTTTTTTTGTTGTGCACAACGTGATCAAAGATTTTGGAAACTACGCCAGGGGGCGTTTATAGATATGCCATATACTCGGCAAAAGCGTGCCACGTAAAAGTAAAAGTGTACATGACCATGGCGGTGTTTAGTAGTGCTGTCTAACTTGTAATCGATATTTTATCGATATGCGGGCTGGCAGACGACGTCGGAGACGTACAAGTAGACATAGATAGATATATTGCTGACAGACCAGCTCACTCGCCTCGCCATCAGTACTTTCATCTCCTATTACTATAACTCTAGCCCGTACGTCTATTGAAATAAGAACGGTATAAAGTTCAATATGTCAAGCTTGATGATGTGTAAGGGCTTATGAACCGAAGGATGGGCAGCAGCATCTTTCTGTGTATCGTATCATCTTACATACTGCGGTCACCAACAACAGCGGTCGCAAGCTGCAACGCTTATACTCGTAAGCGTGGTGACTAGGGTAAATCCCCTCCAAATAACCAAGCGTTTTTTTTTTAATGGAGCTCCCCCCTGTCCTGCAGTGGATGTTTTATGGGATGTTATGATGATGATAAAAAAATATTTGTATTATATTAATAATTATGTAACTCGAGTGTTTGCTCGTAGAAAAACATATTATATACAAAATCTCATTTAATTAATTTGTTTAAACAGGGTGTCATGTAGGTTTTTATAATACTTTTAATAAGTGCAAACTTATGACTTGCGTCATGTTCAAAATCCCCTGTATTTAGTAAGTGCCTTGAATTGAAAGTGTAATAGTCCATGAATAATTTGAAAATGTGCAGGTAGTATTTTTCTGGTTGATAGTTTTCATTGAAAACACCTTTCAATATTTTTTCAGTTTTTTTAGGATATCTTCCACATCTTTTGAAGGATAATTTAATCCGCCTCGTGTTTTCAATATTGTCAAGCTTCATTTCGTGGGAATCTACAAGAAAAGGTTAGACATATTATTAAATTCCTGTACATTTAATCCAAAATATTGTTCGGACTGCTGCTGCACAAAGCCTCTCAGTTCTGTTAAATCTTTTGCAGTCTCTTTCTGTTTTAATTTCAAAACAAATTAAAATAAATGGTACAGCAGCACTGCACTAACTTTCTCGCGATATACGAGAGTAAAAAAATTAAAAATTAAATTAGTAATTATGTAAAAATGATTTAATGAAATATGCAGTCAGGTAGAAAAATAATTTGTAATCCAAATCGTAGAACATCAAAATAAGCTCAACAAAACCGATTTTGAGTAAATAACATTTTTTAATTTTAGTAGTAAGGGAACACCCCTTATATGAATTTCTACAGACCAATTGATACTGCCGCAAAATACCTTAAATGGAGATGCTTGGTCATGCAAAGTTTAATCAATTAATGAGACGTTTTTGCGAAAATTACAATTTTTCATTTTCGTTGTATGACAGCTACCCTCAAAATATGCCAAATATGCCCATTCAGAATATTAGTGCCAAATTTTTTTTTTTATGAATAGGTGAGGTAAGTGACGATGGGATCGAAGATGTAACATGCTCACCTACCTGTTCCTTCTAGCCTTGAAAAGATCCACATTATATTTTTCGGGGAAAGATTGGCAGAGAGGTAATTCCACTCCTTAGCATATTTAAAAGAACCCGTGGGTTTTTATTGTCGCTTCTTTTTTTCCCACCATGGCGCCACTTTGAATAAGAGGTATGTCAACGACAAAGAGATGGGACCCCAATCCACTTCTATTCCCACGTTGGAGGAAGGGGGATGGTGGTATCAGGTCGTGCAATTCAGAAGCTCACTTAAACAGGCTACTTTACTCACTTACTTTACTTATATGAGAATTTGAGAATATTGTAATATCGATATCAGCTGCGCTTGATTACATCACTATGTGTTTGCATTGTTTGTATGTAAACATTTTGTAATGAAATAAAGCCGATAGCGGCTTGAAAACATAAAATAAATATCAATTAGTTTACTTTATAGTTGAATACCGCTACACCTAAAAATTTGATCAGACAAATATGTGAAATAGTAGTCAAAAAGGGAAATAAACACCAACTGACTTGTGTAAAGATAATTGTGGGTTGTTCTTGTTTCTCCTTGCACCACACCACACAATGGAACACTTAGGCATCCTGCCAAAGCCTATATAAAGAAATCAAATTATATAAAATACTCTGAAACTAATTTCTTTGTTTACAATAATAAAATCGTCGAACACGTATACACGGATCTGACAGCCCACGTACTGTCGTATACCGTTTATCAAAATGGCGAACTGGCGACAAAGCGTTATCGGAAAAAAAAGTTTCGACACTGATAAAATATTGTTGTACTTTTTCAACCTTTCTAAACAAAGATTAGTTAGAAAGAAATAGCATTAACTTGATCAGTTAAGTTTTCCATAGACAATAGCTTCAGGTCCTTTAGAAGCGCAGCGTTTTTTCTTACGTCAATGAACGTGATATGTGCACGACAGACTTGACGTACTGGTTTTGATCGTTATTTAATAGCGAATCCTAAATGTATGAGATCTACATTTCGGATAACAGCAGTCAAACTAAAAATCGCTATAACTCGAAAACTACTGACCCTAGACTACTCGTGTGCTGAGACAAATGATAGGTCTCGATGAGATCTACATTACGGATGACAGCTGTCAAACTAAAAAAACCCCATACCTTGGAAACTACTGACTCTGGTGTACTCGTGTGCTGAGTCAAATGATAGGTCTAGATGAGATCTACATTTCGGATGACAGCTGTCAAACTAAAAATCGCTATAACTCGAAAACTACTGACCCTAGACTACTCGTGTGCTGAGACAAATGATAGGTCTCGATGAGATCTTCATTTCGGATGACAGCTGTCAAAGTAAAAATCGCTATAACTTGAAAACTACTGACCCTAGACTACTCATGTGCTAAGACAAATGATAGGTCTCGATGAGATCTACATTTCGGATGACAGCAGTCAAACTGAAAAACCCCATAACTTGGAAACTACTGAATCTAGAGTACTCGTGTGCTAAGTCAAATGATAGGTCTTGATGAGATCTACATTTCGGATGACAGCTGTCAAACTAAAAATCGCTATAACTCGAAAACTACTGACCCTAGACTACTCGTGTGCTGAGACAAATGATAGGTCTCGATGAGATCTTCATTTCGGATGACAGCTGTCAAACTAAAAATCGCTATAACTTGAAAACTACTGACCCTAGACTACTCATGTGCTAAGACAAATGATAGGTCTCGATGAGATCTACATTTCGGATGACAGCTGTCAAACTGAAAAACCCCATAACTTGGAAACTACTGAATCTAGAGTACTTGTGTGCTGAGTCAAATGATAGGTCTCGATGAGATCTTCATTTCGGATGACAATTGTCAAACTAAAAATCGCTATACCTCGAAAACTACTGACCCTAGACTACTCGTGTGCTGAGACAAATGACAGGTCTCGATGAGATCTTTATTTCGGATGACAGCTGTCAAACTAAAAATCGCTATAACTTGAAAACTACTGAATCTAGAGTACTTGTGTGCTGAGTCAAATGGTAGGTCTCGATGAGATCTACATTTTGGATGACAGCTGTCATAGTAAAAATCGCTATTACTTGAAAACTACTGACCCTAGACTACTCATGTGCTGAGACAAATGAAAGGTCTCGATGAGATCTACATTACGGATGACAGCTGTCAAACTAAAAAACCCCATAACTTGGAAACTACTGACTCTAGTGTACTCGTGTGCTGAGTCAAATGATAGGTCTTGATGAGATCTACATTTCGGATGACAGCTGTCAAAGTAAAAAACGCTATAACTTGAAAACTACTGACCCTAGACTACTCATGTACTGAGACAAATTTTAGGTCTCGATGAAGAAGTACACGAGCAATGACGCGATTGACCCTTACAAAAACATCATATTCAAAAATTCAAGTTTTCACCTCTGCCGGCACTCTCGGAGTGCAACTCGTCCTTTTTTGAGTCCGACTCGTACTTGATGAGTTTTTATATTTTATAGCTTATGCAGCATGAGATACAGCCCACTGACAGACAGTCAGACATACATCGGAGGCATATTAGTATGATCCCGTTTTTCACCCTATGGGTACGGAACCATAAAGTCTGAAATAATTAAAGTTTACAACCTTTCTCACAACTGTAAGCATAACGGATAAATAAGAATGGTGTATTGACCATTGTTTTAAAATACTATATTTAAGAGACAGTGTATTGACCATTTTTAAAAAGTTATTGTAAGTAATTTCCGTTGATTATCGCTTTTAAAAGGTAGTGTATTGACTCATTTTGGTTGGTTGTTGTAAAACGATTCCTATTGGTCCACGTCGACACGCCACAGTAGTGGAGGTGGGAGAGTGGGGACCAGTAGGGTAGCGTTTAAATACCGAGGTTCTTGTGAAATTGACTCACTTGTTTTTTGGCAGCTGAAGTAAATAAAACAGTCTCTTGTGCAGTACAATTTGTGTTTGAGTTTTCACAACTCAGAAGTGGGACTCAGGATCGCCATCGGAAAAAGGATTATGGACTTCCCTGGAAGGGAACCATCTTGCTACCAACTCGACGAGCGGAGGAGTCGCGAGACTTCACGCCGAGCGAGCGGTCAGCGCAGTCGACGCTCTGCGTCGGGGGCTGGCGGCCGAAAACCCCGGAGCCGTAGTAGTCTTCGCATCTGCGACACTGACGGGCGGCCGAGCCGCAGTCCGCAACGTCACGAGAGGCACGGTATAGTTCGGCGCAGCCGCAGCCCGGATCGCAGCGACGACAGAGCAACGACGAGACCCAGCCGTGCAGCAGAGCGGTGCAGCGGCCTGCGCGCCAGCAGGCGACGCAGCCACTGCGCGTCACGTGCCCGTGACAGCTCGCATCGCAGCCGCAGTCCATTACTGGGGTGGGCAGGCGCCGTCCTGGGTGACATCGCCGGCCCCAACAAGCGTCGCCAGAAGTCTCCGCGGGCCAGCACGGAAAAGAGGAGCAGCCGCCCTGCTCGACCGTCATCGCGGGAGCGCTGCAGCAGGCAGCGCGCCCAGCGTTCTTCGCGGCGGGTGTCTCCTGGTACCAGTGGACGTCGCAGCCGTATTCTGCGCACGCCCGACCGGCAGAGCAACGCTTCACGACGAGAAGATTCGTCCTGTGAGTTACTTTCAAAGTTTTCTAGTATCTTAGAGAAACTATGTGACAATAATAGTAGTAAGATTAATTACATAAATGTCGTACCAGATTTTGATCCATCAGCTAAAAATCAAAATATTAATACTTGGCTTACTAAAGTAAATGAAATTGCAAAAATTTATAATTGGTCTGATAAACAAACAACAGTAAGTGCAATACCAAAATTAAAAGGGAACGCAAAACGGTGGTACGAGGGCCTCAATTCTGTGGATTTCACATGGTCACAGTGGCAAGAAAAACTTAGAGCCGCGTTTCCTTCAGAAGAAAACTACGGGCAAATGTTGTTTGATATGCTTAAGAAGAGGGCAAAATTTGGGGACTCTTTGGAGGATTATTTTTATGAAAAAACACCGTTACTGAACCGATGTGACATCTTCGGAAAGAGGGCTGTCGAATGTATTGTTTTTGGAATAGAGGATAGGGCAATTAGGTTAGGGGCTGAAGCGGCACAGTTTGAGAACCCGGAAAAGCTGTTATCATATCTTAGGAACGTTAAAATCAGACAAAACGAAAATACAGCTAAAAATACTCCATATAGCAACAGGAAAAATAACACGCGCGAACAAACTAGTCATACGTCCGGTCAAAAGAATCCGATGAGGTGCTTTAACTGCAAGCAAGAGGGTCACACTGTTTCTAATTGCCCTAAGCCATTAAAGAGGTGCGAAAACTGCTCTCTGATAGGACATGACGCGAATGAATGTTTTAGGAAACCTGAAAAACAAGCAAACAAGTCTATTCTTAAGATATGTGATGGGTCTAAACATAACGAAAAATACATTCAAAAAGTTTTTGTCAATGGTTTTGAAAGAACTGCGTTTATGGATTTGGGAAGCGACTGTACGTTAATCAGGCACAGTGACGCAAAAGTTGTGTTAGGATCATTTGGAGGAGAAGTATTAACAATGACAGGATTTGGAGGTGCTAAGGTTCAGACTCTAGGAAGCTGTTTGGCAGATATCGAGATCCAAGGTGTGAAGGCTAGAATCTCAATACATGTTGTACCTGATCATTTTCTTCACCATTCGTTATTACTAGGCCAGAACTTCACCGAATTGCCGGATATTAGCATCTTGAAAACCAGTGACGAGCTGTTGGTGTCTCAGGATTTGAAATGTCAAGGAGCAAACTGTGAAAAGCTTTTTGTAGCTGTTGACACAGAGTTACAGCCAGGCGTGAATTGTTTAGATGTTTACTCGACCAATAAATTAGACGGGCCCTTTTTAGTGCATGGATGTTTTTGTTCAAAGCCTAAGCGGGAATACTTTTTGGAGGAGGGCGTGTACACACTAAAAGAAGGTAGAAGCACTTTATTAATTAAAAACCTCAGTGGCAAGAGCATACCCTTTTCCAAGGATTGTTTAATTGCTAGAGCTGAAGAAATTCAAATAATCGATATGCCGGCTCCGGATGTATGTAGGGTAGATTCTTCCAAGGGGTATTATGAGCCCTTCACTCTGTCCGATTTAAATATAGATGACAGCATAGAGGAGACTCAAAAATTGAAGTTGTTGGCGTTGTTAAATAGATATAGATCTTCTTTTGCTATCTCGCTAGGGGAGTTAGGTTGCACTGGTGTAGAAAAGATGGATATTGCACTAACGGACAGAGAACCGGTTGTGTACAGACCCTATAGGTTATCCCACAGCGAAAAAGCCGAGGTTAGACAAATGATCGATGAGTTACTAGACTGTGGAATAATTAGAGAGTCGTCTTCACCATTTGCCAGTCCGATCATAATCGTCAAAAAGAAGACTGGCGAGAAGCGTCTGTGTATTGATTATAGATCTCTTAATCGAAAAACTATAAAGCAACATTATCCCTTGCCAATTATTGAGGAGCAGCTGGAGAGGTTATCCGGATTTAAATATTTCACTTCCCTTGATTTGGCTTCAGGATACTATCAGGTTGAGTTAACAGAAGATGCCAAACCAAAAACTGCTTTCGTAACACCTGAAGGACAATACGAGTTTAATAGAATGCCATTCGGGCTAACTAATGCGCCAGCTGTTTTTCAAAGGGTAATTAACAAAGTTTTGGATAACTTGCGTTTCAACTCAGTAGTCGTGTATATGGATGATATTCTGGTTCCTTCTAATTCAATCGAAGACGGTCTGGAGAAACTCGAGCAGGTATTCGAAAAGATTAGAGAAGCTGGTCTTACTTTAAAAGTTTCGAAATGTGAGTTCTTCCAAACCTCTATAGATTTTCTCGGGTTTGAGGTTTCTGCAGAGGGGATTAAACCCGGTCAACAAAAGACTGCCGCCGTGCAAAACTTTCCAATTCCGAAGAATGTTCACAACGTGAGACAATTCCTTGGCCTTGCTAGTTTTTTCAGGCGTTTCATCAAAGATTTTGCTGTGATCGCACGACCCTTGTCCAAATTGCTCAAGAAAAATAGTCCTTGGGAATGGGGTATAGTTCAACAGCAAGCTTTTCAAGAGCTTAAGACGAGACTCGTTTCCCGACCGGTCTTGAGTTTGTTTGACCCTCGTTTGGAAACCGAGCTACATACTGACGCAAGTAAACATGGCGTAGCGGGCATACTGCTCCAAAAACACGGGAATATCTTAAAACCCGTTGCATTTTATAGCAGACAGACTTCACCAGAAGAACAACACTTTTCGTCATATGAGCTCGAAACGTTAGCTGTCATAAGTTCGTTATGCAAATTTAGACCTTATTTACTTGGTATTAAATTCAACATTGTAACTGACTGTAATTCTTTGCGGTCAACATTTTTAAAACGAGACATGATCCCACGTGTTGCTCGCTGGTGGAGTCTGATTCAGGAGTTTGATTGTAACGTTTTGTACAAACCAGGTACAGCCATTAGTCATGCTGACGCTTTAAGTCGTAACCCAATAGGGAGTGATGAAAACAGCATTGAAAGTATGTGTGCCCCTAATATCTTGCAGATAACTTCAGATTGGCTAGAAACTGTGCAGTCCGGTGATGAGGAGGTTCAAAGAATTAAAAAAATACTGTCGGATAAGGATACTGATAATATTGTAGAGATAAAAAAAAAATATTGTGTCAAACGGAATCTAGTTTACAAAATAACTGAACAGGGTCTTAAGTGGTTGGCACCCAAGGGAGTGAGATGGCAGATATTGCAGGCATGTCACGATCAAATCGGACATTTCTCATTCGAAAAGACTTTTGATAAGGTTCGGGCCGATTATTGGTTCCCTAAGATGCGTAAATTCATAAAAAAGTATGTAGAGTCGTGTTTGCAATGTGCACACGGGAAAAAGCCTAGTGGAAAGAAGTCAGGATATCTGCATCCTATACCTAAGGAGCCAGTTCCGTTTCACACTTTGCATGCGGACCACTTGGGACCCTTTAACGAGAGCAAAAGGAAAAATAAGTATATTTTGCTTATTATAGACGCGTTCACTAAATTCATTTACTTAAAAGCAGTGAAAAACACAAAAAGTAATACTACTATTAATGTTTTTAAAGACTACTTTGCCTTGTTTGGCGTCCCGAAAAGACTTATCACAGACCGAGGAACGACATTTACTAGTTCAAATTTTAAGGAATATGTTGATAGCACAGGGGTACAACATATTTTAAATGCGGTCGCAACACCTAGAGCGAACGGTCAAATAGAACGTTATAACCGTACGGTCTTGGATGCACTAAATGCTAAAAATCATGGAGGTGACGAACGAAAATGGGACGAACATTTGCCTCAGATACAGTGGGGTCTCAATAATACAATTAATAAATCAACTGGCAAAACCCCAACTGAGGTATTGTTCGGACTAAGATTAACCGGAGAGTCAGAAAGTGCCTTGAGATTTTCCACGGTTGACGAGGATGACTGTTCGTCTACCTCATCAAATATAGAACAAAATAGATATGAGGCCCAAAAACAAATTGAAACTAACCAAGAAAAACAAAAACAAAAGTTCGACAAATCACGTACTCCAGCTCGGAAATTTAAAGTAGGACAGCTGGTAAGGGTAGAACGAGAAGTATCTGAGAAAGGAAAAAGCAAAAAATTAGTTGCAAAATGTTTAGGCCCTTACCGTATAACTCAAATATTACCAAACGATCGTTACGAAGTGGAAGATACACCTGTAACCAAGAAGAAGGGTAAGTCGGTTTACAAAGGGGTTTATCCGGTTGACCGAATACATCCTTGGTTATCCTTTAGTAATTTAGATAGTGACGGTTCTTCTGGAGATTCTAGTGACTCCGTTGAGGAGTATTGTAATGTTACGACTTAAATAGCTTCTATCTAAAGTAAGTAATTATGATATGTAAGTAATCACACTAATCACAAATAAGTGGAAATTTATGTTATTACTGGAAACTAGTAAGGTTTTGATTATAACGAACAAATAAATATGTTGATATAAAATTATAACTTGTAGTAAAGATAATGTACGAACTTAGATACGACAGATGTTTAAAGGATAAACTTAATAAATTAAAATAGTCTCGTCTCATATGTAATTACATTGCAGTAGAGTGTAGTAGAGTTGTACAGTGTGATGATAAAGCAATAGAGTTTGATAGCAGGGTAGTAAAGTATGATAGTAAAGTAGTGCAGTATAATAGTATGGTAGTAATGATGATAGTAAAGTAGTACAGTTTAATAGTAAGGTAGTATTGATAGCATTGTTGCAACGATTGCGAGGTCGCAATTATATAGTCAGGATGGACGAATGTAAGCATAACGGATAAATAAGAATGGTGTATTGACTATTGTTTTAAAATACTATATTTAAGAGACAGTGTATTGACCATTTTTAAAAAGTTATTGTAAGTAATTTCCGTTGATTATCGCTTTTAAAAGGAAGTGTATTGACTCATTTTGGTTGGTTGTTGTAAAACGATTCCTATTGGTCCACGTCGACACGCCACAGTAGTGGAGGTGGGAGAGTGGGGACCAGTAGGGTAGCGTTTAAATACCGAGGTTCTTGTGAAATTGACTCACTTGTTTTTTGGCAGCTGAAGTAAATAAAACAGTCTCTTGTGCAGTACAATTTGTGTTTGAGTTTTCACACAACCAATTAACGCTAGCTAGCTTCCACTTCAAGTAAATTCTTATTAAAGAGGAGTCAAGATCGGGGGATCAAGAGCAATAGCTTAGCACGCTAGTCCGACTCGCACTTGCCGGTTTTTTGTAACACTGTATCCCACAATGGTATTTTCTCCTTTCAATGGACTGTTTGAAGTGTTGTTGTTTGTACAAGCAGGCAGCCAGTTACTTGCAGCCCACTCTAGCTACTTGGACTGTTGAAATAAGAACACTAAAAAGTCTAATATTATGTCAGGCTTGACGTACTCTTGACATTACGTAGAAGAAAAAAGTCTCGAGGCGCACGGCACACCATACCGGTTCCAAAGAACATATAATATTACGCCGGTTCTCGCTCGCTTGACGCGATCTATTGAATTAAAAATCAACTTTTTTATCTTTTTATAATTATGCTTAATTTTATAAATAAAGGAAAGAACACACGATGAAACCTGTAATTAAACAAAAGTTTTTCAGTTGGTATTTTTGCTTCAACATTAAATACGAAAATATTTAACTTTTGTTTAATATGCTTAATTTTAGGTAATTTGCTCAAAAACTGTCCTGGAAAGTCTATCAAATTTAAAATAATTTGGTTGCCATTTTTGCCTGGACTTTTATGTAACTTGCATACAAATTTGCTAATAAAAAAATATGCGCAAATATTTTTTGCTTAGTTTTAATTGAAGTAGGTACCTTGGAACCCACATCAAAAGTTTACCCCATCAGATATTAGTTACAATTTTTGGCTTGACTTCACATGCATAAACAAACAAAAAAATATATTTTCTGGAGATTCTAAAAGCCAGCCAATTCATTAAAAATTATTTTTTACATAAGTGTTCCACCACCTATTATAATACATAGCAACTTTATAGTAAATTGACGGTTTCGATTTATGTCCAGCCAATTAAAAATTACAGCTTCAGGACTCGGCCTATTAGATAAAATTTGCTTTTACCCTGGGAAGGACATCTTTAGGTAGGTACCAGCTAAGCATTCATTTATGTGAAATTCTGCGTGGATTTTTTCGTGAACTTGTTCGATCCGATCTTGGTCCAGCTAGGACGACTTGATACCAGACAATGTTTCTGTTCCCGTGTCGTCCTACAATTTGTTTTTCTACTCTTCAGGTAAAGTTTAAAAGAAAGCTTAGGTAACCAAAGACAATCAATACCTCCTCATGCTTGTTCCGCTGAACCGATTTAGATAAAATTTGCCTTTACCCTGGGAAGGACATATCTAGGTACATACAATACAATACAATACAATATTCTTTTATTGCACACGAAATTTTGTGAAAAGTACAATATTAGAAATAGGTGTACAATGAGGCGGCCTTATTGCTAAAGAGCAATTTCTTCCAGGCAACCTTTGGGTGCAGGATATTAGGCTAACATAGATGCGGGGACGGTGCATAAAGATTGACCTAAAGATATAACAAATTAAACATACATAAACACTACATATATAAACCTACCTATAAAAACATAATAAATATATATTTATATATATACATATATATAATATATAAATACACATAAATCTGATAGCAGGACACGAACAACAACAGGCAACCACAGATCACGAGAGGTGTGACAGTGAAAGGAAGTGGTCTTTAACATTTCTTTTGAAAATGTCGAGTGAGGGAGCTTGCCTCAGCGCGGTGGGAAGTGCATTCCAGAGTCGTATGGCCGTAGCTGTGAAAGAGTCGTGATAGAAATTTGTAGTATGTGAAGGTATAGAGAGGGAAAGGTCAAGAGAGGAGCGTAGAGTACGATCTTGAGAGGTGTTAAATTGAAATCTTTCTTTGAGGTATGAAGGGGTGGAAGGAAGAAATAGGATAGAGTATAGTAGAGAGAGAATATGCCAATCCCTTCGACGGCGAATGGGCAGCCATTTTAACTGAGCTCGGAAGGACGACACATGGTCGTACTTCCTCAGTCCGAAAACAAACCTTATACACAGGTTCTGGAGCCGCTCCAGTTTGTTAAGCATCTCTTCTGTGAGGTCAGGGTAGGAGGTATCAGCGTAATCCAAGATAGGTAGGAGTAACGATTGTGCAAGAGCAATCTTTGTACTGGTCGGCAAGAAATTTCGCAGCCTTTTCAGTGATCCATACGCACCAAAAAGCTTCCGACTTAACTCCGCCACTTGTGGTTTCCACGAAAGTGTGATATCAAAAAGTATGCCAAGGTTTTTCACAGTTTGGGCGTATGGAACACCTACACCATTAAAGACGATTGGAGGGAGAGATCCAAAGTCGACCCTTGAAATGAACCAGTGACTGCCAATTACTATGGCCTGTGTCTTATTTGGATTCACTTGCAATCCGTGAGAGTTACTCCATTCTGAGATATGAGCCAGATCAGCGTTAATATCAGATATGGCCTTTCCAAGGTCATTAATTCCAGCTTGAGAGTATATTTGGAGATCGTCAGCATACAGGTGGTACGAAGATTGGATTGGAAAAGTAATAGAGTTAATGAAGATAGCGAAGAGGAGTGGGGACAAGACGCCACCTTGGGGTACACCAGCAGATGTTTCACACCATGAGGAGAAGGATTCTTCCACCCGGATGCGTTGCCGGCGACCCAGCAGATAACTGCGAAACCAGTCAATTACCGTCGGAGATATGTTAAGAGAGTGCAGCAGCCCAAGTAAAATGTCAAAGTCAACAGTGTTAAAAGCGTTACTAAAGTCAAGTAGTGTCAATACTGTGAGCTGCTGTCTGTCCATCCCCATCCGAATGTCATCAGAGATCTTGACAAGAGCAGTAGTCGTACTATGACCAGGACGGAAACCGGATTGGAGAGGATTGAGCAGGTTATTGCGGTTTAGGAATTGGCTGAGCTGGTTATGAACCAACCGTTCCAGGACCTTGGAAAGGAATGGGAGAATGGATATAGGACGATAATCGGAAAATGATGAAGGATTACCTTTTTTCGGAATAGGAGTAATTTGGGCTTCCTTCCAAGCTGAAGGAAATACACCAGACGAGATGGAGTAGTTCAAGATTTTGGTTAGGACGGGAGTAAGGATGTCAATAAGGGGGATGATCATGTTACGACTAATGCTGTCACTGCCGACAGCATTCGAGGTGATGGAAAGAATACTCTTCTTAACATCACAATCAGTGAATTGACGAAAGCTAAAGGAAGAAAAATTAGGAGTTGATTGTGACAAGAGTGAGTTTAGAGTACTGTTTTTAACACCAGCATCAATATTAGAAGAAGAGGAGAAATGCTGATTGAGTGAGTCTAGATTTGTGCCATGTGGGATAGTACCATGACGTGATTTTCCAACTCCCAAAGTATACAAGAAACGCCAGACTTTAGCTGGGTCTCCATTCTCAACTGATTTGTGAATATGGCGTCTTTGAGCGTCCCGTACCACCATGTTGCAACGATTTCTCACCGCTTGATATTTCTTTTGTTTGGTTTCGTTAGAAGGGTCGACCTTGAATCTCGACTTCGCCTGGATCTTCTTCTCGATAAGCACCTTCATGTCTTCTGTAAGCCAAGGTGCAGGTAAGTGCTTGACTCTGACAGGACGCACAGGTGCATGGATGTCGTAAAGGTCTGTAAGAAAGTGGTTGAAAAGTTGCACTTGCTCATCAACAGTCTCGGCACGATCGATCACCGACCAGTCGATTTTCTCTGCATCCTCACGAAGACGAACGAGATCCATATCTTTGAAATTACGCTGGAATAGGGTACGGTGTTTGAGTTTAGGCGGACGAATCCTGTATGAAAGATAGACGAGATGATGATAGGAGAAGGCGTCTGCCTCAATCTGACCATGTTTTGCAACATGGTCAGTTGAGGATACGATCATGAGATCAAGGAGAGAAGGAGAGCAATGAGGAAAGAAGTGAGTAGCATTAAGTGGGAGAATATTAAGATTACAGGAAGAGACAATCGACTGCAATTTATTAGATCGGGAATCATTTTTCAAGAGGCATGTGTTAAAGTCACCCATTATTATGGAATGGCTATAGGAGGGGACAAATTCTTCAAGAATGTTTTCGAAAGAGGGGAAGTAATTTATTTTAAGAGAGGGGCTGTAATAGACACCAAGAAGAATTTTGGAATGGGACAGATTGACCTCAAGGAAGAGATGCTCAGCTGTGTTGGGAGGTGGAGGTTGAGGGGATTTGCTGATGACCGAATAAGAAATGTGGCTACGGAGATAAATGGCGACACCACCATGTGAGGAGCTCACTCGATCATTTCGAATAAGCTTAAAGCCCGGTAGAGAATAGGAGGTGGATGGGAGACAAGGATTGAGAAAGGTTTCGGAAATGAGGACAGCATGTATATTTTTGTTATCGAATGACGCGAGCATTTCCACATAGTGCGCAGGAATGCTTTGCGCATTAATGTGCACTACATTGAAATTTTTTGAAACGTCATTGAATTCAGCCGTTAATGTATCATTAAGTGTAGGTGGGAGACTATGGAAGCTCGCGCCATCAGAGGATGAGTTAGAGGAAGAAAAAGAAAAGAAATGATCCGAGTCACTACCGCTATCCGGTCCATCGCTATTGTTCATGTGTACTTATTAATATAATATAATAATAATATAGTATAATTTAATTTATATATGCAATACGAATAAATAAATAAATAAAATAAACAAACAAATAAATAATTTAACTTTTATCGCATTTCACCTGCCAGTATGCCGTGGAAGAACAAACGAACAACAATATTTTTAATGCGAATAATTTGCATTTGCGAGGAACGGAACGCAACATTGAAGTACTATTTACAAGCAATTTACAAGGGCTAATCGTTTAAATAGAAAGAGATAGACTACATTGATTGTTACACTGTTCAGAAAAGTAGAAAGGTGCTCAGACTGTGCACGTCAAACACATCTTTGACAGATTAAATCATGTAAACAACAAGTACCTACTTACGGAAAAATATTTTTCTATGACTTACGTTAAAATATACTTTGTTTTAGAATAACTACAATGACCCACAAGCACAGAAATTAATATTATTAAAAAAGTTGATACACTTGATACCTTGATACCAAGATTATGAGCGGCGAGCACATTTCTGGATCACTTCTTAGTTGTTTGTCGTCCGGTCCGCAGTGGTCTTGATTCTTGGTTTTTGCCAGTGACCGAGGGATTTTTGCCAGTGACCGCGGCATCAGGTGCCACTGGTGGTGAAGCAGCTTTTGAAGACGATGATGTAGTCTGCGATGACGGCGGGACATAGCCAGGAACCCGGCTCAACTCAGCGATAGACGTGATACGGTGCCGCTTGCCATTCAGATCCAGAACAACGATGACACCCCCATTTGTCCAGCATTTTGTGACTCCATAGAAGTCACGCGCCGCAAGAAAAGCAGCATGTCGCTTTTTTGTGAGAAACTCTGAGAGTGTTATGCCACTTGCCTTGAGGCCAGTTTTTGAGGACCAGGCTCTGTCACGTACCTCCATGCTTCGAAATTTGACCAAAACTGGCCGCGGCTTGCCATTGGTGGTAGGCCGGCCAAGGCGCTGGATACGGGAGAAGGTTACAGCGCTAGCATCTTGCACATCAAGCTTCTTCTTTGTGATCTGCAGAACTGTGTTAGATAAATCCTCATCTTGAACTTCAGCGATACCATGGAGTAACAGCATCTTGCGGCGGGCCCGCATTTCAGTGCGCTCCCAGTTTTCTGCAAGTAGAGCGACTTGCTGCTGTAGCAGGGATAGTGAGACAACGACAAATGACTTAAACTCCAAGTAGTCCGATGGTAGAGTACTGGTGGCAGTGTTGGTCGTAGGGGCCCCCTTCTGAATTTCTTCAAACTTAGCCATCCTCTCTTGAAGCTGCGCCGCAACCGTCTCAATAGAAAGCTGTAGCTCCTCCATTGTGATGTGGTAGTGATGACGGTGCACAAATGATTGGTGTTAAAAAGAGTGTTATGGTGAAGGGCGAAAGGAGATAACTAGCAGGTTTATGCGGTTATTGTAACATAACAAATTGTAAGTACTGTATGTATTTAAATACACTTTGTAGATATTAAAATAAATTTAAATAACAGAGCAGCAAACAAACGCGTCTATACTTTTCGCCACCTACCCGCAAAAAAAAAAAAAAAACATACATAGTACCTATCTATCCCGGAAATCTTCTATGGGAGTAAAAAGGGGTGTGGATGTTTGTATGGGAAATTATTTCTCAAGTAAGTGATATAAAACTCATCATAATTGTACTTTTGATAAGAAGTGAGGCAAGATTACCCTGGCCTCCGTACTGTAGCTAGCCGCCGTCTTGACCTGGAACGGTACGAGACGGTACCTGTCCAAGAGCTGATGTTGTTTATCCTCTGTTCTGTTCGTCCATGCGTGTGCCGGCGCAAGAATAGCACCAACCCTTTCTCCCCATGCATGTCGTAAAAGGCGACTTAGTCGCCGGCGGTATCAACCAGAGGGCGGGCAGTAGCGTGCTACCACCTTGCTGCTGCGGTCACTAATAAATAACAGCTGTCCGTTGTGCCAGCTGCAACGCTAATAAGCGTGGTAACATAAAACTCATCATAATTGTACTTTTGACAAGAAGTGAGGCAAGCTGCCCCTGGTCGATTCTGGTGCAAAGGTGCGCATGGCACCAGGAACGACCCAGAACGGGCGTCACCACCTTGCGCCCTAAGTCGACGCCCGATCTCCCTGGCCTCCGTACTCCAGCTAGCTGCCGTCTCGAACGCGAACGGTACGAGAAGGTACCTGTCCAGGAAGTGTGCCAGCTGCAACGCTAATATGCGTGGTGACTTTTGTTGTCGATGTAAAATTAATTGTAGAGCAACTAAGGGGGGTGTATTTTGAATTTTATCAACTCGTCCCAGATGGTCCTAGTTCGGATCGGACGAGTTGACCAATAACTTTTTATGGGATCTTATGATAATGATATCCTAGTTCCTTCTCATAAGTATGGTAGGTTAAGTAAACTGATGGACGTAGCAAAAACGGTGGTAAGTAGGTAGGTAAAGATTACCTACTCTGATACCGTCGTAAGAGCTTAATTGAGAGAAGTAGGAACCTACGAACTTTTCTAGTTTTAATTGGATTGAATTGAAAAATAGGTTCTTGAATATCTAGGTACAGCCAGGAGCAAGTCAAGCTTGACACGTTGGACTTTGTACGGGCTAATCATGATGAAACTATGAAGCTTGACTTGTTCTTGACTGTACCTAAGGTCCTTAACTATGGTCCTTTATCATGTACAGTCAACGACAGGTCAACCTTGACACTCGCAGTGTGACTCTAGCCCGAATGTCTATTGAAATAAGAACGGTACGAAGTCCAATGTGTCAAGCTTGATGTGCTCTTGACTGTACGTGCGCACGTAAGAAGAGGTATAGGACGCAACAGCTCGGGATTGCGGGCGAAAAGTAGGTAGGTATGACGTGCCATACATTTCGACCGCAAGTAGGTACAGTCAACTACAGGTCAAGCTTGACACTTGCAGTGCGACTCTAGCCCGTACGTCTATTGAAATAAAAACGGTACAAAGTCCAATGTGTCAGGCGTGATGTGCTCTTGACTGTACTTTACGTACGTATTATAGCAATAGGTACTTGTAAATTTGTTATGTATCTACAGCCTCCGTGGTCTAGTGTTAGAGTGCTTGGCTCTCGATCAGGAGGTTCTGGGTTCGTTTCCCGATGGGGACACTGTCAAACAAAAATATTTTTGTGCGACCAGCCCAGTTTGGTTAGGATATTGCAGGATGAATCACCCGATTGTCCGAAATGTTACATGATTGCTTCGGAGGGCACGTCAACCCGATGGTCCCGACTATTACCTATCTACGGATGTAGTCGTTAATGAGTCATGTCAGAGGCCTTTGGCATCTGGCGGTACCAGGGTTTGTGAGTACGGTCATCAACCTTGCAACCCACAACGATATGAATAAATGAATGAATTTGTTATGTAGGTACCTAACTACCTACTCCTCAGGCAAGTAGCTGCCTAGGTAGGTATGGCGGCTTAGGCTCCTTCCTCCCTCTGCCCACGGCACAACCCATGGTCCGTTTATAGGACAGTTAGGTACCTATGTAGGCGATGGTAGGTAAAGGTCCGGCCTGTCGTCGCTCATCCGATCCTGCAAGGCGTAGCACGAGGCGCGAATGCTAGGTTTCTAGTTTATTTCGTAGGGACTCGGTCGGTGCGTGCGTGGCATGCGCGATCCACACAGAGCGTCCCGCGGCCGCAGACGTCGTGGTGCTTGCCCCCCCCGCGCTGCCGCCCTTTGAATTAATTGAATGAATAGTCGTAAGCCAATCGCGCGCAAGGCGGCCGATCTTGTGTGTGTGAGTGTGCAGGTGCCATACTTGTAGTACGGTGGAAATCAATACTACAGGATGATTGCAAAGATTTATTATTTTTTTGTTTGAAAATTACAAAAAAAAAACCAGCGAGTCGATTTCGCTAAAACTTTGAAAAACCTGTTTCTTTATCAAAGTTACACCACCCCTAGAAATATTTGGGTCTAATTAAATTACACCTTATATATAAAAGAAGAAGGTGACTGACATATCAACGCACAGCCCAAACCGCTGGGTCTAGAGATTTCAAATTTGGCATGTAGGTTCCTTATGAGGCCTAGGGGTGCACTAAGAAAGGGTTTTACAAAATTCTACCCCTAAGGGGGTAAAATAGGGGATGAAAGTTTGTATGAAAGTTTGTATGAAAGTCCGTCAGTTTTGAAGTTAGGATCTTCAAAATTTGTATTTAGGCTGACGACTAAAAATTTATATTTACGTGTCTCAGGGTTTTTGAAAATTCTACACCCTTAGGGGTGAAAAGGGGGATGAAGTTGAAAATTCTTTATTTTTAAAGTAAAATCCACATAATTTATTATTTAGGCATTAATGATGTAATTCTTTGCAACGTTCATCACTATTATTGAAAGTTCACCCCAAATTCAACCCCTAAAAAAGGGAAATGGGGTGAAAAAGTCTAAAAACCAATATGGGTATCGTTTGTATGGTTTATCGGGTCGCTGATTACGAAAACTACAACAATTTTGAAATCCAACGTGGTGGACGTTAAATACCATCATTCCCTTGGAATGGGGTTGGGGTGCGATAGGGTTGAAATGTAAATATGGGTGTCGTTTGTATGGTTTATCGGGTCGCTGATTACGAAAACTACAACAATTTTGAAATCCAACGTAGTGGACGTGAAATACCATCATCCCCCTGGGGATGGAGTTGGGGTGCGATAGGTTTAAAATGTCTAAAAATCAATACGGGTGTCGTTTGTATGGTTTATCGGGTCGCTGATTACGAAAGCTACAACAATTTTGAAATCCAACGTGGTGGACGTGAAATACCATCATCTCCTGGGGATGGGGTTGGGGTGCGATAGGTTTGAAATGTCTAACAATAAATATGGGTTTCGTTTTTATGTTAAGGAAAGCGGTTAAATTGGCGTAAGGGGTAGGGATAGGGGCAGGGATAGGGAGATGTAGAGAGGTAGAGAGGTAAGGACGTAGAGATGTAGAGAGGTAGAGACGTAGAGAGGTAGAGGTACAGGTACAGGTCAAGTAGAGGGAGACGGAGGGAAAGGGGGAGAGGGAGGGGGAGAGGGAGGGGCAGGGGGAGAGGGAGGAGGGGGAGAGACAGAGGTAGGGGAATGGGGAGAGGGAGAGAGAGGGAGAGGGTTTTAGTTTTTCTCAATTACTTCTGCGAATTGGCTCTGTTTTGAAATATTACTTAAAGGTGTCTCTCATCTCTCTCTTTACATTTGTTAGGATACTGCTGCTAAGTTCTTCTGTTCTGAGTAATTTATGAGTAACGTCTGTATATTATTTAAAATTCAGCTGGATCTTGAATAATACTCATTAATTTGCGCAGGGTTAGTCCTGTTTTTCCTTAGTTTAAAATTACCCCGAAATGATGGGATAAATAATAATTTCCCTGGACTAAAATATCTCATTGCTTCGGAAAACCGGTAACAACCTAAATACGAAATCCACGCGAGCGAAGCCGCAGGCAACAGCTAGTATTACATAAAGGTGTCTCTCATCTCTCTCTTTACATTTGTTAGGATACTGCTGCTAAGTTCCTCTGTTCTGAGTAATTTATGAGTAACGTCTGTATATTATATAAAATTCAGCTGGATCTTGAATTATACTCATTGATTTGCGCAGGGTTAGTCCTGTTTTTCCTTAGTTTAAAATTACCCCGAAATGACGGGAAAATATCTCATTGCTTCGGAAAACCGGTAACAACATAAATACGAAATCCACGCTAGCGAAGCCGCGGGCAACAGCTAGTATATGCATATAATCATGATACTGAACAACTTTTCCCAAGGAACATAGGTTGGGATACGAAAAACCAAATTTGACCTCCCATACAAAATGCGCTATCAGCTGATGCAGTCAAATTTGGTTTTCCGTATTTCGACCTATGTTCCTTGGGAAAAGTTGTTCAGTATTATGAGTACATGCATATTTTTTGCTATAAAGAACTCATACTCATACTCATTTATTCGTAAATATTTACATGTATTTACACGTCAATATGCATGTATACAAAAATATACGCACATACACATATTAAATATTACCTATTTTACAAAATGTAATATTTTATAACAAGCTTATAAATTGAAATACTGATTTAAAAAATTATAATTAAATAAACTATTCATTAAAATTTATAAATTCGTTAAATGAATAGAATGTATGCTCTACAAGCCAACGTTAAAAGTCACCCTATATACAACGAACTAATTAAAAGTCACCCTATGCCTTACAGCCCTTGGCTACTAATCTACTATTAATGAATCGAAGTAATGTAGCTTGATTACATTGACAGCAGTGTGAAAGCAGGTCGGAGCTATGCGTAAGATATTGGAGCGACAGAGACACGTATTGTTCTGTCCTGCTCTCATGCATAGCTCTTTAATTTCATACAAGCTACATTTTTTTACTGTAATATTCGCATTTTATTTAGTTTTGTATCCGTGTGGTGCCAACTAAACAGTCGTAACTTCATTCAAATCCCGTGAAAAAGCAATTTTTCAATAAAAACAGTTTCTTTTAATTGTTTTTTTTCTTTCTAGGGCTACTTTCGAGACGTAGTGGAGTTTTTCTTCGAAGGTCGCAACGAGTGTAAGAACTTCTGGAAGAAATGCGTCGAAAACCACGGCTTCTTCCGGTGTTCCGCCGTCGCGAGGATGCCCCGACATAAGACCAGGGTCATGTCCAGAGGGTCCTCCTTTAGGTAACTCTATGTCTTTGTCATATCATCATCATAACATCCCGTGAAATGTCCACTACAGGACAGGGAGCTCCCTCCAAAATTCTAGCTTTTGCTGGAAAAATGTGGAGGGGAAGTACCATAGTCACCTCCTTCGTTATATAACTCGAATCTATTCAAGTTTATTACGAAGGTGGAAACTGAAAAAAAAAACATCTTGTGACATCCCGAGTTTGTTTAGGACATATAAATAAATCACCTGATTGTCCTAAAAGTAATTCGGAAGCCACGTTAAGTTGTTGGTCCCTGCTACCGTTCCAGATTTGTATGTGGCAGGGCTTTTGTGCAAGATCCGTCTGGGGAAGTACCACCCCCTTGTCTAATTCTGCCGTAAAGCAGCAGTGTTTTTACTGCTGTGTTTCGGTTTGGAGGGTAAATATCCAGTGAAATTACCAGCACTTGAGACACAAAATCTTATTTCTCAGGTTAGGCAACGCGCTTTGCTGTGTAACCCCCCAACCCAGGATACCTTGAGACGTCGCGCGTCGTCTCGACCCGCTTGACACGTTTGACGATCTTTTTCGACAGTCGACCAATCGGGATAGTAGACTAACTGCACCGAAAGGGTTATAACGCAGTGTCACTGCAGCCTAATGAGGTGCACTAACATTTGACCCGTGGTCATCTGATCTGAGTTCGGATGAAATAGCGTATTAAATAATAGTATGTCCTTTCAGGTATAGCGGTAAAACTCAAAAACAAATTGTGGAGTTCGTCCGAGACAACTACGTGAAAAGACAAACATTCCAAAGGTACGTTCATACTGTAACAAAGCAGATTACTACAGTCTAAACAATGTAGCGTGATTAGAATGAGCAGGAGAGAGCTATGCGTGAGAGCAGGATAGAGCGATAAGATTCTCTGTCGTTTGAATAATCTTACGTACACGCGTTTAGAACAAATCTGTCTATGACGGTTATTTTCTGCGCATGTGTGACAGGCGGAGAGCCAATAAACGATTCGCTCGCTCCCTGGGGGAGCCGCGCTCACCCCCGCGACTCATTTTTTGACTTCTGCGCATTAACGGTCACAGACAGAGTTATACTTATTTTGCACGCAGTATATCGCTCTTTCCTGCCTTCACGCTTTTGTCAGTCTATCTAAGCTACATTGTTTCAGCTGAAGGCCGAAATTCAGAATCGAAACTAATCGTGATCTCAACCTCGCAAGTATCAAAAATGGTATAAGGTTTTTGACATTTGTGAAACAGAGCCCATGCTTATTTTTGTCTCTGAATCCAAAAAGTTGCATGTATCGATGATAAACAAGCTTTAGCGTTATAGTGGAGAGTATAGCTTTTTATTGTAATTAATTTTAGGTGTAGTTTGCGCTTATAGATGTATTTGAGCTCTGTTCAATTTGACGTGATATCGTGATCGAAGGTATGATTTTTTTGTCACGGGAAGCTATTTAAAGTAGGCGATTCTGTTGACAACAACATTAAATTAGTTTAATTTTTATATCGAGTGTGGGCAACCCCGCTCTCTTCTCTTGTAACCGTGACACGAGCAACATCGTATCTGTGTAATTATTCAATATATTCTAGTATTTCGACCATTTTTCGACGTTTTACTTCTTCTGCCCCACGGAGCCACCTATCATCTTTATCATACAGTCCACGTTTCCAACAGATTCTACAACCGCAACGTTACAATCGTGATGATTAAGGTACATTCCCCTAAATGTACTAAGATCTCTTTTCGTGAAATTCTTGCTCTTTGTCTGAATTGAGAGCCTTATTTTGTTTTTCGCGGAGTCTGCTATCTATAGGGTTAGGCTACGGTTCTAACAGGCTAATTCAAATTGATTTACGTTTATTGTGTCAACCTTGTACATGCAAACATATTTAAAAGAGCGCGTGGGTTTTTAGTGTCGCTTATTTTTTCTTGTTTGTGAAGCGATGTAGTTTAGCTGACGTCATTAAGAGATTTTAATATGTAACAATGATGAAATGGCCAAATAAGTGATTAATTATGGATAATAATCACCAGCTTACAGACATACAATCGGTGAAAATGTGGTCTTATGACTAAAAATTGATTTTCTCCTTTCATAGTTACTAAGGATCAACATAAGCGATATTTCGTTATCACCGCAAAGTCTTGTCAAAACTGATGGACCACTTTCTTTGCCGACCGTAGCTAGTTTCTTTGACTTGGAAATAGGGTTAAACGTCATTTTACTTAAGTTATTTCGAAGTTTTTTATTCTGGCTCACGAACGAAAACATGAAAATTATGACGAAAGAATGAAGTCTAGTTTCGTCAATTTGAGCAGAGCTTTACTCAGCTTTTATACAATAAATATACATAAAGAGTGAGAATAGTATATGTTCATAATCTAATCTAATGTATAAGAATGGAGATGTTTTTGTATCTTTTATAATACAACTAGCATAAATAGTATAAGTATAAATGAATTAACTGAAAAAAGGTGAGTGGTAGCATGGGAGGGCCAGCCATAGCTTTTGGTCATGTATTGGGCGTTGTGTGATCAGAAACTCTGCATGGTACAGGAAGGTCCCTAAAAACGACAACCGGATAGAGAGGCTTCGAATAGATGTATAGGTGTAAAATACTCCTAAAGTTGAAAGGTGTGTAGTCTGCCCATCAAACTGATTTAAGTTTCCCGAGAGCATAGGTCGAAGTACCTAATAGTACTTTACGTAGAGACTTATACATACCCCTCAAAATGTGGCGTGTATACGACTTTACGTGTTGTTGAGGCCAGAAAGTAGTTGCTTCAGTCCGCGGACCGGCCACGAAGCACCCCTTTTACAGCTGTAAACTCGTGATTTTGACCTGGTGCAGTTTTTATGGAAAGTTAAAAATATTTTTTCGTATTTAGATTTATGTTCTATGGGAAATATGATTCAGTTTGATGAAAAGACACCCTTTTCGCTTCAGGAGAATTTTTGTATACAAAGATATTCCATGTATTTCACAAGTAGAGTGCTCAAACGAAGGGACACTTTCTCTAAGTTTAGATCTAAGTATACTTTTTAGCAGTAGGCAGTAATGCTAGAAAGAGATAGAAGGGTACTTAGAGCGTAAAGTCTAACGGCCTAGCCACGATTACGCGCGATTTGCGTTTGACAAGCGTTTTTTTTAATACATTGTGCGTTGAGTTTTAACTATTATGCACGCACGCAGTCACTTGTCAGCAGTGTACTGAAAAAAACGTTCGACGCTTCGCAAAACGCGCGTAGACTTGAGTGGCTAGGTCGAAAGCCATGTCAGGACCGCTTATTCTCTTCGCGTGAGCAATTCGTTTGTGAAACATTGGAATCTCTTTGGATGTATATCAGTGGTGATTTTAGTATCGAGCATGCGCTGTATACGTTGAGACGTTCGCTTTTTTCAAAAATTCCAAAAAGTTTTGGAATTGACGCGACGCGGCGGTCGGAGGATGGTGCTCGATTTTTAGGGATTCTCAATGATGGGTGTGCGCTCCTTAACTTTGAAATAATAAAAGTGTTTGCAGTCTCGGATACAGCGACACGCTCGTTCTATTAGTGACGCAGTTTGTTTAGATTATTATGGTATTATATTATTCAGAGTTTTAGATATGAAGATTACATATCACTGATCGTTGCCTGCATCCAGCTCATCTATATAGAACTAAATATTATATTATATTTAATTAATAGTTTATTTAAAGAGATCGGCTCTCTCTGAACAATGTAAATTTTGTTAAACACTTCATCTCTTTGGCTATACAAAAAAAATATTCAAAGGTTAGGAGCTTCTATAAAATCACCAAAGTTTTTGAGCCATGGTTGGGTCAAAAAGTTTTTAAATCATAATGAAACAAGAAATGTTCCGTTTTTCTGTTATTAATAATAAAATCGAGGAATTATATCGTCAACAGTCAAACACGAAAGGATCTAGGAGCGCAGGCCCCTACCAGTTTGTAGTCTTAACGTAACGCTCAATACGTGAACCAAAAGCTGCCCCCCTACCACCATCCTCCGACTGTGCAGGTCGGGATCGTTCCGCGCGTCGCGATCCGTCGGCTCGTCGCGAGGCAACGTGTCCACTACGGCCGGCTCGCCTCCCGCGCACCCTCTCAACCAGAGCATCTCCGCGCATCCGCTGCTGCCGTTACCGCCGGGCTCTGACGGTACGTATACCACACCCTTGGTACCGGACACTGCATAGAATAGCCGCCGTGGTCTAGTGGTTCGAGCGTTCGGCTCGCCATCCGGAAGCTCTGAGTTCGATTCCCGGTGGGGACACTGTCGAACAAAAATCACTTTTTGTGACTTCTCTCTGACTGCAGCTTGGTTAGGACTTTAGGACATTGCAGGATGAATCATCCTATTGTCCGAAAAGTAAAATGATTTCGTGCTTCAGAAGGCACATTAAGCCGTTGGTCCCGTCTAAGGCCCAGCGCAGACAGAACGTAATAATCCTCGCGCGGGCTCGGGCATTTCCTGAGGGATCGAGCATGCTCGCGCGAGCCTGCGCGAGTAAACCGTCAGGCCCAGCGCAGACAGAACGGAATAATCCTCGCGCGGGCTCGGGCATTTCCTGAGGGATCGCGCATGCTCGAGCATGCGCGCGACCGCGCGAGCCTGCGCGAGTAAACCGTCATCGTCATCATCTACCGAAACATGCCAGTTTGTCGCGGTTCGTCAACAATGGTGGACTGGGATATCGTTATAATTTCGCTTTAGGTAGGTAAATCTCAAAAAAACACGCCCTCCCTCTTTGAACTCACTCACAACACTGCGCGCTCGCCGCCGCGCGCTGTCTCGACCCCGCGCGCGGATGCCCGCGTATCCTCGAGGATGCGATGGATGGATGGAAGAGCATTTTTTGTCGGGTTCAAGCATATATGCACTTTATTTCAATGACGTTAAAAGTTGATTTTCGAGTGCCTTAATAAAATCCTCTTCGATGCGCTCCTCTCTGTCTGCGCTGAGCCTTACTTTAGTAATCTCATACTTCATAGTTCCGTCGTCGGCTACAAAATAAGACAAGGAAAAGGTCTTTGTTTCATTTCGATGATAAATTTGTCAGGTTTGAAACTACAACGTATGTATCAGTGTGCTGTAGCTGCATATTTGTATCGTTTAAGTACATAAAACTATACTGCTTTTTGTCAGTCGAATCTGTTGATGAGGTAAATTAAGATTTGTAGGTAATTGTTATGCCTAGAAATAAAAGTCGTTTTTGACCGACTAATGAATGCGAATGATTTTCAGCTTTTAGCTTAAATTGTACATAAAAATGTTTTACGTTTAAGTTTAAACTGTTGCCACGTCATAGATTAGAATTACCCTTAGTAGAAAATTTCACATCACCATAGAAAACGTGAGAGTGCGGTAATCTATGAAGTATTTACACTTCTGTCTCATTAATTGTTTGACAAGATTAGCGTGACAGCGTGCTTTTATTCAGAAAATGTTTAAATATGGCTGCAGTCAACATCCACTGCGTGTCACAGTACCGCGTATATAAAACCTTCTCACTAAAAATATAATGTATGCCACTACGCCGTATGATCACACGTAACTCTAACGTAACGTCTTGATTGATAAGTCATAATCTTTGACACCATTTTATTCCTAAATAGTATCCGTCTTACTTACATCTGTTGAAAACTTGATTAAAAAAATCGTACCAAATAACTCTGTCTATGTCATTGATGCGCAGAAGTCAAAAATGACTGACTTGACTTCTGCGCATCAAGTGATATAGACAGTTATTTTGTGCGCATTTTTTTAATCAAGTGTTCAACAGATGTCTAACTTTTTGGTAGTAAGACCCTATTTGTTTTCACCAGAGAAACTGTAGTAATACCATTTATTGGTTCCAAGTCATTATGTGTATTACTCAGAGACAACAAAAGATATGTTTTTGAGATTTGATAAAATTCGATACATTTGAGTATTGAGGCCTCTTGCAGGAGACTGACAGGCTTGAAACCATAATGGTTGCGTCCATAGCATAAACTGCTGTTAATTCAACCTCCTTGTCTCGCTTGCTTATTTGGAGACTCTTTTGTCCAACGGCTCCCCTCACACATATTGGTCTAACTGGTAACGCAGGGAATTCTAACTTTAATTCTCCTTGTAAACTCTCTAAGAATTCTTCCGAAATACAAGTTACTTCACTTCCAGTGTCTACCAAGAGAACTCGCTCGCTGTGTGGAGAGATTTGTACTAGTGGTTGGGTATTATATAGGATGACTTTTAATTAGTTCTTGATAGAAAAAGGTATGAATGTACTCATGATACTGAACAACTTTCCCCAAGGAACATAGGTCGAAATACGAATATCAAGTTTTGACCTCCCATAGAAACTGCATCAGCTGATAGCGCATTTTGTATGGGAGGTCAAATTTGGTTTTTCGCATTTCGACCTATGTTCCTTGGGAAAAGTTGTTCAGTATCATGAGTACATGCATATCTTTTGCTGTCAAGAACTAATTAAAAGTCACCCTATATTGTTGTTTGCAGCGATTTCCCTGGAGTGGGACAAGCAGCCTCACTACCTGGAGGCTTCTCTGATGATGAAGGGATACAGCGCGGAGGAGGCGGCGGCGGCGGCGGCGCGAGCTCGCCGGAACTCTCCGCCGCACGGCGCCACTCGCCCGCCGCTCGCAGCTACCGCCTATGCCACCACGAGGGACAAGGTACTCCTACACAAACACTATCCACAACTACTGGACAAAAGCCTCCCCTAAAGATTAGCAGAATCCCTTCCTCTGCTTCCCGCATTCAGCGGTGTACTTTTAACTTGTGCGGGGCAGATGTTGAATTTTAACCCACCTCTCACTCCGCATATGGGTGGAACCTGGGAAAAGTCCGGTAACATGTAGTCGGCGCTCTAGAATGCTTATCGGACATTGGTTCTATTCTTACCGTGTGACAGTACCTTCTTTTTCTGGTTCTCTAACGTTGAAGAGAAACTGTGCTTCAAGTTCGCTACAAAAATTACAATAATACATAATTTCACAAGAATGAGGAATTGAGGACATTAAGTTCAAAGATAAGCTGCTATTAGTAGGCTTAAAACGAAATTTTTTGCTCTTGTTTATTAAGTTGTTCAGTCGCAATTTGTGGGTCACAGTTTTTTTATAAGATGTAGATTGAACAAACCAACACCGCCTAAACTGCCTCTATAAAGCAAATGTAGCGCTTAATTTTGGTTTTGACTTCACAAGCGAATCTATTTTCTGTTTCTTTCAGCTGGCAAAACTGTACTACAATCAAATCGTAAGAGCCTTTCTGAAAATTGACTTCTAAGTGTTCTAACCTCTTTTCGATGTACATTTCTAATTCTTATTATTTTCTATAATTTTATATGTTGGTGATGGGGTGACAAAATTTCCCGCGATTGTATTTGAACGTTAAAATTTTTTTAGGGTTTCGTAGCCAAATGGTGTCAATGGGACCCTAATAGTAGATTAGTAGCCAAGGGCTGTAAGGCATCAATTGCAGCCCGAGATATTTAGGCGCATGAGTGCAGCGAGGGCGCCTTTAGTTCGAGGGTGCAATTGATGCTTACACCCGAGCTAACTACTCTGCTTTACATCTCGATTGTGAGGTAAGTACGAGTAGGTCCTTATTACCACCAAATTTAAGGTGACCAATTAGCGCTCTAGGGTAATAATGTAGCTTGAAAAGCCCTAGGGCGGTAAGTAATAAAAAAAGGACACTTCACTCTTTCAAAACTCAATTACTTACCGCCCTAGGGATTTTCTAGCTACATTATTACCCTAGAGCGCTAATTGGTCACCTACAAGCCCCATTTGGGGGTAATAAGGAGCTACTTACCGAATATGAGAGATGTAAATATATTTTAAACTTCTGTTTATAATTATAGTTTAGAGTATATGAATAAATTTAGGCAAGGGTATTTTTTTATTTTGCCAACTTATTTGTATGGTACTCAGAATATAAAATAGATTGAATTTTCTTAAGAAAGAAAAGAAAGAGAAAAACAATTACCACTATGCCGGTAAGGACATATTTCCGACATTAGTTTCAGTTTTTTGTGAAATGTTGTATATATATAGTTTGCGTTACAATTTTACTTCAAAGATATTGCTAGGTTTTACCATACGTTATTTGTGTCACCGGAAAATAACAAGAATCGTAAGTTGATCAATTTCCGCGCTAGTTGATATGATAAGCTGTCGAAAAATAGTAAAGTCGTAGGAAACTCGTAGATCCATAGATGTGTTACAGCAAACCAGAAGCAAATTTGGTACAGTTGATAATTTTTCGACAGTTTATCAACTAACTCAGAAATTTATCAACTTAAGATTCTTGTTATTTTCCGGTGATATATAAGTTCCTAATGAAACAGTGAACATAATTTAAGTATGTTACTCAGACCATGAAACTGAACAACTTTCTCCAAGGAACATAGGTCGAAATACGAAAAACCAAATTTGACCTCCCATACAAAATGCGCTCAGCTCTTACAGTTTCTATGGGAGGTCAAAAATTGATTTTCGTATTTCGACCTATGTTCCTTGGGGAAAGTTGTTCAGTTTCATGGTCTGAGTAACATACTAAAATTATGTTCACTATTTCATTAGGACCTTATATACATTCGATATTTTAATTTATTTATGGTATATTGCCTCAAAATGGCAACATACAATCGCAAGAAATTTTGTCAGCTAACTTCCAATAAAAGCATGATTGTGATTATGATATTTCGTGCGCACAAAATTTTACCTAAACCAAACAGACTGTTGTTGTATGTCCACTATTGTCCACCCACCATTATTGTAACTCCGAAGTTTAACCTCAAATCTTGTTGTATTCCCCATAAAATGTTGTACAGCACTGCCATTCAGTAATCGCACTATTTTAAAGGTTCGCGAGGTGCAGGGTACTCTATGCCGTATTTTAAGAACGTTGCTCATTGCTGTTGAAATGCATTACTTGCGTTCTTATCATACGACATGTCAAATATCTGGCAAGATCTTTAAATAACCTTAGGTAGAGCAGGCAATTTTTGTTGTTATCACGCTAACTGTAGTCCTAAATTGTTGATGTAGAAAGAAAGACTCTTAAAAAAAGCAACTTTTTTGAAGTGTGATCATTAAGCGCCCGCAATAATTCTTTTAGTTCAAACAGAAATGACGCGCCCTTACTTCTAAAACATCTTGACCCTAGTCGGCTATACTCGTCTAGGTTTCGCGGTGGACAATTTATTTTTCATCCCATCTATTCGAAAATCGCTGATCGGTTCGTCAATAAAGGCGACCAAAATAGCTGTTTTCTCCAAGAGACTTTCGTAGCGGGTAAAATGGGATTTAAAATTCGAACATGAATTTAGGTCCACCATCCCATTTAGGGACCATACAATATTTTAGGTCAACCATAGAGGTCGAACAAAAATATTGTATGAAAAATTATACTGGCTGGTTGTATTTTTAATATTATTATGAATATAAAAAAAAGAAATACGATCGAAATGTAAACAAGACTACCAACCAAAGAGGTTCTGTTCCTAATTGATACAAAAATGTCAATAACATTTTCAGTTGTTACAAATAATACTTAATATGATTTTTAGTATTGTTTCATCAAGTAATAATATTGTAATGGTATTTTATATTTAAAACTAATGACGAGTGTGTGTCTCAATGAGCCTCTTACTCGTATTATTTTCTCATAGAGGGAGATGAAAAGTAGAGTATATTACGCGGCTGCAAAAATATTTTTACCTTGGGCGACCTATTGAATCCCTCGCTACATTCAGGATTCTACTTTAGAATCCCTCGCCATGCATGGGATTCTACTCAAGAATCCTTCATTTCGCTCTGGATTCAAAGTAGCGCCCTCGCCTTAAAAATATTATTTTACAGCCTTGTGATACAATCTACTATTGACGGCATTGTAAGGAGGTTTTCTACCAGTGCTTTGCGAGGGAGCTAAGCTGTGAGCTGGAAAAATTCCAACCAATGGAATTGCTTTATTCTCCTAGCTTGTCAAATAGAGAAATCTGATGGCTTAGCTACCTCGCAGCTCTGGTGGAAAACCACCCTGAGTGCAACAGTGGGGCACGCAGTTTTAGCTTTGACAAGCTCTATTCTCGTTCTTATTTCTACTAGCTACATTTGTGCCACGAAATATCTTGCCAGATATGAAAAATAACACGTATTGGTCCATTATAAAATTCCAAGTGTGAGGTGCAAATTCTGATGGTGTTGGTATTCTACAGGGGGGTCCAGAAGTAGTGACCCATGCCGAGGTCAATCATCATCTTACGGAGGATTCGCCTCTGCCTCATCGGACGATGACACCATTGGTACGTGGTTTTGATATCTTTTACTATATATATACATATATACATACCCATATAGTCCGAGACGTTTTGAACTGTCAAAAACGTCAACATAAGCTCTGGATGAGTAAAATGGCGACATTTTACGGAAACATTATGTGACTTGCGAATTCTTCATAGAGGAAAATTTGTTAGACCCGATAAGACCTGTTGTCCTGCATGGCGGATAAGAAACGAGTGAACACAGACAGTGGATATGCTTATGTTAACGGAATTAAAAGGGGAACTTTGAGAGTGGCGCCTATAACTTAGAAAATGATAGGAACGTTTTATTTTATGTTACAAGTGAGCAAACGAGCAGGTGGGCCACCTGTTGGTAAACACACGCTTGGCATGGCATGGTCATATTATGAGTAGAGAAGACCTGTAACGAAGAGATTGATGAGTATGAATATGGATATATTGGGAGCGAGTGTTTCCCAGTGGGCCCAAGATTTCGCCCGGCTATGACGTTGTTTTTCTCTGACATCGAATAGCGTAATCCAAACATAATAATTTTCGGGTCCAATTCCCGGCAAATTAGAGTCAGCGAAGGGAGACATGTACAGAGACATAATCTAAAACGTCCCTTAATACATACATACATACATAACATCACGCCTTTTTCCCGTCGGGGTAGGCAGAGACCACAGTCCTCCACCTGCTACGATCTTGACATACTCCCTTGCTTCCTGTACTTTCATCAATCCTTTCATACATGCTCGTCGGTTTAGGGTACTTTTAACCTGGCCTTTATTCAGAACGTCCTGAATTTGGTCCTGGTACGTTCGCCTAGGCCTTCCCCTTCCAACGTTTTCATTCACTCTCGCCTGGTAGATCTCTTTCGTCAGTCTTCGTTCATTCATCCTCTCTACATGACCAAACCATCTCAGCAACCCTTTTTCGATTTTGGTCACTAGGTCTTCTTTTACGCCACACCGTTCTCTTATCACACTATTTCTAATCCTGTCACTCAATTTAACACCAATCATACTCCTTAGCGCTCTCATTTCCACTGCATTAATTCCACTTTCATGCTTCTTCTGCCATACCCAGCTTTCACTGCCATAACACCCCTATGAATGAAACTATGAAACGTCCCTTAATGACGGGGTTAAATATTTATTTCTGGGTTAATGTGGAGAATTTGTATAATGCCCATTACAAAGAATATTCGTAGTGTGACTGTTTCGAGTTTATTATTATTTTTAGATTGTTAATTACGAGAAGAGACATAGGGAAATGGCTTTGGAGAGGGTAAGTTTAATATAACGTCGTTTCGTTAGGTCATTAATTATACTGGGATATGTCCAAACATTGCAGCACCAAACCCTTAGCCCAATGTACGCAGAGCACAATCTGAATATTTGCCTATGTAGAATATGTACGAGATGAACATAATTTTTGTCTTCTTATGACCCATGTTTCTATGGAAAAGTTGTTCAAGTTTATGTTCTGACAAACATACTATGTAGAATTTCGTTGGTCAAAAATAAAATTTTTGGGCTAGATCGTGGTAAAAAGTAAGTCCATTGACGGTAAAAATAACCTCGGTATATGAAAATTGCTTGAATAGCAGCCTAAAATTAAATAACTTGAGGAACTGACGATGTTGTGATACGTTTGCAGGTATCTCCGGAGAGTACATGGAGCCAGGGGAGCTTGCCCCGCGGCACGGGTCGCGCGCGCGCACCCACTCCGCCGCCTCGTGCCCGCCACCCGCAGCCAGGTCAGAGCCCGCCGCGCACGCACACACACTCCACACTCACACACACCCACACACACACTCACACTCACCCGCCGTACACACACACCCACACACACTCCACCATGCCCACTGCCACGCGCCCTGCCGCCGCCTCCTCTAGCGTCTACCCTGACTTTGTACTCACCAAACAGTCTTCCAGCTTTAAAAAGTCCTCGGAGCGGCTCGAGTATGAACTCTCCCAGGTACACATGTACTCCGCGGGCGGATCGACTAGATCGAGCCGCTCCGGCGGATCCCTGCTTCTAGAAGAGGTAGAAGCCCCGAAGGCCAAGCTAGTCTGGCGGCGGAGCGCTAGTTGCAGGAATCTAAGAGATTTCAGCTTCGACGAAGCCGGTAGGACGAAACGCAGAGCGAAACCGAAACGAGACACGCGAAGCATGGTCGCCGACCTTGATTCGTATTACCCGACGGGTGGACGCATCGACTCACCGATCACTCGATACGACGACGCGAGGACTTTAGCATTCGTTCTCGGCACGCAGAGCTCTATAGATTCGCAGAGGGAAATGATCGGACGGACTTACTCTTCGAGCTTCCCCGGCGCCATTAGCGAGCCTCGACTAGACCAACCCACGTTCGTACGAAGCGGTTCTCAAGACGACATTTCTCATGATAGTTACGAAGTCATCGAAAAATCTGATGACGAGTCTGACAATCCTAGGTATGCCAGAATCCAACCGCGTTCTGTTGTGCACACTCGTTCGTGCTCGCTGGATTCTGGTAACGACTTGCCCTCTGATGATGATCAATCCCTGTCTCACCTTTCTGAATGCGGTGACCAGGATGCTAACCTAGGCTTGGGAAGCGTGAAATACAAGAGCGACAATGATCTTCCTCTTGATCCATTCCTTCTCGATGATCCAAGAGTTTTACCGCGAGAAAAACTTTCTGTCAGATCAGATGGCAGTTTCTATAAGGAAATAAAACGAGCTCTCGGCTCTAGAACTTCCAGTCAAGAATCTAAAAGTGACATCTATGAAAAAATATCTAAAAGCAGTGCTGAGTCTAGCAAGAAGTCTCGGGACAGCGTTTATCACACTGACAGCAAAAAGTCTCGGGAAACCATAAAGAGTAAGAGCTCTGATAGGTCAGGATCGAGAACTTCCAGTCAAGATTCGAAATCTGATTACTATGACTGCAAGAAGAATTTGTACGAACCTGATGAAATAGGTTCTCGACGACGCAGCAGTGCCAGCGTTCAAAACGCTTACATCGATCCATTTGAACCTATATCACCTTCATCAAGCGCTGATTCTGGAAAAGAATACTACGACACTCAACCAACTTTCATTGGCATGGAGCAGCCGGAATACAGAGAAAAGCTTTTCGACAAATCTCACGAAGATTTGATCGCGAATATTGCGAATTCACCGAATTGCTACCACATACCAACACCATACTCAACATTCCCGAGCAATAGCAAACAACACAGAGAGCCGAGTCCGATGCACTCCGCTAGTTTGCAAAACGTTGAGTTGGAACCGTACATACAATACTCGGATTTAAGCCCTCCAAAGAAACTTGATGATTTCTCCACTGAAGAAGAAGACATGGCGCCTACAACAACACACATTTGGCCTGAGAAGATTGTCGGTCTTGATACGGAAATCGATACTCGAGCTGCAAAGATACATAGCTTCCAACGACGTCGCTCTTCAGATACAGTCTTCAGTTTTGACAAAGAAAAGATTGAATCTTTGACACGATCTACTAGTAGAGAAAATGCACCCGTGTCTCATCTAGTCAAAGAATCGTCTAACGAATCAGAGGTAAACGTTCGTATATTACCAGCAATGGATAGCATCGAGTATGCTAAGAACAAAGCTTACAAAGCGGCTGGTATTTCTGGAGCACCTTACTTACTTCAGTCTGAATTCGACAAGAATATGCGTGGTAGAGTTCATACGCATATGGTCAAAAAAGAAAACCTCAAGGAAGAACTAATGGCAAAGACTCATTTCGATGAATACAATCCTAAACTTATATTGGAGACTAGTTCGAGCAGTCGTCTTGCAGACGCTGCTGTGCCGTATACTCATCCAACAGTAGAACGAACTAAGTCTGATCCAAACAGTCTTGCGAACCGACCGCGATTTAGTAGCGTCAACTCACGAAGACATGTCCTGATGCATCAAAAGTCAATTGACTTAACACCAGCAGAATCTAGTGACGAAGACTACATATTCCGTCAAATCCCTAGCGCTCCACCGATCGCAAGTAAGCGTTCGCATTTCGAAATGCCGCTTAGACATCCTGAGCATCAACGCCCTCAGTTTGATTTACCCAAGAACTACTTCAAAGAGTTCGACGCTTTCAAGGCAGGTTTCAAGGATAACAAGAAAGTCGATGATGGATATGATATACCGTACGTTTTGCATAAAAGACACGTTATGAATGGTACTGCTCCTTCACCTTTGGATGATAAGCGGCAACCGCCGGATATCATTATGCTTCCGCCTCAAAATGGTCGCCATATCGTAAATGCACACCCTAGATGCAAATACCACGATCACCCGCGTTCTCCGAAGTCACCCAAATCACCAAAATCTCCCAAGTCCCCTAAATCGCCAAAATCTCCCAAGTCACCAAAAAGTCCGAAATCACCTAAATCACCGAGAAATAGCATTCAGGTTGATCATTGCTCGAAATTTTTGGAAGTTGAAAACCGAGACTTCTTGTTTACGCAAAATATTGACCTATCCAAAGTGGATCCCGTTACGTTAGAAGTTGATAAAAGTGGTCAGCTTCAACATCTTCCAAGTCCAAAACGTGATATTACAAAAAGTTTGGATCCGGTTTTGCTTGAGACTTTGAATTCTAAACTAAGTCAGATTGAAAGTGATTCAGCTACAAGTTCTAAAACTGATAGTATTCGTCAAGAAGGACCGCAGTACCATGAAATCAAATTTGCAATAAACGGACGCAATATACCGCAGCCTCCAATATGCAAAGAACCCAAACCTATGACAGCTGCTGAAAAACTTCGCGCGGAAATAAAATCTAATCAAAGTAAGCTTCCATCTAAGAGAGGTCCAAAAGGCAAGGTTAAGAAAGGAACGGGTGCCAAGATTAAAGGGAAAAGTGGTAACAGTAAAATAAGAATAACTTCATTTTCATCTGATGATGAAAGTGTCGATTCAGATGATGTTTTTGGCACTACAGAAGCAGCTCCCAAACTAGAGTTTTCTCCACCGCAATCACGCAAAGAGTTGGAACCTATTTTACAACTTGAGTATGATAAAATCACCTCTGGGGCCTGGCATAGAGGCCAAACTATGAGCTCTACAGAAATTGAAGGTTCTCCACCTCAGTGTCGAAAACTAGCAGAACTTGAAGCCAAATATCATCCACAAGCACTTGAAACAGTTAGCGGAAATGCTACTGAGTTAAGACGTATTTCAGAACGATCCATATCAATTCCAAGTTCTGAGGATGACGTTGCTATAAAACTTCCAGAAATCAAACAACTCAGCAAAGAAAGTTCTACTTGGGAGTACAACGAGAACATTCCCTCGCCAATATTGGAAAGTACGGAGTTCTTGAAATCCGAAGATGAACATTTGGCTGATATGGAAATCCAAAAGGTGACTGGCATACGAACACAATCCGAAGAACAGAGTGAAGCTGTTGATAAAAAAGATACTTTAAAACCGGATCTTAAGAAAAGTTTACGAGATGAACTTATCTCTCCAATGTTACGAAAACAGGGTGGCACACCAATACTTTTCGCTCATGCAAGACTTAACCTGTCAGAAGGATCAGTATTTTCTTTGCAACGACAAAAAGCTACTCAAGATTCACCAACTGCTGGTCGACGGGCAAAAAGTCTGGACACACCTGTTATTCAGTTGCATAGGTTGCCACCTATGAACGCCTTTTCATCGAAAGATGACACAGTTGAAGATATAAATGAAGAAGGTGAAATACTAGAAGAGAAACCTCTGATTGAAGACAAAGGAAAGCAAACGATTGATAAAATTGAGGAAGTAGAGGAGGAGCAAACCGATCAACTAGAAGAACTCAAAGCAGTTGTTATTGACAATGAAGAGTTAAAACTGTTAGAAGAATTAGTGGAACAACGCCGACCGCGATCATTCAAACGCAGATACGATTTGACAAAACTGAATCAATCTCGGTCTCCATTAACGAGATCGCCGATATCTCGGTCACCCTTATCAAAGTCTCCATCAAGATCACCAACTTCAAGTTTGAACTCGCCTAGGGGCAGTATAAGGAAACTTTCCGATTTGAGCGAGGATCAAATTGTACCTGACATCGAGAGAATCAAACGCAAAGATAAGAAAAAGCTGACCTTAAAAGTAAAACCTGAAGAGAAGCAAAAGATTACGAGCAAGTTGAATAAAGGGGGTTCGTTAGATACAAATGCAACTATAGTTAAATCTCTACAAACTCAAAAATCATTGCCGTCAAGTCTTAAAGAACGACCAGACTTTTTGACGGTACCTCCGCTGGAAATAGCGAGAGCTAAGAGCCAAGAACTTGAACAGACTGAAAGGAAGAAAATAGGAAAAGAGAAATCCAAGTCCTTGGAAAAAATGGAACTAAAACGTGGCGGCAGTAAGGAAAGGACTAAATCTACAGAAGAAAGTGATACTGAAATAGCAAAACGTAAAGAAAAGCAACAGATGTTATTTGAGGCTGCATTGAAACAGACTAAAACAATAATCAGTCCTGTAAAAGACACAATGCCACCATTCCCACCGCCGGAAGACAAAATTGTGGTTAAAACAGAGGGCGATAAAATAATAATTGAAACTAAAATTACAAGCAAAGCGGAAGATCATGTTTTCATCGCAAAATCACCAAAGAAATTAGATAACAAACTAAATGGTAAAATAAGCAGAAGTTTCGAAGACCAAAAAACCACTAAAACAAGTAATAAGATAAATAAAAGTATGGACGATAAATCGAGTCAGTCATTGGAAGACAAAATTGATGATCTAGCGGCTTTGCAAAAATCACCGAAGACATTATCAAAGAAACAAGAAATTAAACAACAAATTGAAGGAAAAGTTGTGTATCAAAAAATAAGTCCGAGTGTGAAGTCGAAGAGTTTAGATCGGAAAATGGACGTTCATCTTGATGCTAAAGCGAAATCTAAAAGTTTGGACAGGAACTACGTCACTCCTCAAACGCTTATTTCTCCGGATACTAGTGAGGTTCATTTCAAACAGGAAGTCGTCAAGGTAGATGTTCATCCAAGTGTCAAAGAAGAATTTGAATTTAATGAGCCTTTACCATTGACCCCAGAACCTAAAGAGAAAGAAGTTTCGCCCTCACATAGCTACAAAGAGAAAGAAGATGACTCTTCTATCGAGTGGATGACAAGCTCTCAACATACTGTCATCGAAAATGACACGCAGACTGTTATAATAGAACGTCGTAAAATGGATATTTATAACAAGCAGCGTCAAACTGAATTGCAGGAAAGCAAGAGCGCCCAAGATTTGCATAGTTTACTGTCTGAAAGAAAATCGGAAGTAACTCGATTGACCAGCGAAGAAGAATCGTTGACAGAAGTCAGTGATTTAAAGGTATCAGATGAAAGTCACATGTTGGGCATTACCTTGCCATATATCGATGCTGATAGTTCGTCAGACCAAGACGGTTCCAGAAAAGATAAGAAAAGGAACTTAAATCGTGGGAAAAGTGACGATACGGGTTCATGGACTGAAGATTATACTGTGGACACAGATTTACCTCTTTCAGACAATGGAAGTAGCAGGAGGAGTAAAGACAAGAAACCATTAGACCCACAAAGTACTTTTGACGAATCTTCTACAAGCCTAGCTGAATTTCTGAGACATGAATCTCAAAGTCAGCTTGTACCTGAAGCTGAAGCAGAGACTAAGAAATCTCGAGAGCCACCAAAATCAATGGACTTCACTACATTAAAACGTAAAAAGAACAAAATTATTGTTACGCCACCACAAGAAAATAGTCCCACTGTGGAGAATATTCCATTCATTGACTCTAGTTCAAAATCTACAAATAAATCTGAAGGTGAACAAACTGGTAGCTCCGGAAGCGCTAATGATATTTCACCTACTGAACAGAAAAACGAAAAAACTTTGCTGACCGCTAAATCTAGACGCAGCGAACTGTTGAAGCTAAGTGCTGAGCGTTCGCGAAGCTCTGAATCAACTTCGTGGACTAGTATAGAAAAAGATGTTAGCCCGTCAAGCGCTCATATTAAAGGGAGTTCTATCGACGATGAGTCAAGCGTCAGCTGCTCCATTGCTAGACCATTGGGCATATCACAAGACATTGAGAAACTTAACAAGAAAGACAGAGAATGTTTGGACGAGCTTAAACAGGCGATGGAATATGGTGAAGAGCGTCTTATGACTCAAAATGTGCTGTCTAGTGAACAGTCGAAATCTAATTCAAAATCTCCATCTCCAGGTCCTGAAATGAGTCGCATTGAAAGCCCACGTAGTCCACGCAGTCCACATAGCCCAAGAAGCCCACATGGCACCAGAAAATCTCCAATACCAACCTTGGAGAAACAAGGACAAGTTGATTCCCAAAAAGCGCCTACAGATTCAGATTCAAGTTCTGAAAGTATCGACAAAACTGTAGAACGATTAATTTCCAAACCCAATCTTCGAAAAAGTGGAATGGACAAAATTGGTAAAGTTGTTGTCGAAGAATCTGAGTCAAGTCAGTCTGCTGCGTCAAAACCGTCTGATGCCAAAAAAGGAGTACCTAGAACAAACAAGAAAACAAAGATATCTATTACAATATCTCAGGAAGATCAGAATACAACGGTGGATTTTGATGACGATGGCAATGTTATAACCTCTTCTTCAACTGAGAGGGATCTTATAGCAAAGAAGCGAGCTCTCAATAGTGATCAGAAAAGTTCTTCTAAATCGAGTATGGATACCACAACTACTACTACTACTTCAAAAGGTTCTCTTAGTGTTGATGATTCCAGCTCAAGAAGGAAGCGCCTTGACGATCAAAAGAGCTCTTCTAAATCTAGTATGGATTCAAGAGGTTCACTTAGTGTTGAATCTAGAGGCTCATTTGAGACAACTGAGTCTACTTCAGGCTCCCTGGGTGAAGCGTATAGACGTGGCGAAGAATTGAAACCAACTTGGCGTCCATTCTTTGGCGCATCAGGCAGCGAGAATAGTACAAGCATAGAAGAAGCTTGGATACCACAAGATCACGACGGTTATGAAAATTTGAATCTAAATAAAGAGAGCTTTGAATACAATCAAAGAATGCTTGATGATTTCCAGACGTTTGCTAAAAATCCACCTCTATCGGCTAACACTTCAAAAGATTCTACAGAAGCAGACTTCACTGATGACCTTACTGATTTTCCGGTGAACTTATTATATCCAGCGACATCATCTACAACGTCTAATGACCTTGTTATTGGGTATGGCCAGAATTTCGGCCGAACACTATCACGTATATCAGAGCGCAGTACTGCTTCTGAGAAAACAAGTGCCGATGAAGATTCTACTAAAGCTTGTTCTCGATCTGAAAGCATTAATGAAGAATCTTTAAATTCTAGCGATCACCAAGCTAGTCTAAGCTCTGACCCACCGAGTAATGCTAATGTTGCTTACATATCTGATACAGATAGACGCACTTCAGCTGAGATGCCTGATATACCGATAGATCAGGCTAAAATCAGTGAAATCTATGAATCTAAAAGAGAAGCTGAAAAAGCGACTAAGAGAGATGGAAGCTTAGAACGTAAAAAGATGACGGATAGTCCTAAGATCAGAAAATCTGCACCCAAAGCACCATCAAAACATTCATCACCTAGTGATAGCCAAGACTCTGAAGATTGGCCGTTACCAGAATTGCCACCGCAAGCCGTCATTAAAGTTAGAGAAAGTGATGAGCCTCATAGACGGAAATCAAGCGATGAGTGGCCTTCCCTACCTTCAAGCCTTCTTGAGACTCCAATCGTCGAAAAAGTACACATTTACTACATGAGTAACGAGCCCGAACAAGCGACTCAAGTTATTTTAAAATCTGAAAGCTCTAAAGACCAATTGCAGGGCTCGGATGATGACAGTGACACACTAAATAACGAAAATGAACTTGAAAAAGATGTTCCTGAATCTAAGTCCGAAAGGTCTATAAGCAAAGCTAGTGAGCAAACTTCTAGAGGCGTAAAGCCTATTCCTTATGACAAATCAAGCTACATGGTTGAGCCGTTAGAGAAACAAGAAAAAGGGGTTGTGCCAAATTATGATAAATCATGCCTCAGTGGAACCTTGAGTAAATCTTGCCTCATGAGTGATATTGGTGCTTGTTGTTCAAAGGCAGAACACAAATCGTTCGCTAAAAACAAAATGGATGATAAAGTTATTATAAGCCAGCCTCAGAAATCTCCTACTAACCATAGCCCGATATACGACGATGATCACTTATTTACTGACGATGTATTTGGAGGTGATAGTAAATCACAGTCGCCAGATTTTGACAAATTCTCTCAGCTTGGAGCACAAAAGCTGTCCTTAGGATCGAACAATTCGGATACCTCTATTGACGATTTACTATCTCAGACTAACGCTGATGAAACTGTTCGCGCTGTTACTAAGCTAAGTACCAGTAGCGTTGGTGCTTGCAAGCGATGCAGCCACAGCAGCCATTCAGAGGAAGAAACCAGCTCCTTCGGTACAGATCTAGACGGAACTGTCAAAATTGGACTACCTCAAAAGAAATGCACCCACAGCTCGCATTCAGAGGACACATCTATTTGTTTGAGCATTTCTGAATGGTCAACCGGAACGAACACTGTTCGTCAATACGCAAACTTGTCTGCTTCCGAAAGTATATCTGCTGTATCAGTACCTAAAAGTGAAAAATCTGATAATGCTAAAGCGTTTTCTTCACAAGCAAGCAAGAAATCAGATCAAAAGAAAGAACAAAAAAAGAAGCCTAAAATTGGCTCTCAAGCAGAACCTAGCTCTAAGAGCAGTAGTTTCGAAAAAACTTCTGAAAACATCAAATATGATAAACTTTGCAGTTCAGAGACTACCATATCAAGAAAGGTTGATAGTAGTTCTGGTACAAAAAGCGATAGTACTTTGACTTTAGCTCAATCCATATCCGATTGGTCAGCTAGTACAAGCCACACTCTTGTAGCTACTGCCCGAGCTGACGACAAAGAAGCAGATGACACGAAATCAGATGACACTATTGTCAAAGAGCTGCCACCTCCTCCATCAGAAGATAGATATTTGGAAGAACCTTCCACTTCAAATCAAAAGTCTCCTACAATTGAAATACATGAAATCAATGAACCTGTCCTGAGACTTACCGCTTCTTATACTAGTAAAACTGATAAATCTTCTTCAATCAGTTATAGTGACAAATCAGATAAATCTAGTTCAAGTTCACTTAGCAGTTTGCAGAAACATACAAACGGTGTGCTGAGATTTGAACAAAAGCTTAAAGGATTCCAGCCTGTGGAACTGACTCATGAGCGATATCAAAAAGCGCCTCCTAAAAGCATGAGCTACGAGGAACAAACACAAAGATACTCGAAACCGACGGGTCGATGCCAGAGTGAGGATAGTGGTTTCAAACCTTACTTTGTGTCTGAGCAACCTGAATTAGACATTGATATGCCTTCACAACTCTACAGCCAAGAAGAAAAGCATAGCGAACGTTATCAAAGTCAAGAGTTTTCTAATATCATACGAGACGAATCTGGCAACCAATTTATTCGATCAGATTATAAACCTCTAGCAAAACATGCCAGTTATGATGACAAAACCTTGTCAAAGAATCAAATTAAGGAGTACAAAATATCTCAGCAGTATCGAAGCAAACCAAAAAGCTGGTCTTTCCATGAACACTATATTGGTTCTTCGGATTTGCCCATGATATCTGTTCCAGAAATGCCTTCAGTGCACAGAGAGTTGCAAGAAAAGAGATCTGGGGAGAGATCTGTAAAAACTCCCTTGTCTAGATGCTCTCCATATTATTCTAGCAGTTTGAGCTCGGAGTCTCCGCCTATACAACCATTGAAAGCCCCAGTCAAAAAGTCCCTTCTTGTGAGAAATATCTCATTGAAGAGTCCGCCCAGTGGCAATGACACCGACAGCTCTTTAGATGTCATCAGAGATCCGAGAGAGCGCATGAAAACTTTTAGGCGCAAAAAGCAAGTCACAAGTGCTAGAAAACGACAGGAGAAAATCCAGGACGTTTTAGAAGAAGACTCCACAAAGAGTCAATGTTCTTCTGAAAGCGACAAGCTTCAAGGACCCAAGTATCTTTCTGTAGATGACAGTGTACGTCGTATAGAGAGCTCAGAATGCTCTGATAGCTATATCCCCGAAGTTGAATCAGGTTCTTCTGAAATGTCTAAAGGAGATTCGAAGCACTACGATACACAAGAAGTAGCAAGCTACTCAGAAGATGAAGGGCAGGAGGATTATGCTCAATATAAAAGCAATACTTATGAAGCGCAACAATTTCCAATAAGCATTACTCCAGTACAATTCCAAGGGTTTGGATCTTCAGCAGATGAAGATGAAATGGGTTTTCCTCGTTTTGATAGATTAGGTCGACTTCGACACCCTTATTTGGACTCCCAAGAGCCACAGTATGTGCAAGAGGACAGTCCACCTCGAGTATCATACTCAAACAAGAGTAGTCGCCAATCGTCTTTGAAGAGGGCTAAGTCAACGCAGCATCGTCACTCCGAAGATCATGGCGAGCCTTCGGGGCAGCACCAACCAAGACAAGTGTTTTATGATGAGCAAAGCGACAGAGACGATTCAGATGATTACGCTTATCCGATCGACACTATAAAACGAGCACCGAAAATGTCTAAATCTGGCAGCTACTTATTAGAACGCAGAGAGTCCGTAGCTTACTCCGATTCCGAATTACCACCACCAGTGAAAGACGATTACGATGAATACAGAGGCAGCCCGTACCCGGAACATTACGAAGAAATCGAAATGTTCCAAACACAAGACTGCTACCCGCAGTATGAGCAAGATATAGAAGGAGGTGGCGATGTCAACGATGAGCGATACTCTCGCAATCTCGACCAACGATTTAGTCTGAACAACGTGGAACGGTTCTATTCAAGTCACTACGTAGACTCGCAGGCTTCTAGTGACAGTCCGGAGCAGAAGTTCGATGTGTCGACCCTCCCCCCGCCACTCTGCTCCGATGACGAAAACGATTAGGCCCAATTCAGATAGATAGTTTAATCGGTGAGAAAGTATGCGAGCTTAAACGATACTGAGCTGTATCCAGAAACCAGGACGTTTATGTTTGAAACAGTTGTAAGCAGATGTGTGAAGCCGTTTGGCAATTTATCGAATTTCAACGATTTATTGTGTAGACAACGGTTCAGTAAGCCTTAAGCTCGCAACTTGTCTTGCGTTCTGTTACTTTGGAATAGTCTTTAGACATTTTGCAGCTATTTACGTCGTTGTCTCCTTGTGTGTTCGGTGGGTGGTCGTTTGTTCGTATGTTTCACTCAGCGGTTCCAAATTTAAATTTATTGCAATTAATTGTTATATTGGTATTTGATATTAGGGTATATTACATGGAATTCTCACTTTGAATACCTATTTAGGAGAATTGATTTAAAATTTATTATAGTGCCCATCCCGGATAGAGTGATCCTTCATAATAAAATTTATGCGAACATGTACCTAGCTTACTAAGTAATTAGTTGTAGTTATGTATACTGATCAAAATTATCATCTTTAAACATTTTACTCACAAAACTCTGGTCAATCTATCCGTATACATCGTGTTATTTATATTTCTTTAGTACCTAGAATTTAAGCTTCAATGTAAACCAATACAGGTATGAAACTGGTATAGTGCCAAATTCTTAAATGTTGAAATATTTTCTGGTTTCTCGAAAAAAGTCACACAAAAATCTGAAAGTATTAATGATAAATTTCACTTACCTTTAATTCACTTTCGGAAACCAGTCAGTGTACCCATTATTTTAAAAATCTAAAGAAAATAACTTATATAAAGGCTGTGATTTTATTTGTGTGTTGAGATCCAAGATCAAGGTTGTTTTATTTAAGTGTTTATGGCTCAAACTGACGTTCTGTACGCACATGCTGTGGCCAGTTAACAATGAGTTTTCTAAAGTATAATAATTTGAAAATATGAATTATAAATAGTTTATTACATACCCAGACCGAAAACTAAAAAAAAGCCTCAGAAAGGCCGTGTATTGACGTACCAGGCAAAGTTGATGGCGATAAGCTTCTTCGCTTCTGGCAGCGGTGTGTAAACGTTTTTGCTTGGTTTGGTGGTGCGATCAAGAAGCGGATGCTTCGTTTCGCTGTTTCTTGTTTGTTTTTACTATTATCTATTCTGTAGTAGCGAGTTGTAAGTAGCCATTTTCTAGCTGCACGCATGTAAATACATAACGTAAATAACTGTCCCAAACTGGATCAGCAGACGCAAAACATCTCTTAGGTACTGTCACGGACAAGTTTGTACTGTTCAAGTGTTTAATTAAAAATGTATTATTGAGTAGGGAATTTCTAAGAACATTCATTGTTAAGTGGTCAAATTTAATATACTTTAAGCGTTATTTCACACACAAATATAGTAAGTTTTTTTACCTATTAATACAATGGGATCTTTATTCGTGCCAAAACTGCTCAATAATTTTTACATTTTTATTAATGATTTTAAACAGCTGTTAATCTAAAACTTATGACTTTTAAAATTATGTTATAGATTTGCTTATTGATGCGAAATAAGGTGTAGTGTGATTAAAATTACCGCCAAATTATTCGATCATCGAAATTGTTTGAAATGTGTAATTTCTTGCATCTCCTTATTAAGTTAAAATTTAATATTATAACAAAATTTTGGAACGCTACGTTGCTATTCACGTTTTTACTTAGCTAGCTAAGCGCATTGATGATTTTGTATATTTTGCTAAATTTGTTGAAAAATATGTAAAAGGTTTATTTTTAATCTTAATGATTAAATTATTTTACAGCCTTTTTTAAGTATTTATCAAAATGTAGATGAAATTTACAATGGTTTAAAACTGTATGTTATTTGCTTAATTGATATAGATTTTTTATTGGGGTTATATTATAACACTTGATTTATGTTTTAAGATAATTTAAAACATAGTGAATAGATAGGTATAGATAAAAACAATATAAACCTGTGGTTGAAATAGAAAAATCTACAAAAGATAGCAGTTACAATCTGGGTAAATTAGGTCGGGATTCAAAAACAGGTAATAATTACCCTTTGTCCCGACCACACAATATGGACGTCATATAAAGCTATCCTGCAGTCAGGGTAATTTCTCACCGTTTTGAAACGCACCCTAATTAGAACGTTTTAATGTTGTAAAGAAGTCAAATTGATTTACCGAAACAGTCTCATCATTTGTTTCAGAATAAATAAATATGAGGGATTATTATGATAGCAGTATAGCGGGTTCTTACCAGGTTTTAATGAGCTCCTTTTTAATATTTTTTTGTTTGAGTTTTTAATCCATATTGTGTTAAGAACCCGTTTTACTGGTATCATAATAGTGTAAGTGACAGCGAAACTCCCAAACAATAAATATGAGAGATATTTTACTAAAGAAAATATATAGCCACCTCCGCACCTATGATGCAGAGTTTTATTCACGAGAATGAATGAATGAATTTTATTTGTGAATATGAATGCACTGTGTGTGTTCACCACCCGACTGACTCGGTGTTTAATACTGGTTGGTCCAATATCTCCCGATGATCACTCGTGAATAAAATTCTTTATTAGGCTTAAAAACAGTACAATATGGCAAACGGCTGTTGTGTACAGTTAAGAGCAATTCAAGCCTGACACACTGAACTTTGTACCGTATAAATTAAATTTAAAAAATTAAAAATTATTATTTCGGAAACGGACAAAAATATATGGCAAAACAAACGGTTTTTTTTATTTGAAGGACAGCTGGGGCTAAATTCGCGCTGCAATTGTCAAGCATGACCTTCTGTTGACTGTACATCATTCTTTTATTATTTTGACCGTTACAGCGTGAATTTTTATTGGTTTTGCTCCCGAAGCCCATGAAAAGAAGCAACTTCCCCGAAGAAATTTTTTTTATTTGAATTTTTTTTTATTTCCCATACAAAATGAGTCGATCTAGTGAAATGAAATTTTATTTGTCTGAAACATGGTTTAAATAAGATGATAACATTGAGGCGCGTATCACATACTTCGCCTTTTCGAGTAATAAAATTTTTCTTCAGGAAGCTTGCTTAGAAGAATCACTGGATCTTATTTAAATTTGATTTTTATTTGTGAAATATGGGTTGAATATCGCCTGAAATGAAATATTTTTTTTTTACTGGGCTTTGAGAGCAAAACCAATTAAGATTCACGCTGTAATAATTCATGTATTTTACAACATTAAAACGAACTCATAGCCAGCTAGCTTAAGATACGCGATGCGACCTAAAATGTTTAGGAAAAGTCTCCCTAGTTACAGTGCGGTTCTTAATCTAGCTGGTTTCCTAAAGAATTTAAACTACACTCTTCATCAGAAAAATCGAGACTATTCGAGACGCTTTGTTTTACACCATACATTTTCGTAAAATAATGGGTTCAAAATAAATGTCAATGTTTTTCACGTAATTGAATGGTGAGACCGTTACATGAGGTCCCTGCAACAATTTAGTCAAAAATACAAATTGAAGTGTGAAGTGCTAAATAAGCCTATGCTTAATAGTAGATTAGTAGCCAAGGGCTGTAAGGCATCAATTGCAGCCCGAGATATTTAGGCGCACGAGCGCAGCGAGGGCGCCTACGAGTATAGTTCGAGGGTGCAATTGATGCTTACACCCGAGCTAACTACCCTGCTTTACATCTCGATTGTGAGGTAAGTAGGTCCTTATTGCCACTAAATTATAGGTGACCAATTAGCGCTCTAGGGTAATAATGTAGCTAGAAAAGCCCTTGGGCGGTAAGTAATAAAAAAAAACGCTTCACTCTTTCAAAACTCAATTACTTACCGCCCCAGGGCTTTTCTAGCTACATTATTACCCTAGAGCGCTAATTAGTCACCTACAAGCCCCATTTGGGGGTATAAAGGACCTACTTACCGAATATGAGAGATGTAAAAAATATATACGAAATCTGCCGAAATTGCCATAGCTCAGTGAGCTGAGACCTGAGATCCTTCCACAAAAAAAAAAAAAATCAGGGACCGTATCTATTTCACAACTAAGTTTGACACTAGCGTTTGTGAGGTCGGTCTCATCTTACAACTCACACGATATAATGATAATTCATTATACGAGTACGAGTATCATATTCAGGTGTAGGAAATACATTGGTGCTTACTTTGACACCAACATTACATAAAAATACGTGTTAACGGAATAAGCGAAACTGAGAAAATAGTTTGTTCAGAATCGAGAGTGGAATATATTTTACGGGTTTGTGATAGGGGTATTTTTTTTTATTATTAAAATTTTTGCCGCTTCTAAATATTTCTGTGGATACGCGCGCGGTAGGGAAGTGGGCGTGGAGGCCGCGGACGCGAGGCGAACGCGCCATGATAGCTTAAAAATCTACTACAACAACGATGAAACTTTAAAATAACAATATCTAGAAGAATTTTTTTTTAGTTCTTTTTACGTCAATGGATTTATGATAATAAAAAATCTGTTAGGGTGTGTGAGGGTTGGTTTCGCTTATTCCATTAACACGTTGTATAAGGAGGAAAAGCGAGTGTCATGATTTTTGTGACAGGGAGTTTAAAAAGAGAATTATTATTATAAATGTGGTCCCCTCTCCTTAGAAAGTAGTTAGCAAATAGTATGGATGTGTTATACTGCGCTTCTTAGGAAGTATACTGTCTGTAAACGGAAAGTCAATCAATTTTGTTATTCGGATTACATTTCGCCATCATAAAGGTGTCATAAAAATAGGTATTATTTTAAAGAAAGTATATGAACCCTGAAAACCCATGAAAATCAACAACTTTTCTTATGGATAATATGTGGGAATACGATAAAGAAAAAACAACTTTGCATCAGCTGATAGCGTATTTTATGTAGGAGGTAATTTTTTGTTCGTATTTCGACCTTGACCTTGACCTTCGACTAGGAGTTAGGTACCTAATTATTACCGAAGTGAAAAGAAATAGGAAACCGTTAATCAGTAGTAGTTATTTTAAACGGTAAAATATCGTCAGATTTCTGTTGATTAACAACTATTTGATTCATAACTTTTTCGACTTTTTCATAAAAATCCAGTAGAGAATGTAATTTTTGTTATTCTTTTTCGGTTTTATTAAATGATTTTGTAGTAAAATTATTACAAATTTTGTTGTCAAATAACCACCGATTTTGTGGTCAGGGCTACGAATAAATAATAAGTCAGGAAATGTAATTCAGAACAAATTCCACACAAAAAGTGGCCCTACGTGAAACCAAAACGACGTAAGTTCAAAAAACGAAAGAAAACAAATAGAAGCTGAATAATTGACATGCCTAGTGATTGGTTTAAATTCAGAACAAGAGCAGAGATTGGTTCGCGCGCGTGCTGCTATGTCAGCGGATGTCATAGTGGCGTGGACACAGAGTAAAGTAGAGTTCGTCATATACATAACCTGTATGAGGTAATGAAGTGTAAAACGTCTTCTAGTCGACTATGACTAGTCGGTCAAAAATCCCGGTTAAGTTAACAAAATTCAAGAAACCCCGCCTACTAAATCACGACTTTCGTTGGGTCATTTTTTGAATGGAGTTACATTTCCTGACTTATTATTTATTCGTAGGGTCAGGGTCAAGTTTTAGGCGCCTAGTACTCTCTGGTTCACTATGTATGCTCATACTGCAATGAAACTCGGTTTAAACTGGGATTCATAAACGGCCCAATTTAGTTCTCTGGTTCACTATGTCTGCTTATACTAAAACGAAACTCGGTTCAAAATGGGATTCATAAACGGCGCAATTTCATGGTTCACTATGTATGCTCATAGTTTCACGAAAGCAGTTTCAATTATTTGTTGATTAAACTAGTTCTAAATCATATTGTCGAGTAACAGATATTTTGCATTTTTAAGATCTTTGTGGTGGCGAATTGAGGAATGATGTCAAAGAAACGGTTCAAATGCAATAAAATTGTACCTTGTTCCTGAGTTCTTAGTTCAGGAATCTGTATTTTGTTCTGTAATATTGATTAAGCAATATTTACCAAAAAAAGCGTTCAGTCTAATTCCACATGGCAAACAAATCAATTCTTTGGGATTCCGAACAGAATGATTAAGATTGAAATTCTTAAGTGTTGAATTAAAAAAAAATAACTAGTAGTCTGCTCCTCTCGTTATTAGGGCCAAAGACCAGTGGCTTTCTTTTATCGTAATCGCTAAAATAATAGATTGAAAATACTTTGGAGTTGACATTAGCTGTCACGTGACATTTCGTTAGGTAACGTGAATCCCCTCTCATACATTTTCATTCTGTTCTACGTTTACGATAGGATAAAGCTTCTTGTCTATGAGCCATCTTCAGGTTTCATACTTTTTCTACTTCAAACAGTGCTGTGCTTATGTCTGTGAAGTATCTTCTATTCATATTCCTTCCGCCGGATGCCAAGTATAATAAATTTTTATACTATGGTAGACATGAAAATGTATAATCCGAAGATTGCCGAGAGCTAAATTTATATTCTTGACGTACTGTATAAACCCCGGCGCGGACCTGTATTTCCGGTGATAGGCGGAAGCCACACCCACCACCACCCCATGGTCTTACCGACCTTGCGGTCATACAGACCTTGTCAGACCTAAATCACGGGAGTTGAACGGGTACTTGCGTTGCTTTTTCCCCTTCGTGCAATTTTCTCTGCTCCCTACAAATTCGGTTTGTGTCCCTTGCGCCGCTAGTCCCATTTCTGGGGCCAGACGCCAAAAGCTACGGGTGCGTTTTCGTCTCGCCTTGTTACAGACGGAGGCCAGTCACGCAGGAATGCGCGCCCTGCACCGCGCACCCCCGCAACTTATTTTTCTGAGTTTGACGCATCCACGGTCAGCATCAGAGTTCCGCGTCAGGGATACAATACAGCGTAAATTTTCATTTCTTTTGCTCCCGAAGCCCAGTGATTCTATTCATGATAACAAGCGACTTGCCCGAATAAAAAAGATTTTCGGCTACATTTTTGTACGTAAAGGCGAAAAAGGCGTCTTTTGAGCAAAATATTTTATCTTCGGGAAATTTCCTTGTTTTCATGAGTAGCAAAACTAATGAAAATTCACGCTGTGTATACCTACTATCGTCATGTTCATCGGCACGAAAGTATAATTATGGAAAATCGAAATAAAAAGTTAATCGCGTTATCATCTGCGAATATATTTTTAGGTTGAACGCTTTTTGCAATGCAATAATATATGATTATATTGAAATGTTAAAATTTTTAGTTAACCCGAAGATACCATATACAGGCTGTATAGTGTTCAATTAAATGAAAACAAGTATGGTTGCGCACTAAGCAATTTTAGTCTAGTCGTAAGGGGGGCAACCTCTAGTTAGTGCAATAACGATCGATATTAAAACGTTATAGATAAGTAATTCGACTTTTGAACGTGTACAATCCGAATAGACTGTATTTGTTGTTTAAATTTTGTTTTGACAAGCTTTTTGGACAACTGGATGAACTTTGAAAATGTGTTGTAACGTAAACAGTCGTACACACGGCCGCACATCAGTAGAAACGCTTTTGGACCTTATGGCGTGGTAATAGAGTTGAAAAAGTTTCTACCGACAAGCGGTTGACCGTACTAAAGGTGGTTTTCTACCAGAGCTGTGAGAGACAGTGGATCGGTAAGTGAGAAAAAAAAAACCCAGGAAAATTGCTTTATATTCCTATTTCATTTACAGCCCGGAAACGTGAAACCAGACTACTAAGAGCCGGTGCATATCGCGATTGTTCATCGATAGTGCGTTTTTCGTCCCACAGAGCAATGTATTTGCGCTTGAAAGAACACAAACGAGAATCGCACGGTGTGCACAGGCCCTAAAGCGAAAGAGTTAAGCTCCTTGATTAGATATAAGCAGAAGGTGGCAGCCGTTGTATAAAATAACTATCAGGCAGTTGCAAAAGGTGTCCTTAAAGTTCCTTCAGTGTCTTTTAAAGTTCCTTCGAATCTATTGCTATAACTTTAGTTATACGACACCAAAACAGAAAATGACTCATTTAAGGATGCTTTGTGCAACTGGCAGTAAGACAACACACTGTTTGTGGTATGAGCATAAAAGAGATATTGAATTACGCACAAACCATACATGTCACGAAAATGAGTAAAAACTCTAAAAACATAAAACAGTTCTCTGTTTAAAAACATAAAACAGTTCTCTGAAAAGTCGTAACAAAAAGTCATCCCGTTGTCCATATAGCAACCATTTTGATTGGAGTGTTCTTCCTTTTGAATTTTTATGTAAGTGTATTGTATCCCCTTAAATTGGCTACCCTCAGGGTCGGGGATAGATAAACAATGAATAAAAATTAAAATATTACAAAATGTATTTTAATGTTAAGTTTCCTTACTGTTTTGTTCATACCTGGCTTTAGTTTTTATTAATACTTTTGCCCGCGACTTCATCCGCATTAAAAAAAAAGTAAACTAGTGTTTAAGTCAAACTATTAACTATCGAACAAAAAAGGTTTCATTGAAATCGATGCAGTAGTTTTTGAGTGATGCTCGAACAAATTAACAAACAAAATTTCCAAAAATCAGTGATTTTGATTCAGGGGCATCAAAATACTCGTAATATAACGTGCCAATAAAAAAAAATCATCAATGTACAGAGAAATCAATTTTATAATAGTAGAGATTTTTTTAAGTCTTTTATATACCGTCAGTTTCAAAACGATTCTTTATAGTTAGAGCTATGTTAATTGTATTTTTGACAGAAAGTGTCGGAAATGGATTTTAACGAGATTTAACTTTAAATAATCTTTCTGCAATTGGCGGATAAGCTGCCAGGATTAAAATGTAAGTGGTTTAAAATGTAAGCATGACTGTAGACTTATGGCGTTGTTATGTTTGAATTAGTTATTAGTTTCTTTAATTTTAATTTGTACAAAGTGTAAGGGTACAGCCTTTCGAATACTGAAAGGGCATGATCAGTCAACGTACCTAAACATATTTCAGTGAATCAAACTTTCAGAAAATGAAAAAAAAAATGTCTTGAAACACCAGCTGTCCAATCAACTTTGCAATTTTGTATGGAGAGGCCGTCTTTTTTTTCATTTCCTGCTAGTTTTATTCACTGCAATATGTTCAGTTACGTTGACTGATTATGCCCTTCCAGTATTCGGAAGTCTGTTCCTACACCGCACATATGTTAGTTGCATATTTTCTGTTGTTCCTTACACTACACATAAAAGTAAATTCCAGTGAACAAATTAGAGAAACAAAGACGAGATTTCTCTTCAACTGCGGGAAGCACACGTTTGTAACGAAGTATAACCGCGCCACTCACAAAAAAAATTATATAAATAAAAAACTAAATTTTTTTGAAGATTTACATAAAAAAATTTACGTCATTTGTTTGTCAAAGTTTTGGTCGACTGGAATTCACAATGTTTTATACTGAACGTTATAGATTCTATTCCTATTATACTTTTCGCCATTTGATTATAATTCGGTCTTTATTAAGTTGAAAGTGTGTAATGTAAAGGTGTGATACTTCCTATAAAACTAAACAAGTTTTCCCAAGGAACATAGGTCACTAATAATAGGTCTTTACCTATGAAATTGCCGAAATTTTCTTACAGATTAATGAGATTATAATTCCTATAATACTAATGCAATATTTTTAATTTGTCTTATATTTGAAAGTTAACTTCAAGGTTATTAATTTACGCATAAAATTAAGTTTTTATTTTTAGTTTGATATATAAAATTTAAGGTTCGCAAATTGTTCGTCTTAATTGTCGTCCGATTTCATCATTAGATTTGGTATATTTTTTTACAGATAATATTTTTCGAAAATCAAATTTCAGCTTCTGTTAGCTTAATGTCTTCCCAATAATGCTTAAAAAAATAAAAAAGATTGGATTTATAATTCCTAAGAAAAATGCAAAAATGTTAGTACTGAAAATTGATTTTACCTAAAATTCGCCATACAAAACGGCAATTTCATAGGTAAAGACCTAATATCAACTTTTGACCTCCCATGGAAACTGCATCAGCTAATAGCGCATTTTGTATCATCATAACATCCCATGAAACGTCCACTACAGGACAGGGAGCTTCCTCCAGAATTCTAGCTTTTGCTGGAAAAATGTAGAGGGGAAGTACCATAGTCACCTCGCTTGTTAGCGTTACGGCTGGCACCATGGACCGCGGTTTTAGGTGACCGCATTAAGTAAGATGTAAGATACAAAGGAGGATGCTGCTGCCCATCCTCCAGTTAACCCTTAGTTGCCTCTTACGACACCCACGGGTATGTATGGGTTGGTACTATTCTTTGCCGGCACCACACGGGACGCATTTTGTATGGGAGGTCAAATTTGTGTTTCGTATTTCGACCTATGTGGGAAAAGTTGTTCAGTTTTATGGGCAGATTCACACCCTTCAGTATTATCACAACGTTTCGTTACACGCTGTATATTTTTTTAAGTTTTGCAATCGTTTAAAGTCACTATCATTGTTAAACGATAAATCTATCTTCGTCTCTTTCTAACTTCCTTCTCTGCTTACAGAGGACGAAACATCACCAGAGGACGAAAACACGATATCTTCGGCCAGCTTATGCATGTCTCCGAGCGCAGAAGACAAAACGTTGACAGATGTCGATAAAACTGACGCGCCGTTGGATAAAACAGCACAGTTCGATAAAGAAACGTCGCCGCTTTGTGCGTCTACGCCGATGGCTCGACCGATGACGAATGGGCACGATACTGACAAACTTAGCAACAGGGCGTCGGTAGATACGGTGAATGGGAATGTTAATGGTATGTGGATTTTTGGATCTTTTTCATTCTGTTTGTTTTATAATAGCATTTAATGCTAACCTGTTCATTATATAATCCATTTCACGAGTCAATGCTAACGCTTACCAATATTTTGCAGCTATATCAATAGTAATCAGCTAAAGCTGTCAGAACAAAACTAGTTTGTAAAACAATGTTATTTTTTCCGTCAAATATAATCTGGTTTTAGAGTCATGGCTGCAAAATGTGTTGGTAAGCGTTGGCATTGACTCTTGAAACGGGTTATAGTGAACATGTGCTTCGATAAATAGTATTTCTTCCTATTATCTCGATGGAGTAAACGCCTTTTAGCATAATTTTATGTTGTTTATTTTATTTCCAATGTAAATTTTTCTAATTGTTGCAGTACATATAGTATCGGAATCTACGAACAGTATGGATGTTCTGAGTGGAGGTGAAAGCGATGCAGGTGATACTTTGAATAGGCGAAATAATAACAGGTAAATTACGTTATTAGTATAGTATTGGTACACATTGGTATTGGTCCCGTGTGGTGCCGGCAAAGAATAGTTCCAACCCATACATGCCCGTGGGTGTCGTTAGAGGCGACTAAGGGTTATAAACTGGAGGATGGGCAGCAGCATCTTCCTTTGTATCTTTTTAGCTTAAACTAAATCATCAACTAACAGGTATCAAAACCAACTTATTTATTGGCCTTGCGTACTTACCCTCTGGTGTTCCGTGTGGTGCCGGCAAAGAATAGTATCAATAAGAGGCGACTAAGGGTTACAGCAGCCTCCTTTTGTAAATCGTATCATCTTACATTCTGCGGTCACCTACAGCCGCGGTCCATGGTGCCAGCCGTAACGCTAACAAGCGTGGTGACTATGTACTTCCCCTCCACATTTTTCCAGCAAAAGCTAGAATTCTGGATGGAGCTCCCTGTCCTGTAGTAGACGTTTCCATGGGATGTTATGATGATTGGTACACACGAGCGCAGTCAAGTGAAGAGCATTCCCAAAACCTGTATAAACTCAGAACCAGCGCTACAAACTCTAGACACTAGAGACCTGCTCAAGGTTATACAACGTGTAACAAGGTGTGATAATACTGAAGGGTGTGAATCTGCCCATGAAACTAAACAACTTTTCCCAAGGAACATAGGTCGGAGTACGAAAAATAAAATTTGATCTCCCATACAAAATGCGCTGTTAGTTGATGATGCAGTCTCTATGGGAGGTCAAAAATTAATTTTACATCTCTCATATTCGGTAAGTAGGTCCTTATTACCCCCAAATGGGGCTTGTACGTGACCAATTAGCGCTCTAGGCTAATAATGTAGCTAGAAAAGCCCTAGGGCGGTAAGTAATTGAGTTTTGAAAGAGTGAAGTGTTTTTTTTAATTGCTTACCGCCCTAGGGCTTTTCTAGCTACATTATTACCCTAGAGCGCTAATTGGTCACCTACAATTTGGTGGTAATAAGGACCTACTTACCTCACAATCGAGATGTAAAGCAGAGTAGTAAGCTCGGGTGTAAGCATTAATTGCATCTCGGGCTGCAATTGATGCCTTACAGCCCTTGGCTACTAATCTACTATTTTTCTATGACCTATGTTCCTTGGGAAAAGTTGTTCAGTTTCATAGACAGATTCACACCCTTTAGTATTATCACACGTTTCCGTTAAACGCTGTACATGTGTGGCTGACTGTACAGATCGAGTTACTTGTTATTTCAGGGTTAAAATTATACATTTAAAAAATTAAAAAAAAAAAAAAAAAAAAACTGTTTATTTCAAATTAAAAATTTATGAAAAAATTACATGCAAAAAAAAAAAACTCGGTGCAACCTTAAACTTATACTTTTATGTTATACAACTCAGTTTACAGATGTCTAACTCTGTCTCGTTACGATATTTAATTTGATAAACCGTTATCGATTACTTTTTTTTACCTATTGGTTCTATTTTCAGTATATCATCAACTCTCACGAGCATACTACGGGAGAATGCTAATGATTTACCTAAGAGACGTGGGACCGGCGACCCCGCTTACTTCATAGCCAAAGAACTGCTCATGACCGAGAGAACTTATAAAAGAGATCTGGAACTTGTCACTGTTGTGAGTATAACCTTTTGTAAAAATGTACGCAATCTATCCATGAAATAAGCAGCGAAGGCTCTTAATCTTTCCGCCATTTAATCAAAAGCTACTCTGAATACTTTTATTGTCAGATAAACGAAGGAGCTTAGTTTAATATTTTTAAAATTTTATTATAATTTTCTATAATGTAAAATTTTGAGTACATGACAATCTGCAAAACTAAAGCTATGCGGCACCATTACTAAATAAATGGTACAGCAGCACTGCACTTACTTTCTCGCAATACTCAAGAAAAAACTATGAACCGCAAACTTAAATTTGTAGTGCCATACACATACTAGTAGTACCGAAATACAGATTCAGATTCAGATAATTTTATTCAATGTAGATTCTTTACAGAATACTTATTGAATGTCATGCAGAATACAATGCAAATAGAGCGAGTCTACGCCGTTTCGGATCGTGCTATGGCAGCGTAAAAGAAACGGCAAGAAACCACTGCAGCACGGCCTACTTTAAGAGTCGGCTTTTTACAATGTGTTTCTTGTGTTTCGCTGGAATATCAGAGCACCATACCTCTTTGTCATTCATATAGTCATCCAATCTATAGTAAGCTTTTTTACATAACGTTTGCTTTACACATTCTTTAAACTTTCTCTCAGGTAATTGCACTATATTGTCAGGTATTTTGTTGTAGTATCGTATACAAACTCGTATACAAATATCGTATACAAACTTTTATTTATGTTTTTCCAAAAAAATGTTCGAATGAAACATACAGATCAATTCAGAATTCAAATTGTCAAACATTAAAACAAACAAACCTTAAACGATTTCGAGTAAATCACATGTTTAACTTTTGGTAGTACTGCAACACCCTTTATATGAATTTTCACAGATCATTAGATACTACCGTAGGATACTTGCATGGATATTTTTTTAATTTCCCATCACATGTTCCTGATGGATAATTGTTCAATTTAGTCTACTGAGCAAGCCCTTTCAGTTTTTGGTACACTCTGTGTACTAAATTTTATTTAAAAAATCATAAAGAATATCCAGTCAGGTAGACAACCAATCCAGGATTAATATTATAGAATATTTTAATAAACTCAATGGAACTAATTTTGGGTGAATCACATATTTACGATTTGGTGGTACAGGAACACCCCTTATATGAAATTACACAGATCAATTGATAATGGCGCAAGACATCGTACATGGAGATGCTTAGTCATGCAAAGTTTCATTAAGATTCTATTAGCCGTTTAAGAGAAAATTTCAATTTTTCATTTTCGTTGTATGACAGCTACCCTCAAAATGAGAGCCAGCAAGAAACCACTTAGAACCCTTCGATGGATTTGCATAAAACTCCTAAGTTCAAAAGATAGTGTCAATCGGACCATTCGTTTAGCCGCTAGGCCAAAGCGTGACGGACAGACCGACCGACGGACCGACCGGACGACCGACGGACCGACCGGACGACCGACGGACGGACATTTTTGGGAGACTTGTTTTTTAAGATGTACGTGGGACACTCAGAAATATTTGCGACACTAAAAAAAATTGTTCTACAGGTACATATATTTTTATTAAATCTTTTCAAAGTACTCTCCACCAGCCTCTATACAAAGATTCATGCGTCTGAACCAGTTTTCAAAACACTTTTTCCAGTCCGCCGTAGACACCTCGTTTACAGCCTGCTCGAACGCAGCCAGCGCATCTTCCGGCGACGAAAATTGTATCCCCTTGAGCTGATTTTTTATTTTTGGAAATAAAAAGAAGTCACACGGTGCTAGATCAGGGCTGTAAGGAGGGTGACCCAGGAGTTTGACTGGTGTGCTGTCCAGGAAGTCCCTCGTTTTGAGCGCGGTGTGTGCAGGCGCATTGTCGTGGTGGAGCAGTAGTCCGCGGAGCCCTGTGTTTGGTCGCTTGTTGCTCACAACAGAAAAAACTTCTGGTAAACATTTGGTAGTATACCATTCGGCGTTGATGCTTCTTTGATCTCGTAAGGGAATTGAGGCCAAGTGGCCAGTCAAATTAAAAAAGCTGGCGATCAAAATCTTCCCCCCGCTTCGAGATCGCTTCACTTTGGTAGGCGTTGGTTCATTTTGAAACACCCAAACTGTCGACTGGCGCTTGGTTTCTGGATCGTATTGATAAATCCAGGACTCATCACCTGTTACGATGTCGTAAACACGCCGAGACGAGCCTGCTTCAAATTTGTTCAGCATATCACGGCACCATTCCACCCGGGCCTGCTTCTGAGCGTCGGTGAGGTAGTGCGGCACCCAGCGCGATACTATCCTCCTCACGCGAAGATGCCCGTGTAGAATCTCGTGAACGCTTCCCGATCCAATCTTTAATATGTGCTGAATCTCCTGATATGTAATTCGCCTATTATCTTGGATTAAATTTTTCACTGCTAGCACGTTTTCTTCCGTAATAGCCGTCAAAGGGCGACCGCTTCTTTCTTCATCCCCCAAGGTTGGTCGACCGCGCCTAAATTCGTTATACCAACGATACACGGTTGCCTTGGAGGGGCCTTCATCCATAAATGCCATTTGAAGTCTATCGAACGATTCATCCGGTTTCAGGCGACACTTGAAATCGTAAAAAATCATAGCTCTAAAATGTTCCCGGCGCAGATCCATTTTTCAGTAAGACACGATACTTTGAATTGGCTCGCAAAAAATGTGGAGGGAAATTTTGAAAATGGAACACACATATTTTTACTTACAAGTAATCATATTTTCGAAAAAGATTCTGACCGGCCAGTCTCCCATATATAAAAACTATTTTTCGCAATACTTTCTGAGTGGCCTGGTATAAGTGATATAGAACACATTTTTGAGAAAATTAGAAAAACTTTTTTTTTCACGAATACAATACCTTTCTCGTTCCGCTCGAGAGTAAAAATATGAGAAGTTCCCGAATATTTGGCAGCTATAAAAAAGGTCCCACCCGTTAACGTGGGTTTCGTAGAAGGCGACTAATTGTACCTAAAGATAATGTGTGAAATATTGCTATCACAATGCGGTTACCAATTACAGCTGTGCCAGCCAATATTTGCAAAAATGAGTTAGTTTATAAAGTAACTAGTCCCGACACAGACCAAGGACTACTGGGGCTGTTGCTGTCCACCATTGATGTTTGCAAACGCCTACTATTATTAATTTAGTTTTACCTCAGATAGTGTAAATCCATAAAATTTTATCCGTGTGTTAATAAATAAATAAAATAATCTGTGTGTTTTTTTTTTATGTCACAAGTAGGCAAACGAGCAAGCAGGTAGGCCACCTGGTGGTAAGTGGTCACCACCGGCCACGACACCCACTGACTGTCTGACTGTTAATAAATAAAATAAAACAATGTATGTATATTTTACAGACGTGGTCATCGAAAATATCAGGTTTATCAGTGGCGGGCGCGGATGTCGTGTCAGCGTTGGCTCGAGCGTGTCTCGCATTGGAGCCGCTTGCATTGCCCGCGGGTGGACTGCTGGCCAAACTGGAGAGGAGTCTAGCCGCGCCCAGTAGTGAAGGTAAGTTATAGCGTGAGTAAGGGATAACAAGAAAAAAACCGGTCAAGTGCGAGTCGGACTCGCGCGCCGAGGGTTCCGATATAACAATAGTGTTTTCAAAATAATAAAGTCCATTTTAGGGCCGCAAAACTAATTTAGCAGATTTTTAAAAACTATGCTACTTATGCTTTCGGCTATAGTTAATTCAGATTTTTCGGTGAGCAAATTTCGGTACGGTACGGTTTTTGTTTATGGTATATTTTAGACATTTTTCATCATAACTTGAAATCTAAAGTGTATTTTGGAATGTACAAGTAAAGCCCTTTCATATGATACCCCACTTGACCTAGTAACGACATTATGAAATTTTGTCCCCCTATTTAGGCTCCATTTAGAATTAAAAAAAAAAATCTTATGTATTGTATATTTATTTAATGGCATCACATCTCATTACAAAACGTATTTCGCCAGTGTCAAAGTAAAGGAATTGTTACAAAATAGGGAGTATTCATCTATTTTTTTTATTTGTTTAATTTACTTCTTACATCGTTATACCATGGTTAAATATATAAATACTGTTAGAAATGTTCAAATATTTTCATAAAGTAATATTTGAAAAATCGATTAAATTTGACATGGATAAACGCCGCCATTTTTCGCGCGTTATGGATGACGTCACATGCCGCGTTCTGTATTGTTCACTATAGGCTTGTAAAGGTAAAACCTGAAGATCTTCAGTTTTAATCGCTATTAGATGATGGAAAATGCTAAAAATACATTTTATAGGGTATTGTCTTATGCCAAAGTGCCCAAATACTATGAGAAGTTTACAGGTAATGTGGTTTTTGCGGATCCGAGAGATGTGAAAACACGAAAAAAATGGTATAAGGTGATGAGAAGAACTGAAGTATTTTCAATATCCTATTAAAATTGTTGTGAAGATCACCTTAATGTAAGTTTATCATGTTTGTATAGTTAACATGCGTGTCGATCCACGCGCATAGGGTTCCATAGCTATCTTAGAAATGATTATTGTTAAGCAGGTTCCTAACGAACAGCGAGATTCAGCGCCTGATTGCAATTTCCATTGTTTTCAGTATTTTGACTATTTATCGTTAACCTGTAAAGATAACTTAGTTGTTTTTCTTTTAAATGTGTCATGTGGTAGTAAGCACTGTATATTTTTCCACGTTTCCATATTAACCGTTTAGCTGGCAGGGGGACACGACCCTGACAATAAATTGCCCTTTTGAGCAAATTTTTTCGCAAACGAATCCCTAATTCATAAAACCGGCCAAGTGCGTATCGGGCCACGCGCAGTATAGGGTTCTGTAGTTTTTTTTTACGATTTTTCATCGCAGAGCAGGTTTTGCTTAAGTATTTCATAACGTTTATAACATAAACTTTTTACCTCCTAATATGCTCAGCGAGGTCCTAGCGCCTGACTGATATTACAATTTTTATTATTTTCGCTATAGCTACCTTTACCTGTAAAGCCTACTTAGCTGTCTGTGATAGTTGTCCTTTTAATTTCATCATATATACTACTACTGTGAATTTTTATACATTTCCAATAACAACAGTTTATCTGGCAGGAAAGGCGGGGTGATTCCAACAAACAATTTCGCTTTCAAGCTAAATATTACGCAAACGGATCCCTAAACCGAAAAATTATCTTCGCAAACACATTATTTTTAAAAGACCTATCTAACGACACTCCACAACAAAAAAAATTCACCCCCACTTTACTTGTAGGGGAGGTACCCTAAAAAAAAATATTTTGTTAGATTTTATTTTACCACTTTCTCGGCGTGAATAAAATACGTATTCATACAAAATTTCAGCTTTCTTGTACGAAGGGTCTCTGAGCTAAGTCGAATTTTTCTTCCAAATAAAACAGCACAGTATGAATATCGACACTACGACATGGCGCCTGACGTCACGTTTCGATTCGACCAATGGCGAGTCTTTTTGCAAATTCGAACTTCCCTCGTTTATTTATCACTTTTTAATTAATATTTTGTGCATTTATATCCACACTAAACAAGAAAATATTGGTTTGGGTGTAATGTCAGGGCAATAAAGTATCGGAAATAAAAAAATCAAGTTAATTTATATGACATGCATACTCCCTATTATGGCGACACGCCAATGTCCAGTGAAAGATTGATTTACACAGGAATCCACATCTCGAAGATCGACGACGAGGAAAGCCTGTACACCACGATGACTCCGATAAGTTGATAGGGAAAATTATTGAAGTCACGAAGAAGTCCGCTTCTCTCCATCCAAAAATTTCGGAAAATGCATGTATTCCAATCTTGTAATAGATGTTCACTTTGAATGTCGTTTACTGCAAAATACCCAATCAAAATTATTCATTAAACTCTTCAATAAACAGGTAAAACTAAAATTGAAATAAATACACGACCGCCATCTTCAAATGTTGAAAAAAGAATAAAAAAAAAACTTTTATTCTTTCATTTGCAATGAGGTTTGGCAAGCATAGTTTTAAAGTATTATAACAATATTAATAAGAAAAACAGAACAAACGCAAACGATTCAGTTCGCCGATAGCGCCGCAGGTTTTGATTAAGTATTTCATAACGTTCACTACATAAACTTTTTACCTCCTAATGCTCAGCGAGGTCTTAGCGCCTGATGGCTATTGCTATTTTCATTATTTCTAGTTTTTCGGTTATAGCTAAAACTACGGAACCCTATACTGGGCGTTAGGGTGCCCCAGGCTATAAGGGGAATATTTTTGAAGTGAAAAATTCTTTAGCGGAGCTTAGAAAATTTTATATGGGGAAAAAATAATAGATTCGCATCAGATGGCGTTTCAGAACTTAGATCAAGTATAAAAATGGATTTGCAACTAATCATACCAAGTTAGAGCAGGCTCAATATATACAAAAGTTCTAAAGTGTGATAAAGACCAAAACATCTTTTTTGTCTTTGTCGCGTCAGATCTCAGATGAAGTATAGAAATGGATTTGCAACTAATCATACCAAGATAGAGCAGGCTCAATATAAACAAAAGTTCTAAAGTGTGATAAAGACCAAAAAATCTGTTTTGTCTTTGTCATAGTCTCGGCTTTTTTAGTTGTGCACAAGCTGTCAAACTAAAAATTGCTATAACTCGAAAACTACTGACCCTAGACTACTCGTGTGCTGAGACAAATGATAGGTCTCGATGAGATCTACATTTCGGATGACAGCTGTCAAACTAAAAATCGCTATAACTCGAAAACTACTGACTCTAGACTACTCGTGTGCTGAGACAAATGATAGGTCTCGATGAGATCTACATTTTGAATGACAGCTGTCAAACTAAAAATCGCTATAACTCGAAAACTACTGACCCTAGACTACTCGTGTGCTGAGTCAAATGACAAGTCTCAATGAGATCTACATTTCGGAAGGCAGCTGTCAAACAATTTTTTTTTGTTTTCACTTCTGCCAGCACTCCCGGAGTGCAACCCGTCCTTTTTAGGGTTCCGATACCAAAATGGTAAAAAAAGGAACCCTTATGGTGCGACTTTGTCTGTCTGTCTGTCCGTCTGTCTGTCACACCTCAATTTCTCAGCAACCACTCATGCTATCGACTTGAAATTTGGAACTGTTTTAAAATATGGTTGCTCAATTTAATTGCACATGAAAGAATTAGAAAAAAAATATGATTTAATGTAAAGGGGGCCCAAATCGGGGGGGCAAAATTTCAAACTGTAGTTACTAGGTCGAGTGGGGTATCATGTGAAAGGGCTTTACTTGTACTTTCTAAAATCTATTTTTGTATTTTTTTACAACTCATAGTTTTCAAGTTGTGATGACAAATGTCAAAAAAATACCATTCCCCCCCCATTATCTCCGAAGTTTGTGAAAGGAAAAATTTATTTTTACTGTTATATTTACATAAATTTCTATTGATTGATTGATTTACATACATTTCTATTGATTGTAATTAATCAATAGAAATTTATGTAAATATTACATTTAAAATAAAACGATCTTTCTTAGTTGCACAGTTTTTTAGAAATCTGCAAAAAACCTTTACAAACAAATTTAGCTTTGCTGTTCTAAAAATGGACTCTATTGCTTCCAAAAATTCAATAGATATATCGGAACCCTCGGCGCGCGAGTCCGACTCGCACTTGACCGGTTTTTTTTTTGTAAAATAAGATACGCATGCGCGTGGCCCGACACGCGCTTGGTCGGTTTTTATTGTAAAAGTTACTGAATTATGTTTTATCACTAAACGATTCGTCATTGTTACACATAATTATGTGCCTCGACGGATAAACTCGCGAAGATCCGCGAATCGGATTGAAACCTATCCGCCCTATGTCGTCAATAGCTACATAATTATGAACTATGTCTGTCTTTTCAGATAACGAGGAGCCTGAGTACAAGAAAATAGCTGAATTACTGTATGATTATCTTTCAAATACATATGAGGTAAGCGGGCTTTATTATTCTTACATGTTTTCGCTTTAAATTCAGAGAGTTATTCGCTCGATACTGATGTTTTCACTAGAGGTATAGGAAATTATGTAGCTTGATTGGAATGATAACAGGACATAGCTCATATGCGCTACCCATTATGTCGGTTGAGCCGGTACCCATTATGTCGGTTGTCGGATTCCGATTTTAATCGGGTGTCGGCGCCTCCGTTCCCAATATGTCGGATATCGGATTCCGATTCGAACAGCGCCATATGCGAGCGTTGATCCGACACGAAAATCGGCTGACAAAACACGCCATTTCTTGTCGGATCCGACACAAAATCGTTGTCGGACGAGTGTGAATAGCTTCATATAAAATGCTCTGCCACTGGAACCTCCGATTATTAAACGGATCCGACACACGACAAGTGGGAACCGGCCTTTACAGGTTACAGGTTCCGCGAGGGCCTTTTTCGCTGGACGGTGTTCCGCATTATTTCCGTTTGAAGCACTCGTGGCCGAGTGGTAGTTGCTCTTTCTTTCCGATCATGAAAGTTAAGTGACTTTGGGCGAGGTCAGAACTCGGATGGGTGACCGCTAGTGGCACAACAAATTAGCTATACATATGTTGCCTCAGGTTACCTATGTCTCTATTGGCTTTTTCCATGTATTTTTACTTAAATCTTGGAGTAATTAATAAATATTTATAGCTTATAAAAACAAATTGGCGACTTGGCTTAGCTAAGAGCGGTCAATCTTAACTTAAATGATAGCAGGACATCATATTTACAATTTGCCTTATTTCCAGGCATACGCAGACTACACGGAACGCTCGGGCCCCCTAGTGGCGATGGTGGAAAGTGTGCGACGGAGGAGCACGGCCGCTGATAAAGAAATTGCTGCCTTCGACTGTACCTCCCCTCTGCCCCTCACTTGTTTGTTATTACGACCCCTGCACCGATTGTTGCATCTAGAAAGATTAGCTGTTGGTAAGTAGAATTATTGATTGATATAAAGAAATAGCTGCCTTCGACTGTACCTCCCCTCTGCCCTTCACTTGTTTGTTATTACGACCCCTGCACCGATTGTTGCATCTAGAAAGATTAGCTGTTGGTAAGTAATTATTGATTGATATAAATTTATAGCAGCCTTCGACTGTACCTCCCCTCTGCCCCTCACTTGTTTGTTATTACGACCCCTGCACCGATTGTTGCATCTAGAAAGATTAGCTGTTGGTAAGTAGAATTATTGATTGATATAAAGAAATAGCTGCCTTCGACTCTACCTCCCCTCTGCCCCTCACTTGTTTGTTATTACGACCCCTGCACCGATTGTTGCATCTAGAAAGATTAGCTGTTGGTAAGTAGAATTATTGATTGATATAAAGAAATAGCTGCCTTCGACTCTACCTCCCCTCTGCCCCTCACTTGTTTGTTATTACGACCCCTGCACCGATTGTTGCATCTAGAAAGATTAGCTGTTGGTAAGTAGAATTATTGATTGATATAAAGAAATAGCTGCCTTCGACTCTACCTCCCCTCTGCCCCTCACTTGTTTGTTATTACGACCCCTGCACCGATTGTTGCATCTAGAAAGATTAGCTGTTGGTAAGTAGAATTATTGATTGATATAAAGAAATAGCTGCCTTCGAAACACAAGAAACACATTGTAAAAAGCCGACTCTTAAAGTAGGCCGTGCTGCAGTGGTTTCTTGCCGTTTCTTTTACGCTGCCATAGCACGATCCGAAACGGCGTAGACTCGCTCTATTTGCATTGTATTCTGCATGACATTCAATAAGTATTCTGTAAAGAATCTACATTGAATAAAATTATCTGAATCTGAAACTACCTCCCCTCTGCCCCTAACTTGTTTGTTATTACGACCCCTGCATCGATTGTTGCATCTAGAAAGATTAGCTGTTGGTAAGTAGAATTATTGATTGATATAAAGAAATAGCTGCCTTCGACTCTACCTCCCATCTGCCCCTCACTTGTTTGTTATTACGACCCCTGCACCGATTGTTGCATCTAGAAAGATTAGCTGTTGGTAAGTAGAATTATTGATTGATATAAAGAAATAGCTGCCTTCGACTCTACTTCCCCTCTGCCCCTCACTTGTTTGTTATTACGACCCCTGCACCGATTGTTGCATCTAGAAAGATTAGCTGTTGGTAAGCAGAATTATTGATTGATATAAAGAAATAGCTGCCTTCGACTCTACCTCCCCTCTGCCCCTCACTTGTTTGTTATTAAGACCCCTGCACCGATTGTTGCATCTAGAAAGATTAGCTGTTGGTAAGTAGAATTATTGATTGATATAAAGAAATAGCTGCCTTCGACTCTACCTCCCCTCTGCCCCTCACTTGTTTGTTATTACGACCCCTGCACCGATTGTTGCATCTAGAAAGATTAGCTGTTGGTAAGTAGAATTATTGATTGATATAAAGAAATAGCTGCCTTCGAGTCTACCTCCCCTCTGCCCCTCACTTGTTTGTTATTACGACCCCTGCACCGATTGTTGCATCTAGAAAGATTAGCTGTTGGTAAGTAGAATTATTGATTGATATAAAGAAATAGCTGCCTTCGACTCTACCTCCCCTCTGCCCCTCACTTGTTTGTTATTACGACCCCTGCACCGATTGTTGCATTTAGAAAGATTAGCTGTTGGTAAGTAGAATTATTGATTGATATAAAGAAATAGCTGCCTTCGACTCTACCTCTCCTCTGCCCCTCACTTGTTTGTTATTACGACCCCTGCACCGATTGTTGCATCTAGAAAGATTAGCTGTTGGTAAGTAGAATTATTGATTGATATAAAGAAATAGCTGCCTTCGACTCTACCTCCCCTCTGCCCCTCACTTGTTTGTTATTACGACCCCTGCTTCGATTGTTGCATCTAGAAAGATTAGCTGTTGGTAAGTAGAATTATTGATTGATATAAAGAAATAGCTGCCTTCGACTCTACCTCTCCTCTGCCCCTCACTTGTTTGTTATTACGACCCCTGCACCGATTGTTGCATCTAGAAAGATTAGCTGTTGGTAAGTAGAATTATTGATTGATATAAAGAAATAGCTGCCTTCGACTCTACCTCTCCTCTGCCCCTCACTTGTTTGTTATTACGACCCCTGCACCGATTGTTGCATCTAGAAAGATTAGCTGTTGGTAAGTAGAATTATTGATTGATATAAAGAAATAGCTGCCTTCGACTCTACCTCCCCTCTGCCCCTCACTTGTTTGTTATTACGACCCCTGCTTCGATTGTTGCATCTAGAAAGATTAGCTGTTGGTAAGTAGAATTATTTATTGATTGATATAAAGAAATAGCTGCCTTCGACTCTACCTCCCCTCTGCCCCTCACTTGTTTGTTATTACGACCCCTGCACCGATTGTTGCATCTAGAAAGATTAGCTGTTGGTAAGTAGAATTATTGATTGATATAAAGAAATAGCTGCCTTCGACTCTACCTCCCCTCTGCCCCTCACTTGTTTGTTATTACGACCCCTGCACCGATTGTTGCATCTAGAAAGATTAGCTGTTGGTAAGTAGAATTATTGATTGATATAAAGAAATAGCTGCCTTCGAAACTACCTCCCCTCTGCCCCTAACTTGTTTGTTATTACGACCCCTGCATCGATTGTTGCATCTAGAAAGATTAGCTGTTGGTAAGTAGAATTATTGATTGATATAAAGAAATAGCTGCCTTCGACTCTACCTCCCATCTGCCCCTCACTTGTTTGTTATTACGACCCCTGCACCGATTGTTGCATCTAGAAAGATTAGCTGTTGGTAAGTAGAATTATTGATTGATATAAAGAAATAGCTGCCTTCGACTCTACCTCCCCTCTGCCCCTCACTTGTTTGTTATTACGACCCCTGCACCGATTTTTGCATCTAGAAAGATTAGCTGTTGGTAAGCAGAATTATTGATTGATATAAAGAAATAGCTGCCTTCGACTCTACCTCCCCTCTGCCCCTCACTTGTTTGTTATTACGACCCCTGCACCGATTGTTGCATTTAGAAAGATTAGCTGTTGGTAAGTAGAATTATTGATTGATATAAAGAAATAGCTGCCTTCGACTCTACCTCCCCTCTGCCCCTCACTTGTTTGTTATTACGACCCCTGCACCGATTGTTGCATCTAGAAAGATTAGCTGTTGGTAAGTAGAATTATTGATTGATATAAAGAAATAGCTGCCTTCGACTCTACCTCCCCTCTGCCCCTCACTTGTTTGTTATTACGACCCCTGCACCGATTTTTGCATCTAGAAAGATTAGCTGTTGGTAAGCAGAATTATTGATTGATATAAAGAAATAGCTGCCTTCGACTCTACCTCCCCTCTGCCCCTCACTTGTTTGTTATTACGACCCCTGCACCGATTGTTGCATTTAGAAAGATTAGCTGTTGGTAAGTAGAATTATTGATTGATATAAAGAAATAGCTGCCTTCGACTCTACCTCCCCTCTGCCCCTCACTTGTTTGTTATTACGACCCCTGCACCGATTGTTGCATCTAGAAAGATTAGCTGTTGGTAAGCAGAATTATTGATTGATATAAAGAAATAGCTGCCTTCGACTCTACCTCCCCTCTGCCCCTCACTTGTTTGTTATTACGACCCCTGCTTCGATTGTTGCATCTAGAAAGATTAGCTGTTGGTAAGTAGAATTATTGATTGATATAAAGAAATAGCTGCCTTCGACTCTACCTCCCCTCTGCCCCTCACTTGTTTGTTATTACGACCCCTGCACCGATTGTTGCATTTAGAAAGATTAGCTGTTGGTAAGTAGAATTGAGTGAGTCCGTGTGGTGCCGGCAAAGAATACAACCCATCTCTACCCGTGGGTGTCTTAAGAGGCGACTAAGGGTTTATGAACCGGAGAATGGGTAGCAGCATCTTTCTGGGTATCGTACTATCTTACATACTGCGGCAACCAACAACAGCGGTCGCCAGCCGCAGCGCTTACAAGCGTGGTGACTTTTTTGTGTTGTGTTTTTGTTGGAATTGTGGAGGGAGCTCCCTGTCCTACAGTGGACTTTTCAAGGGATGTCATGGTAAAGTAGAATTATTGATTGATATAAATAAACAGCTGCCTTCGACCACGCTATGGAAACGTCAGTGTAAAGTCAGTGGATGTTATTTAACTCCATTCAATTTTAGTTTATATGACTTAGCGATTAAGTCTAAAATCGGCTGCGCAAAATTTTAGTACCACATTTGGCAATACCACGGCGCTAGTGTTCACCAAAGAGAGTTTAATAAAAATGTTGACGTAAGAAAAACGCTCATCTTTCAAAAAAAACGCCCTTTCGTTTTTCTTACGTCAATGATTTGCCGCATGACATGACACTACCACGTCTGGCATGACATCTTGCATTTCGCGCTTGTTTATTAACCCCCGACGCAATCAGAGGAGTGTTATAAGTTTAACATGTGTATATATGTCTATATTTGTGCGACATTGTAGGTACTTTTTCATTTAAACGGGATGGATTTTATTCAATGAAAATCTGTATAGCCGTTTTGAAGTTATGAGCTCTTTTCCGATTAAATCTTCAAAAAATAATTATTTAGATGCCGTACGCTGCCTAAATTATGATAGACTAGCTGTTGCCCGCGACTTTGTCCGCGAGGGATTCTTTCTACCATCCATCCTTCCGTCTATCTGTCGTCCGTCCGTCCGTCCAACCATCTGTCCAACCGTCCGTCAAACCATCCCTGTCCCTGCCCCTCTCCCCCTCCCCCCCCCTCCCTTTTCCTCTCCCTGTCCCTTTCCCTCTCCTTACCCCTATTCCTATCCCTTACCCTATCCCTACCCCTACCGCCATCTTAACCGCTATCCCTATCTTCATATAAACATAGAAACGACACCCATATTGATTTTTACACATTTCAACCCTATCACACCCCAATTTCACGTCCACCACGTTGGATTTCAAAGTTGTAGTTTTTGTAATCAGCGACCCGATAAACCATACAAATGACACCCATATTGATTTTTAGACATTTCAACCCTATCGCACCCCAACCCCGTCCCCAGAGGATGATGGTATATCACGTCCACCACGTTGGATTTCAAAATTGTAGTTTTCGTAATCAGCGACCCGATAAACCATACAAACGATACCCATATTGGTTTTTAGACTTTTTCACCCCATTTCCCTCTTTCAGGGGTTGAATTTGGGGTGAAATTTCAATAACAGCGATGTACGTTCCACAGAATTACAACCATAATGCCTGAATAATAAATTTAGTGGATTTTACTTTGAAAATGAACTTATAGACCAACATACGGGAAAAAAATCATCCCCTTTTTCACCCCCTTGAAGGGTGATTTTTAAATAATGCTTTAACACGTGTTTTTTATTTTTTACCAAAAGCATAAAGTCAAATTTGTGGGAATCTAACTCAAGAAACAAAGGATTTTCATACAAACTTTCATTCCTTATTTCACCACCTTAGGTGATGAATTTTGAAAAATTCTTAAACATGTTCTTTTTATTTTTTACCAAGAGTTCAAAACCACATTTCTATAATTCTACCTTTAAAAATGAAAGACTTATAGACCACCATACAGAAAAAAAAATACCCTTTTTCACCCTTCTAAGGGTGATTTTTAAGAAATGCTTATACTTACACGTGTTTCTTTATTTTTTACCAAAAGCTTAAATTCAAATTTGTGTAAATCTAGCTTAAGAAACAAAGGACTTTCACACAAACTTTCATACCTTATTTCACCCCCTTGGGAGATGAATTTTCCAAAATCCTTTCTTAGTGGGTAGTTTTGAGGTGCATAGAACCTGTGTACAAAATTTCAGATCTGTATCTATAGCGGTTTCGGCTCGGCGTTGATGAATCAGTCAGTCAGTCAGGACAAGCTCTTTTATTTATTTAGAAGATTATAGTAGGAAGGATAGGATACTGTGGTGTACAGCAGGCAGTGCTAGTGTCCAGCTTGGACAATGGCTGTCAACGCATCAACAACGTCCGAGACGATGACGATTCAGTCAGTCTCTGTTTAGTTGGGCCGTGCTACGGGACACACGTCTAAATAAATTAAGAGTTATTAGTTGTGGCATTGATTTGTTTCTTCAACTATCAATATACGACACCATCCGAAAGTTATGGTGTTGTTTCTTACAAGACCCTGTTGTTGACGAGTCCCCACTTTTGGAAAAAACGGCTCCTTCTCAGGAACAACCCCTTTTGCGGCGGTCGACCAGGACAAGACAGCCACCTGGGTACCTTAGGGACTTTGTATGTGAGATTTAAGGGGGGGATAATGACATGATTATGTCAGGTTGTCAGTACGTAGTAGAATTTTACGCTGAATAAAGCCAAGATATTCTGGTTATTTCTCTTATTTATTACAGAATTTGCAGCCTACTACGCACCAAAGTTTTGCAACACCAAAGAAATAGTGGTATAACATAGGTACTGTAGTGATCCTCCTCGAAAGCCTTCTTTTAGCAGAGCTGCCTGGCGAGTATTTCTAAAATTGAATTTGATTTCGAATAATGACGTCACGTTCTGAAAACAGTCGCCAGTCAACTCCTGCCCACGGCTGGGTACGGACGTTGCTATTAGCTTTCTATATAAAAAAAAGAATATAAAACATAAATGCGAATCCATTGCGTTTAAATTAACCCCGGTCCTCGTGTTCGCTATAATGGTGAATTTATAATGGTATTTCGCAATAATATATAATGAACCTGGGGGGTTCGTGGGGGCGTTGGCTCATAGATAGAATTTGCTACCTGTAAGTCCTATCAGCTGATCCTCGACATTTAAACAACGCTTCGAGTTTAAACGAATATCACATTTATTACGATGTAAACATTGATTACACTGTTGAAAGAATTAAAACACTTCAGGCTACATCAGCCTATAATTCGCAACACATTTAGTAAAACTAGAACGCTATATTGAAATGCGCATATATAAAACACGTGTTATCACATTCAAGGACACCAAGAGAATCTATATTGGCATATTCGATGAAGGGTGTTTAAAAATTATTTTATATTACTGGACCAAATGTCCTTTCGACAAGAAATCACCGCGGAGAATGCATAACAAGCGCGGTGTACTTGTTACAATCAAGGAATGATTGTAAATGGAAAACATTGTTTTATGAACACTGCTTTTATAAATTGATCTGGAATTGATATAGAGGTTCAAACAATTTTACACCCTCTTATTTGTTCTTTTTTCTTGGTTAATAATTTTTCTTGTACAGGATACTAACTTAACTTTGTTGCTTCTTTAACTAACTTGTCTTATGAAGAATATCCTCATAAAATATTCTTAATTTTTGTAACTTTTCAGTTAATGAATATAATATTTTAGTATGTTACTTACTTAGGTATTTAAAAAAAATTAAACATCAGAGATGTCTAATTTTTTTTTCGTTGAAGGGAGGAATGATTGTAACAAGTACACCGCGCTTGTTATGCATTCTCCGCGGTGATTTCTTGTCGAAAGGACATTTGGTCCAGTAATATAAAATAATTTTTAAACACCCTTCATCGAATATGCCAATATAGATTCTCTTGGTGTCCTTGAATGTGATAACACGTGTTTTATATATGCGCATTTCAATATAGCGTTCTAGTTTTACTAAATGTGTTGCGAATTATAGGCTGATGTAGCCTGAAGTGTTTTAATTCTTTCAACAGTGTAATCAATGTTTACATCGTAATAAATGTGATATTCGTTTAAACTCGAAGCGTTGTTTAAATGTCGAGGATCAGCTGATAGGACTTACAGGTAGCAAATTCTATCTATGAGCCAACGCCCCCACGAACCCCCCAGGTTCATTATATATTATTGCGAAATACCATTATAGTACCTACCTATTCTATACCGCTAATCGTTCCTTTCCTATAGCTGCATCCCTTTTTGTTAATTGTGCATGCTGGATGGTGCGTACTAATCTAAGAGTTAACTATGATGTTATACTTGTTGGCGTATGTTTCACCTTTGGCGGTTGTTTTAAATTTTAAATTTATTTTTTTGTCCGTTATCTATCTCACTTATCAGTTATCAGATAATAAGTATTTTGGTTTTGATTTATTTGTAAATAATGAGCGAAACTAAACTGTGTGTGTAAAATGGGTGTCTTTAAGTGTTGGGTTCCTAGCTGTGAAACCAAAAGTAATATCAATTACTTAGTAAAGCAGTTTGTGCGAAACATTTCGAGCGAAAAATTTTATGAACATGGGCCACCATGCCACTAAATTGGCTTATTGCGCAGCCAACTTTGTTTACAGTGGCAGATATTTGCAGTGGATTTCCAAAATGCCCAAGTAAGTACCTAGTTTCCTGTCTTTAATAAACTGTTTTGACCAAAGTTTTTATACGATCATCTAATAAATTGCGGGAGCAGAGTATTTAAAACATAGCAGAAAATAAGGATGTGCTACTATAAATTTGTATTATTTATCGACTATCGATGTTTTAAAAAATACGTTTATAATTCATTGATACATCATACAACATCATCATCATACAACATCCACATGAGGCGAAATTTTTGATTGCCTTTTCATTTTGAAAACTAAGTACATACCAATTTTAGATGGGTCGTTTGTCAGCATTTGAAGATGGCAGTCATGTACATGTTGTAATTTTTATTCTTCCTGTTTATTTAAGAGTTTATTATCAAATTTTGCTAGGATGTTATCCAGACTTTTATAGTGAACGTTACAGGGAAGATTGAAACACATTCATTTTACTGAGAGTTTCGAATGGTGAAAAGCGGCTTTCATTTTGACTTCAATAACTTTCTCTATCAATTATCTTATAGTACACAAGACTTTTTCTTTGTGGTGTGAATTCCTGTGTAAATCTTCCACTAGAAATTGGTGACATCGCCATAATTTTGTAACAAATTATTTACTTTGACATTGGTGAAATTGGACTTGTAATAAGATGTGACCGCTAATAAATATATATAACTAATACTAATTTTAATAGTTTATCATTTCAGGTGATGAACTGTACAATGTTTGTGAAATACCTTATATCATACTTGGATAAAAGAACGCACAGATGATACACTGAGACAAGAGCTCCACCCGAACGAGGTTGTCGATGCAGCTAGTTTTACATACGTATGTGTTAACGTACATATGAATATGATCATGTAATAAATTATATATGAGAAGGTAAATACTTAATAAACAAAGCATCAATTAATTCATAGTTTCATTTCACGTTTACCAGGAATAGGTATGGTATGTTTATCGATGGTTGTAGTACATCACTAGCAACAAAGAGAAAGATAGCACCATATATTCGTCTCTTTCTATGAACACACTAGCGATGCCTTATTCCCTTACATAAACTAAAATTAGCATCCACGGCCGTGATTGGCCCGATTCCTATCTGTACTCTGTACATTAACTTACTAATCTGGGCCTTCGACTCTACCTCTCCTCTGCCCCTCACTTGTTTGTTACTGCGTCCCCTGCACCGATTGTTGCATCTAGAAATATTAGCTGTTGGTAAGTAGAGGTATTATTTGATATAAATAAATTGTCCACTGCAGGACAGGGAGCTCCCTCCAGAACTCCAGCAAAAACGCGTGGCACTTTGGAGAGGATTTACGATAGTCAACCCGCTTGCGCTGTTATTGGTGACCGCAGTGTGTAAGACTTTAAGACAAACAGAAAGATGCTGCTGCCCATCCTTCGGTTCATGAGCCCTTAGTCGCCCCTTAAGACACTCACGGGTAGAGATGGGTTGGTACTATTCTTTGCCGTCACCACACGGACATATGGCCAGTCCTTTCCTATTCGTCCATGGCATGGTTTTGATGTAGGTAGGTGCTAATGCGTTTTAGGTCTTTCGGGGCACACTTTCATCCTTCATGAATAACAAAAAATAATATTCGAATTACTACTTATTTAGACAGTGTATTGTGGCTGTTTACCGAAGAGAAAAAGAGATAGTATGCAAGTGCTTTCCTTTTTGTTGCAGAACTATCAGATGCAACAAACAACAGTACAGCGCTAAGAGCGCTGGAAATAGCGCGGGTCGCGGCTCGGGACGCCAGCGACCAATTGCGACACGTTGAGAATCATGCCGCGCTGTGTCAGCTGCAGAGAGATATTATAGGTAAATATTCAGGCTTATGTTTAACGGACCACCAGATATAGTAAATGATCACAAAAATTGGGTTCTGGGAAAATCACGAGGAATAGTTAAATACGCCATAAAACGGCGCGTAATTCATCCGCTTACTTCGCTCGCTCGGCTTTAGTTCGGTGTACAGAAGTTCAAACATTTATTTAGGTCATATACTAACGTAAGGAGCATATAGAGCTAACAGCACTAAAGGTCAAAACGCACTACCTCATTTATTCTTTGTACTGGTTTATATGACCGTAACCGTATTATATCGATGCGGCGGCGGAGCGGTACAGAGTGTTACTTCCGGAGGCAACTTTTGTCGCGCTGCGCGGTACAGAGAGTTACTTCCGGAGGCAACTTTTGTCGCGCTGCGCGGTACAGAGAGTTATTTCCGGAGGCAACTTTTGTCGCGCTGCGCGGTACAGAGAGTTACTTCTGGAGGCAACTTTTGTCGCGCTGCGCGGTACAGAGAGTTACTTCCGGAGGCAACTTTTGTCGCGCTGCGCGGTACAGAGAGTTACTTCCGGAGGCAACTTTTGTCGCGCTGCGCGGTACAGAGAGTTACTTCCGGAGGCAACTTTGGTCGCGCTGCGCGGTACAGAGAGTTACTTCCGGAGGCAACTTTTGTCGCGCTGCGCGGTACAGAGAGTTACTTCCGGAGGCAACTTTTGTCGCGCTGCGCGGTACAGAGAGTTACTTCCGGAGGCAACTTTTGTCGCGCTGCGCGGTACAGAGAGTTACTTCCGGAGGCAACTTTTGTCGCGCTGCGCGGTACAGAGAGTTACTTCCGGAGGCAACTTTTGTCGCGCTGCGCGGTACAGAGAGTTACTTCCGGAGGCAACTTTTGTCGCGCTGCGCGGTACAGAGAGTTACTTCCGGAGGCAACTTTTGTCGCGCTGCGCGGTACAGAGAGTTACTTCCGGAGGCAACTTTTGTCGCGCTGCGCGGTACAGAGAGTTACTTCCGGAGGCAACTTTTGTCGCGCTGCGCGGTACAGAGAGTTACTTCCGGAGGCAACTTTGGTTGCGCTGCGCGGTACAGAGAGTTACTTCCGGAGGCAACTTTTGTCGCGCTGCGCCGCGCCACTACGCTCCGCCGCCGCTCGTGCGTGACACCTTGCGTCAGCGGAGCGGCGCAGCGCATTCTCTCTTCAGTTCCGTCCAAAGTTTTGCCGTGTATGAGACCGAAGTTATGCGTACCGACCGCGCCTCTCAAGCGACACTGCAGCGGTAGTGAGTTTTGACCTTAAGAATAAGAGCTAAGTGTGAGTTGGGAAAATTTCAATCAATAGATTGCTCCATTTTTCTAGCTTGTCAACTGCGCTGTCAAGCTTAGCTAACTCACACAGCTTTGGTGGAAAACCGCCCTAAACACAGTGCGAGTCACGAGTCAGATATGTACATCCATTGCCTTCGTTCGGACAATAGAAAAGATATGATTCGGCTGGAGAAGCTCTCGCGGGTAATCGCACTATTGCCTTCAGTATCTCAGCTATTTTTAGGGTTCCGTACCTCAAAAGGAAAAACGGAACCCTTATAGGATCACTTTGTTGTCCGTCTGTCTGTCTGTCTGTCTGTCAAGACCCTTTATCTCACGAACGGGTAAAGGTATCAGGTTGAAATTAATACCATATATTAGGATCCATGAACCACACAAGATCTGAAAATTTCAATTTTTTACAACGACGCAATCAAAAGATATGGCATTTTATGTCCTCATCTCCATACATTTATTCAAAAATGAAAAACCTACAGGGTACTTCCCATTGACCTAAAATTATGAAATTTGGCAAGAAGCTAGGTCTCACAGTACAAATAATGGGAAAAGTCTAAAATCATTAAATATTACAACTTTTCTCACAACTAATGGTAACCAATTGTAGTGAGCTCCCGTTTCAAGAACATTCATATAAGAGAGGGGTCAAGTTGGATGGTCGCTGAGGCGATTTTTGTTTTAGTTCTATTTAAAAACGGGAACACTTACAAACTTGAAAATTGGTATGTTTATATAGTGCATAAGCTATAAAATAACAACAAATAATAAAATTTGGTCAAGCGCGTGTCGGACTCAAAAAATCTAGCACATTCACTTACTGAAATTTCAACTAATACAATGATGTTTATGTGGTGGTACGGAACCCTCAGTGCGCGAGTCCGACTCGCACTTGGCCGGTTTTTTTTATATTGTTTGAGGAAGCAAGGGAAGTGTGTCAAGATCGTAGCAGGTGGAGGGCTGTGGTCTTTGCCTACCCCGACGGGAAAAAGGCATGATGTTATGTATGTATGTATTTTTAAATAAAAAAAAGAATACAATTATTCTTGTAAATTTCTCTAGATTTGTTAGAATTTGTTAAATTTTTGGACAAACTCAATAATCGATAATGACTTTTTTCTTGACGCAGGTTACGATAAATTATTAGTACCAGACCGAGAGTTCATCAGATTGGGCTGTGTTTACAAGCATTCGACTCACGGACTACAACAAAGAATGCTTTTCTTGGTAAGTTATCACATGCCAGAAACACACACACCAACTCACACACACACTTTAAAATAAAAAGCATTTGATTAAAAAGCCTTTGATCTGGTATAGCGTGCGCGGGATAAGTTTGGCTATGACCGTTGATGCGCAAAACTCAAAATGTGAGTCACGGGGGTGAGCGCGGCATGTGGGGGGGGGGGGAGGCGAGCGGATCGTTTATTGGCTCTCCGCCTGTCACCCGTTCGCAGAAAATAGCCGAACTTATTCAGCGGAGCCGGTTCCCACTTGTCGTGTGTCGGATCCGTTTAATAATCGGAGGTTCCAGTGGCAGAGCATTTTATATGAAGCTATTCACACTCGTCCGACATCGATTTTGTGTCGGATCCGACAAGAAATGTCGTGTGTTTTGTCAGCCGATTTTCGTGTCTGATCAACCCTCGCATATGATCGCATATGGCGCTGTTCAAATCGGAATCCGATATCCGTCATAGTGGGACAAGAGGCGCCGACACCCGATTAAAATCGGACATCGACATCCGACATAGTGGGAACCGGCTCTAAGTGAATTAAATTCATTGATAACTTATTCAGTAGTGATCAGATAAATCGAGTTAGCTGGCTTTATTAGAATGAAAGCAATACAGGGCTATGAATGAGAGCAGGATGGAGCGATACCTGTCACCGTCGCTCCAATATTTTACGCATCGCTCTGTCCTGCTCTTACACTGTCATTCTAAGCTAAATTATTTCGTCTGGAGTTATTTTAGATCAACTTCAGCTTCTTTGTCTGTGGTTTGTAAGATAGACGACCTACTCAAATTTAGCTACAGGCATAGCACATGACCCAGTAGGTTCTTGCGGTAGCGGAGCGCGCGGGAGGGTGGAGGGTGGTGATATCACTGGAGTGAGCCGTGCAGGTGTATACAAGGTGTAACAATAAGGGTATATCAACCCTGAAGATGTGATTCTACCCATGAAACTGAACAACTTTCCCTAAAAAAAATTGACCTCCCATAGAAACTGAATCAGCTGATCGCGCATTTTATTTATTTATTTAACTGTTTATTGTACACATAAAAATACGAACAAAACAAACATGGGAGATCAAAAATTTTTTTTCGTATTTCGACCTATGTTCCTTTGGGAAAGTTGTTCAGTTTCAAGGGCAGAATCACATCCTTCAGGGTTGATATACCCTTTCTATTACACTTTGTATAAAGGGCCTCTAAAATATGTGCCACCGCTTCAAGGGGTGTTTCTACTCGTGAAACTGAACAACTTTCCCCAAGGAACCCATAGTCAAATAAAAAAAAATATAGCTCTCCCATACTAACTCGATCAGCTGATCGGCCAACTTAGTATGGGAAGTCAAAATTTGAACTTTGGCTTTGACTATGGGTTCCATGGGGAAAGTTGTTCAGTTTCACGAGTAGAAACACCCCTTGAAGCGGTGGCATATATTTTAGAAGCACCTTATATAGGTCGTCCCATTCACTCTAGGGCCAGCACCACAGCGCAAAGTTACCGAGGGCACCTACTCAGTTACGCCATACGCGCTATGGATGATAATTTTTTTTTCGTTTATTCCAACGATTACAAACACATTTTGCAGCTATGTTCAAAGCAATCGGCTTAAGCTGTCAGAAAAAAAATAGTTTGTAAAACAATGTTATTCTTTCCTTCAATTATACTCTGGTTTTAGTGTCATGGCTGCAAAATCTGTTGACAAACGATGTAGTTAACGAAAAAAGTTGTGAGTGGTTGACCAAAAACGGACCTGGAGGGATTGGAAACCGTTTTATTTTTATATTTTTAATCTGTGGTCTTTTAGCTTTGTTTTGGTCTAACCAGAATATTTTTAGGTGCCGTTGTGTTATTTTTATGAATTTCTTTGTGAGCCGAGGCAGTTTGTCTTTGGCAGCAAAACTATACAGGGTGTTAATTTGATTGCGTGCCATAGCTCAGGGGCGGGATCAGTATCAGTAACTGAACAACTTATCCCAAGGAACATAGGTTAAAATATGAAAATAAAATTTTGACCTCCCATAGAAACTGCATCAGCTGATAGCGCATTTTGTATGGGAGGTCAAATTTGGTTTTTCGTATTTCGACCTATGTTCTTTGGAAAAAGTTGTTCAGTTACTGATACTGATTCCGTCCCTGAGCTATGACACGCAATCAAATTAACACTCTGTTTAAATGGTGTATTTGTTTCCAGTTCAATGACATATTAGTGATAGCATCGAAGGCGGGCAGTTCTCAGTTCCGAGCGCACATCGTGTTGCCGCTACACGTGCTAGAAGTAAAGCCCACTGAACTACCGCACTCGTTCACCTTGACTGGTGAGTTCAAGAGCAGATCAAGCTTAACACTCGCAGTGCGACTTCAGCTCTTACAGCTATTGCAATAAGAACGGTACGCACGGCAGCAAGCGCATAGAAACAAAACCAGTATAAGCTGGGGTTTGTTTTTTTGACTAATGAATGAGCTGTTTTCACAGTTAAGTGTCAACTGAGTATTTAAAGGTGTCGATAGATTGCGCTGAGGACAGTTGCTGAAGAACTTAAAATAAATCTGTCAAAGATGAAGCGAGAAGTAAATAAACCTTAGCGTGCGGGGGTGCGGGGTAGATTGCAAGGGGGGCGGAGAGTGTCCGTTCTGTATGATAGTACAATACAATACTCTTTATTGCACATAGATATAAAGAAATACAAAAACATAGATCACCATAAAATACAGAGCACAACAAGGCGGCCTTATTGCTAAAAAGCAATTTCTTTCAGGCAACCTTTGGATGAAAGGAAAATAAGTAATATAATGCGGTGGCGGTGCACAAAGATGAACCATAGACTAAGTAAATAAATAGAAAGTCTAAGGGCCTGTCCGCACAGCGAATTTTTACCGCGCGATTTTTTCTCGCAATTCTGTAACACATTGAATCCTAGGGCATGTCCGCACAGCGAATTATTGCCGCATGATTTTTTGTTATTTCAAGCACGGAATATAATTCGCGCGTAAATATCGCGCGGTGAAAATTCGCTGTGCGGACAGGCCCTAAGTAAATAGTATTATTACTTTATTCTGTGTTCTAGATCAATTTGTTGTTCCGCAGGTGAGGACGTGAACATCCTGATAAGTGCGAGCACCGAGCAGGAGTTCGGCGGCTGGCTGCACGCGCTCGAGCTGGCCGCCGAGCACGCGCGCGCTCGAGCGGACACGCACGCGCAGCCCCAAGACACGCAGCTGTCACCGCACGACCACGACACTGGTACGGTGTACTCACTCACGCTCGTAGATAGTTTCACACCATCTCTATTTACGTCACCACACGACCACAACACTGGTACGGTGTACTCACTCACGCTCGTAGATAGTTTCACACCATCTCTATTTACGTCACCACACGACCACGACACTGGTACGGTGTACTCACTCACGCTCGTAGATAATTTCACACCATCTCTATTTACGTCACCACACGACCACGACACTGGTACGGTGTGCTCACTCACGCTCATAGATAGTTTCACACCATCTCTATTTACGTCACCACACGACCACGACACTGGTACGGTGTACTCACTCACGCTCATAGATAGTTTCACACCATCTCTATTTACGTCACCACACGACCACGACACTGGTACGGTATATTCACTCACAATCATGGGCATCCTCTTCCGCGTGATTTCCTTTCCCCTTCCTCTTCTCCCTCATCCCCTTCCCAGTCCTCTTTCGGAAACAATGCTAGTCGCGTACAACCCACGCTAAGTCAATCGCGCTTAATATCCGCGCCGAACCCTATACTGCGCGTTGTAGCAGGTACGGGTGCGAGAGACGTACCCCCAACAAATAGAAAAATCAAGATAAGCCACAGTAAAACAGAGAGCTGACAAAGTACTGAACGCTCACAATAAAATTTCTCCCCGGAATTTTATTTACACTTAAATTTTAGGTGTATCGCATTATTTGAACTAAAACTGTTTTATTAACCATTTGTGTAAACTGACAGAACTCCCGTATGAAAATCCGGAGCCCTGCACCTCTAAACAACTGTTATGGACAAAAAAAAGACGTATGAAGTCCGTGTTAAGCTGACAATAAAAAATACCTCGACTGCGCAAGTCCAGACTCCTCTTGTTTAGCTGGTCTGCAAGGACTTCGGTCCTCGAAGCTCCGAAACAGAGGAGTCACAATCAAGGCACTGAGCCCATACTTAATAGACCGTTGGGCTGCTTAGCCCAACGAGAAACAGTCCGGTTACGAGGTTCGCCTCTCCCGTTACCTGCACTGTCAAAATAAGCGCAGTGCGGTAGGCCCATCGTTCGTACTCATAGGTAGACAATCTCCCACCGTCTCTTCCAGTCTTAGACTACGGTCGTAGTGTTTCCCAACGCTCGCTCGGCTATACTAAGGCACACCATGTTTTCTATCCCTCTTCGTGACACCCCGAAGTGTTGTAACATAACGTATGAATTCCTTTCTCTAGGCACATAATCTCTTTAAAGCAATCAAAGGTTAAGGCCCTAATTTAACCATACTCTGTTTGTTAACTAATTCACCGGTTAGGTAATGGATACGGGGTTAACGTTATTGAGTGTCTCACGGTGTACTTACGGCAATTTAATCAGCTCGACATGCAACCTAATACTTAAAATTAACAATAGCATAACAAATAGAGTATGGTGAAATTAGGTCTCAGTGTCAAAGTTTTTACTTTGTTGATAATTTTTTTTTTTTAAAGTATTATATTATTTGCAGGAGTATCGACAAGTTGTCATAGCCTCTCGGGTACCACGAGTGGAGGGGCCTTAACGCACGTGTGCTGGCATCGAGTAACGTCACTATCGAGGGACCATCTGCATCTAGCCATGAGGGTGAGTGCAGTTATAGTCGATATAATGCTCTTATGCTCGGACGTAGGATTGTACTGTCGCCACGTATTTTGATCCGAATTGAACGAAACTGTCGGATGTTGTTTGTGGTGAGGTAATTAGTGCTTCAGCCAATTTCCCAAACAAAGCATGCGAAAACTTGGGGGATGGTGTCATAAATTGTTTTGTATTGGATTTTCATGTTTTTGCTCATGAAACCTGTATGTTGAATGAAAAAGCTTTAAAGCTGATTCTAAGAATATACAACATTATCACGGTTCTGCTCCTGGTTATCTTTAAATCCAATAAATAATTCGAAAATATACTGGGTCTTACTACAAAAAAGTTAGACATCTGTTGAACACTTGATTTAAAAAATGCGCACAAAACAACTGGCTATGTCAGTTGATGCGCAGAAGTCAAGTCATAAGAAAATAAGTCATTTTTGATTTCTGCGCATTAATGACATAGACAGAGTTATTTGGTACGATTTTTTTAATCAAGTGTTAAACAGATGTCTAACTTTTTTGTAGTAAGACGGACTAAGTTTCGGCTCGTCTAAGTAAGAGCCGGCTTAATAATTTTTTGCAAAATATTCTACAAATTACACGTTCTATCCTCATTTAAACATCAAGAAAGCAATTTGGAATAAATTCGTATTTAGTATATTTTTTCAATTAAGACGTAGGAATTACCATCTGTCCGCCCCCGTCCAAAATTTATTTAATTACTTTATTTAATTTAAATAAACATGGTTCGAAAAACAACATAGATCGTCCTAATGAAAACCATAATTTGGCGGCGCAATGCTCGTATGAAAAAAAAATTGTAAAGTTTTCATTTTTCGACCTATGTTTCTTAGCAAATTTTTGTATTTTTACTCGCAAATATGTTGAAAAAGTCGTATGACGCACGTGCGCATTGTCGTTACAATCTCGGCTCTATTGCGTTCTCGCCTGAACCTCAGGTATAATTACCAACATAGCGCACTTGCATCTTAATGTACTATCATGGTTTTTTTCGGTCGAGCTAACTGCACTCTATGTAATGTACGTACACCTCCGTTATGACCGTATGACGTGAATAAAAGACAATATCACAAACTAATTTTGGCATATATAATCGCATTACTTATAACAACAATTGTACACAGTATGTCAATATTATCAGTGCATCAGTAAGTCGTCTTCCGAGTGTTGGGTGTACCTCTCACCCACTGACCGTTGATCTTCTGTCGGGAAGCGGAGATAATGATAGAGGGCTGCGTCGACAGTAGCTTTCCGATGTCAGACATGGCGTCAAATAGCAAGCATGGTCGAACTATCTGTATGAGAACAAACAACAATCACATTCATAGCTCCACAATATACAAGGTGTTACAGAAAGGGTATATCAACCCTGAAGGATGTGAATCCGCCCGTGTTATTTTTCCGAAATACAAAATAACCTCCCTCACAAAATGCGCTATCAGCTGCTACAGTTTCTGTCCAATTTATTATTTGATGACGTAATTAGGGTTCCGTACCTCAAAAAATACCCTTATAGGATCACTTTGTTGTCCGTCTGTCTGTCTGTCTGTCTGTCTAGACCCTTTATCTCACGAACGGGTAAAGGTATCTGGTTGAAATTAATACCATATATTAAGACCCATGAACCAAACAAGATCTGACAATTTAATTTTATGTCCTTATATCCATACATTTATTCAAAAATGCAAAACCTACAGGGTACTTCCCGTTGACCTAAAATTATGAAATTTGGCAAGAAGGTAGGTCTCACAGTACAAATAATGGGAAAAGTCTGAAATCATTAAATATTACAACTTTTCTCACAACTAATGGTAACCAATTGTGGTGAGCTCCCGTTTCAAGAACATTCATATAAGAGAGGGGTCAAGTTGGATGGTCGCTGAGGCGATTTTTGTTTTAGTTCTATTTTAAAAAACGGGAACTTTTACAAACTTGAAAATTGGTATGTTTATAGTGCATAAGCTATAAAATAACAGCTAATAATAAAATTTGGTCAAGCTCGTGTCGGACTCAAAAAATCTAGCACATTAACTTACTGAAATTTCAACTAATACAATTATGATTATGTGGTGGTACGGAACCCTTGGTGCGCGAGTCCGACTCGCACTTGGCCGGTATTTTTTTTATTTAGTATTTCGACCTATTTTCGTTTTAAAGTTGTTTAACGTTAGGTATTTTGTTACATGTCGTACAAATTCCTCTCAGACAAACACATTTGTAATCTTAGATCCGGAAACAAAAACCAAACACCTTATTAAAATTTAAATAATTTTATTTCAACTCATTGACCTTCGAACGAAATTCGTTAGTCTATAAAATAAAAGCTCTATTTTAGCGTGTTACTCAGACAGTGAAAGTGAACAACATCTCTAAAGTAACATAGATCGAAATACGGAAAAAAAATCAACTTCCCATAAAAACTGCACCAGCTGATTGCGCATTTTGTATGATAGGTAAAAATATGTTTTTTCGTAATTCGACGTAAGTTCAGGGTAAGTTGTTCAGTTTCATAGTAACAGGCTAAAATTGTGGTAAAAAAAATTTTGACACCCGATTTAGGTTTATATCTAGAAAATCTGACAGGGAAGCAACGTAGTAAGTGATAAGAGAACGGTGTGGCGTAAAAGAAGACGTAGTGACCAAAATCGAGAAAGGGATGCTGAGATGGTTTGGTCATGTAGAGAGGATGAATGAACGAAGATTGACGAAAGAGATCTACAAGGAGAGAGTGAATGGAAACGTTGGAAGGGGAAGGCCTAGGCGAACGTACCAGGACCAAATTCAGGACGTTCTGAATAAAGGCCAGGTTAAAAGTACCCTAAACCGACGAGCATGTATGAAAGGATTGATGAAAGTACAGGAAGCAAGGGAAGTATGTCAAGATCGTAGCAGGTGGAGGACTGTGGTCTCTGCCTACCCCAACGGGAAAGAGGCGTGATGTTATGTATGTATGTATGTATGGAAGCAACGTATTTTGAAGAATTTTCTTACCCTGCCGAAAACCTCGTTTTGTAGATCAAGCTGAGGTAATGCCTTGAAGGTGATGTTAAATATCCCACACATCTCGTTGTCACGTGTCACCGACATCGATAATAAACCTTGCAAACAAAAACATGATTATAGAGTTCCAAAAATACGTCGTACAGTCAAGAGTACATCAAGCTTGACACATTGGACTTTGTACCGTTCTTATTTCAATAGAAGTACGGGCTAGAGTCGCGCTGCGAGTGTCAAGCTTGACCTGTCGTTGACTGTACATTAGAGTTATCATTCATGACCTTAGGCGGCTCAACAACCCTAAAACAAGGGTTTGTGAAATCGATCAACGATCTTACTCATAAAACTACTACTAACAGAATATTAGATATCTATATTCAGCATTCAGGGGAGGCCTATGTCCAGCAGTGGACGTCTTTCGGCTGATATGATGATGATGATATTCGAAATTAAGGCCACGTCCCGATTAGGCTCATAGTGAGCCGTTCACTGTGAGCCGACTGAGACTGAGCGGCGTATCGGTCGCTTACTCAATTCGTTCCGTCGGCGTAGTGAGCTGACTGAGGCGCCGACCGCCTTAGTTCGCGGCGATTTAGCTGCTCACTGAATGAATCCGCAAGCGTAACACCGCAAACTGCGTACAAGTACGCGCTGAATTGACACTCCGTTTAAAATATATAGGATGGTGTACTGGAGGCAGACAGTGAGCGGCTCCCTTAGTGGCTTGATTAGAATGACAGCAGTGTGAGAGCAGCCTGCTTAGCACGCTCCCCGAGAAAAAATATATCTCGGAGAAATGTCACTTTAATTGGGGAATTATGTCATCTAATCTATCACTTCCAAGCGCGAAGAAATGTCAGTGGAGGAAAATGTTTAGCAAATTTACAAATTACGTTTTTGATATTTTAGACAGAGATAGCTTTATACACTAATACATGTAGCCATCCTTGTCTTTAAAAAAGTGTCGCACTGCTCGGCTGTCAAAAAAACGTGACCATGCTTAAAGTCTTTAATCTATGGGCCTAGATTAACTGACAACTGGAGCGTGCTAAGTCGGCAGGACAAAGCGATGCGTAAGTATTAGAGCGACAGAGACACGTATCGCTCCGTCCTGCTCTCAGTCATAGGCCTGCTGTCATTCTTATCAAGGTACATTATTTCGACTGTAGGTCTGATACCTACAAAAATCCTGTATACCTACAAAGTTACTTTTTGGGAATTGCTATTCGCCTCGCTTGGTGGCGCGACACGTAAAAGGATGCAGCTGTCTTTCCTTTATTTTAGACTAGCTGGTGGCCGCAACTTCGTCTGCGCAGGTTTATAAATGTGTGCCTATGTGTTATTCTGATGTATAAGCTATATTATTGTAAAGTTTCATTAAAATCCATTCAGTAGTTTTTACGTGAAAGAGTAACAAACATCCATCCATACATACTTACAAACTTTCGCGTTTATAATATTAAGTTGGATTCCCTTATTCTCCAATTATTATACTCACGACTTACTTCCGAAAGCACATTAAGGTCGTGGTCCCGACTGTCGTAAATAGTACTTGTTATTTTAATCCATGTCAAAGGCGTTCAAGTTCATATTAGCAGTTTGAAAACTCTTCACGACAGACGCCTTCACGGTGCCTACACTATACTAAGTGACATTTTTTTGCATAAATACCGGGCATTGAATGTGAGAAGTGATAATTCTCAGCGCCAATAGGAATCCGTCGGCCGCGTTGCGCGTAGCACCCGAAACCGTTGTCGCAAGCAACGTCGCCTCCCGCCCAGTAAAGGTGGGGCACTTTCCTGCAAAATTCGATATTCAACCAACTACGCCAATACTGGACTTGAAATCCTTTGAAAAAAAAAAAAGATCATTATGTTCGCGTTGTTGGCATATATTATCATCTATTTAGCGTAGTTGGTAGGGTTGGTATTTTGGCAATCTCAGTTATTTGGCTATATTTACCTATGTTAAGGGGCTACCCGCCGTCCACTAGCGCCCCCATCATTTAAAAAAATATTACTCGTTAAATACAAAACTGATTGAAAATCCGGAAAGATAAATTGTAGTAAAGGTGCCCTAATTTATTTAGAACTTATTAACTCTGCAAAATAAAGTTCAATGTAGTTATATACATATGTTATAGTCAAAGTCCGATACACAGTCTCTTCGCGGAAGGACTGGTTTATCCTAGGTTTGGCCAAAGCCATCAGGCAATCCCCGAAATACATTTCAATTTCGCCCTTTGCCTGAAGTATTTTTAGTCAAACCCAGGAGCTCCTAACTTTTCAGTCAAACGTCGAAAGTAAATTATTCTGTTTCGGTTTTGGCCTAGTCAATCCTAGAAGCGACTGCAAAACTCGGTCAAACGTTGATCTGAACATGTTTAAACAGGTTCATAATGTCTCTTTAGGTTAGGTTAGGTTAGGTTATACTTTATTGCACATCGTACAAAAGGCGGGCCTAATGTCACACGGCATTCTCTCAAAGCATCTCAAATATAAAAGTGAAAATCACGTAAGCTGACCAATCAGGTGTCAGAACTGGCAGAGTTAAGCGGTTCTTAAGACTTGAAAGCTGCTTAAATGATAAAATGCTTCCAAATATACGAAGATAAGACACTTCATACCTATATCGGAGTTTGACTCGTCAAACCCCGATTTAATAAAATTGTGTTTTGACGTTTGCCTGACCAAATTAGTCTCTCCCAGGTTTGACGAAAATTGTTTAGTCAAAGGCCGAAAATTTACATTTGTTTGGGCTTTGACTAAGTCATTCAGTCTGACCTGAGGATTGACCAGTCCAACCTAGGAGCGCCGGAGCTTCGGAGTTTGCCTATAACACATATACAAAACTGCTAAAAGTGGCCGTTTTTCGAACTTTTTGTATAGGTATCTCTAACTACAGTGAACTATATTTTTCAGTATTGATAGGTGATTTGATAATGAGAAAACGATGTGAACACCAAAAGCACCAAAGGTATCCTGCGCATGTTTATACGTCGGTGGGACTCCCCCACTCCTGTGACGATGGGTGCAGTTCCACACCGACATTAGTTAGTTTTATCCTTTAATAACACTACCAATTAAGTTCCTGCCGTTTTCCCAACACCTATTATGGACATTAGTCGGGATAATCGGTTCTGTAAAGACGTTCAGTAACGAAATATGAGACGAAGTGGGATTGACCCTCAATGATGGGAGTCAAGGGCCAGTTGTCGTCCTGAATGGAGACATTTAGTGCATAAACATGTAAATGACTTTGAAGAGCAGTGAAAAAATTACATTGTCGCAAAGCGCGATGCCCTCAAGGCCAGACCAACGGCGGCCATCTTTTATAATTATGTGGATGGTGTGCTCACATGTCGGGGTTATTCCCGCACTTTCACGCATAAGATAGGCTATTGCAGCCATCTTCGAGCACATGAATGATGAAAGGGCTGACCATCGCGCTAAGGCGCGGACAGGCGCTATTAAGATAGCGGACTAGAAGCAGTCGCCGTAGCCGAAATCGGCTAGGAGGATATAAGTGGGCATTTTTTTTTTTAGTGTACCTTGGGTTTTTAGCGTGTCCGTGGCTTTCAAGTGCACATTTTTCATCGTTTTGTCAATATGTTGCCTTCTAGGTATTTTTTTTACGAATAATCATTTATTTTATTTTAAGACAAAAGTTAAATCTACATTAAATATTTATTATAGGCATAACAATTCATATTTTATTGAAATAAGTCGACGAATTTCGTGGTGTCCGTTGTAGTTGTTGTAAAGTTTATGGTACCATAATTTATGTATGTTCAAAGATATTTTTAAAATATTGGTATTTGGCAATGCTTAGTACACTTAGATATATGAAAACTACCTTTATTTCTGTTTCAATAAAACACTCAATACCGTCTGATAATAAACTCTGTTTTTATAGTGCCCCGCGAAATTGGAAAAACGGAATTCCCCTATACGTTACCGTCATCATTTCTACCCATAAGATTACAATAACTATCAAACAAACAATTTTTTTCAATTTGCAACATAATAAGAGAAATGGCAACACCTAAATAGTAATCAAAAATCACGTCAGTACGCTTCAAAACGTCAAAGAGTGTGGTGTGTCGCGTTGGGACCGTTTTTATTTCCAAGCAACAGTTACCAAGGTTAGTTGAAGATTTTTTGAACAATTCTTAACACTTTAAGTATAAATTGATGTATTTTGAGACCGAAATATCAACAAAACTCAAAAATAACTCAGGAGTGAAGATTTAATAGTAGAAAAGCGTTAGTTTTGGTTATTGAAAAAATCTAGCGTTTTGCCGTTACTTCCATTCCGTTTCTATACTTTATGGTAACGTATGTGCGGAATGTCAAAAAGTAACGGATAGGAACCATTAGGGTGTAAACATATGGCTTTTTTAAATTTAATTGCAGAATTTTTAATTTTTTGTTATAACTAGAAATATTGTAAACTGCGTGTATACATTCGATTGCACCCAATTACTTTATTATTACCTTGCTTTTTTTCATCACGGCCTACAGCTGCAGCTTGCAACGGCTACAGAAGTAAGTAAGTCATGATGATATGGTCGTTAAAGCACCGCCGCAGCAAGACACTGGGCCGAAAGACGAAAAGAAACGAAAGTTAATAACAACTCCAATGGTCTGCATGAACAAAAAGCGTCGGTATACTGAAGAACCACCCAAGCAAAACAAATCATTACGAACTATAGTTTCGAGATATTTGACGTGGAAAATGCAATACTAACATGCATTTTTCCGCAAATAACATGGCTAGTTGCATTTCTTGCAAAAGAAAGTATTGCTTCACATGTTGTGATGGGCAAATGCAGATTGACTACATATGCGTCAAATGTTTGGAAGAAGGTTTTCCCGAAGAAGATTCTGACGTTATATTAATTTAGACATACTGTAGCTTTGGTAGATAGGATTGATATTTAAGTATCTTAACACAAAGATGCATTTGAGCAGAGTAGTTTAAGTTTCAAAATTCTGATTTGGTCGCATATGATTTTTTATTTATTATTGAACGGGCTGTATTAGCTTCATACATTTCACGGACAATCGTCGACATCCGCGTCGCACTGATCCAGGCCTAAGAATGTTCAGTCCGTGCGATGAGTCATGGTAAAAGTGGAAGGGGGTACATGAGCATATATATTCTTTATTGCACAATTAACAAATAGAAATTTACATATAACAGGATATTTACAAAGGTGGGCTTATCTCTACAAACATTATAATGGGCATTAGTATTTTTCTTGGAAAAAATATTACTGTGCATCCCTTACACTTCACCCAGTGCTGGGAAGGAGTGGGTATGCATGCAGTAGCAATTTTTACTTTTTTTAATACTACTGCGCATTACCCCTTCCACTTTTACCCAACGCTTATATAACTCATAGCGCGGACTATTTAGTGATTCAGAGATTTTGTAAACTTCTGTAACCGCCGCTTTATGTTTCCGTTACCATTCCTTTATACGTTACCGTCCGTTTCCAAAATAAATATTTTAATTAATTGTTTGTACGATTTAAGTCCGATTCGAGTTTGTTTGCTATAAAAAGATTGTTAATTATTTAAATTTAATATATAAAAGAAATCTAATGATAAAATTATAACAATTCTCGAGTAGCACACAATTATGTTTGTCATCTTGCTATTCTGGTAACGAAATCTATACAAAAATGCTATTTAATATAAAACCTATTTAATTGATGTGAAAAATATATGATTTTATTAACTTATAAATTATATTTGACCAATATTAAGTGTTAAATTACTATTGCAATGCTTATTACGCGCTGTATTTAAAAAAATATCAGGTAACGGAAGGGAATGGAATTTTCGAGAGGGCTTGACTAAACGGGTTTTTTACGCTGCTTGGGGCACTATTCATCAATAATGTTATCAAATATAAGCAGTTAATGGTTTTTTAAAACAAAATAACTGTTGTAGACATTAAAAGTATTGAATTATGAAAAAAGCATTACATTTTTGACTAGGTAGCACTTTAGAAAAAAATGCCCAAGTATAGTCGATTTTTACCTGAAGAAGTGCGTGCCAACATAGGAGAAGCCGACTCCATCGCCTCTTAGTAATTCCATGAACAAGCCACACGTCTGGGGACATATGTCGGTGAACAACTCGACGTGTAGCGAGCCCAGCTCGTAACCTCCTTCAAACTGCAGCGTGAAGTATACTCTGCAAAAACAGTGTTCTACTGTTGTCGGTTTTTTCTTGTCGCTTCTTTTGTTTTTTCTCACATGGCGCCACTTTGTTAAGCGACGTAGTTTTAGTTTAACTGACGTAATGAAGTGATCAAAGAATCCTGATACGAATAACTTATACTTTCATAAATATATTTTTTCTTTAGCCTTCGGCGCAGCAGGCTACAGCTACACTGCCACTGCGCCACAGGCCGTCAATTGTTATAAATGTATGGAAAAAGCAAAGAATAATTTAATCGTTCAGACGCTCCGCCTTCTGCGGCATCCACCCCCTCCACCCCGCGTGATTCTCGTGGTTTGCAGCCGGGTCTAGTACTGAGTATGCAGCCGTACGCTTCTGTCAATTTCAAATTTTGGCAGGTGGAGGTTGCGCGCGTTGTATGTGTCCGGGGTGTGTAAAAAGGCTAAAAGAATTTTAAACCACCAAGTGTGGCGACCATCTACCGGAAGACGAAGCGTAGTCAGGCCCCCCATAAGGTGGACCGATGATCTGGTCAAGGTTGAGGGAAGCTGCTGGATTCGAGCAGTGCAGGATCGGTCGTCATGGAGATCTTTAGGGGACGTCTTTTGCTAATATGATGATGATGTTAAAATAACCTTTGTCGCTTAACTCCCTTAGCTTTCAAGAAGGCAGGATCCTCAACGAGCTCCTGTGGTATCGGCGGGAACAGCACGAACTTCATCTGAGCGTTTTGTACAATATTCTCGCGGTGATGCTTCCAGTCGCGCATTAGGGACTCCGTCGGTTCTACTTTCGGCCCCTGTAATCAATCAAAATGTTGTTTTGGTACTTCTGTACACCTAGGTTCCCAGATATCGCAGATGGATTGTCGAATTAGTTGTTTTACTCAACCTCTAGTTGTTTTACAAAGCAGTTCGATAATGTTAAGCAACTTGAAAAACTTACGATATATATTTTTTTTCATTGTTACCAATCTATTTTGCAGTCCTGACACTAAAACCAGAGTATGCTTGACGGAAATACGGGTCATAATCCGTCCTCGTCATGTTACTGTTATATATTCTGTGGTCGTGGTTAAATTAGGATCTTAAAAAAATATTACTAAATTTTACAACAATATTTCGTAACAACTTTACATACTAAAAATTCAATTTAATTTTTGTAACCTACCTGTGTAACGAGTCGCTTATAAATGGTCTTATTCTCAACGCCGATGTTCCTGAGAGCGTTCACTCGATTGTGGTACCCACGGAGGAATGGTTTAGGTATCACTTTCCAATGGCTGTCCACACGACCCTGAAAACTAGACAAGCTGAAGTCCCTAGTTACAAAATTAGTATTAACCACCACCCTATCTCTACGCGTGGGTGTCGTAGAAGGCGACTAACGTACTTTTATTTAGAGAATGAGCAGCAGTATCCTGCGTATCGTACCACTATACTGCGGTCAAAAACAACGCGGTTAATTGTGCGTGCCGCATGGAGAAGAAGTAGAGTTAACTTTTCGTTGGATGTTATTTTGATGATGTACAGAGTTTAAGGTACGGGGTACCAAAAACTGAAAGAAACATTTTTAGAAAATGGAAAAAATATTGACCTCCAAAAAATCGCTCACTCTGGAATAGTTTGTATGGAAAGTTCAAAAATTATTTTTATTTCCCAAAAATGTTTCTTTTGTCCCGTCCCTTACACCCTGTATACATGAAAAAGTATTGGTTGTTTTGATGGATGTTGGTAGAGCTTTTGTACTAATTTAAGTCCATCCGGGGCAGAGCCATACCCTTAAATTTCTGTTATATTCCTGTCACTGTCTGACTTAAAGGACTTTAAACTTTGAAGACGATTTGTGCAACTGACAGAAAACAAAATGCAGTAGCAGTAGCGATATCGCCCGTCTTCTCGCGCCAATCAGAAAGTATCTATTTAGGTATATAAATAAAGGCGCTCGGTAAGCTTGCGATATCGCCTGCGTGCTGCAAGCCAACAAATATCGTAACGCTGCTGCATTGCGTCGTTCCAGAGAAAAAGCCTACTAACTTGCGATGGTTAAGCTGAGCTTGCAAAATTAGGTGCTACTGAAAAACAGCGTCTAGCTCTTTTTGAGATCTAGACAACGCTGAGTCGTTACCTTTTTCATAGTTGTGCCACGATACATATTATGACGTAATGAACTTTTTTTATATTGTTCTATCTTAATTGGTGCCTATTACCTAATTAAACACTAAAACTAAAAAGTCTGTGTAGTGTCACAAAGTTATGAAATACGAGTATAGTACCTATATTATGCAATTATTCAAGTGTTGCATACTATACTTTATACCATGACTACGAGAAAAAGAGATTTAAGCGAAAATATACATATAATTAAGAAAAAAAGAAAGATTAAATTAATTAAAATGCACATTGAAATTGGAACAATTCCTAAAATTTAGAGTAATTTTCTTGTTATTATTATTAGGATAGTCAACTTGAAAGCCAAGTCTTCATTATATTCTTTATAAAATGTCGACCAATCAAATCTCAAGGAGTTTGTATGTCGAGTATTCTTTGCACTAGGAGTTTGTATCGAGTATTTTTTGCGCAAGGAGGTTCTATAGCATTAAGATGGAGGTCGACTACTCGTATATTGGTGTGTTCTAAATTCAAACACCTAAAAAAGAATATTTTCAGAGGAATGGGAATGGTATAAAATATTTTTCTTTGTTTCTTTAACTTATAAAGGGAGACTCCACTTACCCGCGTGAAGTGCGTCTTCTTGATAAGTAGCACTAAATCAACGTTTTCAGCGTGAAGGTTGTTTCGTTTGCCGGTCCATTCCGGGATTTTCTTGAACATGTATCGCGCGTCGTAGCGAGGAGGCGACGAATCTACTTTCGGCTTCACTTTTTCATACTGACGGATGACACAAGGAATAAACAATAATAAATAATTATTTTGGGACATTTCACACAAGGTCCTCCAATCCCAAACTAGGCAAAGCCTACTAAACTATTTATGTATGTATATCAGTCAATGGGTACCAGAGATTGATAGATTCAGATTCAGATAATTTTATTCAATGTAGATTCTTTACAGAATACTTATTGAATGTCATGCAGAATACAATGCAAATAGAGCGAGTCTACGCCGTTTCGGATCGTGCTATGGCAGCGTAAAAGAAACCGCAAGAAACCACTGCAGCACGGCCTACTTTAAGAGTCGGCTTTTTACAATGTGTTTCTTGTGTTTCGCTGGAATATCAGAGCACCATACCTCTTTGTCATTCATATAGTCATCCAATCTATAGTAAGCTTTTTTACATAACGTTTGCTTTACACATTCTTTAAACTTTCTCTCAGGTAATTGCACTATATTGTCAGGTATTTTGTTGTAGTATCGTATACACAGACCAACGAAAGATGTATTGACTTTAGTTAATCTAGTATATGGTTGATCAATTTTATGCTTATTTCTAGTATTAAAATTATGCCTGTCACAAATTTTTGGTAATTGATGAATGTTCTTTCTAGCATACATTATATTTTCATAGATATACTGGCATGGCACTGTCATAATGTTGATTTCCTTGAACAGTTCTCTCAGGGAATCACGAGTCTTCAGGCAATAAATTGCTCTTATAGCCCTCTTTTGTAAAACGAATATTGAATGTATATCAGATATACATACATAAATAGATAATCAACACTAATTAAACTTTTAGGAAATGAAAAAAGAATCGGCCTCTCCATACAAACTGTCCAATCAAGTTTACAATTTTGTATGGAGATATAGATTTTTTTCATTATCTGAAAGTTTCAATCATTGAAATTTTAACAGTTCCATTGACTCTTTCAGTTTTCTGAAAGCTGTCCCTCACACCCACAGTCGTTGTCGTTGCGCTTAGGCCGAGTACCTAGTAGCTTTTTTTTACCAATTAAGAAAATTAAGAAACATTACCGGTGACCGGTAGTGGTACAAACACTACAGCATGTTATGCGGTGACTGTCACTAATAAACCAAACTATTTTATAGTTTGGCGGAACTTGTATGTAAAATTTAAACTGTTTTTTATGTGCAATAAATGATTTATTTATTTATTTATTTTTTTTAGTAGTCCACCTAATTCAGAGGCCTGTAGGCTTGAAAATTCTGACAACCGGGTTTGGCCACTAACCTGGCTAAGTTGATTAAATTGAATGTAAAATTGAGTTATGCGTGAGAGTAGGCCGAAGTGTTACGTCTCTGCCGCTCCAATGTTTTCTTCATCGCTCCGTCCTGTTCTTACATTGCTGTTGTTCTAACCACTTAATTTAGTCTACGATTGGGTCTGGTTTGCCCTCTGTAGCGGAGGACAGCAGAGCTAGCAATCGGATGTTTTATTTTCGTAGTTCGACCATAGTTCCCTAGGTAAAGTTATTCATTCATGGACAAACTCACATCCTTCAGGTTCGTCGCACTATTTTTGTAATGTTTATGTCGCAGGCAAATCGTAGAATTCGCCGTTTACAAACGGCGGGCAAACTGTAAACGGTCGGCAAATTGTAAATTGGCGCCGGCAGTTTGTAAACAGGTTTAGATCACTGGTACATTTTAGGTTCGTTAGCCACGGTAAACCCAACCCAACCGGTCGGAAAGAGATCGGTTAGGTTGGGTTAGGTGGTTATCTTTCGAACACAACCAGAAACAAAATTATGTAAAATGACGAATTAAATTTTTCACGGCATTTCGTAGAAGGCATTATGTAAGACGACGAATTATATAATTTTCATGCGACATTTATAAGAAATTCTTTCAACTCACCGGCCTATCTCGCCTACGCTTCTTACGATTCAACTCCCTTTCTAACGATTCTATAATCTCAGGCTCCGGAGGCGGTGACTTCAAACTGCTCATCGAACGGACGTCCTTCATCGAAAGCTTCCTTGACATGGAGTGCGTCGATTGCACCTGCCTTAATATCGTGTCGAATAGAGGCATTATCAAACTGTAATTTGTAAAATAAACTTTAAAACTAACCAAATATAAACGAGAAATTTTATTTTAAAAAAATCTATGAAAAATTGTCAGTCATTTGTGAAAGGTGTGAGGAATCTAGTTGGCCACGAATTTAAAAGGGTTCTTGTGGTGTCAATTCTCTCGGCTCTACTGTCCAACAATATTCATTTGCTAAAATTTCACGGGGTTATGCCGCCGCCGGTTAAACTTGTTCTTTTAAGGCTTAGAGTATGCCTGCAAAGTGAACAACTTCCCTAAAGAAATTTAAAATAAAGGGTGTAAGGGACGGTGTACCGAAAGCTTAATGGGAGTGCTCAGTCTACGAAACTGAACAACTTTCCCAAAAAAACTTTTTTGGGAAATAACTCTGCAAACAACTGCTTACTCTGATCGGACAGTCTGTATGGAAAAGCCATAAATTTAAAAATGTTTCTTCGGGAAGTTTGTTCAGTTTCGTTGACTGAGCACATCCGTTCAGTTTTCGGTACACCCTTACATCCTGTATAAAATAATAAATGCATTTTGCTCAGTCCTCATCTTTGGAGGCTTAACCAATTTTGACTCTGAAATTCAGAATCACTCAGAAAGTAAAGCTAAACAATGCTCATAGATAAAAAAAACATGTCGATAAACGAGATATTTAAACGAGATATTTTTTTTCTTTACCCATACAAACCTTGCGCTGGCAATAATGGAGTTTTTATGGGACGACCAAACTTTTTCTCATTTTTAGACCCATGTTTATTCAGGAAAATAGTGGTGGAAAATAACCCGGTATAAGACGTTTTGGCGAGGGATTATGAACCATACCTGATTACATAATATTGCGACCACCATCGACCGCGATCCATGGTGCCAACGGCATCGCTAACAAGCGTGGTGACTATGGTACTTCTTCTCCAAGTTATAGCACGCATTTTTGGTGGTATTCTAGAGGGAGCCACCAAAGTGTCCTGTAGTGGACGTTTTATGGGATGTTATGAAGCCGTTTTTCAAATAAACTGTCATTAACCAGTATCCATTTATTTAACAGAGATTTACCTCGGCTAAGTTTTGTATTAATTTTATTAATTCTGTTTGTTCGCAGACTCAGCTATCAGGCTACCTACTCCGCAAGTTCAAGAACTCCCACGGATGGCAGAAACTGTGGGTGGTGTTTGCAGCATTCACGCTCTTCTTCTACAAGAGCTGGCAGGATGAGAACCCGCTCGCCTCATTACCTTTACTGGGGTAAGACACGTCATTGTCATTAAGAACTCCCGTGGGTGGCTGAAACTGTGGGCGGTATTTTTTTTCGTATTTCGACCTATGTTCCTTTGAAAAAGTTGTTCAGTTTCATGCGCAGAACCAAATTATTCAGGTTGATATACCATTTCTGTTACAACTTGTATATACGTATGGTTTGGTTTCAGATACAACGTGGGCCCACCGGCTGATTCTGACGCGATTCACAAAGACTTCGTGTTCAAGTTGCAGTTCAAGAATCACGTGTATTTCTTCCGCGCAGATAGCCTTTTCACTTATCACAGGTATTTAAATTTTAGCCCAAAATACGCCAATCACCGTAGACCTGAAAATTGCGTTAGGTTAGGTTTTTCGAGGCTGATAACTTTATTTTACACTATTGGTATCTATGTTAATAACATCCCACCAAAAACATAACTGTTAAAAAAGGGGCCAAGTTCCTATCGGCTAATTGTTTGCCTAAAAAAGGGTTGAAATCCGATCCAATGCCAAGTTTAGATGCACTTTAATATCGATCATAATCGTCTTCATCAGCAGCCTGATCCATTAGTAAACATTTGCCATTCCCAAGACTCGCCACCACATCCAGTCCTCCGCCTTCCGCATCCAGCCACTATCCGCCACCTTATTCACGTCAACGGTTCATCTGAGTAGAGAAGTATTACCAACATTTTGTACATAATTTTGACTAAAACCCGACTCGCACTTGACCAATTTCTAATTTTTGAATTTTTCCATTAATTTTATCCTAACTACTACTTAAATGCCAAATTTCATAAAGCTAGGACAATTGGAATTAGCCTGGAGGTTTTGATTACCGGTCAGTGAGTCATTAAGTGCCAAAACTAGCTATTTTCACGGGGTCATATTTCAGGATCTACTGTAGCTATATCTATGAAATTTGGCAAATTGCTTCAGTATTAGTATATGATTATGTAGGTACAGTTTTATCTCTGTACTTGAAATAGGCACTGAGCTACAGGGGGTTCAAAAGTGGGTCGAAACGGTTCGTGTAAATAGTGCACGGCATGCGCGTGGTCTGTTGCGGGAACTTGGCCTGCGCACTGCCGTGCGCTTAGATCCCAAAAAATCAGTGCAGTGCAATACTTTGCGGCCTACGATGGCGTAAGAATCTTTTATTGTAAAACAAGCCCGTTGGTTTGGTTGATAGTGAGCCTGCTTGCAACGCCGTGGGCCGCGTGTTCGATCCCCGCCCACGGCAAACATTTGTCTTATAAACACAAGTGTTTGTTCTGTGTCTGGGTGTTATTTATCTATTTATGTATGTCGGCCTGCCTGTATTATGGGTATAAACTAGGCAACGCCTGTACGGCTAGTTTGGGTTCAGATGACCTTGTGTGAATTGTCCCCCAATATTTGCGTTTAAATAAATATCTGACTGGCATTACAGAGTACAATACAGTACTTTTCCTGACACTATTTTATTTGAGATTTTTCTGTCTTTTCAGATGGACCGAAGTCCTTCAAACTGCGATGGTGCACCATAACTAACGGTAACCGGACTCCTTACTTCATTGTAGATAGATTAAAACAATAATATGGCAGTGCCATAACAAATAACAACAGTGGAAATTATGTAGTTTGAGTAGAATGACGACACGAAAGAGCTATGCGTGCGAGCAGGACGGAGCGTCTCTGTCCGTCCTGCTCTCACACTGCTGTCATTCTAATCAACCTACATTGTTTTGACTATAATTAAATCGAATAATATAAATATTTTTATAGAATTGTATTCGAACAAATAACGTTTAATTATGAACGAAGCAATAATAATCTTGCCTCTTTAATTTTAAAGTCCAGTTAAAAAAAAGCTCCCATAATTTTTATGTCACATTAACTCTCGCGTTATGTTTTGTTGACGTAGAAAGTGTCAGCGGTAGATTGAATGGAGGATCAACTTTGATGAGGCTTTAGACAACTTACCATTACATAAAAAAATATTTACACCTCATTGCAGAAGGCTCCTTTACAGTTAAAACTTATATTTTTATCAAGAGAACAGAGTTTTAACAATAAATTTAATAGAGTTTTAACTTTAAACATGCTTTCCGCACCTAGCGGTAAAACTATTACTATTGGTTGTATGGACGGAACGTCGAGCTCAGAATAGAGACTTTTAAGAAACTTATAGTATTTCCAAAATTGTGCCTTTTTAAGCCTAAATGGGACCTAAGTTAAAATGTATAATTTATTTTGTGATAACGTATTAGATTTAAGTATGTCGAATACTTTTAAAGTCCGGCTAATGAGAATGTGTTCGTGATGTTTTTCTTATCATAGTCACAAGGTTGAAGGTCCTTTCCCGGCAGAGCTGTGTTAGTGCCAGAGTGAGGTAACCTGTATGCCAACCAATAAGATTGCTCCATCTTTCAGCCGCGCTCGAAAATGTAGTAATTCCATACGGTCACGTGACCAGTTTGTATAGGAACTTTACAAAGTATATCTCCTGTACTTACAAAGTGTATATTTCCTGAACTGAAAGTGGTATATTTCCTGAACTTACAAAGTAGTATATTTCCTGAACTTACAAAGTAGTATATTTCCTGAACTTACAAAGTGGTATATTTCCTGAACTTCCACCTCGCTTCCACCTTCCCCGATGTCTGTCACATTGCAGGAGGGTCGCGCATCTCATTTCTAGGTCTATAGTTATCCAAGATCTCTGTTGACTATGAGTTCATAGGGTGTGCCCAAGAGCTTTATGAGCTTTTTCCACCATCACCCTTCTAACATCGGGAGTCCTGACGCACTGCGGACTCTGGTGGTCTACTCCCAATTTTCGATATATCGATAGGATACTATTCGAAACATGCATATTCAAAATTTCGTCCCTTGACAATAGAGTAGGATATTGGTTGAATGCTAACTCTGGTGGTCTACTCCCAATTTTCGATACATCGGTAGGATACTAATCGAAACATGCATATTCAAAACTTCGTCCCTCGACAATAGAGTAGAATATTGGTTGAATGCTAATCACCGCCTATTTGACAATTCATCCAACCAATATTCGACTCTGTTGTCAGTGAATGAAGTTATAAATTCGACCGTATCGAAGTAGTATCGTATCGACATATCGAAAACTGAGAGTAGACACCCAGGTTCGCCGCTGCAGAGAAAACATGGTGAGATGGTCTTTACAGACCAGTTGCTAAAGTACTGTGGTTGTAGGGCTCGATATCAAAACATATGCATATGCTTTCTTGTCTACTGTACCCCTCTATCTGAAACATAACGGTATATCAACCCTGAAAACTTTCGCTGTGGAACACAAGTCGAAATACGCAAAAAGAATTTTGACCTCCCATTCAAAATGCTGATTTAGTTTTTATGGGGGGGTAAACATTTATTTTTCATATTTTGACACATGTTCCTTAGGGAAAGTTGTTCATTATCATGGGCAGATTAACATCCTTCAGGGAAGGTATATTCTTTTTGTTACACCTTGTATACTAAAGAGTATCTGTTTAAGGCATCAGTAATATTTTGTCCGTACAAAATATTACTGATGCCTTAAACAGATAACAGTTAAAAATTACACCTCTTTTATATATATATCTCGCGCACAGCTGTGGTCTCTGCCTACCCCAACGGGAAAGAGGCGTGATGTTATGTATGTATGTACAGCTGATGAATGGAATTCCCTGTCGGTGTCTGTGTTCCCGAATTCATTTAACCCGATAGGCTTCTTCTGGGAAAGCGCGTTGACCTCATCTTTGTCCTCAGGGTTAGAATGAGGAGGAAGCAATGTAGGAACGCATTCTCAATGACCGTGTAGTGTAGTTAAATTATAACAGCGTGTCTGGTTCAAGTATGTCAACAACAATAATCACGTTTTTCAAAAATATTGTGTGGTATGTTTCTGCGTAATGTGACAGAACTAAAAGTGTTTCTGTCTCTTTTTTGGCTTGAGAGAGTAACAAAGACAGCACCACTTTTAGACCTGTCAAATTTAGGCTTAACCCTTAATTGGACTAAAGGTGTATATTTCCCGACTAGCATTTTACATTTTACGAACTTCGGTAAAAAATATAACATGTCCACAATTTTTTTGTACGAATTGAGCAATAGTAAAAGAATTCCCACATCGCCTTAGTTTATGTGTTAAATATGTTCCTTCTGTCCATTATGACAATAACTTTACATAAACGTCTGCCCAACCAATTTAGGGTATATTGCGGCCACGCAGTAATCGATATGACAATAAACGTCTGCCCAATTAAGGTTACTTTGAGGCGGTTGTCCTGGTGGTAACTAAAGAGAAAACTTTTTCACAGTGGTTGAGCACTACTGATTTATACTTTATTTTATAATTGGTTCTTTGACTTGGTTGTTTGTCCGTTAGACCCGTATTGCAACAACTATTAAGATCAATGGCACACTTGAAACAGACCTGCCAAACTGTTGTTTATAGTCACACGTTATTTTTAAGGCTAAAGCCGCAATCACAACTTCCTAAATTCAAAGACTAATTCGGCATACATTGCTGGTAGGCTTGGTTTAGTGAATTCCCATAACCTTACTTCAACGAGCAATGTATACCGAATTAGTTTCTGAATTAAGGAATGTGTTATAGCGGCTGAAGGTCGCACTGCACTAGGCTCGTGGGGCTAGGCAAGTCACCTGCAGTGCAAATTTAGCCTAAGATTTTCATTCTGAAAGAAATTGTAGATGCTATAGTAACTTGATGTTAGAACTTAGGACTATTAAAAAACCTATTAATTTTACACGTAAATGCGAAGTGTAACTCGCTACCTAATTTAGCTACGTTTAAATAAAGAGTAATAATATTTTGAAATGGAAAGGATATTTATAATATGTTCAATAGGAATTATGCATGATTTTTTTACTTTTATTTAAAAATATCCTTAATATAAAAAACAGTTTAGTAAAACAATTTTTCGAAAAACTATGAAATTAAAAATTACGTGTAACGATTTGTTCCTGTCTCTTTCTTTAACACGGAGTTTATATGACCGTAGTGACATGTGACGTCACTGTCCATGTCGGATCTCTCTGTCTAATCGGCGCGTAATTAATAGTTTTAAATGCCTACATTGGCCGTAGCCGGTTTAAATGTAATCTTTTGTCATCTCTACTAGGGTATTTTCATATCTTGTTAATAAATGCGCCTAAAAAAATTTATGCATATTCCCTATTCATCTAGATCTTACCCCCACCTGGTTAAAATTTTTGGGATGTGAAAAACATTAGAAACAAAAAATACAAAATGTGAAATTAAAACGTCGACGTGTTGGGCTTTCGGCTGACTAAAAAAAAACGGTCTTAAATCGTACATACCGCAACGCAAAATAACCTTGGAAAATAACCTACATTATAGAAACTAGTAGTAAGGGTGATGAAGGACAAATTTCTATATGATTTGCTCATGTCTGCCTCTTTGACTGATGATAAGGAGCATACTCTAAAAGATACAAAAAATATTGGCGGTCATCCACACCCCTGCTTTTTAGAAGAATTAAGTTTTAACTATTTTAAAACTTGACAATGAAACGTACACCTGGCAGACTATGACTATCTGATTAAATACAATGTATAAAACCCCAGAAAAATAGTCTGCCACTTTAATAGCCCTGCGTCGTAAAGTTACAACGCTTCAAAATGCAAAAGTTCACTACTACGTCCCGTGATAATGCAAAGCCCTGCATGTCTGCCTCTTCGATTTTCTACATCTTCAGAAGTATTTTAAACAGGAGCCACAAAGGCAGACAAAAAAACATTATTTAGTATCTTATTTTCTTTTTTTTTCCTTAACTCAAAAACGCAGCGACGCACAGAAAAAATTGTAAGGACCAAATCGATTCGTATTGGGCTGATCTTATCATCCCTATTAATATGAATCATGAGCAAATCATATACCCAAATTGCAGCCAGCACCCTAACTATAGGGTGTAACTACAGTGAAGTTATAGTCCCTTCAGAGCAATCGGTTCCCTTTTCCAATCGGTCCCCTTTTCCAATCGGTCCCCTGTTATTCACATCCTTCAGGGTTGGAATACCTCTTTTTGGTACTCCTTGTATAGTATGTATGTATTTACGTAGTTAACATAATATGTTAATTTAATAAACAGGATATAAAAAGACATCTTCTAAAAACTTTAACTGGATTCAGACCAAAAAACTTAACAACTTTCCTCAAGAAATATCGAAATATAAAAAAGTGACTACTCATGGAAACTGCATCACGTGATAGCGCATTTTTCAGGAAAGTTTTTTTCTTTTCTATTTATGTTGAGAGAAAGTTGTTCAGTTTTATGGTGTTAGTTTTCAGAATACGTCTCTTTACACTGTATTAAATATACTGAATTTTAATATCAAATTGTAGCATACTGTGTGACTTCCTGAAATATTAGGAATAAAAACTTTCTTGTAAGTGTAATTCTCAAAATCATGAACTATTAAGTGCTATAAGGGTGTGACAATTTCCAAAGCTAATTTAGTAGATAAATTATTTTATAAATTTTATGCAAATTTACAAATTATCTTTATATTAATGTCTATTTTTAATAAGTAATTGGGAAAATCAAGTGAAAAGCATAATAAATATATCAAAAAAGAATATAATGTTTTATTTTACATATTCGTATTTATAAATTTATTTAAAAGAAAAATATTGACTATAAAACAATTTCATAAATAGTTTGGCTTTGGTGACATTTAGATTCATAATTTTAACATTTATCTATCTCTAATTTAATAGACACTTTAGTATATTTTTAAAACTTAAATTGATATGGCTAAAATATACATTTACAAAATGATTACAACAATCATATTATCGATTTAAATTTACGAATCTCATTCTTTTTTCGTAATAAATGTATGAGCTCATTGTTAAGGCGAAATGCAACTTTTTTCCAGTTTGAAATATTAACTGATTATTTTATGTCAAGAGTCAAGACATATTTTTACCATTTTCAAAAGTCGTTGAACAAAAGTTTTTGTCTCTTAAAATACACGAATTTACCAAACCCAGTATTTTTATGTACAGATACAAAAGGTGAAAATATTTTTTGAACTTATAAGGCTTGAAATATACTTATAAGGCATACGGCAAGGGACAGGCGAGGAGAAACTTGTTCATGTAGCGTGTGCAGGATAAGTGCTCTGACAGTTATTTTCTGCGCATGGGTGACAGGCGGAGAGCCAATTAACTATTCGCACGCCTCCCGCTACCTGCCGCGATTCATTTTTTGACTTCTGTTCATTAACGGTCACAGCCAGATATATTTTGTACCTACGGCGTATACAGAATGTATAAAAGCGACGCGTTGTAGTAAATTATAAAGAATCGACGTCGTGCAGGCATGCGGTTTCGCCGCCTGCTCCTTTAGTCCAGTCAATCTCCGAAAGTTTGAATGGAGAGGGTTGCATTAAATGCACATTAGGTGATAATTTATTAAATGACTAGTAAAAACATTCAAAAATTTAAAACAACAGTAATCCCCGACAAAACAAATATTCTTAAAACCATTATAAAGTGAAGTCAACCTGCATAATATTTACCATGTAGCACAGGTCAGCTTATTTTTACAAAAAATGTGTTTTACAAAATTTCCGGATTTAATTATTTACAACTTCGCATAGCCTATAATACTATTTAAAATTAATTTCTATAAATGTGCATTTAATGCAACCTCATATCGTAGATTGACTGGACTACTTGCCTTACGCTTTTTGTATGTAATGTCATGTCCGTGACGTGCCTTGCCTGAGCCTAGCGTTCGCCGTATTCCCATTATGTATATTTTACCCCTAAGCTATCTGGACTCGCCAGAAAATATTTACACTATTAAGAACCTTTAGGCTTTACAATCAATAGCATATCAAGCGAAAATATTAATTGTACTGTGAAAATCTATCTGAAAGTTTATAATGCTGGGACGATGAAGAGATATACACGACAAATAAGTTGTAAGTACTTTTGTAAGTTGTAAGGTTGTAAGTACTTACTATTAACATTCTAGTTAAATTCGTTCGCTGAAATCGTGTCATTCTTTGCAAATTCAACCATGTTACAGGCCATTTGTAGGAAATATTTTTTTAAACGGCGATATAAAAATTAAATTAGAAATTGATGAAATCTAACCATTTTACTGTCTAGTTACTTTGTGCCGTCATTGAAGCCAAACTTAGCCTCTTTTCGATTCCATTAGATCGGTCTTAAACAGTGTGGTTGTAGCGTAGCGACGCTATTTGAGCGAACAGAATTAAATCAAAAGTAATATTAAAATAATTTTAGGTATACTTAAAATGCATCTGAGATCAATACATGGTAACTGTAGTAAATAATATCTGTACTTGTGGGTAGCTATAAATAAATCAGTCTTTACCGAACCATCTTGTTGTTTACTTCATGGTGACAGCGGTGCGTGAAATAAATTGATTTATCGCGTAATTGTGCATAAACTAGTGAAAATATTGTTAAGAAACGTTTAAATAACCAATTTAAATAATCAAAACTATGGAACATGCGCGTCCACCAGCAGAATTGTGTCTTGAAGGAGGGCCCACTAGCCGGGCGGAATCATGGCGGAAGTGGCTACGTCAGTTCAAGGTGTTTTTGAAGGCATCGGGTGTTGCTAAGGAAGAAAGTGATGTGCAAGCCAGTTTGTTGATAAATTTAATCGGATCTGAGGGTTATGACATTTACTCAACATTTAAGTTCGAAAAAGAAACTGAGAAAGAGAACTTAGATAAATTGATAGAAAAGTTCAATGCACATTTTGGAACGAAAACAAACACGACTGTAATCAGGTTCAAATTTTTTACGCGAAATCAGGAGGCAGGAGAAAGCATCGATGAGTACGTGACCGCTTTGAGACTTTTGAGCCAGCGATGCGAGTTTGAGCAACTGGAAGATGGCTTGTTGCGCGATCGAATCGTGTGCGGGGTAAACAATAGTAACGTGCGCGATCGATTGCTGCGGACGGACGATTTAACGTTAGAAAAAGCGGTAAAGATTTGTCAAGCCAGTGAAATCTCTAACACCGACGGGAAACAAATTGAACAAGTAAAAAGTGAGCCAAAGAGTGAGTCGGTTGACAGCATATGGAAAGGGCAAAATTTGCGGCACAGAATGTTAAGCACGGGGCGGCATCGTGGCAGCGGCGGCGCAGGCAGTGCGCCGAGCGCGCCTCGGCAGGGGCGCAGCGGCGGCGGCGCGAGCGGGGCCAGCGGTGGCTGGAGCGCGGGAGTCGGCGGTCCGGGAGCGGCGGCCAGGGCCGGGCCCAGCGCGCGGGCATGCGGTGCTTGCGCCGGCTTGCGCTGTGACGGCGGTGAGCGCTGCCCGGCTCGTAAAGTGAAGTGCTTTATATGTGGCAATAAGGGTCATTTTAAGGTGATGTGTCCAAGGCGCAGAGTGAAACAGGTGTACGAAGTAAGTCAGGACGATGACGAACAGGACAGTGAAAACGAGCTATACTACATTTCGACACTAGAGAATGTCGACTCCATCGTGCAGGCTAAGGACTCAAAATGGTATGAGACTCTGTATTTATTCGATAAGTGCGCGGAGCATCGTTTCAAATTAGATACCGGTTCGGACTTGAACGTCTTATCGAAGAGTGACTTTATCAAGCTAGGGCTGTCGCTTTCGAATATTAAACCTGATGATATTCGTGCTAAATCATTCTGTGGAAACTACCTTTCAATTATTGGTTCTAGTGTTATAGATTGGGTGTACAAAAATGAACAATATAAATTAAAATTTGTAATCTCGGAACAAAACTGTCAAAGCATTTTAGGAAAAGACGCTTTAGAAAGCTTAGGATTAATAAAAAGAATTTACTCAATTAATCTGGATGATTACGAAGACTTGTTCAAAGGGCTAGGAAAGTTACCGGGTGTTTATACGATACCAATAGAAAAAGACGCGACCCCTTGCATATGCCCCGTAAGGAAGATACCGGTAGGAGTTAGGGAACAGTTAAAGAAAGAACTCGGTCGAATGGAAGAATTAGGTGTCATTAGAAAGGTGACACATCCAACCGACTGGGTAAATGGAATTGTGGTCCCAGCAAAGAAAAATGGTAGTTTGAGGGTTTGTTTAGATCCGCGACCACTAAATCGCGTGATTCGGCGTCAACATTACCCACTACCGACACTTACTGAAATAGCCACCAAACTTAAAGGTGCGCGGTATTTTAGTAAGCTGGATGCGAAGTCTGGTTTCTGGATGGTACAGCTAGATGAGCAGAGCGCTGACCTATGCACTTTTGGTACACCGTTCGGACGGTACCAGTATTTACGTTTGCCCTACGGCATAAATTCTGCTTCTGAGGTTTTTCACGCTAAGGTTCGCCAATTACTCGAGGACTTGGAAGGGACTGACTCATTCGTTGATGACGTCATCGTGTGGGGATCGAACAAAGCAGAGCATGATCTTCGATTAAAAAAGCTTTTGGAGAGAGCAAGAAAAGTAGGTATAAAATTTAACCCAGAAAAATGTGAGTTCGGGGTGAAGGAAGTTACCTACTTAGGTCACACATTCAATGAGCAGGGAATGAAAATTGATGAGTCCAAGCTTAAGGCTATAATCGACATGCCGAGTCCAAACGATCGACAAGCACTTGAGAGGTTTCTCGGTATGGTGAATTATTTGAGTAAGTTCATTCCTAACTACTCCAATAAAGTTGCTCCTTTACGGAACTTACTAAAAAAAGAATCGGAGTGGTGTTGGGGCGAGTGCGAAGAGCGCGTGGTGAGTGAGTTGAAGCGTGACCTGTGCAGAGCGCCGGTGCTGGCGCTGTTCGAGGCTCGCGAGCCGGCAGTCGTGACGGTGGACGCGAGTGCGCGCGCTCTGGGGGCCGCGCTCCTGCAGGGCGGGGGGCGGCCGGTCGAGTTTGCGTCGCTGACGCTCACCGACACGCAGCAGAGGTACGCACAAATAGAGAAAGAGATGCTCGCTATTGTATTCGCTCTAGAAAGGTTTCACCAATACGTATTTGGAAAATCGGACATTATTGTAGAAACCGACCACAAGCCACTCGAGGCACTTTTTAAGAAAACTTTAGACTCTGTACCAGCGAGGCTACAGCGCATGATGTTGCGCGTTCAAAGGTATGACTTCCAGGTTGTTTATACACCTGGAAAGTACATGTATGTTGCGGACACACTATCGAGAGCCCCACTTCCCGAATTAATGCAGGAAAAGGTAAATGAGGAACTCGAGGAACAAACATGTTTTTTGATTCAAAACATCAGGTTCAGTGGTGACCGTTTAAAAATAGTAAAACATTACACTGAAAATGATAATGAGTGTCAAAATCTAATAAACTATATTTTAAACGGCTGGCCACTGATTAAACGTGACATGATGGAGGGTGTGCGCATTCACTGGAGTTACAGGGAGTCTTTTGAATATGCAGACGGAATAATATTCGTAAACAATCTAGTGTTTATACCTAAAGGACTACGGGCGGAGATGGTGGCGCGCGTGCACGAGGGGCACCTCGGGATCGACCGGTGCAAGCGACGCGCGCGTGACGTCATGTTCTGGCCGGGCATGTCTCGTGACGTCGAGAGCGCAGTTCGACACTGTCGCGTGTGCGCAGAACTGGCGCCTCGACCGCAGCGTGAACCGATGATTCCGCATAGCATACCGAAATTACCATGGGCAAAAGTAGGTTCAGATATTTTTGAATACGGCAAAAAATACTATTTGCTGTTAGTGGATTATTTTTCAGGTTTTGTCGAAGTATGTCCTGTGTTGAGCATAACTACAAAACAAGTAGTAAAGGCTATGAAGGATCAATTTGCGCGCCACGGTATCCCTCAAGAGTTATTTACGGATAATGGGCCTGCATTCGCATCCAAAGAATTTAAACTTTTTGCAGAAAGCTGGGGTTTCAAGCATTCGACATCATCACCGAATTACCCCCAATCTAACGGACGTAGTGAAAGGGCCGTGCGAACGATAAAAACAATGCTAATAAAAGCACTTAACACCAATGAGGATTTTTACATAAGCCTGTTAAATTACAGAGCGACGCCTAAAGATGGAATAGCAAGTCCGGCGCAATTACTTATGGGACGGAGGCTAAATACAAAGTTACCTTCCCACGTGAATAAATTGGAACCGGAAAGGGACAACTCGAATGATTATAAAAATGTAATCCGACAACAGGCACGAAGCACAGCATGGTACAACACTCGTGCACGGACACTACCAGAACTGAAGTCGGGTGACACAGTGGTGGTCACGGAGGGTGCGGGTGGACGCCGGCAGCGCGCGCGCGTGGAGGGCCGGGCGCCCGAGCCTCGCTCCTACCACGTGCGGGACGGCGCGGGCAGGGTGCTGCGCAGGAACCGGAGGCATCTTATCAAGCTTCCGTCACCCCAGGCATCTCCTCCCACGAAGTCGCCGGTTGAGGCGACTCGTGAGGACGGACTAAGCCGAGATGAAAATACGGCCAGTTACTCTCAGCTCTTGAGCTCAGACGAAGAACCGGAATACACGACGCCAGACGAAGAAACTTCGATTGGGCAAGACGACGAAACTCTCACCGGCTATGATGATGAAACTTTCACTGGCGATGATGAAACTTCAATTGAGCAAGAACCAACTAACTACCGGGCACATACACAAAGGGCTGCTGCAAGGGAAGCAAAAGATAAATTTGCTGAGTACTTTAAAAAATAAAAAACGACCCAAATAGATTTCCTAGCCAGGTGAACCAATATAATTATAGCATGAGTAAATAACAATAATAAGTAGTAGATATACAATATAAATAACTAAAGATAAAACAATAGAAATATTAGAAGAAATAATATATATTTTCATATGTTATATTTATTGAAACTAATAGTCATTGATTTAGTTACCAATTTGTTACAATAATGTATTATATGCTCATCATATATTATCAGTTGTTGAACATTTTCAATGAAAATTTTAGAATAAACCTGTATCTTGCATGGTACCAAATTTATTTATTTAAATGTGTTTGTATGCATGGATAGTAATGAGAAATTTATAATTCAAATTTAAAGAATAATCTCTGTTCATTAAGGAGGAAGATGTAGTAAATAATATCTGTACTTGTGGGTAGCTATAAATAAATCAGTCTTTACCGAACCATCTTGTTGTTTACTTCAGTAACCATCGTCACTGGTCGTCACGCGTTATACACGGTGAATTTTCATCCATTTTAAACCCGAAGCCCACTGATACTCCAAATGAAAATTTGTAACTATTCCCAAAAAATATGTTTTTATTCTAAACATATTTTCCACTTCTGTCCGACACATTTAGTATGGAAAGTCTAAAACATTTTTTGAGTAAAATATTTTTTCTTCGGGAAAGTAATTTGTTTAAAACTGATGATAATTCATCGTGTATTATGTTATAAAATACTTCTTAGATCTACGGAACATGAAGGAGCGAGAGAGATGATTTTATTGTGATAAGCGAAATAGTTCATCAAAATGTTCTATTTCCGATTTAATAATGTCATAATTGGATTGTTTCTTAATTCAAGTGCTAATAGTGTAATGGTGTACTGTTCGTAAAAACCATGCGTATAGTGTAAAAAGATTCGTTTCTAAAACTAAAAACTGTGGTTTCAGATCTTGGAGGTCCGGACTGGAGGTTTGTTGCCGTTTCCGGCCATGTTTCTTGGGAAAAGTATAGTTCACTTTCATTGTGAATAAATCCAGTTTAGGTTTCCAGATAGTTTTTTTTTCACTTTGTTTTATATTTAGATTATTTATGATATTGTCGCACCGGTTATGGGTACGTTATGGAGACCTATGGAGACGGTCAATTTCAAGATTTTGGTCGCGGACCCCGATACTGTACAAGGTGTCACAGAAAGGGTGTATAAACCATGAAACTGAACAACTTTCCCCAAGGAAAAAAAAATTACCCCCCCCATACAAAATACGCTATCAGCTGATACAATTTCTTTCTCTCTCTTTAATCTTCACGAAATATTTACAAGACAAGCACAAGTGAAAACATATTACAAAGAAGGTGGTTGCAGAGCAGAAGTGCTGCCACTTTGAGAAATAAATTTATTGCGTCATAAATACAAGACATATAATAAGGATTGTTTGATTGGCGGCAATTTGGGGTAGTTCTATATTTTATTATCCATCACATCACATCTTAGCTTATCGTGAATAGCTTTGTATTGTAAAACTGCCAAAAACGGCCACTTTTAGCACTTTACCAATACAAAGCTATAAATGATAAGCTAAGCTATGATGTCATGGGTTATAACATATATAACTACCATATGTTGCCGCCAAACGAACAATATTACCGAAAAGTTTTGTATTTGCGACGCAGTAAATTTATTTCTAAAAGTAAGGTGCTGCCACCCAGCAACCGCCTTAACTCAAAACTGAGTTTCTATGGGAGGCCAAAATTTTTTTTTCATATTTCGACCCTTTGTTCCTTAGGGAAAGTGGTTCAGTTTCATGGGTAGATTCACTTCTTTCAGGGTTGGTATACCCTTTTTGTTACACCCTGTATACCTAGTGTCTTTTAAGCTTCTATTTATTTCATTCTTTTTACGTATTCGTTTGTTCAAATGTTACAAAACGTGAGGTAAGTAAGTACAGCGCGTTCAGGACTAGTCTGTCTATGACGGTTATTTTCTGCGCATGGGTGACAGGCGGAGAGCCAATTAACGATTAGCTCGCCTTGTGGGCGGATGCCGCGCTCACCCCCGCGACTCATTTTCTGACTTCCGCGCATTAACGGTCACACACAGAGTTATTTTGCTCGCAGTATATAAGTTTTTTAAGTCAGTTAAATTAAATGTGCCATTATGAAGCCGAAGTAGAATGGATCATCGAAATTTTCCTAAACGCAAACAAGTAGGTACTTAATACGAACATCGTACGTAATGTTATGGAGTAAGACCTAATACTACATTTATCTAGACAGTTTTTCAGTTATATGTCTGTGAGCAACCAAATCGATTCACTTTTAAAACAGTAAAAAAAAAGATGCGAGATTTATTAAAGACAATACATTTTCACAAGGCTTAACGCGAGCGTGGGAGTTGATTTGGTTGCTCGCGGGTGTAGATAAAATGGCACATTATATCTCCAACATGTTGCCTTAAAATTAAGTCTTAAAAATAAGATTTCTTGAAATACTGCATTTCCGGTATGCTTACATGACCACTTAAACAATTACCTATTTATTTTAAATAATTTAATTACACTTATACATCTATTCACATTTAGTAAGAAAACTAACATAAATATATATACAACAAGTATATACAGTTTGTATCTTCCGTGGAAGACATCAATCTTTAGCGTTTACCTTTTCATCCCCTTAGTGAACGTAATAAATACTATAAAAACAATAAAATATAATTTTATTTAGAACTACTTAGCTCTTCGAGCGAGACAGCGCTATACAAACAACAGAGAAAGCTACAGCGAGCAGGCACAGTCAAGAGCGTGTAAAAACTAAAACCGTGCTTTCAGACCATCAAACTCAACTTTCCCCAAGAAACATAGGCCAAAATACGAAATAGTTATTTGTTATGCAAGGTAGAAAAATTGTTATTTGGCGCGAGTGCATTGTCACAACCCGGACACTACATACATCGAGTGCGAATTAGAAATTGGAAGGGCGCATAGGCTTGCATATACAAAGACAATCAGGAGCACCGCGAGAATCACGCGGGCGTTCTGTATGATAGTACGAGTACTATTACTTTATTCTGTGGTATTTTATTGGAACTCGAGCAAGCGAAGGATAATCTTCGCTCGTGGCTCAAAAAAAGCATCCTGAGCGTAGCGAGGAGGGTTTCACTCACGAGACGCAAAATAACACAATTTTTCACTTTACTACAGCGAGGAAAATGAAAACGCCAGTACCAAATACCATAATTCATCTTCACGATCTAATTTCAAAAACCTCGATAGATCGCAGAGTCAAGAAGCTCGTTGGTGATGAGATGCTGGTGAAAACCAAGTTTCACAGTCTGGCCCACCGTCGCAAAGTTGCATGTCTGTCGGTCTTCTACAGATTGTACTTCGGAGAGTGTGCTCAAGAGCTCCACGAGCTTATTCCAACATCTCCCTACTACCATCGGGAGTCCAGACGCACCGCAGGATATCACCCATACTTGGTTGATATTCCGCACATTCGCACAACGCGCTTTGAAACATCTTTTATAATGCGCACAGCTAAAGAGTGAAATTATCTGCCTACGTCTGTGTTCCCGAGTTCATACAACCCGAATCTATTCAAGTCGCGAGTGAATAGGCTTCTTCTGGGCAAGCTCGTTCCATCGTCGACCTCATCTCTGTCTTCAAGACTAGATCGAGGTCAAGAGTAAGCCCATTGACAATAAAAAAAAGAACCTTTTCCACGCTAGCGGCCAAAAATTACTTTTGAACGCAGATTTCGACAGATAAAGCAAAGTTTTCCGAGCTAATGAGGTGAAAAATAAATTATGACTGCCTTAACAACGTGCACAATCACGTTATGCAGTCTTTATGCATGAAGAAAACATTATTTTTCCTTTTTCGACCTATGTTCTTTTGGGAAAGTTGTTCAGTTTCATGGTCTGAATCGACAATTTTAGTTTTTGGGGAGAATACTAACTACCTCTGGTTACACTGAATTAAATAGGTATAATATAGCATTAAGCGAATTCTCGTCCAAATTTTACTTCTGTTTAATCATGTTTTTTTTGCCATTTTGCATGGAAATCATAAAACATAGTACTTACAGTATACAAATACATTTATTTTGTGCAATAATGTAAATGCTAATTTTCCCCATAATTATTTTGTGCTTGTATAATAAAAAAGATTATTATACAGGGTCTTCCGTAGCTCGTATGATGCGTCAGTTTACTGTTATTTAATCTGTGATAATGCTATGAAACTATACGGGGTGTAACAATAAGAGTATAACAGGCCTGAAGGACGTGAATCTATCCAAAAAAAATTACCTCCCATACAAAATGCGCTATCAGCTGATGCATTTTGAATGGGAGGTTGCAAGATGTAGGGCCCTACATCATGCACGCAAACGGATTTACATGAGGCCAGACGCCAAATGCTGTAAGTGTTGCCATTCACACGTAAGAAGAATGGAATTGTTTATTTTTATTTTTTATTTCGAGCTTTGTGGTACAGTCAACCGCACGTTAGTAGAAAATAATTCAACTGTATTACTATGTCATAAAGTCCAAAAGTATTCTACTGATGTGCTGTTGAGTGTACCACGGAAAAAAAGGAGCAGTTTTGCGGTCTCATTCACATCCTTGAGGATCTTTTGTGCTACATCATGTAGGTATTTATCAATTGTATTTTCAATTAACACATGTCGATATTATTTCTTTCCCAGGTGTTGTTTGTGTGGTGTCTTTTTGACATGGTATCATTATTTGACGTGGCAAGGCTAAAATGTCCTCTTTTTTTATTAAACATAACATCAGTTTTTATATTACGGCCAAATTGTAGCTTAGTTGGATTAAAATTACGACAGCAGGACAGAGTTATGCGTGAGAGCAAGAGGAAGCGATACGTGTCTCTGTCGGTCTTATATCTTTCGCATCGCTCCGTCCTGCTCTCACACTGCTGTCATTCCAATCAAGCTACATTCTTTAGTCTAGGCAACGAAGCGGATCGTTGTATGAAGACTCCCGCATTAAATCCTCAGTCGATGAAACTTAAAGCTGGGGTATTACAAACCTTCTATAAAAAAATCCAAAAAAAATCGGTACTTTTAATTTTTCCATAAAAAATTACAAAAAATATATGATTTTTTTTTTGTAATTTTTCTTTTGGATGTTTTGAATTTACATTTAATTCATGATTCTTTATCATCCTGTGAAATAAAATCTGCCTGAGAAATTTATGTTGGGGTCAACTGCTTCATTGCCTACACTACTTTTTTTGCAGGGCTATCCAAATGTTATTGAATAGTTTTCTTAATTAGTTCTGAATAGTTAATTAGTTCTTGACTACCTCTACCTACATTACAGTTAATTTACAACTTAAAAAAATTTACATACACATATATTTTACTTAATTTTCCTTAAAAATATCTTTGGCTGGGTTCAAGATTTGAACATAATAAGATATGGTGTTCCACAAAGGATTTTGAATTCCTCATCCGTTGCATCATTTTAGATATCTTAGCTAACGTTTTAGTCCTAACTACATTTTCATCACACGTCTCTCTCGCGTCACTATCTCACCAAAATCCACTTAAATATTACACAGTTTAAACCTTAAAACCCGGATAGAGTACAATTAATGTGTGCTCAAGTGCTCAATGTCAAACTCTTTTACTGTTACAAGGTTCCATTTTTTCAATAAATGTTTTTGACATGCAATCTATTTTTAGAGATCCGAAGTCAACAAGGAACCATTGTAGTTTCGTCATGTCCCTCTGGATGTATGTCCTTCCGTCAGCTCAGAGAACCTTCCACTTTCCATAAGAAATAGAGGTCAAACAAGAAAAACATATTTTTGGCTTTCTAAACTAACCTTGCGCTGCCATAGAGGGTTTTGTATGCAGCCTGTATTTTTTACTCGTTTTTGGACCTATGTTTCTTTTGAAAAGTGGTTCAGTTAAGGGCTCCCGCACACGACCGAGAATCGGTGACCGATTTTTTGTCGACATCCCGCTCTGACGTGTTATCACCTGCATCTTCCCTCCTTGTTCTGGCCGATAATCGCCCATCGATTCTCGGTCGTGTGCGGGAGCCCTAAGTATGTGGTCTAAATTTCTTTCTGTGATCGAAGGGTCTAAATAACACAAGTAAACGAAAATTTGCTATATTATACAGTCAACGGAACTGAACAACTTTAAAAAAAAATACAGTATCTACATACAAAATTCTACCTATACATGATTGGACAGTTTTGTTGATGTGCCCTTTTATTTTTTTTATACAAGAGGAAAGCAGACGAGCAGACGCGGGTCACCTGATGTTTAAGTTTTCGGAAAGCTCGCTCGTAAAAGTAGGTATTAATAAATAAACTAGCCTTAAAGCTTACATCCTAGTAGTAACGATATCACCGTTTTCCTTGTGCGCGGGCGCGGGCGGGTGCGGCTGTGATGTGTCAGTGTCCGGGTGCTTCTTGTCTCGCGCGCGCGAACGGAAGAACGAACCGGTGGTCACCGAGCGGAAACGGAACGAACCCGGCGCGCCGTTGCTTAACGTGTTGCGGGGCTCTGCAGGGAATGGTGAGGATCATATCAACAACCACTTATGTGAAACTCTTGAATGGACGACAATAAATGCGGACTGACACATACGAAAAAAAAAACCGGCCAAGTGCGAGTCGGACTCGCGCACTGAGGGTTCCGTACCACCATATAAACATAATTGTATTAGTTGAAATTTCAGTAAGTTAATGTGCTAGATTTTTTGAGTCCGACACGCGCTTGACCAAATTTTATTATTTGTTGTTATTTTATAGCTTATGCACTATAAACATACCAATTTTCAAGTTTGTAAGTGTTCCCGTTTTTAAATAGAACTAAAACAAAAATCGCCTCCGCGACCATCCAACTTGACCCCTCTCATATATGAATGTTCTTGAAACGGGAGCTCACCACAATTGGTTACCATTAGTTGTGAGAAAAGTTGTAATATTTAATGATTTCAGACTTTTCCCTTTATTTGTACTGTGAGACCTAGCTTCTTGCCAAATTTAATAATTTTAGGTCAACGGGAAGTACCCTGTAGGTTTTGCATTTTTGCATAAATGTAGTTTTTGCATAAAATGCCATATCTTTTGATTGCGTCTTTGTAGAAAATTGAGATTTTCAGATCTTGTGTGGTTCATAGACCCTAATATATGGTATTAATTTCAACCTGATACCTCTACCCGTTCGTGAGATAAAGGGTCTTGACAGACGAACAGACAGACGGACAACAAAGTGATCCTATAAGGGTTCCGATTTTTTCTTTTGAGGTACGGAACCCTAAAAAGACAGAAAAATTCTTCAAGCTACAGTGGGAAAAGGTGGTCTTGTTACTGAGAGCGAACTCTACTAAACAACCTTTTAACCTCAACTTTCCTCAAACTATGTCTTATTTTACCCGTGGTCCTACCATGAGCAATCGTTTTTCTTTCATTTTCTTTTCGACTACGGGCAATTTTTTCTTACCCGTGGTCTTATCGATAAATGTTGCTAGTCCTACGAAACTAAAGGATTGATCACACCTAGCTGAATTCAAAGACTAATTCGGCATACATTGCTGTGAGGCTTGGTTATGTTAATTGCAATATCCTTACTTCAACGAGCAATGTATGCCGAATTAGTCATTGAATTCAGCCAGGTGTGATCACTCCCTAAACTTATATTTTTATTTCTTTTTGCTAGGCCCTTGCCCTCTGGCGAAAGAGGCTGCTTTCAACCTTATTGTTATACCCAGCTTAGGAGGATCTATAGGGGGTGAAGGGCGTCTTAACGTGGTTTTCCACCAAAGCTGTGCTAGGTAGGTAAGCTGTGATCTGGAAAATTCAAACCAATAAGATCGCTCTATTTAATAGCGCATTTGACAAGCTTGGAAAATGGAGCAATCCTATTGGTTGGAATTTTTCCAGCTCAATGCTTAGGTATCTCGCAGAGCTCTAGTGGAACCACCCTCAACGTGCGATTTAGTAGAGTTCCATCATACGGTATTTTTCACAATCAGTTGCAGTTACTTTCAATAGGCTGTTCTCTAACTTTTGATGAGCCGTATACCTAGCTTAGGGATTAAGATTCTGAGGGACACATGCTAGGTCGTAGGATTGTAAAAACATTTTTAACTGTCGGATTTCACCTTCACAAGGCTGCGGTCGATCCTTCGGCCGCGTCCTATACGAGATGCAGAACTTTGCTACTCATTATTTCTTGCTTGCTTCACTAGAGAACCTTACCTTCACAAGGCTGTTCTTTGACCCTCCGCCACGTCCTATGCAATAAGCCCGCTGCCTTCATACCGTGCCCCTATACCCAGCTTAGGGGGGTCTACGGGGAGACGTGAGGGGGTGATGGAGTTTGTAAAACTTTTGTTTATTCTTGCTTCTTACCTTCACAAGGCTGCTCTTTGACCCTCGGCGATCGATCTCGCGGCCGCGTCCTATACGAGAAGCTCGCAGCTTTCAACCTGGCCCCTATACCCAGCTTAGGGGGGTCTACAGGCGTCTGCGGGGACACGTGCGGGGTGGTGGGGGTGTGCGGCGCGGACATTGACCCCAGGATGCAGGGCGCCATGTCCGGCCGGCGGACCACCATGCTGGCTGCGTGCGGCCTGATGCCTAGCTCCAAGTCTTGGATGCTGAAATTATGAGGAATGGGTGAGTTATTTTAACGAATATTTGTAACGACAATTTTATTTTACCTGATCTTAGGTCTAGGACTCCGTGTCTAGGACAGAACTAATTACCTAAACTGTTATTGTATTCCAATCGTACGTAATTCAAAAGTACATCGCTGGACGAACATAACGTTTCAAGTCGATTTTTACAAAAACGAAAACGGAACTAATTACAAATTATATATGTTTCGATAGCACTAATTTAGGTCTAATTATCTATTACATTCAATATCCCACACGACAATGTCACTCGCTAGGTGCAAGGATATGTTATTGAGTCCTTGATAACGCCTTTTATATTCAAATAAAAGACTGTTCCGAAAATTTTATCAAAGCCGTTACAGGCTTTGCTATATATTATCAAGTAGAATAATTGAAATAACCTCATCTATCATAGTATCCAAAAGCGCTTTGAGCTTCACACATTGGTCTTTGTGCGACACTTATTTCTATCGCCGCAAGAGTTAAAATCCCATTGTGAGTGTCAATGTTGACCTGTTCTAGACTGTACCAGCCCAGGGACCGTGAACCGGAGGATGGGAGTATCGTACAGTCAAGAGCAGGTCAAGCTTGACACTTGAAGTGCGACTTTAGCACGTAAAGAGTTAGTAATAAGAACGGTACTAAGTCCAATATGTCAAGCTTGACGTGCTCGCGACTGTACCACACACCAATCAACAGAGTTCAAATAGGTATTTATGCCAGCCGTACGTAACGCTATCAAGCGTGATGATTGTACACTCAACAACACATCAGTAGAAACACTTTTGGACCATACGGCGTGGTAATAGAGCTGAAAAAGTTTCTACCGACGTGCAGTTGACCGTACCCCCAAAAATATTCACCACCATTTTTTCTGTGAATAATTTGTCCAGCAGTGAACGTCAGTGATGAATGTTAATTACTTCCCAAAATATTTACCACGTTTCAGCCCGTCTTGATCTCGTTCGCCTTAGTTCTGCAGATCGATGTCTCGATTGCATCCCGCTGTGCATACTGCCACCGCGTTTACTAGCTGTAATTTTTAATTTACAAGTTAGTACAGACTATCAAGAAAACTGTAGAGCATACAAAACATTTTGACCATTTGACGATTTTATGTTAATGTTGAGATTTAGTGCAATTTTTATTTTACAGGTTAGTGCAGACTACCTATAAGACTATCAGGAAAAGAGTAGAGCAGGAAAAAAAATAGACTGTCCGTACTAGATTTTATGTTAATGTTGAGTTTTAGTGTAATTTTTATTTTACAAGTTAGTGCAGACTATCAAGTCAAGAAAACCCTTAACAATTTAGTACAGACTATCACGAAAAGTGTAGAGCAGGAAAAAAATTGACTTTCCATAATATTATACCCGAATTGATATTTTTGCCATAATAAGGAAGTATCTGTGTAGTAGATCTAATACCAGTAGTACTAATAGTAAGTCACATGGCACTCATCTCTTGAGAATACCATAGTAATTAAGAAGAGTGCTCGAAAGGAAGACTCCGTAAAAGAGGTCCCGGAGGTAAAGTAGCTCGGTGGGAAGAGTCCGTAGAAGAGGTCCTGAAGGGAGGAGACCGTGGTATTGGAGGGAAGAGTGCTCTGAGGGAGGACTCCGTAGAAGAGATCTCGGCGTAGAAGACTCTACGAGGATCGGTGGGAGAACTCTATGAGGAGTGTATAAAAAAATCTTACTTACGGATGAGTGCCATGTGGCTGTACTAATAACTACTTCACATGGAAGCTGAAAACATTAATTTTTTGGATAGATCCAGTTTATTTTGTAACCTATTATTAATACCGTTTGATAGAGCTCGTGAAGCACTTTCAGGATCAGTAACCAGTTTTTCAATAACTTGTGTAATTTAGAAATAATCGAGTGAGATAACTTATCGTTTATACCCTGTATACTCACGTTGTGGATGCGTGCCGTCCAGCGGATGCGTGTAGATCCTCTTGCGGGCCTGCAGCATGGTGTAGACCACGGCGGCCAGCGAGCGCGGCGCCACGCACGGCGGCAGCGCGGGCTTGCCCTGCGCCCCGCGCTGCCTCACCACCCACCACGTCTCCATGCGACCCTTGCCCTTCACTTCCACAGCGCCCCGGGCTTCCAACTCGTACCCACGAAGCTGTAGCAACTGAAAGAGGGGTAAGTTTACCTTGTTATTTGGTCTGGTAGGCATGCCCACCTTTTTGACGTGAGTCAAGAATATGCACCCTTCTTTTTAAGGTGTTAATTGCTGCAACATCTATATGCCGTAGGCGAGTGGCTGGCTCTACTATTGTCAACACTAGTACGACAATCCTATACATTATCATTATATTCTTTCTACTAGTGTTTACAATAAAAAACTTTTGGGTTTCAATGGATTATTTCGAGTGTCTCCCATTAATCTCTTCTCTCCGCCATATGTTTTACAAATAAGGTTTTATATTAGTTAGATACGAAAATTTCCACTGTCTTCACATGTCTACCAAATCCTAATTTCTACTGTCTTCACCAAATCCCTCTACCACCATCCCTTCACCATATCCGACAAATCCCTCTTTGTGGACCAACCAACCGCAAGCCCTATCTCAAGCCTCCTGTGGTTGGTTAATTTATTTTGTGGTGTCCTACTGATCATCAAAGGCCATCCCTTAGATTTGTGTGGGCTCTGTCCAGGCTGTCCTAATTATCGACGTAGGGGTTTGTTTTTGGTTATTATCGACTTAGATTACTAATTAGCAATACACTAGTCTTACCTGTTTTGTATACTTAGTAACTTGTATTCTCCCCATAGCACCAGTACTCTCCATTCTCGACGCCTCATTCACAGTATTCCCCCAAATATCGTACACAGGTTTCCTTGCTCCAATAACGCCGCCAACCAAAGGGCCGCAGCTGATCCCAACCCTCAGTTGGAACTTGTTAAAGCTATGCTTATTGATATCTTCCAACGCTTCTCGTAGTTCGAATGCGTAGTCGACGAGAGCACATAGATGCTCAGTGTCGTCATCTCCTGACTGAAATGTAAAATTTTAAGTTAGACAACTGAATCTCCAACAAGATACGACCTCTAGAGACTATTTGTTGTTAAGTCAATACAAGTATGACTGTCTCATAAAATTATATCCTTTCTTCCATCTCCATTTTAACGCAAAAATCTTATGAAAAGCTTTGACTTAAACCAACTTTATGCCGTGGTCCGCTTCATTTTAGTTACCTACTTTAGTAGTTTGCTAATCAATATTTTCAGACTATCGAAAGGTATCCTCACCATTCAAGTTCAAATTCTTTTAGATATCTGTTTTGCTTAGGAACCAAACCGGTAACGCAAAAATGGACGACATAACTAGTTCTACAGTCATTATCCCTCAAAAATTGATCAAATCAAAATAGTAACTTACCTTATGATTAGGATTAAGTCCCGAAGCTGCCATGTAAGTGGCGCCTATAGTTTTAATTTTCTCAATCGACTTGAACCGCGAATGCATGAGCAACTTGTCGAAATCAACTGAAATTTTAACAAATTAACAATTTTAATAATTTTAACACAAAGGTCAACAAATATTGAAAAGTAAAACTAAATGCTAAAGGCAGGCAACAAGAGGCTCAGAGCCGTGACCAGTTGAAGAAAAGCTTCAGCCCAGCATTGGGATAACCGTGGCTAGTGTAAGATAAGAAGAAATTAAACATTAAAAGGCAGTGTATAATTTGATTGGTACATTACAAATGATTTCGTTGAGGAGTCGCATGCAGTCGACAGCTTTCTGCTCCGAGTAGAACTCGTGGAAATTTGGTATCCCCGCGAACATGACACCGACTTCGTCTCGCCATTGCGAATATAGTTCCTATAAAACATCAATGTAGTTTATCAATAAGATAGGTCCAACTAAGGTCCCTTGCACTACCCATATTGTGCTAAGCATTTGTGATAGCTCACTTGAAACTTTTATTATGATCGTCTCTTGTATAAAGTTTGAAGAAGTGTTTGTGGATGTATTTTATATTAATATCAATAATACAAAATTTACTTACATCAAGACGCCGATCTTTGCTTAAAAAGTGATTAATGACGTGGTTAGGAAGTATATGTTTTAACAGATATCTGTTTGTTTTCTGCGTCTCCTTCATTTCCTCCAAGTCGCCCTCAGCTTGCAGCTTCCATAGGAAGTCTAGCCTCGCCGTCACCTCAACCAGTCTTGCTTGGTACACCACCATTATTAGAAACATCACCATCAGTATTAGCATCTGTACGTAGAATGGTAGATCGCTGAAATATAATTTAATTTGAGTTATTTGATCAAATGATTCTAAAATGTTTCTAAGTTTTACCATTTCTTTTTCAACTTAAATCTTAAACTTCCATTATATTATATTCACTTTTAACCGCAATATGAGTTTAGGAAGCCCTTTCTTAGTACTCATCTACCTTTTTGTAACTTCTGTAAAAAAAGGCTTCTAAACCCACCGGTTTAGGTAAAGTGGGAGGGCCTTTGGCGGTTCATCAAGTCTGACATAAGGGTCAGTGAGGTCGGTGACCGAAGTTAAAACTCACACGATCTGATGATGGTGATTTACATATGGAATATAGAGTACAAAGGTCATAAATTACTTACCTATTAGCCGAATCAAAGTAGTAAACGTTGTAAAATTTCAACAAAAGTGCCGTATATATGCAGACATTCACGATAGCCAGACAGGTCTTTATCAAATAGTACAATTTGACGATAGAAGTAAGTGCAACCAAACATAGTATCCAAGTGAACACGACGTATTCTGGTCGGTAGCACTCTAAAGTCATGTCAGCAGATGATGACTCGGCTCTGGTTGTTGTATTTGAAACTTCTTCTGAAGAATCGTTTTCGGGAAAAGATGATGGGCAGATGTAGAGCTTCATGGTACTGAAATTTAAGAAATTATTGTTGTACTCGTTAGAAAAGCGGGACTGCTAGATACCCTCTAACAATTTCATATTGTTTTCTGTCGATAAAGGGGTTAGGAAATTTCACAAGTTTTTTGTGTTGAATGGGAGAAAAAAGAGGTTAAATCCATTCGCAACTTATTTTCAAGGTCAAAAAGTAAGCAATTCCGAAGATTGAGTTGAGTCTTGATAAAAAAAAACATCTTATGGGTGTTAAAAGACATCTGAAAACTATTTTGACCAACCTACCTCCTTGGGAAAAGTTGTTTAGTTTCATAGTGTTATAATATAAGGTGCAAGACATCAATAAAAGACCAACAACAGGACACTTGGCTAGATGGGAGGATGAATGGTGGACCAAGACGGTAACGGAGTGGCGAGTAGGGACTGGAAAACATTCGGTTAGACCGACCAACTGCCAGATGTGCAGATGACATTGTCTCTGTTCCGGCTAAGTGCTGTTTAAGAACTGCACGGGATCGAATTGAATGGCACAAAAAAGAAGAGGCCAACGCAGCAGAGGGTGGATGTGGCTAATTTAGATAAATGAAAAAAATATTTTCACTTTGATATAACAGCCTTAAATCTAGTGCCTTGGCTTGGACACATACCTAGAAAGCGACATGATCATGATGTAGGTACAGATGTGCGCGCTGCGCCGCACACGGCTGCCGCTCACCCAGGCCGAGAAGATGATGAGTTTGGGAGGCAGCCGAGGGAACTCCTCCAGCATCACCACCACAAACGAGATCAGCAGCGGTATCGTCATCACGGCCAACGCCACGCCCAATCTCCAACAACTGTTTCAATAAATTCATGTGCAACTTTTAACATGCTTTGAGTGTATGAAGTCAAATTTTATTTCTGATGAATTTCCTAGTCTTAGGACAAAAGGTCTGCAGCTATTAAATTATAATCGAATTTGTTAAATCCTTGTTATTAAGCCTTTACTTAAGCAAAAAAATTGTAAATTTTACTAAGAGCTATCTGCAGTAAATCCATGATTGAAGCTAACAATGATTAATAATCAAGACTCACTGGAAATGCAAAACATACTGCACGCCAGCGATAAAGATCCAAAGTACTAGACAGCACATGACGTTGGACTTGAAGGTGTATTCATCAAGCTGGCCGAAGTTTTGCTCCAAAGATCTCTGACGGAACCGCAGAGACCAGCGCCTCATCTTCTCTATACGGATGCGGCGGTTGCTGCTGACTTCGATGGAGTTGATTATATCGTCTTCCTGGAAAATTGAGGAACCTTATACGTGAAAAACGTAAAATAAACAGGATTTAAGGGATGGGTTGTTTAATACCTAAAGGGCATGGTTAGTTAATGGATCTAAACAATTTTTTTCCAAGAAATGCATCACCAGATATTAAAATCAGATCGCCGCTCCATACAAAATTTAAAACATGATTGAACGGTTTGGTTTAAGAGGTAAATTTTTCTTGAGGAAAGTTGTTCCGGACTTATCATGCCGGTTTGGTTTTTGCCAACCCGTTCCATATTTACACCCAAAAATAATGATCATTTGCATCAAATCTTATCTAAAAAGCCCCTTCCTTGTGGGTTGGTTTTGATATGAGTTACAATTTTATGGGATTGTTTACCTCTTCAAAAAACAATCTTGAAGCGCTACCTTGATCTTGCTATTTATTTGCACTATCCCGTCTCTTCCCATTATTAAGCAAAGGCATCTCTTGTGGTGTCAAGCTCTATCCATCCAGTCAGAAGGAATTACATTTAAATCGTCTTGTCATCGTTAGTTGGGTCTTCCCCTACAGTGCATCCAAATACCCTTTAAATAAAAAAGTCTTGCGGTAGCAAGTTTTCTATGACTTACATCAGACAATGCCGTTACATCTTCCTCTTGTCCAGGCTCCACGTCTAAACTTCTTCTTATTCGACGACACCTCGCTATCCCTGCTGCGCCATTAGAAAAATACTGAAAAATTTTAACAACACATTGTAACGTGTAGGAATTTACTCGTTGCTCGACACCTCGCTATCCCTGCTGCGCCATTAGAAAAATACTGAAAAATTTTAACAACACATTGTAACGTGTAGGAATTTACTCGTTGCTTATGCTTGAAATTTAAAACAAGTTAGGAAGAAAAAAATTACTGTATTTTAACACTTTCTATGTTCGGATAATTCTACAAGAAAACAAATCCCGCTGGTTTTATAATTTTGCGATTTTCTACTTTGTAAGCTAAGAAGACCCCACACGGTACGACCTCGTTTAATGATGTCTAGAATATTTTAATCGAGGTGATTAAACTTACTCGAGGAGATTGTCGTTCAGATTTGTCTCAAACGGACTAGTTACTGTAGGTCAGGGCCTACATTGAGTACCTAATCGTCGAAATCTTTTAACCCCTAGTTTTCATAAGTACGTTTTCATGTGTTGTTGTTTGTTCATATTGCCCAATTTTTATATTTTGTAGAAAATTTAAAAAGCTTAAGAAAGATAGCTTACATTTTGAAAAGGCATCTCTGGTGTCCAGTCTACCGTCATTTCATCGTCTATGCTACTACTGGGCCGTCGAGGTGTGTTCTCCCATAGTTGTTTTATGGTTGTTGTGTCACTAAAATTAAACATATTTCTTCATCTACGAGTATCATAATTCGTTACTCTTGCTTTATTTATCACTATCAACAGCGATATACTGGGTGTATAGTTGTCAAAAATTGAAATGGCATGATCAAGGGGGATGTTTCCGGTGTTATGTGTCTTCGTAAAGTTGTTAAATTTTATCGACTGATCATGCATGCTCTTTCAGTTTTTGTCATCCTGACCCTTACACTCTTTATATAGGTAGACAGCCCGTGTGTGTTCTTTCATTCACTCGGTGTCAACGATTTTGTTACACATACTATTTTGATTTCAAGACTTGTTTTTCTGTTTGGTGTGGCTAGGGTTTGAACTGGTTTCTGGGGCGCCTTAACTAATCTTGGTCCTGTCTGGTATTCTAAAATTTAGCTATATCTAACTTTCAGATGGATTTTTTTGAAAAATAGGTACCTAAAGCTACAAAGTCTTCGAGAAGTATTGGTTATTGGGATTTTAGTTAAAAAGTAAAACTCTCACTTGGCTCTAGATCGATGCCTTGTTCTTCTGGGCTGCTCGGATGATTTTATCAAATAAGTGACTAGATTGTGTTCGCGGATGTACGGATCTCTGTTTCCACCTTCTCCTGGTTCCACTTCAAAAGCACCGTTCAGATATTCAAAAGTTGCTGATGAAATATGGACTCGCCTGAAAAAAAATCTAATTGAATACGAAAACACAATGGGTACATCATCGAACTATAATCTTTCTTCTACTTATCATTCGCCTGCCACTCTCCCAATTTATTTGGGGTTGAAATTGGGTTCGAAGCAATTATCGATCGCTTCCATTTATCTCTATCAGCAGTCATGTCAACATTCATTTATTTCTTTCTCATGTTATCTTTCAAGCACTCCATTTATCTTTTCTTCGGTCTTGAACGCCCTCCACTCCTCATTTACACTCATCGTCATCATTCTCTTGCCTTTGTTGATTATTTATATCTACCTTTTGCGTTTCAAAAATGATCAGTATTTTTCGAAAGTTTGGTAAAGTCTAACATATAATAAAATTTAAAAAAAGAGCGCAAAGATCATACCCAGGCAAGCCTCCGCTCTCCATATGGTTGGCTATCGTGACATCGTGCGACCAGAGATCGAACTGCCACTTCAAAAGCCCCAGTACACCGCAGAGTACTGTGCCACTGTGAATTCCTATCCTCATATCTAGGTCTACCTGGAATTTCATGATATCTATTATTGGAATGAGAAAATAGAATTATGGGAATGTCAAGAAACTTATTTAAATATTTGGGTGTTACTGGAACGTTTTAAAAATACTTTAGCACATGATAAAACGAAGATGATTTTGGAAGCAGTGTCAAAAGTAATAAGTATTTTCACTTGCCAAGTTTACAATGCCAGAAAAAAGATTGAAGGACATTTTGCTGTTTAATGTATTTGGGAAACGAATATTTTTTTGGATCCTGCTGCTGCTGCTGCTGGAGCTTAAGTTCGAACACAGCGAACGGCAAAGCAATGGTAAAACAAAAGTCCTACACTTTTATTTTTTTTGACCTTAAAGAGAAGCAGGCAGGTGATAATTTTTTCAACAACTTTGCTGATTTGCCTAGAACTGGAAACAGCAGGCTCTTACTTGACTGAGAATGAAGGTAACTGTGTGGCTAACCTGAGCATTATATCGCACGTCTCGTATAGCCCTGATCATGTGCAGGCCCATGTTGACGCAGCAATACGCGTGGTCTTCCCTCTTATCCGGTAGACCACTCACGCAAAAGTAGCAGTCACCGAGGAGCTTTATCCTCAGACAGTGGTTCTCCTGAAACAATTAAAAATAATTTAAGTTAGTAGTCTACGAAAACTATATTTTTACAAATGTATTTTCAAATATCGAGATACAACTGGTCTGCTTTGTGGGACACAAGAAAGACACGAAAGTCTGCATGCTTTAAATAGAAGTCCTCATTAAGCTCGCAACAAATAAAACAGTCTGATTTTGGAAGAAGGCTCACCGATGCCAACCTGTCGAACCTGGCAAACAGTTCGTTGAGAAGCTTTACCAGTTCTTGAGCGCTGCATTTGCTGGATAGCTCTGAAACAAAACACAAAATCTTAGCTGTCTCAATCCGTCTGTCCACAGTGTCAGCTATCATTAGCTCGCCGTATATTTTTACCCCCGTTTTTAGTTTTATCATCAGGTTGAAGCAAGGCATCGATATAATTTTCTTACGTCTTCTTTTTTACCATCAATGGGTTTGGCTTGGCCTTAATCTAGCCCTGAGGACAGAGATGAGTTTGACGATGATGATTATAGCTCATACATGAATAGATTCGAGTTAAATAAACTCGGGAACACAGACCCAGGACATAAATCTAACCTTCCTATGATAGAAGGAAAAGACAGATGTCATAGAAGTTATGCTATCAGCTCACCAGTGAACCCCTTGATGTCAGCGTAAAGGATGGAGACGTCTTCATGCCGCTGGATGTAGAGGTTATTGAACTGCTGCTCTTGGAACTCTCCGCGGACTTTGGACACGTGCTGGTAGATCTCGTTTGCGAGGAACTCTGGGATTACTGCATATAGAGGTCATAGGAAAAATAAGGATCTTATTTATAGAAATCTAAACTACAATAGAAAAACGCCTGAATGAGATATTCAAATTCATCCCAATTTAGTTCGGGGTGTCAAAGTTTAGACTTTGCGTCGGATCCGACTTTTAATAATTCCTTTATAGCAAAAGGCATGCATGTACAAACAACTACCAAAAAAACATGATGTTTTTTAGGCTTCCAGAAAAACCTTGAGCCAGAAATAGTAAAATTTATATGGCACCACCGACCCATGTCTTTTTGGAAAGCTTGTTGGTCATCACAAGTACATATTTTGCTAACAAAGACTAATTAAAAGTCACCTTATACAGCAGAAAAATAAGATTACTTTAGTCAAACTACTCGGCCTTTTGTTTCAATGTAGTGCTATGATCGTAAGCGGACTGAAAACATCACGCTTCAGAGATAGGCAGAGACCGCATTGTTATTCGTAAACATATGAAGGGAAATTTGTTGTAAAGTGGTTGTAAGTAACAATGTCACAACTATTAAAATTTAAATTTTCATTTACATTTTTCAACGCTGTCAAAGTTTAATATGACCACAAAATATTGTCACTTCAATAAATTTATTTTAACCAAAAGGAGCTAGGATTTTTAGAAAATACAAATTTTTGGCACTTCGCCAGTGTTATTCAATACACAGAAGGAAATAAAATCTAAACGCGCCGTCTTATGCAACTCTCAACCATGAACGTGAAATCTATTTTCGCTTTACGGTCTCTATTTCAGTTTCAGGACTATATTTTTGTCTTTATTGTTTTGGCGTGCAAATATTTTGTTATCTGCATAATATCGACACCGCAAGAGAGAAAACTAATGGAAATTGGTAAGTAGGTCAAGGTAGGTGGGGTTGGTAATGGTGGTGGTTGGTTGGTTTGGGTTGGTAGGTTGAGTCTGTCTGTCTGTCAGCGGGCTGTATGTATCTCATGAGCCGTAATAGGTAGACAGTTGAAATTTTCACAGATATGTATTTCTGATGCCACTATAACAACAAATTCTTTACTTGACATAACTTTAATCTGCAAGTAATTTTTGTAATGGCGGGACATAGCTGTAACTATTTATAATTTTATTGTAACACCTCCAATCCATGACCTATGATCCACAAAATAAAATTTCATTTCAAATTTCTAAAAAGAAAAAAGAAAATACAAATTAAGGGGAGCTCCCCTACTAACGTGTTTTTAAGCGATTTTTGCTCGATTCTTGTTTTAGCTCTATCGTAAAAACGGGAACACTTACAAGCGTGAAAATTAGTACGTTAATCCTACTAGTCTTAGTTCGTATCCTACTAATATTATAAACGTGAAAGTTTGTAAGTATGGATGGATGGATGTTTGTTACTCTTTCACGTAAAAACTACTGAATGGATTTTAATGAAACTTTGCAATAATATAGCTTATACATCAGAATAACACATAGGCTACAATTTATAAACCTGCGCAGACGAAGTCGCGGGCACCAGTTATATCTATATATGTAAAAAAGAAGAAGGGGACTGACTCACTCACTGACCGCTGGGTTTAGACATTCCAAATTTGGCATGTAGGTTCCTTATGAGGTCTAGGGGTGCACTATGCAAGGGTTTTATAAACATCCACCCCTAAGGGGGTAAAATAGGGGATGAAAGTTTGTATGAAAGTCCGTCAGTTTTTAAGTTAAGAACTTCAAATTTTATTTTTAGGCTGACGACTAAAAATAAATATTTACGTTTCTCCGGATTTTTCAAAATTCGACACCCTAAAGGGTGAAAAGGGGGATGAAGTTGAAAATCCTTTATTTAATCCACATAATTTATTATTTAGGCATTAGGGTTGTAATTCTATGCAACGTTCATCACTGTTACGCTCTTTTTACGAAAACTACAACAATTTTTAAATACAATGTGGTGGACGTAAAATACCAACATCCCCTGGGGATGTGGTTGGAGTACGATAGGGTTGAAATGTCTAAAAATCAATATGGGTGTCGTTTCTATGTTTATATAAGGATAGGGAAAGCGGTTAAGATGGCGTTAGGGGTAGAGATAGGGGAAGGGATAGGGAGAGGGACAGGGAGAGGGACAGGGAGTGGGAGAGGGAGAGGGAGAAGGAGGGCGAGGGAAAGGGAGGGGGAGAGGGGCAGGGACAGGGATGGTTTGACGGACGGTTGGACAGATGGTTGGAAGGACGGACGGACGACAGATAGACGAAAGGGTGGATGGATGGATGGTCAGATAGATAGATAGATAGAACCCTCGCGGACGAAGTCGCGGGCAAGCTAGTATTGCATAATCTATAGAATAACAACAAATGAATGTGCTACAAATGCGCAAATCCAAAATCTTTGGTTTGGAAGGAAAACAGCTTGAATAGTTGTTCAGTTCAAAGAGATATATAGTCAAAAAGGTTGTTCAGATTGATTGCTATTTAGTTTAAAACGTATAGCAATTTTGAAAAATGATACGATTGAATTTTATTCTGATAAAAACCATAATTTTCGAAATACCGACCACACTGGCGGACAAATTCCGTGACTGCCCGTGTCTGCCCGGCTCTTGTCTGCTGACTTACCACTTTGAAAAAGCTTCCAATGTCTATCGCTTTCTCTTTTTGTCCTTTGCCTTGTCTCCATTGATCTATGCGTCTCCAAAAACGCCTTCCTCTGTCCCCAGTCCGCCAGATATTTGGCGTACATGCCAGCAAAGTTGACAGCACTGTACAGCAACGCATTGCTCACTAATAGACGCACTCCGCAAGAAGACGCCTGCAATGAACAGTTGAAGTTTTTCCCCAGATTCTGTACAAGAAGACGTCAGATTATGATAAATTCTCTCTGAGAATGATTGAGTCGTCAAGCTCTGCGTTTAGCTACTGCCGGTGATTCCTTGCATAAGCTTTGACTAGCCTTGAAGTCTTCCTGCATGCGTCGGTTAGTTTCTGCAGATGCTGTAGATGTAATTTTAGCCAGATTGCATGCTTGTTTTTTATATATTTAATTCAAGGTACAAAACTATGTTATATAGGTAATTATACCACTTTGCCCAGCAGCGTGACATCTTTTGGCTACTAAATTTGCTGTCATAGTACGTTACATAGTTCAGATAAAAAATTCGAGCTACTTTTTAAGCATACCTCTCTGTAAAGCTTGTTAAACGTCAGTAGTATATCGTCGAGTCAATTAATATCACGCAGAGTGTATGCAAAATTTGTAGAGCCATCTAAGCCATACATACATAATTATTCACTTACCACATTACTTTGCTCCATAATCTCCTTAATATCTACTGCTGTAGCCAACACATGCGCAAGAGATGAAAGAAGACCTATCACAATACACCAACCCAGGGAAAGTGGTAGCATCGCATATGGCACAAAAATTATAAACAGCATGTACCAGACTTGGTTTTCAGCTGCTTGGAAGCCTATGCCTTGTCCGCTCAGACCTGTAAAAGAAAAATCGTGTATTAATTAACAATTTAGCAAAAAGGAAATTTAACTGAACTGAATATCCGGTGACTGATAGACAAACAGCATGATCCGGTGGGTCTAGAAAATTAAACTTTTGCACAGAAGTTCCTAATGGGTAAGCGCTAAAGAGATTCCTAATAAGAGGCGCTTAAAAAGGGAACAGAAGAGGAACTTAATTTTCGTATAAAAATCTGGTTGTACAAGACCAGGCCCAGGCTAGTCACTAATTACAATAGTCAAGGTTGTCATTAGCCTGAATGTGTATGCCTACACTATATCAAACTATTGGGGAATTCAAAATATTTAACCCCGTCTACATGTTAAAAAAAACCGGTCAAGTGCGAGTCGGACTCGCGCGCCGAGGGTTCCGATATACCTATAGTATTTTTGGAAGCAATAAAGTCCATTTTCAGGACCGCAAAACTAAATTTGTTTGTAAAGGTTTTTTGCAGATTTCTGAAAAACTGTGCAACTTAGAAAGATCGTTTTATTTTTGCTGTAAAGTTTACATAAACCTCTGTCAACTGTAATTAATTCAGATTTTCCCTTACTCAAACTTCGGAGATAAGGGGGGGGGAATGGTATTTTTTTTGACATTTTTCATCATAACTTGAAAACTAAGAAACTTAAAAAAATACAAAAATATATTTTAAAATGTACAAGTAAAGCCCTTTCATATGATACCCCACTCGACCTAGTAGCGACAATTTGAAATTTGGCCCCCCCTATTTTGGCCCCCTTTACATTAATAATCATACTTTTTTCAAAAAATTTTCATGTGCAATTAAGTTGGGCAACTATATTCTAAAACTATTCCAAATTTCAGCTCGATAGCGTAAGTGGTTGCTGAGATATAGAGGTGTGACAGACAGACGGACAGACAGACAGAGCGGCACCATAAGGGTTCCTTTTTTTTACCATTTTGGTATCGGAACCCTAAAAACACGGGACCTAACAGCGAACCCTGTGCTATAATTCACTTTATCATCCGTTCTACTACAGATAAAAGCCTAACTATTTGATATTCTTACCCTGAGCTATAAGCAAGATCCAAGTGGCCGCGGCAGCCCAATGGAGGTAGTTGTTGGCAAAACATCTCCAGCAACCGAGTAGACAAACTCCAATGTTAAGAGATGAAAATGCCACTGTCGATGCTATTGAAAAAGAATCTATTTGATTCGCTGAAAATCAACAAAATATTGTTACGTATGCAGTAAACAATAATATATAGAGGTTTATATTCTTGAAAATAATATATACTTACAAGTATGACTAATTAATGTTGTTAAAGCTAAACATATCTGAAATAGAAACAAGAATACGAATCAATTAAAGCTAAACAAAACAAAGACTATCAGGTAATTCAAATATCTCAGTTAATTCGCAGGACAATTACCTACGATTGATTGTACCCAAGTTCAAAGACAATTTAACTTAAATTGATTTACTTGTTAGACTTCTGTTTGAATAAAAATTTGCATACTTACTTTGAGTAAAAAGTCTACAATGTTGACCATCATTAAGGACCTCTGTCTTTGTCTTCTTGAATACCTTTGGTATGACGATTCTACTGTTTCATCCTGAAAAAAAAGTTGGAGATACATTTTTTTTTGTTCAAATGCCGCCATTAAGGGTCATCAAGATAGATGGATAGATAAAACATTTATTCAGTGCGAACAAATACAGTAGAAAAGAATAAACAATTCTAAATTTACTATAATTTACAACTAATAATTGAAAATCACAAAATAAATAAGAGCACTGAAATAGGCGACCAGCTCAGCGTCATGCTGCAGCTCAAGGCCACAGCGCTGATTTTCAGCTGGACCTTAAGACCAGAAAACCTCATCCCAAACCCCTTAAGACCAGAGAACCCCAACCAAAATCAATTCATCAATTGATACTTTTTATTCCTATACATACTGCTACAGGAGATTCAAACGCGTTTCAATTGGCCAAAGCAATGACTATATTGTCGTACTAAAGTGGCAAGTTACGTAAGCTTTCACTCTAAGTCCCAGTACACACACTTACAAATTTTTGTGTTGTGTTGTACCCTTATGAGCTACAAAAAGATTATGACATAATTTACCTTAAAACTATTTGTGATAGAAGGCCAATATATTCCCTTATAATACCTCCCTGTTCTCAGCATACTTTCAGTTGCCACTGCAAACAAAAATTAAACAAAGTGGAATTAATTTTATAAGCAATCTCTACAGAAATGAATTCTTGTGAATAACGACTTTGTACAATTCACTCTCTAATAAAATATCGATGTCAGTGACGATAGTGGTTGTCGTCAAACAAAACTTATAGATGTGCCGTCATTAATGTGTGTTTTAAATTTAAGTTATGCAATTTCTTTTTCACAAGCCTATACTGTCCCACCGCTGGGCAAAGGCCTCCCCTTCGGTCCTCTAACTATTCCGGTCTAAAGCGAATTCTGACTAACCGCAACGGTGTTCCCCTGCGGCGTTGGCCGTTTTTGACGATTCTCGCCCACCTTTGCGGATGCATTCGGCTTATATGTCCAGCATAGTCTCACTTAAGTCTGGCTGTTTTTCGTTAGCTATTCCTGTCTTGAAATGCAGCATAGTATTCTGAACTCGGAAAGGCTGTATTCCATTGTGCTTTAACAAACCTTGTGTGTGGACTTTTGAATCTCATTCTCTATTGAATCTTGAAACGATTCTTTTTTATTTATTTAATGCCGTCAGAAGTAACATTAGTAAATTCAGTTTAAAAGGGGTTTGTTTGTACTAATCGACTACTAACTAGGTTCATCCTTTGTGACCAGTGTCTACAGGCAAAGCTTATTGTACATTATATATTTGTTTGTACGTACCAGGTTCACTCTCGTCTTTAAATGGAATGCTATTATGACTTTCGGAAGATCCATCGTCATCTCTCTGGAACGGAACGGAACAATAAAAGCTGGTTATTATTATCATGATTGCACCTCAAGCATTTCCATTAAAAATAAATCCACCAGTCCTTGTGGACATCCTTATTCCAGTGTAGGACTTAAATTAGTAGGGCAGAACACTGATAATCTAATCAAACAAAGTAATTGATTGTAGGATATTCAAATCTTTTTATGACGTCAGCTAAACTACATCGCCTCACAAACAAAGTGGCGCTATGGTGGGTAGAAAAGAAATGACAATATAAAACCACGCGCTCTTTAAAATATCTTTTAACGTACAGGTAAAAAATAAGTTTAGCTATATAAAGTGTTTTTTTAAGATTGACGGGTAATTGTCTAATGGCGCAAACACCAGCTGTAAGTATGGCAAACCGCTACAAACCATAATGTACGTCATCACTAACTATTCTGCGTACCCAAAAAACCATTTAAATGGCCGATTTCTGACAAGGTTGAAGGTAATAGGCCTTAAAGTATCACTACCCTGCCTATTTCTGCCGTTGTCAACGAGGGCGATAGTGACGTGGTGAGGTACCTGGTCCTCCGGAGCTGAGCAGCTGGAGCCGTCTCCCGGCAGCCTCTCTCCGACAGGGCTGCAAGCTTCCTCGCCCTCCCCCTCCCGCGCGAGCACTGTTGCCCCGCTGTCGCCACTGCCACCGCTGCCGTTACCAGTACCCTGACAACAAATAATACTTGGTTATTTTTATTGCTAATGGATAGACTTGCTCTTGACCTCAATCTGATTCTGAGGACAGAGATGAGGTCGACGAGTTTAAACGTATTTATGTACGTGGTGTAGGATAAGAATAATGCAACCCCATCTGTTTACCTGGGTGTCAGTGATCATAAGATTTTATTTATTTATTGATCCAATTGCAAATTACATGTCATCTTATAAAACTAGTAAATGTCAATGACATGCAACGCCTTGTTCAGGCACAGCAACATATCTTAATCTAATTACATTATTTTAACGGCACAATTATTTATATAATTAAATAAATAAATCAACTAATTTTTACAATTCTTTGTCAGTAAGGAACTCTTTCACAGAATAATAACATTTCGCAATTAATATGTTTTTGAGTTCCTTTTTGAATTTGTCATCACTTTCTACCGACCGAATGCTCCCTGGAATCTTATTGTAGATTTTCACAAATCTAATCAAAGGGCTATTACAGAACATAGTCATACAACTTGTGAATTTTTTAAATGTATCCTTAGGTCTCAAATTCCGGGTTTGCGTCTCTCTTGTTTGTTCAAACATGTAGCGGTATTGCCTGACAAATTGGCACACTTCCAAAATATATATAGAGGGAAAGGATAGTATTTTATGCTTTTCGAAGTACGGTCTACAACTTGTTCTACTGCGTATGTTAAAGAGGATGCGGATGCATTTTTTCTGCATAATAAAAACATCATGCGAATCGGTACTTTCTCCCCATAGGACAACCCCGTATCTCAGCCATGCGTAAGCCTGTCCGTAGTATGTCGATAATGCTCTCTCAAAGTTTGTGTTCCTCTTTACTATGCTCAGCGCGTAAACAAAAGTTGATAGTTTTGTTTTTACTGTTTGAACGTGATGCTTCCAATTAATGTTTGTATCCAATATTATGCCTAAAAGTTTGCAATTTTTTACCTCTTCTATTTGTGTATTCTGTATTTGTAAATTTATTTGGAGCGGTTTTTTTTTGTGGTGGATAGAATTGGATTATTTTTGTTTTGTTTAAGTTTATTTGCAGATTGTGTTCCGAGATCCAATTGTTTACGGTGTCTAGGTGGCGCTTTAGTAATTCGTTGCAATCTTTGTCATTTTTACAAGTGACGAGTAACGAGGTATCGTCCGCAAACATTGTACAGTGCGTGTGGAGACAATTTGGTTGGTCATTCACGTATGTAAGAAACAAAATGCATCCTAGGACGCTTCCTTGGGGGATTGAGCAATTAGTGGTCGCTATATTCGAGGTAACGACTTCTATTTCCCCTGTTGTTTCGTTGTAATGATCCAATTTAACAAACTGTTTTCTATCCTTCAGATATGATTTTAACCAATAATAAGCATTCCCGCGTATGCCTAGGTCGTACAACTTGTTTAGCAATATCTCATGCGAAACTCTATCATATGCCTTTGTAAGGTCTAATAAAATTCCTACTTTTATCATTGATGTCGCTTAAAGCCTTTTGAATTAAGCTTTAAGCCGTAGGATAAGCAGCAGCATCCTTATGTGTACCATATTACGTCGGTACGTCGCGGCGATCTCTAATCACCACGGTCCATTGTGCCAACCCTTTTGCTAAAGAGCGAAGTGACTGGTACATCCCTCTCAGAATATGCCACGCTTATTTCTGCATAATTTTGGAGGAGTAAAAAATAAATTGCTATGTCTCTAAAAAATAAATTGACCGTATGAATATATTTATACAATATTTTTCTACAAAATTTTATTTTCACCTTACAAGCTCGCAAACCTTTACTTTATCGGCCTTAATCTGCGAGAATAAGTAATTTATGGCCGCTAGCGTAGAAAAGGTTTTTGAAATTAGAACGTGGTGATGAATTATGATATAAGGCACTGACGCTATCCGTTAGTATTTTCCTCGATGAAGTGAGATAAAAGATTGTGTGTTTCGCTTGGCAGCAAAGTTATTTCGCTTCTCGTGCCTTGAAATCCTCGCTACGCTCAGGATTTTTCTTTTGAATGAACCATTCGCTTCATTCGTGGCTCAATCCTAGAATCCTTCGCTTGCTAGTTTCAATACAATGCACTCGCGCCAATAACAATTTTGCTGCCTTGCATACAAATAACTAATATCGTCGCTATACTTTTATGCGTACTTTTCTTTATCAGCAATGTTTTATAAATAAAGCGTGCACAAAACCAATATAAGACCTTGTTCATACTTAGACGAATCGTTATTTATCACGAATATTTTTTTTGCACTATTCGTTTTTTTTTTTTTTTATAGAATCAATGCTATTTAAATACCCGTGTTCACACGCATACGTATTTTTTGACGTATTCGTAATTTTTCACGATTCGTGATGCGTGTGAACAAGGGTATTTAAAAGCATTGTTCCGTCAAAAAAAATTACGAATCGTGAAAAAAAAAACGATTCGTGAAAAGTCACTATTCGTCTAAATGTGAACAAGCCCTAACCCTGCGTCGCATAATAACAATATGTGGTAGTTTTTTTTGCGCGCAGAATAAATTCTCATATAATACGAACAATACCGATTTCATCGTGCATTGGCTCCGAGCTGCGTCACATAGGGAACATTTTTCTTACTTTAACTGCGAATCGTGCGGAAAAAAGGGAAGAATATAATATAATATTGAATTAACTTTAGCCTGTAGCTTGCTCACGTGATTTCATTTCTGTGAGAATCCTTGTTTCTTTTAAAATGTTTTCAAGTTACATTGTGTTCTGTTCATATTGGTCTTGCATTTAAATTTTGTGTGTTAAATAGGTACACTATTTTTCTCGGCGTACCTTTTTAAACAATATGACACTCCATGACTTTCTTTATAAAGTGACGTCATGTTACTGACGTCATTCAGTGACGTCATATACTTTAATGATTTTATACTTTTTCCTTTGCTTGTGCTATGAGACATAACTTCTTGCCAAATTCCATGATTCTAGGTCAACGGGAAGTACGCTATACGTTTTGGTTTGGTTCATAAATGTGTGGAGTTGGAGACATAAATAGCCGTATATTTTGATTGTGTAGTCGTAGAAACTTGACAATTTCACATCCTCAAAGGTCTATAAACGTTAATATTCAGTAATAATTTCGACTTTATACCTTTTCCCGTTCGTGAAAAAAAGGTTCTTTACAGACAGACTGACAGACTGAAAACAAAGTGATCCTATAAGGGTTCCATTTTTTTCATTTTCCAGTTGACGATTAAGTATTAAAATAGACAAAGAAGAATAGAAATTTGAACGAGTCGATTCAATTTCAATTTCAAAAGTTCTTTATTAACTTTAAATATAAGTACAATGTAACACATACAAATAAGCTTACATTGTTATCATAGAGTAAAGTTCACAATGTTAGGCTATAGCATCTTTAAAAGTATAACACACAATGATACACATTTCTTTTTTGATCTTAAAATAATGATAAATTGTTATAACATATATTATCGGCGGAATTTTTGTTATTACAAATTTCGCTTTACGCATTAAATGAGAGTCGATTGACGACGCGACAGCTCAGTTGAAAGAGTATCGGCACGGAACGCGCAAGGTCGCTGGTTCAATCTCGGCTCGCGGCAATTTTTTTTTACTCTTATTTATAAAAAAAATATATTAACATAAGTACGGTGCAACGTCCAAGAAGTCAGGCTTGACGTGCTCTTGAATGTACCTACCTAAAATAGTTTCTAACATGTTCTAAACTGGCAAGCTGGTACACAAAGCAGATTCCAGATGCTAGTTCTCATTTCACGCAGCCCTAAGTTGAAGAGTCTCAATCTGTGAGTGGGCTTTGATACACCCTATTGTGCCGTAGAGCAATCGTAGCGCGCTACGCTCCGTAGCAATCATCTACGGATTTGCTACGAGAACAGCTACTTGAAAAGAATTAGGTTTGTAAGTATTTAGGCTACCCCAAGTTCTCTTCTTACGCTACTTACATACGCTACTAGTATTAGCCTACGACTTTGCTTACGTAGATTACGATTTGCAACATAATTTTGATCAAGGAGAAAATTGTTGTCTCTTATTTCTTTTTCACAGTAAAAAGTAATGATTCGTAAAGAAAGGAGTTAGTTACAAACTAACTTTACGAAAAACCTTTCGGGGAGAATTTCTACCCATGCAACTGAACAACTTTTGGAAAAAAGAAATATCTGGTTCTCCATACAAATTGATCGGACCACATTTTACTGTTGATTTTATTTTACTTTAGTCTGTAGTGTCACAATAGTTGAATAAATAGTTTTTCTTTCTTTATTTTCGGATCCGATATTTTTTTCGACTTCCCATAGAAAATTAGTCTATCACGTGTGACAAGCCGAATTTTTTTTTAGACAAAAATGTTTGTCTTCGTGAAAGTTTCTTGTTTTCATTAGTGGAATCACTGGGCTAAATTCACAGTGTATTGTGCCCTATCAATGTAATAATGGCTACCTATAGATAACCGTTCTTGTCCATGACACGCCACTCGCCATATCATTCCAGCGGCCACATGATTGATTATGCTTTTATAACCTCCCTTTATATGCGAAAATAAAAGCCACAGATTGAAACCTATATGGCGCTAGCCAGGCTAATAAAATGGCAAGCACCGGGTCTTTTGATAAGCGCAATCATCTTTTATTGCCGCTAACTAAAATAGGTAAATACTTAGCCTACAAAAAGTAAAATTTTGGAAAAGTGGCAATTTATTTTTCAACATAGTCTCCTTTTAGTTCGATACACTTAGCCCAGCGATGCTCCAACTTTTTTAACCCGTCCGAAAAATTGTTTTTGTCAAACTCTGCAAAATAGGCCTCCGTGGCGGCGATGACCTCCTCATTTGATCCATATCTATTCCCGGCGAGTGATTTTTTCAGATTAGGAAACAGAAAGAAGTCACAAGGGGCCAAATCTGGAGAATACGGTGGATGGGGCAGCAATTCGTAGCGTAATTCGACCAATTTGGCCATGGCAACGGCAGACGTGTGAACCGGTGCGTTGTCGTGGTGAAACAGCACTTTTTTCTTTGCCAGATGGGGTCGTTTTTTCTTAAATTCGGCGTCGAATCGGCCCAATAAATCGTCATAGTAAAGCCCTATAATTGTTTTACCTTTCTCGAGGTAATCGATGTAGATCACACCTTGTGAATCCCAGAAAACGGTGGCCATAACTTTTCCGGCCGATTTTACAGTTTTCGCCTTCTTTGGAGCACGTTCCCCGGTCTGGATCCATTGTTTTGATTTCTCCTTGGTCTCTGGTGTGTACGAGTACCAGTGGATCCAAGTTTCATCGACGGTTACAAAACGATGCAAAAACTCCGCTGGATTCCGCTTAAACAGCGCCAAACACGTCTCCGATGTGGTCTCACGGTTGCGCTTGTTTTCCGGTGTGAGTAAACGCGGCACCCATCGCGCTGACAGCTTTCTCATGCCGAGTTCCTCTTGAAGAATATGATGCACTGTTCCTTCTGAAATGCCTACAGTCTCAGCTAGCTCCCAAACCTTCAATCGGCGATCTGCCAATACGAGATCATGGATTTTTTAAATGTTTTCCTCCGTAGCAGCTGTTTTCGGTGCACCTGGACGTGGTTCATCAAAAACCGACGTACGGCCACGTTCAAACTCGTTGAACCAATTCTTGATGGTGGCCATCGATGGAGAAGAGTTACCGTACACAGCATCCAAGCGCTCTTTGATTTCGATGCTCGTTTTCCCTTCCAAAAATAGGAATCGAATCACCGAACGATATTGCTCTTTTTCCATTTTTGTAAAACCGATCGACACGTTCGCTTCCATAAGTTGTCAAATTAAAACGAATGAAGGGATTGGAATGAAAATTGGAACAAAGAATAGAAAAAGAATGTGCTACACTGTGGTAAAACTCTTTTGAAACTACAGCGCCCTATGGCGATGAGGCTAGGTACTTATTGAATGCATTCATAACTACGAGTAAATAAAGTATACACATAAGGCTGTATACAACGTGGTTTTAAACTGTCTGACTATACTTGAGTATGGTACTTAGGACATGATACTTGTAACGAAGCACTTGCGTTTCGTTTTGCCTTGTTCATATTCATATATATTTATTGCATGTCCAGTAGACAAAGATGGTAACATTACATAGAAACAGTACTTGTGACACCCTGTGAGGGTGTTGCAATAGAGACGCTAGCCTATTAATCATTCCCTTATATAGCAATCCTTAACATTTAAATTAAATTATATTTACAATTAACAATTCAAATTCAGTAATTCACATATAAAATTCACATTTCAGATTTCATACTTCACCAATATATACATATTTCATTAAAAATTTTCTTCAAAAAAAAAAAAAATTCAAATGTTCAAAATTCATACAGCCAGTGTCGGTTTACAATCAGCTGACGTTCTAAATTCAAAATTATTCTGCGCGTTTGCAATGTTTTGACGTTTTTCATCACTTCATATCGATCGATCGTTCATAGATCGATAAATCTATATTTTTTATTTGTAATATCGAATTATAAACGTTTGTAGGCACCAGTAATTGGTAAGTGCTTATTTATCACTTCGTTTATCTTTAGGAAAATTATCAAAATTGTCTGTGATCTCTAAAGCCTTGTATTTGATTTCAGGTGTCTACACCCTATGTTATAAACACCATTGTAAATATCAATAAATTACTGTAAGTGTTTCTATCTCTTTTCTTTGCTCCTGATCCAACTGCCCGTTCTCCACCACTGCAACTTCAGAGCCTCAACGAACCCACGAACATCCACCGTTCTGTCACAAACTGAACAATTTTTCCCAAGAAACATAGTTTGAGAAATACATACAGTGAAACATAGAACTTCCTCCTTTTCGAAGTCGATTAAAAATGAGTTTTTTTTTGTTCGTCCAATATAAATTCCGGTATTGCCGGCGCAAGATTTGTATGGGAAAGCCATTTTTTTTTTTTCATTTTACAACCTATGTTTCTTGGGGAAAGTTGTTCAGCTTCAAGTATAGTCAGACATTTCAAAATCACGTTTTATAGCAACCCAAGAAACTGATCAATTTTGGTTTAGGCGCATTTTATCAAATTCGCAAATTGTCCAGCGGGCTCAAAATGTCCAATTTGCAACTTGTCCAATTCTTATATGTTGCAAATTGGATATTTTGGCATTTAGGTCGAAATACGAAACTACTTTTGCATGCGTCTGTATTTACCGAGGCCAGAGTGCAGAGTGCAATTTGGGAGTGAAACAATTTCAAAGATTATGCACATTTTACATAGCTCTATATTAGTTGAGCTAATTTAAAAACGTAGTAATATACCTACAACGTGATTATGTAATGTCTGATCATACTTGAGTATGGTACTTAGTACATGAAACTAAACAACTTTTCCCAAGAAACATAGGTAGTAGAATGAAAAACATTGGACATTTTATGGGATTTTATGATGATGATGATGAGGTAGAATACCCTGCGGGAGCCCGAATTATTAAGACCCTGTTTAATCGATAACTTGGCATGTGTGTGTCTTTACTCTTGGGAACCAAGAATAACCTAATATCCACGCATAGGAAAGCACGCTGTCAAAAAAATTTGATACTTTTTAATGATAGTAATATAAGGTCCTAATGAAATAGTGAACATAATTAGACCATGAAACTGAACAACTTTCCCCAAGGAGCTTAGTTTAAATACGATTTTGTTTTTTTTTTCGTAGAGATTGCGTCAACTGATAGCGCGATTTGTATGAGAGGTCTAAAAAAAATACGTGGGGCAAGTTGTTCAGTTTCATGGTCTAAGTAACATGCTCAAATTATGTTCACAATTTCATTTGGACCCTGTATAAAAAAATCGTTACTTTAGAATTATAAGTATTAATAAATACAATCTAGACATTATGAATACTAGATGGCTTTTAAAATACACCGAAGAGCAAAGAAAACAGTTCGGTAGTTTTTCCGCTATACATTTTCTTACAATAATGGGCTTAAAGCACAGATTAAATAATAGTAAACTAACGTCTTAAAGTAATAACCACTATCTTATCCATCCAAATCGAATAAAAATACAAATTTGATTTTTACTATACTACAGAATGTATCAAAAAGGGTATACCAACCCTGAAGGAAGTAAATCTGGGCATAAAACTGAACAACTTTTGCCTAAAGAACGTAGGTCGAAATACGAAAAAAAAATTTTCCTCCCATAGAAACTGAATCAGCTGATAGCGCATTTGGTATGGTAGCTTTTTTATTGTTTATTTTGTTTTACCGAGTCTTTTGACCGACTAGTCATCTAGGAGACGTTTTACACTTCACTACATAATACAGACTATGTATATGAGGGACTCACCGTGACCTGTGGCATGTTTCTCAATGCCCAAACAAGACCGTCGCCATGGCAACCAACAAAAAATGTACCACGTGACTTATGATCTTATAATGCCTAATGTCACACACTCTGTTTGCAGAGTAACACAGTATTTTTCTTGTATTAATTAAAACTAAAAAAGTTATCGTTATATACTTTTAAAATTGCGTGTGGAGTTGATTAAATTGCTGTAAATACACGAATGAAATCTATTCGTAGAAATAGAAGGTACCTATACAAGTAAAAAACAACAGGAGTAGTTGTAAATCACGGGTTCTGGCGCAGTGACGTCATGCCCCAGAACCCGTGAACGGTTTCTAGGGCAGACGCAATCAAGCATTAATGTACTCATGGTCAGTTATCTGTCAGATAAGGTTACTTAGGTTAGTTAATGGTGACTGCACTGCAAACAAAACAAATATTGGTAATAGATATAAAGCACAAAGGAGAGGAAATGCTTAAAATCCCTTCATTTAGTTGACTTTTTAAAAGCTTTAGTTGTGGTCTTGGCCCAGAGTTCCAGCGGCATGCGACTTACGTGACCAGCCCAGTCCTACTTTAGCTTGGCAGTTGCGTGGGTCACATCGGCAATTTGTGTTTCAGGCCCAACATACTACGCTCCATTGCTCACTGGCAAACTGCGAGTCTGGACCTTTTAGCTTCCGTCAAAGACCAAGTCTGTGCTCCGTAGGTGAACGTTGGGAGAATACACATGTCCACGAGTTTACGTTTTAATGACAATGGTAGGTCACCTTTCATGTGTTCTTTCATCGACCAATAGCTCCTCCAGACATTTTCGGTGCGTCGAGCAACTTCTTTGTCTTGTCGTGCCTGGAAGGACACCATTTGGCCGAGGTAAATGTACTCGTGGACATATACCATTCTCTATTCTAGTAGGTTACTTATATTTAATTTTTGGTAAGTGTTTTAAATTATTTGTATTGATTATGTTACAATTCCATAATCACCTATTATATTTTCTAACTTTCATTTTACATTTATTAACAGAAAATGTTTCACGATCATAATTCTCCTTCATTGGAAATTCCCGATTACAACGAACTTCTGTGTGGGAACCTCTAGAAGGGTTCAGTCAGAGGTATTCTAAGCTCAGTAGTACCCACCAAAAAAGAGGAAGGATTGATTGGGAAAATCAAACTTAAGCAGGATTCAAAGAGAAAATTCCATAAACCGAAGTTTGGTGACTGCAAGGGACGCACGAAAAGGGGCCAATTGATAGTTATCAAGGTACAGGATTCAAAGGAACTAGAGGGCAACAAAAGCTGTGAAAATGAAGTTTTAAGTGCACAGTGTATTGTAAAAAAACTAAAAATAACGATATATTAGATCACACCCAAATACTTATACGTTAAATATCGGAACGCAAATGTGAAAATAGTTTCTTTTAGTAGTTTTTAAGTCTGTTATTAATATAATTTAGTTGTGTTCGTAAAAATAAATACAGGTTAAATAAAAATATTTTTTTTTATTAATGACATTGTATGGACAGGAAATAAAGTCAATCATACTATCAAATAATCATTATTTAAGTAAATTAATATTTCATATAACACTAGCATACCCGTTTACTTAAGGTGATCTGTGACGGCCAACTTAGACACGTCCCCAACTAGATGGAGCCACTTCTGCAAATATAAGGTTTTATTTTTTTTATGCAATAAGTATCAACTATATATGTGCAAAAAGTTGGTTTGCGTAAATTTCATCGTGCAACTTCAACGCCTAACAACGATTTCGACAAGAAAAATATCTCCATATGTCCAGTAAAGTCAATTACTCTCGTCAGTCCGTGTTTACATGAGTACGATCACTCACACATGCACACAAAGCACAACCGTACAGTTTTGACCGCACGCACACAATCGTAATATTGAACCAAAAATTGCTAACAAAAATAGTACTTTCAGTACATTAACTGTATTTTTGTATTAATTAGCGAAAAATGTAACTAAAAATAGCAGTATTCGTTAGTTTTTCAACAGAATTTTATGTTCCGCGTAAGAATACAAGTCATTTGAATTTTTGTATGAAAAACAGATCACCTTAAATAGACAAGCCCCCGTTAGAGTCCAACGATACAGGTATCTGGGTACAATGGTGGATGAGAGTGAGGATCATAGCCTTGAAATTAGGTGTAGGATCAAACAGGCAAGGAATGCCTTTTCCAAAATAAAAAATAAAAAGTTTTCTGTGATCGCAATCTGAGCATATCCCTTCGAGCTTGGCTAGCAAGGTGTTATATGTTCTCCGTATTCTTTATGGCGTTGAAGCTTGGACCCGAACGCAAACCACGTGTAAAAGGTTGGAAGCGTTTGAGATATACAGATATATAGATTTGTGTTTTTAGGTGAATGCTTAAAATTACTTGGAGAGAGCATGTTAGAAACAACACTGTGTTTCAGAGAATGGGAATTCGACAGAGGTATATACTTCTGAACATACAAAAAAGTGAATAATATTTAAAACAAAATATTTTTTACACATCATGAGAAACAACCAATACGAACTCCTTCAAACTGATCATCCTGTTCTCCGTATTCTTTATGGCGTTGAAGCTTGGACCCGAACGCAAACCACGTGTAAAAGGTTGGAAGCGTTTGAGATATACAGATATATAGATTTGTGTTTTTAGGTGAATGCTTAAAATTACTTGGAGAGAGCATGTTAGAAACAACACTGTGTTTCAGAGAATGGGAATTCGACAGAGGTATGTACTTCTGAACATACAAAAAAGTGAATAATATTTAAAACAAAATATTTTTTACACATCATGAGAAACAACCAATACGAACTCCTTCAAACTGATCATCCTAGGAAAAGTCCAAGGTAAAAGGAAACTAGGATGTAGGAGGATAACCTGGCTTAAAAATCTTCACCAGTGGTTCAACTTAAGCACAAGATCGTTTTTCCAAGCAGCAGTCTCCAAAGTTTAAATAGTCTTAATTATTGCCAAAATAGTTAGGAGACTTCACTTGAAGAACAAGTTGTAAGGCACCTGGTTTATGGTCACGTAGGCCTAATGTTTTTTTTTTCGCAAGTCAGGAATGATTATACTACCAAAAATCGTTACTTGATTTGTTGGTTCAACATTATTACTCACATTCTAAGAACTTAAATCTAACATTAGATTAATACACTAACTACGAATAAGTCATCACTGGAATAGCAATGAGAATCGTTCTAGAACTTTATCTCGGTCTAGTCTTCTGCAATGATGTTATAATTTGGCATTCTACTGAATTATTACAGGGACGGAAACTTTACCTGTAGCCCATTGCGTTATCACCGGCGTAGGATATTGATATGAATCATGCATAACTACCTATTTGTGGGTGGTCGAAAAAAAAGACAATCTATTCTAGAGAGATGTGAACGGTAGTAGCAAAGATGTGATTCTTAACGCCTTATTTAAGTACTATGATACAAAAGTTAATAGTTCGGTCTAGACATGGTCAAGTCTATGAAATACATTATCTTGAAGCTTTGCTGGAATGCTGTGATTTGTTGTGGTGGTAGTCATTACCGAGAAAGAAATCGGATACGAGTCATACTTAAAGGGAATTGTCTATTCTTGAAAAATGTTTAGCGCTTGATCGTAACCTAACCCTAATCACGAATGCGATCACCTTAAAAATTTTCCCTCTCACTATTTACTGCTCACCTTAAACCGAGATGGAAAAATTTTCTGTACTTACCTCATAACTTATAACGATTTACCTCAAAATTTTTTTCCTTCTACAATTATCTACTGCTAACTTCAAGCCCTGAGAACAAAGATAAGATGGAAGGATGAACATTAGGATGCTTTTTTACATGCCAGGCACTAACTTTCAGAACATTTGTGAGTAATTACACTAAAGTGTGTTAGTCTTAAACTGTAAACGATTACTTTGAATTTAAAAAGGTACGCACCATATTATCCGCAGAATAACGGCACGTCAGTGGAAACATTTCCAACTCTATTACTATACCATAAAGTCCAAAGTGTTTCTACAGACGTGCTGTTGAATGAACATAGACAACTTTATCACACGTTAGCGATCTTTTACAGATAATTCTTGACGATAAGAAAACATTGTACCTGGTTTACATAAGTTTTACGTTTTATAAAAGTTTTTTTATTTGCTTAGATATTCTATTTATTCCATATTAGTACCATAACAAAATTGAGAGATATAAATTGCGTAGAAACTTACAAGCCTAATAAAAATTGTAACTATAAAAGACTAACTTTTAGTTGTGACTTAAATCACTTTGAACAATATCCATCATTAATTTACAATGAGCTTGCTCTTAATCTTAATCTAGCATAGGACAAACATAGGGCTGACAATGAACACGGCTCACTCAGAAAAAGTCTAATACCTCTTGATTATCAACATGCGATTATTACTTCTGAATTTATTGGAATCAGGAACAGGCATTTAATGTTAAAATTATTTAAATATACTTATGGCCACATATCCTATGAAAAATAACTAAATAAGCAGAGGTGCTAACTGGGGTGCTAACTTTCAGAGCATTATTTCTCACACATGCAATTTTAAGCCACGCCGCAGACATATCTAGCGTCATACCTGTTTGAACTCATCGCACGTAGGTATTTCACAAGTTAACAGTTTTGTAATTCCAAATGATGGCGATACTGACCACGACAGGTTTAAAATTCTAAAAGACGGTTTGAGATTAACGTATCGAACGCTCTAACTGATAGCAAATTTTTAAGTACACAATATAAAAACTAACAATCTCGAACTGAATCAAAATATTTCAATTAGTCGTTACAAACTTACATAACTTTTATGTAAAAACTTACCAACTTACCAAAACTTTTATGTAAAAAATTTTTTTTTTCAAAACTTTTCAACCAAAAACTTCAAATCTCAATTACAAATAAATATGTTTGAATGAAATATTACAACACAAACGTTTATGGAAAAAGAAATAATAAAAATATGTTTAGTAAAAACACTCAAATCGAAATCACAATTACAATTTGCAAATAAAAAAGTGTAAAACGTTTCGAACACTCGTTTTCAAAAATACCTACAGATTTTTCTCCATATAAATTATCAAATTCAAAACTGAATCAAAATTGTACTATAGTATTGAAAGTTAAGATTTCTCTAAGAACACTATGAATCAAAAAATAATTTATTAAAACTAATAAAATTTAAATCTTAAAAACACATTATTGACCAAAAACTAAGCTAAGACTTTAAAAGCAATATTTGGAGAAATACTTTTATAAAAAAAGAATTATGCAACTTTAAAAATAAATGTGAAAACATTTTGCTGAAAAGATAGCTTGACATAAAAATATTTAAGCAGGATTCAAAGAGAAAATTCCATAAACCGAAGTTTGGTGACTGCAAGGGACGCACGAAAAGGGGCCAATTGATAGTTATCAAGGTACAGGATTCAAAGGAACTAGAGGGCAACAAAAGCTGTGAAAATGAAGTTTTAAGTGCACAGTGTATTGTAAAAAAACTAAAAATAACGATATATTAGATCACACCCAAATACTTATACGTTAAATATCGGAACGCAAATGTGAAAATAGTTTCTTTTAGTAGTTTTTAAGTCTGTTATTAATATAATTTAGTTGTGTTCGTAAAAATAAATACAGGTTAAATAAAAAAATTTTTTTTTATTAATGACATTGTATGGACAGGAAATAAAGTCAATCATACTATCAAATAATCATTATTTAAGTAAATTAATATTTCATATAACACTAGCATACCCGTTTACTTAAGGTGATCTGTGACGGCCAACTTAGACACGTCCCCAACTAGATGGAGCCACTTCTGCAAATATAAGGTTTTATTTTTTTTATGCAATAAGTATCAACTATATATGTGCAAAAAGTTGGTTTGCGTAAATTTCATCGTGCAACTTCAACGCCTAACAACGATTTCGACAAGAAAAATATCTCCATATGTCCAGTAAAGTCAATTACTCTCGTCAGTCCGTGTTTACATGAGTACGATCACTCACACATGCACACAAAGCACAACCGTACAGTTTTGACCGCACGCACACAATCGTAATATTGAACCAAAAATTGCTAACAAAAATAGTACTTTCAGTACATTAACTGTATTTTTGTATTAATTAGCGAAAAATGTAACTAAAAATAGCAGTATTCGTTAGTTTTTCAACAGAATTTTATGTTCCGCGTAAGAATACAAGTCATTTGAATTTTTGTATGAAAAACAGATCACCTTAAATAGACAAGCCCCCGTTAGAGTTCAACGATACAGGTATCTGGGTACAATGGTGGATGAGAGTGAGGATCATAGCCTTGAAATTAGGTGTAGGATCAAACAGGCAAGGAATGCCTTTTCCAAAATAAAAAATAAAAAGTTTTCTGTGATCGCAATCTGAGCATATCCCTTCGAGCTTGGCTAGCAAGGTGTTATATGTTCTCCGTATTCTTTATGGCGTTGAAGCTTGGACCCGAACGCAAACCACGTGTAAAAGGTTGGAAGCGTTTGAGATATACAGATATATAGATTTGTGTTTTTAGGTGAATGCTTAAAATTACTTGGAGAGAGCATGTTAGAAACAACACTGTGTTTCAGAGAATGGGAATTCGACAGAGGTATATACTTCTGAACATACAAAAAAGTGAATAATATTTAAAACAAAATATTTTTTACACATCATGAGAAACAACCAATACGAACTCCTTCAAACTGATCATCCTGTTCTCCGTATTCTTTATGGCGTTGAAGCTTGGACCCGAACGCAAACCACGTGTAAAAGGTTGGAAGCGTTTGAGATATACAGATATATAGATTTGTGTTTTTAGGTGAATGCTTAAAATTACTTGGAGAGAGCATGTTAGAAACAACACTGTGTTTCAGAGAATGGGAATTCGACAGAGGTATGTACTTCTGAACATACAAAAAAGTGAATAATATTTAAAACAAAATATTTTTTACACATCATGAGAAACAACCAATACGAACTCCTTCAAACTGATCATCCTAGGAAAAGTCCAAGGTAAAAGGAAACTAGGATGTAGGAGGATAACCTGGCTTAAAAATCTTCACCAGTGGTTCAACTTAAGCACAAGATCGTTTTTCCAAGCAGCAGTCTCCAAAGTTTAAATAGTCTTAATTATTGCCAAAATAGTTAGGAGACTTCACTTGAAGAACAAGTTGTAAGGCACCTGGTTTATGGTCACGTAGGCCTAATGTTTTTTTTTTCGCAAGTCAGGAATGATTATACTACCAAAAATCGTTACTTGATTTGTTGGTTCAACATTATTACTCACATTCTAAGAACTTAAATCTAACATTAGATTAATACACTAACTACGAATAAGTCATCACTGGAATAGCAATGAGAATCGTTCTAGAACTTTATCTCGGTCTAGTCTTCTGCAATGATGTTATAATTTGGCATTCTACTGAATTATTACAGGGACGGAAACTTTACCTGTAGCCCATTGCGTTATCACCGGCGTAGGATATTGATATGAATCATGCATAACTACCTATTTGTGGGTGGTCGAAAAAAAAGACAATCTATTCTAGAGAGATGTGAACGGTAGTAGCAAAGATGTGATTCTTAACGCCTTATTTAAGTACTATGATACAAAAGTTAATAGTTCGGTCTAGACATGGTCAAGTCTATGAAATACATTATCTTGAAGCTTTGCTGGAATGCTGTGATTTGTTGTGGTGGTAGTCATTACCGAGAAAGAAATCGGATACGAGTCATACTTAAAGGGAATTGTCTATTCTTGAAAAATGTTTAGCGCTTGATCGTAACCTAACCCTAATCACGAATGCGATCACCTTAAAAATTTTCCCTCTCACTATTTACTGCTCACCTTAAACCGAGATGGAAAAATTTTCTGTACTTACCTCATAACTTATAACGATTTACCTCAAAAATTTTTTCCTTCTACAATTATCTACTGCTAACATCACCAGCTCCTGAAAACAAAGTCATATTCTTATGAGCACTAGAATTAAGGTTGAAAGTTTGCTAAGATTTTTAAAAAGATAACAATTCAAGGAACACTTTATTGACAGAAACTTAGCTATGACTTTCAAAACAATAATCTTTCAAGGAGCGCTTTTTATGAAAAAGAATAGTTCAAATTTTAAAAATAATTCATAAAATGCTTTTGAGAAATAAACTTAAAAACGACAAAAACTTTTAAAAATCTCAAATCAAAAATAAGTAAAAATTAAACGTATATATTAAATAATTAAGACTATTTAAACTTTGGAGACTGCTGCTTGGAAAAACGATCTTGTGCTTAAGTTGAACCACTGGTGAAGATTTTTAAGCCAGGTTATCCTCCTACATCCTAGTTTCCTTTTACCTTGGACTTTTCCTAGGATGATCAGTTTGAAGGAGTTCGTATTGGTTGTTTCTCATGATGTGTAAAAAATATTTTGTTTTAAATATTATTCACTTTTTTGTATGTTCAGAAGTACATACCTCTGTCGAATTCCCATTCTCTGAAACACAGTGTTGTTTCTAACATGCTCTCTCCAAGTAATTTTAAGCATTCACCTAAAAACACAAATCTATATATCTGTATATCTCAAACGCTTCCAACCTTTTACACGTGGTTTGCGTTCGGGTCCGAGCTTCAACGCCATAAAGAATACGGAGAACAGGATGATCAGTTTGAAGGAGTTCGTATTGGTTGTTTCTCATGATGTGTAAAAAATATTTTGTTTTAAATATTATTCACTTTTTTGTATGTTCAGAAGTACATACCTCCGTCGAATTCCCATTCTCTGAAACACATTGTTGTTTCTAACATGCTCTCTCCAAGTAATTTTAAGCATTCACCTAAAAACACAAATCTATATATCTGTATATCTCAAACGCTTCCAACCTTTTACACGTGGTTTGCGTTCGGGTCCAAGCTTCAACGCCGTAAAGAATACGGAGAACATATAACACCTTGCTAGCCAAGCTCGAAGGGATATGCTCAGATTGCGATCACAGAAAACTTTTTATTTTTTATTTTGGAAAAGGCATTCCTTGCCTGTTTGATCCTACACCTAATTTCAAGGCTATGATTCTCACTCTCATCCACCATTGTACCCAGATACCTAAAAGGTTGGAAGCGTTTGAGATATACAGATATATAGATTTGTGTTTTTAGGTGAATGCTTAAAATTACTTGGAGAGAGCATGTTAGAAACAACAATGTGTTTCAGAGAATGGGAATTCGACGGAGGTATGTACTTCTGAACATACAAAAAAGTGAATAATATTTAAAACAAAATATTTTTTACACATCATGAGAAACAACCAATACGAACTCCTTCAAACTGATCATCCTGTTCTCCGTATTCTTTATGGCGTTGAAGCTCGGACCCGAACGCAAACCACGTGTAAAAGGTTGGAAGCGTTTGAGATATACAGATATATAGATTTGTGTTTTTAGGTGAATGCTTAAAATTACTTGGAGAGAGCATGTTAGAAACAACACTGTGTTTCAGAGAATGGGAATTCGACAGAGGTATGTACTTCTGAACATACAAAAAAGTGAATAATATTTAAAACAAAATATTTTTTACACATCATGAGAAACAACCAATACGAACTCCTTCAAACTGATCATCCTAGGAAAAGTCCAAGGTAAAAGGAAACTAGGATGTAGGAGGATAACCTGGCTTAAAAATCTTCACCAGTGGTTCAACTTAAGCACAAGATCGTTTTTCCAAGCAGCAGTCTCCAAAGTTTAAATAGTCTTAATTATTTAATATATACGTTTAATTTTTACTTATTTTTGATTTGAGATTTTTAAAAGTTTTTGTCGTTTTTAAGTTTATTTCTCAAAAGCATTTTATGAATTATTTTTAAAATTTGAACTATTCTTTTTCATAAAAAGCGCTCCTTGAAAGATTATTGTTTTGAAAGTCATAGCTAAGTTTCTGTCAATAAAGTGTTCCTTGAATTGTTATCTTTTTAAAAATCTTAGCAAACTTTCAACCTTAATTCTAGTGCTCATAAGAATATGACTTTGTTTTCAGGAGCTGGTGATGTTAGCAGTAGATAATTGTAGAAGGAAAAAATTTTTGAGGTAAATCGTTATAAGTTATGAGGTAAGTACAGAAAATTTTTCCATCTCGGTTTAAGGTGAGCAGTAAATAGTGAGAGGGAAAATTTTTAAGGTGATCGCATTCGTGATTAGGGTTAGGTTACGATCAAGCGCTAAACATTTTTCAAGAATAGACAATTCCCTTTAAGTATGACTCGTATCCGATTTCTTTCTCGGTAATGACTACCACCACAACAAATCACAGCATTCCAGCAAAGCTTCAAGATAATGTATTTCATAGACTTGACCATGTCTAGACCGAACTATTAACTTTTGTATCATAGTACTTAAATAAGGCGTTAAGAATCACATCTTTGCTACTACCGTTCACATCTCTCTAGAATAGATTGTCTTTTTTTTCGACCACCCACAAATAGGTAGTTATGCATGATTCATATCAATATCCTACGCCGGTGATAACGCAATGGGCTACAGGTAAAGTTTCCGTCCCTGTAATAATTCAGTAGAATGCCAAATTATAACATCATTGCAGAAGACTAGACCGAGATAAAGTTCTAGAACGATTCTCATTGCTATTCCAGTGATGACTTATTCGTAGTTAGTGTATTAATCTAATGTTAGATTTAAGTTCTTAGAATGTGAGTAATAATGTTGAACCAACAAATCAAGTAACGATTTTTGGTAGTATAATCATTCCTGACTTGCGAAAAAAAAAACATTAGGCCTACGTGACCATAAACCAGGTGCCTTACAACTTGTTCTTCAAGTGAAGTCTCCTAACTATTTTGGCAATAATTAAGACTATTTAAACTTTGGAGACTGCTGCTTGGAAAAACGATCTTGTGCTTAAGTTGAACCACTGGTGAAGATTTTTAAGCCAGGTTATCCTCCTACATCCTAGTTTCCTTTTACCTTGGACTTTTCCTAGGATGATCAGTTTGAAGGAGTTCGTATTGGTTGTTTCTCATGATGTGTAAAAAATATTTTGTTTTAAATATTATTCACTTTTTTGTATGTTCAGAAGTACATACCTCTGTCGAATTCCCATTCTCTGAAACACAGTGTTGTTTCTAACATGCTCTCTCCAAGTAATTTTAAGCATTCACCTAAAAACACAAATCTATATATCTGTATATCTCAAACGCTTCCAACCTTTTACACGTGGTTTGCGTTCGGGTCCAAGCTTCAACGCCATAAAGAATACGGAGAACAGGATGATCAGTTTGAAGGAGTTCGTATTGGTTGTTTCTCATGATGTGTAAAAAATATTTTGTTTTAAATATTATTCACTTTTTTGTATGTTCAGAAGTATATACCTCTGTCGAATTCCCATTCTCTGAAACACAGTGTTGTTTCTAACATGCTCTCTCCAAGTAATTTTAAGCATTCACCTAAAAACACAAATCTATATATCTGTATATCTCAAACGCTTCCAACCTTTTACACGTGGTTTGCGTTCGGGTCCAAGCTTCAACGCCATAAAGAATACGGAGAACATATAACACCTTGCTAGCCAAGCTCGAAGGGATATGCTCAGATTGCGATCACAGAAAACTTTTTATTTTTTATTTTGGAAAAGGCATTCCTTGCCTGTTTGATCCTACACCTAATTTCAAGGCTATGATCCTCACTCTCATCCACCATTGTACCCAGATACCTGTATCGTTGGACTCTAACGGGGGCTTGTCTATTTAAGGTGATCTGTTTTTCATACAAAAATTCAAATGACTTGTATTCTTACGCGGAACATAAAATTCTGTTGAAAAACTAACGAATACTGCTATTTTTAGTTACATTTTTCGCTAATTAATACAAAAATACAGTTAATGTACTGAAAGTACTATTTTTGTTAGCAATTTTTGGTTCAATATTACGATTGTGTGCGTGCGGTCAAAACTGTACGGTTGTGCTTTGTGTGCATGTGTGAGTGATCGTACTCATGTAAACACGGACTGACGAGAGTAATTGACTTTACTGGACATATGGAGATATTTTTCTTGTCGAAATCGTTGTTAGGCGTTGAAGTTGCACGATGAAATTTACGCAAACCAACTTTTTGCACATATATAGTTGATACTTATTGCATAAAAAAAATAAAACCTTATATTTGCAGAAGTGGCTCCATCTAGTTGGGGACGTGTCTAAGTTGGCCGTCACAGATCACCTTAAGTAAACGGGTATGCTAGTGTTATATGAAATATTAATTTACTTAAATAATGATTATTTGATAGTATGATTGACTTTATTTCCTGTCCATACAATGTCATTAATAAAAAAAAATATTTTTATTTAACCTGTATTTATTTTTACGAACACAACTAAATTATATTAATAACAGACTTAAAAACTACTAAAAGAAACTATTTTCACATTTGCGTTCCGATATTTAACGTATAAGTATTTGGGTGTGATCTAATATATCGTTATTTTTAGTTTTTTTACAATACACTGTGCACTTAAAACTTCATTTTCACAGCTTTTGTTGCCCTCTAGTTCCTTTGAATCCTGTACCTTGATAACTATCAATTGGCCCCTTTTCGTGCGTCCCTTGCAGTCACCAAACTTCGGTTTATGGAATTTTCTCTTTGAATCCTGCTTAAGTTTGATTTTCCCAATCAATCCTTCCTCTTTTTTGGTGGGTACTACTGAGCTTAGAATACCTCTGACTGAACCCTTCTAGAGGTTCCCACACAGAAGTTCGTTGTAATCGGGAATTTCCAATGAAGGAGAATTATGATCGTGAAACATTTTCTGTTAATAAATGTAAAATGAAAGTTAGAAAATATAATAGGTGATTATGGAATTGTAACATAATCAATACAAATAATTTAAAACACTTACCAAAAATTAAATATAAGTAACCTACTAGAATAGAGAATGGTATATGTCCACGAGTACATTTACCTCGGCCAAATGGTGTCCTTCCAGGCACGACAAGACAAAGAAGTTGCTCGACGCACCGAAAATGTCTGGAGGAGCTATTGGTCGATGAAAGAACACATGAAAGGTGACCTACCATTGTCATTAAAACGTAAACTCGTGGACATGTGTATTCTCCCAACGTTCACCTACGGAGCACAGACTTGGTCTTTGACGGAAGCTCAAAGGTCCAGACTCGCAGTTTGCCAGTGAGCAATGGAGCGTAGTATGTTGGGCCTGAAACTGACCGATAGGGTCAGGAACAGTACAATACGCTCAAAAACACAAATTGCCGATGTGACCCACGCAACTGCCAAGCTAAAGTAGGACTGGGCTGGTCACGTAAGTCGCATGCCGCTGGAACTCTGGGCCAAGACCACAACTAAAGCTTTTAAAAAGTCAACTAAATGAAGGGATTTTAAGCATTTCCTCTCCTTTGTGCTTTATATCTATTACCAATATTTGTTTTGTTTGCAGTGCAGTCACCATTAACTAACCTAAGTAACCTTATCTGACAGATAACTGACCATGAGTACATTAATGCTTGATTGCGTCTGCCCTAGAAACCGTTCACGGGTTCTGGGGCATGACGTCACTGCGCCAGAACCCGTGATTTACAACTACTAACAGGTCTGCCTTGCATCCTATTAACAGTTTCGCTAGTCGGACCACAAATGTGGTCAGATGTGATTGGACCACAAATTTGGTCGGACTGGCGAAACTGCCAAGAGGATGCAAGGCAGACCTGTTGTTTTTTACTTATATAGGTACCTTCTATTTCTACGAATATATTTCATTCGTGTAATCTGTCACTTAACCACTTTGCGCTCCTATTGTACAAAACCTGCCAGGTTTCAGATTGGCAGACCAACGTTTTGGCCACTACTATCGCTACAAAGTTGCAAATTTCGTGTATTAGATGACGTAGGATAACATGCAATGCCCTTAAAGTCTATAAGTTTATCCGTTGAAGTAAATAATTATGAGTAATTGATCCGATGATTGAATCAATGACAATTAGACAAGTCATACCTTAGTTATACCATCATCATCATGTCGTGTGGGTTGTGAGGTCAATGACGGACCTCATGTTACTTGGTGTCAAAGTTTTTGATCCAGAAAAAACCTCTGAAATGGCACACGAATGACTACTCCCATAAAGAGTAGGGACCAACGACGTGCCTTTAGAAGCACGGAATCTTCTTATAGTCAGGTGATTCATCGTGCAATGTTCTAACCTAATTGAGTAAGTCTCACCAAATTATTTTTGTTTAACAGTGTCTCCACCGGATATCGAACCCAGCACCTAAGGATCAAGAGCCGAAGAGTTGATACAAACCATAGATACACTGAGCTTCCAATCAGCTACTAACAAAAAGAACGAACGATTCAAGGAAAAACGTCAAATGCTAAAAGAAACGTCATTCATCGGCTGCCCTATTGTTCAGTTCATGCAGCGTCATCGTACACAAAAGCCTGCGATTTTATTGATAAAATCAAACCGAAATCGGAAACGTATTTTGAGCTAAAAGCACACCTCGGAAGCTCCATACAATCGGGCTCAAAAGTGACAGCTGTCAGTTTTACACGCGCAAATGTGTGGGTGGGTTAAAGACGTGTGAGTGTAGGGTTGGTGGTATCTAGAAAACACTTACCTACCCTAGAAAACGTAGATAACAGAACATTAGCATTATACTTTTATTACAGTTTCGAGTTGCACATTTTTCGTTCGACTATCAAGCGACTTACACAATTCACAAACGAATTATAACTTTACTATCACTAGTCACCTCACTTTGTTGTATTTAGTAATCGAATTTCAATTAAAACAAACAAACACACGTTGAAATAATCTCACAAACTCTAAAAACAATAATTTTTTTCACTAAACTTCATCTTTGACGGCTGGCTGGCCGCCGCCCCGCCGGTGCACCAGGGTGACTATCGCGAAAATGGCGAATCTGCTCTTCTCATCACTGCAAAAAAATCTGCCAAACTTTATTCCAGAAAATGAAAAAAAATGCTGTTATATTATTGCTTTAATGTGGAAAGGAATAAATAAATACATACTATTCAAAGCTTTATTTTTTTCATTTAACCCAAAAAATGCTCTATTAAATCTATCAATGAAAGAAATGTTTAAAGGAAAGAAAACATCTGTGTCTACCTTATGGTGTTTATTCCATAATAATTGCTTCTTATTATTGTTTAACTTTCTTCCAAATTTTACTTTGTCTTGGAGAGTCGAAAGACAACCGTAAACTGCACAACCACGCACCATTTTTTCAACTTTTGCAAGCGTTGCATATCGCGTGGCAACAGGACGAGAAATGGGACGAGATATCGCGCAGGGCCCCGCGGGGTGATGCACGCGCACTTGAGGTACTCCGATTGGTGGGAGGCGGAGAGCTTCCGTTCTGTATGTAGTACTATTATTAATTCTGTGCTAAAAGTACAAATAAGTAGATTAAATGTAGATACTGATCCAGTTTTAAAGCTTTTTTCACAAACAAAATCATGTTTTTCTTTTAATTTAGGTTATTGTTACCATTTTAGTGTCTTACCTAATTTGTTTGTGTGAGGAAATAAATAAACTTTTTTTTTTTAAATGAAAGTGTTTTTCATATAATATGTTTATTACTATTAATTAGTAGGTATAAGTAGGTACTATTAGCGACAAACATGAGGTAATTCCGCGTCAGAATTTCCGCGAATGCAGTGTTGTACCTATAAGTGTAGCATTTAACACTAAGGTCATCACATACAAATCTTGTGCCGGCAATAATGGGATTGGTATGGGATGCCCAAAATTTTTTCTCGTTTTACGACCCATGTTCGTTTGGGAAAGTGGTTCAGATTCGTGTTCTGAGCAACATACTAAAATTTGACCAGGGGTCCCAAAATAACCCTGTATACAAGGTTATTTTTTGGACATGATTTGCGTATGCCCACGTTATTACAGAGGTTAAAAGCGACAACTTTTGTTCTACGACTTTGCTAACAACGCACGAAAAATTTTCAACATCCCATACAAAATGGGTCGGTCACGTGACCACTTTATATGGAGTCCAAAAAATTTTTGTGCGTTGTTAGCAAAGTCGTAGAACAAAAGTTGTTGCTTATGATCTCACTAATAAGTGGGCAAAAGGATATCAGGTCCAAGAAAATAACCTTGTATACAAAGCTCGCGCTAACAGTGGTGGTCTGGCTTATACAAAGTGTAAAGCTTTTCGCATTCTTGACTGTACCTAAATAAAGTTGTATCTGCGACTGATATCAGCTATGATATGAACACGGCTAATGCGTTAACACAAGTTTACATAGCGATAACGGCGTGCGAGTGTGATTTTAGCTTTTGAGTATACTTGTACCTATTTACTCTTGGATAAATATTAGGTCCTTAGCTATGAAATTGACGAAATTTTTCTTGCAAATTAATGAGATCATAGTTCCTATATTTCTATTTTCATTATTTGATTTATGTTTGAAAGTTAATTTCAAGGTTATCAATTTACGCATTAAATAGGTATTGTCACGTATTGTTTAAATTTTTAGTTTGATGTCTAAAATTGAAGGTTTGAAAATTGTACGTCTTGAATGTCGTCCGATTTCATCATTAGATTTTTTTTTTTTTTACAGATAATATTTTTCGGAAATTAAATTTAAGCTTCTGTAAGCTTAATGTCTTTCCAATGAGGCTTAAAAAAATAAATTTAGATTTTAAATTCCTAAAAAAATGCAAAAAGTTAGAACTGAAAATTAGTAGTTAGTAGTTTACCTAAAATTCTCCATACAAAACGCCAATTTTATAGGTAAGGACTTAATACGAATGAGTTGGTCTAATCTTTTTAGTCTAATGCTCTTATATATTGGGTTTAAAACCTGGTCGTGTCCAACCTCAAGAATAATATGCAGCTACAAATAAACCATGGAATACCTGTAGTTCTTGATAGAAAAAGGTATGAATGTACTCATTATACTGAACAACTTTCCCCAAGGATATAGGTCGAAATACGAAAATCTAGTTTTGACCTCCCATAGAAACTGCATCAGCTGATAGTGCATTTTGTATGGGTTGTCAAATTTGGCTTTTCGTATTTCGACCTATGTTTCTTTGGGAAAAGTTGTTTAGTATCATGAGTACATGCATATCTTTTGCTGTCAAGAACTTATTAAAAGTCACCCTATAGATAATCGCTTGCCAGTCGATAACTTGGACAGAACTAAAATGCAAACGTTATTTGTAGCTTGCATGCTTTCGAAAAAAGCCTCCGCTGTGGAAAATGACCTTTACAAAATTTTCATAAACTGAATTGTCTTCGATTGACTTCAAAAATATAAATAGACCCGTCTCCTTGAAAGTTTTTGATGAAAAGAAGAATAAGAACATCGAATATAAAGCCAAATCCTTCTTAGCTCCATTGAAAAGAAAGAAAAGAAAGCCTTTGTCAAGAAAACACCCACTGGCTCAGATTTCCCATTCAACAAGCTGCCTCTGAAGTATTAAAGTTATAAGAAAAGTTTAAGACAGGCTGCCTTTTCAGTCTGTAACCAATTACCATATGTCTCAATGAATCTAGGTATAATAGATTTTACGAAAGAGTTGGACGCTTTGTCAACAAACACTTTGCAGCTAAGAAAAAAAAATATCTTCACTAGGGTGTTTTTAAACATCTTTTGAAATGGTCACTGGCTGGTGCTGCAAATCAGCACGAGGCAAAACCATCATAGTGCCACCCAAGGTGCCACCATGTAATCAGTATGAAAATGATTAACTCATTATGATTGCTTCTGTCAAATGCCTGTACATTTTTTCTTGTAAAAAGGTCTAATACATTTTACTACGTCTAAAATAATTTAATTACCAACAATGATTATCGTACCATATCGTACCGTCATGTCAAGGAAAACTACCTATTACATGAGGTACCTACCTACACGTTTGTAACCACAATACAATAACGCTTTGACTATCGTCTATCGTTTTATGTAAGGCTGGTCAGAAATATCCACATTTTTAGCACATTTTGCATAGATTTGAAATTATTGCTTTGTATACTAAACTTGACGCTCTTTCGTGAACCCTGGTATACTTTCGATCGTTTAGGGTTCCGTGTCCAAAGTGTGCTAACTGAATGCTATACCAACGCCTACGTTGTTGTCTTTATCCGTCTGCCGTTTATAAGGCTGTATTTGAACCGTAATAGGTAGCGATTGAAATTTTCATACGAAATGTGGTATTTATAGTAGCGGATATTTCTTAATATTTTACCTCTTTTGTTTCAGCAACAACAAAAAAGCAAGCGTCATACTTGGTGCAATGAAAATAACCTCGAGAAAAATAATAATAATTGCATAAGTGGTAGTCCGACAGAAAAAATCTGGCACTGTAGTTTTAATTATTTGAATCTACCACTGATTCGGAACCCTTAGTGCACGAGTATGACACACTTTTGGTCGGTTTTTAGGGTTCCCTAACTCAAAATAAAAAAAAACGGAACCCTTATAGGATCACTTTGTTCTCCGTCTGTCTGTCTGTCTGTCAAGACCCTTTTTCTCACGAACGAGAAGAAGAATCAGGTTGAAATTGATAACGACTTTTAAGGTTTATGAACCACACAAGATATGAAAATTTAAATTTTTTACAACGACGCAATCAAAAGATATGGCTTTTTATGTCCTCATCTCGATACATTTATGCAAAAAAGCAAAACCCACAGGGTTCTTCCCGTTGACCTAAAATTATGAAATTTGGCAAGAAGCTAGGTCTCACAGTACAAATAAAGGGAAAAGTCTAAAATCATTCATTTTTTCTCACAACTAATAGTAACGAGCTCCCGTTTCTAGAACTTTTCTATAAAAGAGGGGTCAAGTTGGATGGTCGCGGAGTTTTAAAATCAAAGAGCAAAAGCTTTTAGTATATCATATGGTAGATAGGTACGGAACCCTTAGGGCGCGAGTCCGACACGCACTTGGCCGGTTGTTGTAGTTTTATCATAATTTTTAGGGTTCCGTACCTCAAAAGAAAAAAACGGAACCCTTATAGGATCACTTTGTTGTCCGTCTGTCTGTCTGTCAAGACCCTTTATCTCACGGACGGGTAAAGGTATCAGGTTGAAATTAATACCACATATTAGGATCCATGAACCACACAAGATCTGAAAATTTCAATTTTTTACAACGACGCAATCAAAAGATATGACATTTTATGTCCTCATCTCCATACATTTATTCAAAAATGCAAAACCTACAGGGTACTTCTCGTTGACCTAAAATTATGAAATTTGGCAAGAAGCTAGGTCTCATAGTACAAATAATGGGAAAAGTCTGAAATCATTAAATATTACAACTTTTCTCACAACTAATGGTAAACAATTGTGGTGAGCTCCCGTTTCAAAAACATTCATATAAGAGAGGGGTCAAGTTGGATGGTCGCTGAGGCGATTTTTGTTTTAGTTCTATTTAAAAACGGGAACACTAACAAACTTGAAAATTGGTATGTTTATAGTGCATAAGCTATAAAATAACAACAAATAATAAAATTTGGTCAAGCGCGTGTCGGACTCAAAAAATCTAGCACATTAACTTACTGAAATTTCAACGAATACAATTATGTTTATGTGGTGGTACGGAACCCTCAGTGCGCGAGTCCGACTCGCACTTGGCCGGTTTTGATAAATGGTGCGGAAAATCAACTAAACCTTTCAAGAGTTCTTAATTTCTAGCTAAACTTTAAACATATTTTTGAAATACTCGCGTGAAATAGAATACTTTGTTTCGACAGTTTTTTTGTGTAATGGTTCTATACAAAAAACATTGCTAAACAGAGCCTATTTTTCTTTATCAAAATAAATTAAAATTGACGTGGCTCGTTGGCTACAGTATATTACGAGGGCCACACCGAAATGATCGGGAATAGAAAAAAGTACAAAAATAATACAACAATATTTACTTTCATTGTTTTTCGAAGTATTCTCCGTGACAATCGATGCACTTTTGCATTCTATCAAACCAATTATTATAACAGTAATTCCAGTCTGAAGTGGATATAGTCGAAACGGCCGATTTGTAAGCTTCGACTGCCTCTTCTGGGCCTTGAAATCGTTGACCACGTAGCATATCTTTAATTCTTGGAAATGTAAAATAATCATTGGGGCTCAAGTCAGGGCTATACGGTGGATGGTCCATTAACTCCATGCTTTCCTGATTTAAAAACGCGATCGTTTCGCGAGCGATATGTGAGCTCGCATTATCCTGGTGAAGAATGATGCGACGATTCGGATTAATTTTACGAAGTTCTCTTATGACTTCCGGCAAACAAACTATTGTGTACCAATCAGCAGTAACCGTTATGCGTTCTTGTAAAGGAATCGTAGCCACATGACCAGTTTTCGATACAAACGAAGCGACCATTTTTTTCGACACGCTACGAGAGCGGACAACTTTTGTTGGCTTGACCTCGCCTTCGAAGACCCAAACAGCCGATTGATGTTTTCTTTCGGGCTCACATTAATAAATCCACGATTCATCACCAGAGACGATATTGTAAACTGCATTTGAGCTCCCTCTATTGAACCGTTGCAGAGTAGACCGACACCAATTAACACGAGCCGACTTTTGTTCCTCGGTCAAACGATGGGGCACCCAGCGGGAAACTAACTTCTTGACACCCAGTTCATCATGTAAAATAGTTTGAATCGCTGTCATACTAATGCTGAGAGAAGCCCGAATCTGCTCGTATGCCACATGTCTATCTTCTTTTATTAATTGGCGCACAGCATCGATGTTATCTTGTGTTACCGCTGTTTTTGGTCGACCAGTATAAGGAACTGTCGTGAGAGAGGAACGTCCACGACGAAACTCTGGGTGTCTACTCTCAAAGTCCGATATATCGAAACGATACTACTCGAAACATGCCAATGCAAAACTTCGTCCCTTGAGAATAGAGTAGAATATTGGTACGATGAATTTTCAAACTGCATCCAACCAATATTCTACTCTTGTCAAGGGACGAAGTTTTGCATTTGCACGTTTGGAGTAGTATCGTTTCGATATATCGGACTTTGAAAGTAGACACCCTGAATACCAACGATATATAGTCGTTTTACTGGGTGCTTCAAGTTCATAAACAGAAACAAGCTCGGCGAGACATTGTTCTTCAGATAAACCTCGACGAAAGTTGTGAAAAATTATGGCACGGAAATGTTCCCGCGTAAGCTCCATTTTCCCCACTGACTTGTCAAATTCAAATGGCTACTACTCTTTTCTATTTTACTTTTTTTAAAATTCAAAAATGGAATTGTGTTTGAAATAATAGTACATGTCATAAACCAAAAAGGTTTTAATCTAATTTATTCCTGAGTATTCTATTCCCGATCTTTTCGGTTTGGCCCTCGTATTACGAGAACGACTGAATTTGGCTGAATATTTATTGTTATTGATACTTCGAAAAAGGTTTTTAGGCATATACAAATGTCTGAAAAAAATAATAAAAACAATTGATTTTTAGATTTTCGCAAGATATGCAAAATATTTGGGGCGTGTACACACACAGTCGCGGGCACAGCTGGCTAATAATAATTATAATAAAAAAGAAAATTTGTTTTTGAGGCAAAACTAAAACTAGTAGGTACCTAAGACACAAGTCAATACTAGCTGTATCCCGCGACTTCACACGCGTATGAGCAAAATGAGGTGTGATAATACTGAAGGTTGTGAATGTGCCCATGAAACTGAACAACTTTTCCCAAGGAACACAGGTTATAGACCAAAATAAATTTTTGACCTCCCATACAAACTGAATCAGCTGATAGCGCATTTCGTATGGGAGGTAAGGTTTGGTTTTTCGTAATTCGACCTATGTTCCTTGGGAAAAGTTGTTCAGTTTCGTGTGCAGATTCCCACCCTTCAAAATTATCACACCTCTCTGTACACGTTGTATAAGTTTAAACCTGAAAAAGTATTTATAGAGTTTGGATAAAACAAAGTAAAATAAGGCTTGTAATTTCAAATGGGTCCTGGAAAAATACTCAATATCCCATTTATTCAATTTTGCACCGCTCAAATCCCCGAGGATTTCAGAACGCAGATATGATCCAGTATCAAATATGTACCTATTGCGCGCGTTTCGGGTGTAGAATAGATTTGTTCCATTTATTTTCCACAAACGCTAGAGATTTTCTCTTTTATTTTTATGAGAGAGCTGAAAGCTACTTAGTTAAATTAAAAGTATCATGTCTGCATTGTTACTGTTTGGTGGCGATTTAGAAAAGTGCTTACCTACCACCCACTGCATAACTACTCGTACATTGCTTTTAGTGATTATCGTAAAAAGTGTAAAAGGAACCTGAATTTCGGCTACAGCTACGGCTTCGGCACTCATGTCATTGGGAGTATATTTTTTAATTTCACTGAATAAGCAAACGATCGAAGCTCTGTCTTACGCAAAACGTTATCATCATCATTACCATAACATCCCATGAAACATCCACTGCAGGGAGCTCCCTCCAAAAATTTCCAACAGCAAAAACGTACGGTACTTTGGAGGAGAATTACCACACTTGTAAGCGTTGCGGCTGGCGACCGCTGGTGTTTTAGTGACCGCTGTATGTAAGATGATGCGATACACAGAAAGATGCTGCTGCCCATCCTTCGGCTCATAAACCCTTAGTCGCCTCTTACGACATCCACAGGTAGAGATGGGTTGGTACTATTCTTTCATCATAACATCCCGTGAAACGTCCACTATAGGACAGGGAGCTCCCTCCAGGATTCTAGCCTTTGCTGGAAAAATGTGGAGGGGAAGTACCATAGTCACCTCGCTTGTTAGCGTTACGGCTGGCACCATGGACCGCGGTTGTAGGTGACCGCAGTAAGTAAGATACGAAGGAGGATGCTGCTGCCCATCCTCCAGTTAACCCTTAGTCGCCTCTTACGATACCCACAGGTAGAGATGGGTTGGTACTATTCTTTGCCGGCACCACACGGTCATCATCATAAATGCTCTAGCCTTATTCTGTTTATGGCAAATGGTTTTTACCGAGTCGGCTACTTAACCTAGGGGATCTGAAAAGGGCACTAGTTTTTACACAGAGGGACTGCTATCTGACCTCTACAGCCCAGAAGACAAACCAGACCCAATCCTTGGTTTGCCAGGTTAGTGGCCAACCGGGCGTCAGAGTTTTTAAGAAGCCAAATGGCCTCTGAGTTGGCTAAACGACTACGAAGAGCTCTATTATTACAATGCCAAAGAACTGTGTAACCTATTCATAACAACTATATGTTTTTTTATTTTTTGTCTAGACTTACATGTTTAGCTTAAGCTGTTACTGTAAGGTCTATTTTAATAATAAATAAATAAATACTATTATTGACAGTAGCCGAGACCAACGGCTTATCGCAAAACGTTAACGCGCCAAATTATCGCAAATTACCCAGGTATAACAAATTTTATACAAGTAATAAGAAGAAATATAAACACATATTGATAGTTTCTGATATTAAATATTATTAAGGAAAATACTTGTTAAATTATACAGGGTCTAAGGAACGGTGTACCGAAACTGAAAGGGCGTGTTCTGTCAACGAATCTGAACAACTTTCCCAAAGAAACAATTCTGAGAAATAAAATTTTTACCTTCCCATACAAAGTGCTCACTCTGGTCGAACAGTTTGTATGGAGAGGACAATTTTCTTTTTTTAAGAATGTTTCTTTGGATAAGTTGTTCAGTTTCGTTGACTGAGCACGCCGCGCCGTTTCAGTTTTCAGACACCGTCCCTTACACCCTGTAATAAACTTGCAGGGCGTATCCATATACCAGGATGACCAGGATCTGGACCTTTGGGTTGGCAGGCAGGGTCGCCACAACCACTCCGGTCGCCAAAATAATACGACTTTGAAGAAATGGAACGAAAATCTCTTGGATCGTAAATAGACGGTATAACAATGAAACCGTAGAATTATTAGGTAGGTATCAAATTAAACTTTTAAAATGGGCTACGTGAGTTAGATGAGTTACGTGCAAAGAAAGACCAGAGGCGCTATTACGGTAGCGGGAACGTGTCTGCCATATGCGAACCATTTCCCTTGCTACACATATTCCTGCGCAAACCCCGGAAGAGAATGCGTGTGTTAGATTTAGAGAAAGAAAATATGGAGGAATGTTAAAAACAAAATTCTATGATCCTTCCAATGTTCTTATTTCATGTTAAATGATGAATTTCTAAGCAAATAAGTAGTGCATTCCAACAAAATACGTACTACTATATATATGAGATGTAGAAATACTTAAATCGATGTTAATAGATACGAATTTAATACCTTAGCTTGGAGTTTAGTGATAAAGAAGGTACCTAACTAATTAGTTGAGGGTTATAGAATAGAATAGAGTAGTTTTTATTGCTAGAACTGGTAATAAAATACAGATGGTATGTAGTAAGTATAGTTCAGAACAGCTCTTACCTTAGATCAGGCATGCAATCTCTTAAAAGATCTAATCGATTACACTATACAAATAAAATGACGACTTTAAATTTAGCTTAAGAAAAATTAACAAATAATTACAGCATAAGTAAATCAAAATTATATAACAACTAAATTAAAATTAAAATCATATGTTAATTTACAGATGTCGCAGAAAAGAATTCATTTAAATTATTTTTATCAAAAGAAACTATTAAATCAATTTAAAATATAGTGGATATATTTAGCTCAGAGCACAATTAAACAAATCAAGTCATTTTACAGTATTTCTGAATATATTATACTAACTCGCTTTGATCATACTTTTAACAATAGAAAAGTAAAGGAGCAGCAAATATACTAATACATCTACAAACCTAATAAATAAAAAGAACAAATTAGCACTGATGTGCGTTACTATAACTACATGATATCATTTAAATTGGAATCGATTAATAGGAACAAAACCCTCGTTTCGGGACAGTCTGGAAGAATATCCAATCTAAGCAATATGACAAAAATGTGAATAGTTACGGGTTTACTTACTACAAGTCACATTAAGCTACACCTATAAGGTACACAATACATGAAATAAATAAGCAATAAATACACAGGTACACTAGTTACACAGAAAAACGCAAAAGTACTTAACTGAGGTGTTGTTCGGCTTGTCCCACCATTTTGACTAGCCCGAATTTTCTTACATTCTGGTTTTATAACATCGCTAACGCAACTTATCACGTCATCGGTACCCAATCACAGCGTTTATTTTAAATAACTGTTGAAACAAAATTAAGATTAAAATATCGTGTACAAAATTATTTTAAAACAGTAAGAGATACGATTGGGCACAATAAGTAACAATTTTATCATGATCTAGTGTATAAAAATTACGAAAACAAAATCAACCAATGACAGCTTACACAAACAAACAATGGGTAACAGTTTCCGAATACGGTTTGAATTAGCAACAATTCTGGCTCTAGTTTATGAATAAAGCTATACTGAATTTAGTAGAAATATAATACTTATTTTACCTATGCTGTCACGCGCAAGGAAAGATGAGACCTCACAGATGAAAGTAGAGGGGATTTTGCGCAGGTACAGCCTTGCATCCCTTCCCACTTGCCACCAAAATGGACTGCCAACTGTCTACTGCGCAGGTTAACCACGTGATTCGTCAAGTCTCATCTTTCGCTGCGCGCATTGTACATTTGTATATAGCCTGACCGCAACCGCTGCACCGCGCCTTAGGTATGCGCGGGGAGGTGGGGGTGTGGGAAGCAAAGAGCAGGAACTAGTTGCCGCCGTGAGCGATGCCCCCCTCGGCTCGCCGCTTTCATACCTAAGGCGCGGTACAGCGGTTGCGGTCAGACTATATTTAGAGTACTCCATTTGCGCGGGGTTCGTGTTGCAAACGAAATGGTTCGCTCGCATAAGGTAGACACGTTGCGGCTACCGTAATAGCCCCCAAAGTCACTAATTCCGGGATTTATCATCGAGCAACTTGTTAACAAACACGTAGGCGTGGCTTTCTTTTAACTTTGTGTTTCCGGAGCTCTCTCACAGGCGCTGCTTTATCCTAAAGCCACGATCACACCTAGCTGAATTCAAAGACGAATTCGGCATACATTGCTCGTTGAACTAAGGATATTGCAATTAACATAACCAAGCCTCCCAGCAATGTATGCCGAATTAGTTTTTGAATTCCGCTACTTGTGATTTTGGCTTTATTTCTATAGTCGAAATAATGTAGCTTGATTAGAACCACCATACGGGGGTTTTCGGAGGCGAAAATCGATCTAGCTAGGTCTCATGTCTGGGAAAATTCGTTTTCCCCGTGTTTTTAGGCGTATTTTAATAACGCGTTTTAGACAAAACCTTACAGTGCCATCTGTGGCGGGCTTGCTCACCCATTGATATTTTCATGTTGAGGCGCCTGTTATAGAGCGAAGCTCGGTTGCTCAGTACAGGTGCTGCCTTGCGATACAATCGAATTTTAACTGGCTCATACAAATTTTACACCGTCAATAGAGGTTTTTTTTTACCGAAATAGCTTCTCGTTTTTATTATTATTGATTTGTAAGCCGCACGTCACACGCAGACTTCCGTCATTTTACGGTTTCTTGCATCCTGCACAATTCGATTCATAACGAACGTGTCAATACAAAAATGCGACTGACACTGAAAATATTAGGTCCTTATACCTATGAAATTGGCGTTTTGTATGGAGAATTTTAGGTAAACTTAATTTTCAATGCTAACACTTTTGCATTTTTTTTAGGAGTTAAAAGTCGAAATATAAAATTTTTTTTTGAGTATGATTGGGAAGACATTAAGCTAACAGAAGCTTAAATTTAATTTTCGATAATATTTTTCGTTAAATAATAGTAATCGGACGACATTTAAAACGAACAATTTTCAAACCTTTAATTTTATTTATCAAACTAAAAATAAAAACTTTATTTTATGCGTAAATTGATAACCTTGAAAATATTGAAATCCACTTTCAAATATATAAAACAAATAATGCAAATAGCTATAGAATTATAGGTACTATGATCTCATTAATCTACAAAAAAAAAAATCGCCAATTTCTTAGGTAAGGACCTAATAGTTTCGTTTGTTTGACTCAAAGAGATTTTAACCTCGCTGCCCGAGCGTCGCGAGGTTAAAATCTCTTTGGTTTGACTATAGTGCGTCGTTTCGCCCACCACGCGTTCGCCCCTTCAGGCGAAACACAACCTTTTAAATAACCTACACTTTCAATGGGGCTATAGATTTTGTATAAATTCTTTTGTATGGATGTAGGTAGAGGTCTGTTCAGAATCACAATGAATCAAGGATCGTATTTGGTTTCAAGAGCGCATGTTTGTATGTTTACTATAAGGGTGCGAGTAGATTGGTTAATATCTGCTCCATGCGTATGGAATTCCTAATCTTTCGTCTTAGCTTTACCCACCAAAAACATAACTGTTAAAAAGTGGGCCAAGTTCGTATCGGCTAATTGTTTGCCTAAAAAAGGGTTGAAATCCGATCCAATGCCAAGTTTAGATGCACTACCATACACCCAACTTAAAATATGGTATAGCTGTGAAAATACGCAGGTACGTTGAAAATAATATCTAAAATGTATTACCAACATTTTATACATAATTTTGACTAAAACCCGACTCGCACTTGACCAATTTCTAATTTTTGAATTTTTCCATTACTTTTATCCTAACGGCTACCTAGAAGTGGCCTGGAGGTTTTGATTACCGGTCAGTGAGTGAGTTAGTCAGTCATTAAGTGCCAAAATTAGCTATTTTCACGGGGTCATATTTCAGGATCTACTCGTACTGTAGCTATATCTATGAAATTTGGCAAATTGCTTCAGTATTAGTATATGATTATGTAGGTACAGTTTTATCTCTGTACTTGCAATAGGCACTGAGCTACAGGGGGTTCAAAAGTTGGTCGAAACGGTTCGTGTAAATAGTGCACGGCATGCGCGTGGCCTGTTGCGGGAACTTGGCCTGCGCACTGCCATGCGTTTAGATCTGATGCTTCGAGTTTGCGAGGGACTTTAAGTTGCTAGGATAAACAGGGTGTAAGGGACAACTTTCCAAAAACTTAAAAGTCATGATCGTCAATCAACGAAACTAAACTACAAATTTAGAAAAGAAAAACAGTTTCTGTACTATTTTTTATTTCCTGAAAGTTTTATTCACTAAAAGTTATTCAGATTGGACGACTGATCACGCCCCTTTAGTTTTTGGAAACCTGTCCCTGACACCATGTACTCGTATGATGATGTTGTATTGGCTTTTATTTGTGTTTATAGTTCGTCCGCGTTAAGAATGCAGTAATTCATTATAGTGTAGGCAACGAAGCAGTTGACCCCAACATAATTCTCTCAGGCAGATTTTATTTGACAGGACAATAAAGAATCTTTAATTAAGTGTAAATTTAAAATATCCAAAAACATTTTTACAAAAAAAAAATTATACAGTTTTTGTAATTTTTGTATGAAAAAAATTTAAAATACCGATTTTTTTTTTGGATCTTTTTATAGAAGGTTTGTCTCATATAGTTTAATACCCCAGCAAAGTTTCATCAACTGAGGATTTAATGCGGGGGTCTTCCTTCATACAACGATCCGCTTCGTTGCCTAGACTAAATGGAGATAAAATAGGGAAAAATATTTTTTTTGTTTTTCACGTAACACACAAAGGAAACAACCACTTTTTTCATAGGTTTGCCTTCAAGTAGTCATTGTGCATTTGAATTTATAATTTTAAGCGACCTGATTGGTGTAACAGGGCTTGGCTACCAGCGGCGGAAAGCGATGAATCACTACATTCTTAAGATGGACAAACTATGGTCAGCTTGTCTTGGTTGCAGACCAATAGAATTGCGTACTAATAGAAGCTTGAAAACATGGAGAGAGCGAGACAACGAATTTTCCCAGATTGAAAAATTGGTTAAGTATAGAGACCGTTACGCGCCGTTAAAATGTCGTCCAAAATTTTGGCAAAAGTCATCCCGGGAATGATGAAATACAGAACGCTTAATAATTACAATTTGGAAAAGTCGCAATGATGTCGAGATAGGAAAGTAATTGTGGCCATATCTAGTTAGACTACTTCTTCTTTAGGAGGTTATAGGCGGAATATATTAGTTTGTTTGTTTGTATAGCCGGAGCGAATTGACTCAGGAAATTGGTACTGCCGCAGAGGACGCGCGTTTATCCTTAAGTACCACTAGGGAACTCCCGTTTTTAACTATCTGTGTGGTCGTGTAGGACTTTCTATCGAAACTTTCACACAAATCCCAAAACATACATTATAAAGAAAGATACAAAACATAAAAGCAGGTGTGCAATAAGACAACCTCATTGATAAACAGCAATTCCTTCCAGCCAACCTTTATGTGCAGGATTTCAACTAGAAGAAATGCGGACACGGTGCATCATCATGACATACCATGAAACGTCCACTAGAGGACAGGGAACTCCCTCCAAATTCCAGCTTTTGCTGTAACAATGTGGAGGGGAAGTACCATAGTCACCACGTTACGACTGGCACCATGTACCGCGGTTGTTGGTGAGCGCAGAATTTAATTTGATACGATACACAAAAAGATGCTGCTGCCCATCCTCTTCTCTAACCCTCTCTCTCACTCTCTTCATTAACCCTTAGTCGCTTTTTATGATACCCACGGGTAGAGATGGATTGGTACTATTATTTGCCGGCACCACAAGGGGCGGTGCAAAAAGATTAACAACTTTAAACTAAAATGATATCATATACATAAACACTGCATATTATGTCGTAGGCAAATAGTATGACAAATAGCATACATGAAGCATTTAGAAGAAGCCGAGAATATTTTTAATTTGCCATTTACACAATACCTAGGGATTTTACAAAACGGCGCGTATTTCGGTTTTGTCACTCGGCGGCAGCAGAGGTATATTGATTTGTTTGTTCCTATCATCGGATCAAATTGTCTCTCAGGAAATTGGCACGGCAATGGCGCCAGACATGTGTTTCCCCGCAGTCGCCTCAAGCAGGGCTTAGTGGGTGATTCGACCGCTCGGTTTCGTCCACCGCGTCCGAATCCGGAAACTACTACTTTGTATTTTTGTGAGCAGGCGTTTTGGACGGTCGTTTTTTTGCATACAGATAACATTGCAAACCTTCGGTAGGATTAATATAATTAAAATAAAAGTTTATAAAAATATAACGAAAAATATACCGTTTAAATAATAAATCATTACTTTAACCCACCGACAATACAGAACAAAAGACCAGAACAAGGAACAAAGCAATAACGACTATGTAAAAAATTTACAAAAATCAATAGTTTAATAAAAACTTTTTAACAAAAAAATTAAACCGCCGAAAAAACTGAAAAGTAAGAAATAATAAAACTTTTTTATTTAAACTTAACAAAAAAGTTCTTAAAATTAGTTAAGTCGGCGCCAAACAAGCAAATTAATTAATTACGTAAAGCGTGATGCACGGCGGCGGCGCCGACTCAAAATTACTCGGGTATACTTACATTAGTTTAAGAACTTTGTTATTAAGGTTAAATAAAAAAGTTTTATTATTTCTTGCTTTTCAGTTTTTTCGGCGGTTTTTTTTTAGTTTTTATTTTACAATTTTTTGTGACTATAAATTTTATTTTTTTACCCTTAGGGTAAATCGGAGTACTCTGTAAAAAGTTATGCGTGGTCATACATTAAAATCAGTCAGTGAACAATCAATAATCCCCTGTTTTCCTACCCTTATGGTTGGAATTTTTTTTCCAAATTTATGTGGGACCAACGTCGGGGTATATCCTTTCCAATAAAAAAAGAATTATCAAAATCGGACTACTCTGTAAAAAGTAATGCGTGGTCATACATAAATAAAAAAAATATATATACGCGTCGACTTGAGAACCTCCTCCGTTCTTTTTCGTCGGTTAAAAATAAGATGATTTTTTTGTTTTTAGGTTTAATTTTAAAATTGAAAAATGTAATAATTAATCGATATTAAAAACAGTTCCATGTATTAATTTAAGAAATCAGTCTTATTTATAATCTTTCCATACCAACATAAACGATAGAGAAAAAATCACTACAAATATTATACTACTATGATTAATAAACAAACATTTGCACCATTTACAATTACTTGAACCCTGCACTAGGTAAACCTGTATATAAAATGCTATATTCAGATTAATCAATAATTAAATACAATCAGCACTTTTAAACAATTAACCAATAATCAACAAGTTTTAATATAAACATATTTTCACGAATGCCATGATGTAAAACATTATTTGATTTTGTTGCTGATGTTACTTTTCCAAAAATAGCCATAAAAAAGGAACTGGCCGAAACACCCACTCCAAAAAATCAAATGTATGTACTTCACGGTTTCGGACGCAGCGGGTGAAACGGAGCGGTCGAATCACCCACTAAGCCGCAGTGATTGTGGGGGGGAATAAAATTTTACCGACAGGGAGAATAAGGTTCGGACGATAACACGGCCCAATGAAAATGTAATGCAACCGCAACTTCACCAATCTAATCTTATCCAGGGATGTAACACAGGATTATGGTAAAATTCAAATTCGTGGTTTCATTTTATCATATTTCTGATTTGGGTAGTTTTTATCACCCCGGAAATTTTAAGAGGTATGGCAAATGAAACTAAACAACTTTTTCCATGGACCATAGGCCAAAATACGAAAAAAATTCAATCTCTCGAATGTGCTATCGGCTGATGTAGTTTATAGAAACCATCCATAGAAGCCAAATATTTTTATTCACCTCTTAAAACTCCACCAGTTTGTAAATTTTTTTCTATCTATATGTAATTCCAAATACACAAAAGCTCTCGGGGGGTTATACCCTTGTAATTGATCAAATTTTGGTCGACAAACAAAATTGTTTTGTTTTGTGTTGTTTAAATTAAATAGTAAAGTAAATTGGTCACATAGTCACACCAGTGTGACAATCTGGTGTGACTACGAAGCAGCAGTCACGTGATCGACTCATTTCGTATCCGTGGGAAGGCGAAAAATTTTTTTTGGGTAAAAAATTTATTTCGTCGGGAAAGTTGCTTGTTTTCATGAGTAGAAGAGCGAAACCAATACAAACCCACGCTGTATAAAAGAGCTTATGTTTTGATAAAAGAGTTGCAACAACAACATCCATTAATTCGGCCTATCTGACTCACTGACGGTTGACTGGCTGCAATCTAATGTCAATGTAATCCCTAGACACCCCACCTATTAATCAGGTGCGTTATCTAAGGCCGACAGGGCACCCTTTTTGCCGCGTTGTTGGTGCTATTAAATAAGATCATTGACCGGAAAGATGCCCTTTGAGGAATAAACATTTAAAATGGGCGTACGCTGAGACGCAGATAGCAGCACAGTACAGATTATTCTGGACAAAGACTATTTACAGGGTGTAAACAAAAATACGATGATCCTTCTAAGGCTGATTCTACATTTTTAATTTTCCTTTTCAACTTTTTGTTTTTATTTTGGCTGATCATGAAATTTGATTTTCCTTCGAATTATTCTACAGTAATTTATTGAAATGAATAGGTACTTGCTAGTGACTGGATAATAATATAAAAAAAAAATCAATAAAAAATAAATAAAATAAAATAAATCAATAAATATGTTATAAAACAAAAAAAAAATCTTTGCCTGCAACACCAGCTGATCATAGACGTCATTGAACCCTCCACGCGCTTTACTTCTTCTTGAGTTAAATCAATTTTTTTTAGGAAAAAGATTTTTTTTATATTTTTACACAATTTTATACAATCTATTAGTACCTAATCTCTCTATTAGGCATCAGCGCATGTTGCGACGTAACTGCCATTACGTTCGCATTCTAGCTTAAATAAAGAAAGATGTTTTTGACTTTTAATGAGGTTCACAATGAGCTTATTCATACATACATACATAATATCACGCCTCTTTCCCATCGGCGTACGCAGAGACCAAAATTCTCCACCTGCTACGATATTGACATATACTTCCCTTGCTTCCTGTACTCCTTTCATACATGCGCGTCTATTTAGGATTCTTTTAAAATGATCTGTAATTGCGTTAAAATGAAAAATATTGCTAAAAATGTTTCTACATGCAAGCATAGTAGGACAGACACAATACGAGTATGTCTGAGAGGCCTGCGCTGCAGCGTACGCAGCTCTCGGTACATTCATTCATTATAATTTTCGTTTGTTCTTACGTATAAACCAGAGTATAATTTGACAGAAAGAATAATATTGTTTTACAGACTTGTTTTTTCCGACAGCTTTATCGCTTTTGACAGTAGCTGCAAAATGAGTTGGTAAGCGTTGGAAAAAGCAAAAAAAAATGGATATACAAAATCTGCTCTGCCCTGCGCTGCACCACCAGCGTTCCAGCTTACGATCACCTTTATAGTTGCACTTAACTTTGTTTCAAGGGGTCAAAGGCGAGCGTTGGCCAGCGATGTGAAATAGTAGCGTCGTTGTCCAATAAAAAAGGGACGGGTTGCACTCCGGAAGTGCCGGCAGAAGTGAAAACTTGCATTTTTGACTAATTATGCTTTTGTAAAGGTCAATCCTCAGAACAAAAACCTCCTTGCTTCGCTCGGAGAAGAAACCATGCTATTTTTTTTCAGTATGGGATGACAACTGCTAGCATGTCTCATGTCATGTCAAATCGTCAATGATCACATCCTACCAAATTAGATGAACGACGCATTCATTGCATTTACAAAGTTTATAGGATTATTGTAACTTGTTGGGATTTTAACGGTTGAAAATATTTCCTAAATTATATGTTGTAAACATTGTGTAAATTATAAAAAACATGTAGTGAACATGATAAAAATATCGTGAATGTATTCGTAAGTTGCTCTCCATATTAGTGATTGTTCTTTTTAATAATAACGTGTGTAGTTGATGGCTGTACATCTTCAAAACAACAAAACGAAAACTGCAAAGAAATTTTATGTTTTCATCTGTAAGTTTTATTCAGTATTTTAAATATCAACTTATCATTCTTACAGTCAGAAATATGGAAATTGTAACGTATTTTATTGTAATTTATAGTTTTTTGTGAGATCATGTCGAAGGTCATGAGTGATGTATTTTCTATCGATAGTGGTGCTTTTACTTTCGAGCGGAGCGAGAAAGGTATTGTAATCGTGAAAAAAGTTGCACAAATTTTCTCAAGAATGTGTTCTATATCACTTATATACCAAAAAAAGCAAGTCCCCTAAAAATGTCCGTCCGTCGTCGGTCGGCCGGTCGGTCTGTCCGTCACGCTTTGGCCTAGCGGCTAAGCAAATGGTCCCATTAACACCATATTTTAAATTTATGACTTTTATGCAAATTGGTCGAAGGGTTCCTAATGGTTTTTTGCTGGCTCTCATTTTGAGGGTAGCTGTCATACAACAAAAATGAAGAATTGATTTTTTTTTAAAAACGGCTAAAATGAAACTTTGCTTGACTAAGGATCTCCATGCAAGATATCTTGCGCCATCATCAGTTTGTCTGTGTGATTTCATATAAGGGGTGTTCCTGTACTACCAAAACGTAAACTTGTGATTTACTCATAATTGGTTCCATTAAGTTTATTTTATTTTCTTTTTTTTATTTATTTTTTATTTTTTTTATATTAATTCTGTTTTGGTTATTTACTTGAATGGATATTCAATTTGATTGGTTTTTGCGAAAATTTAGTACACAGGATGTACGAAAAACTGAAAGGGCTTTTTCAGTAGACAAAACTGAACAACTATCCCTAAGAAACGTGTTTTGAAATAAAAAGAATCGGTAATTAATCATATACAGGGTATTCTAGTACTACAAAAAAAAAAATAAACATGTGATTTGTTCGAAATCGTTTACGGTTAGTTGGTTTTAATATTTAACAATTCGAATTCTGAATTCATCTGCTTATTTCATTAGAACATTTTCTAGAAAAACCGAAATATAAATTTGTCTTTCCATACTATGTGTATGGTATAACAAATATAAGTTTGCGGCTGATAGTTTTACTTGCATATCGCGAGAAAGAAAGTGCAGTGCTGCTGTATCATTTACTATATTTTACAATATTCAACGCAAGTTTTGTTTTTAGGGTTCCGTACCTCAAAAAAAAAACGGAACCCTTATAGGATCACTTTGTTGTCCGTCTGTCTGTCTGTCAAGACCCTTTATCTCACGAACGGGTAAAGGTATCAGGTTAAAATTAATATCATATATTAGGATCCATGAACCACACAAGATCTGAAAAATTCAATTATTTACAACGACGCAATCAAAAGATATGGCTTATTATGTCCTCATCTCCATACATTTATGCAAAAAAGCAAAACCTACAGGGTAGGTACTTGCCGTTGACCTAAAATTATGAAATTTGGCAAGAAGCTAGGTCTCACAGTACAAATAATGGGAAAAGTCTGAAATCATTAAATATTACAACTTTTCTCACAACTAATGAAAACCAATTGTGGTGAGCTCCCGTTTCAAGAACATTCATATAAGAGATGGGTCAAGTTGGATGGTCGCTGAGGCGGTTTTTATTTTAGTTCTATTTAAAAACGGGAACACTTACAAACTTGAAAATTGGTATGTTTATAGTGCATAAGCTATAAAATAACAACAAATAATAAAATTTGGTCAAGCGCGTGTCGGACTCAAAAAATCTAGCACATTAACTTACTGAAATTTCAACTAATACAATTATGATTATGTGGTGGTACGGAACCCTCGGTGCGCGAGTCCGACTCGCACTTGGCCGGTTTTTTATTCTGAGTTCCAATCCCGATGGGGACACTGTCAAACAAATATCACTTTGTGTGTCTTCGCCAGATTTAAATATCTTAAACAGCATGAATCATCCTGAATCAACAAATCGTAAGAAATATGATAAAAAAATAATTAAATTAATATACATAAAATTCTACACAAAAAAGGTTTCGAAAGTTTTTCGCTAAAAACAATACTATAAAAGATTTAAAAGTATGTGGTGAGGAAAGCGAAAACATGGAGCAACTGTTGTGCACATGCAACGCTTTGATTTTGATTTGAGCTACTCAGGAGAAAACCACATACCCGTATTTCAGCATGTTTGCAAAACCATCGCAAATGCACCCCCTGCATTGAGGGATAAAAGTTTGTGTTAAAACCCTACATAATTTGTATGTAAGCTAGAGATATTCATGAAAATTTTAAAAAAAAAACCTTTACACCTCCTATCCCTCTTGCCTCCACCGCAACCGTACTTTTAGTAAGTAAGTAAGTAAGAAGTTTGGTATTAAACAGCTACGTAAGAAATAACCGTTAGTAAAAAATACTTAAAGTATTATTTTCCTGAATGAATTTAATAACTGCTTTTAACAGATTTGCCTTTTATTTAAGTTTAGTACTTCAACTTTTTGGTGAAAGTTTCGACATCGATTTTTCCTTGTGTGACTTATCGACTATCGATAGATGAAAGACACATCCCTACTTGTGACGAATTATTTCTTATATATTACTTCTATATGAGGTCAAATTTCTTTGGGTCAATCGCACCATTGCTCGCGTCCTTCTTTGATGTCACTCCCAGATTAGTAAGTATAATGTCACTGAATAAAAACCCGTATTGTACGGTCACGGTTGACAGTTGACGCTTTTTCGATTAGGCTACGGCAAGGAGATTTTACTGCGCTTCGCCATAGCGTGGGTTAAAACCTCCTTGGGCTACGGATCTCACGCGACATCTGAAGGATTAAATAAATAATTCGTCACTAGGTCGTGTACGCGTTTTTCTATGGATTTGACAGGTTATTTTGAATATCTTCTATGGATCATCGATGATGGGGTTGTGACATGTTGGCAGATGTCATCCCTTACTAAAATAAATTTGCAAGGTATCTATTCCGAGCGAAGCAAGGAGGTCCGAAATCTTTGGTTTTACCCCACTGACCTCTATATATACAAGAGTGTTTTACCCAAAGAAAAATAAGGGTAATTAGAAGGAGGATTAAAGAAATAAGTTGTCACAAGGTAGTGAAGGCGTCGTTCTATTGATTTGACGGGTTATTTTGAATATTTCCTAGTGATCATTGATGATTTAACATAAAAATTTGGGACACGTTGGCAGATGTCATCCCATACTAAAATAAATTAGCAAGGTATCTATTCCCAGCGAAGCAAGGAGGTCCGAAATCTTTGGTTTTACCCATTTAAAAAAGTGCCAATCGCCGCTAAAGAAGTTTTCACTTCAAAAATTCGATGTAAGTAGGTATACAAAATTATTTGTGCACTTTTCAAGACAAGTTGTATTCTTTTAAACCCGGATAAATATCCTGGAGTATTTCGTAGTTGTTCTGATTAATACCTGTACTAGCCAGGACAACTTTACTAAGACATAAGCATGTCCTTATTTTTCATTGTCTGCAGCAAGCAAGTAGAAACAAAACCAGTATAAGCTGAACCAGCGCTACGCTACAAACGCCCAAAACCAGAGACCCACTCAAGGTCAAAGTGTTTCCACCGACGAGCAGCCGGGTGTACCTATGAGTACGTTCATCCGTAGAAAGTCTTATAAGTGTTGCGATGCGCTGATGTAGCGCTAGCTAGAGCTTCTACTGATGAGCGCTTGTCTGTACCACAACTTGCATAGTATTGAAGTTGATTGTAGTTTTCAATTTTTAGACAAAACTAAACAGCTTTCCCACGTAAGTTTACGTAACGCTGAAAAACACAAATGATCTCTTATACAAAATGCTTTATTTATCTGCTGACGCAGGATCTGTAAGAAGATTTCCTTTTTCGTATTCTGAAGAAAGTAGTATTTACCCAATAATTAAAAAAACACCCTCCATGTTTATTAGTAAGTATTACATATTATTTATTAGGTATCTCTAGTTTTAATTAATTTGGCAATTAATACTCTCCGATACTAAACTCCAGTGGGAGCTGTCCTAGTTATTATATAAGTCATAATGTTATCTAAAGGACGCAGGTTTGCCGCTCAGTTGGCCACGCTAAATAACTGGTGACCGGAAAATAGGCGCTTGTTATTGGCTGTTAGTGACAGAGAAAAAACTCAAACATGAAAATTTGATCATAATTTTGACTACTTTCTTCGAGATAAATGGCTTGACTTGAAAACTTACTGCCAGTTTGGCCACTAACCTAGCAAAGTCTAATCTAGGTATGAGTCTGGCACAAATTACTAAGGGATACTAACGCATGAGTCTGGTTTGCCCTCTGGGTTGCGGAGGTCAGATTGCAGTCGATCTGTGTAAAAACCAGTGCCCCCGTTAAATCCCTTAGGTTATGTAGTCGACTCCTCAAAAATCATTGGCAAAAAATAAATAAAGCTAGGGTAGTGATGTTGCTGTGATGATGATTCTTAGCAACGGTACAAAATATTTTAAAGGTATTGTCGTGTATTTTACGAAACTTGAAATCCAAAACGGAGTAAATTTAGGCGCATCACCTCATGGGACATACATCAAAGACCCTCTTTCATGCGTTTAACCGTATCTCTAATTTAATGTCTTAAATGTGAACAGTGAACACGCAACATATTTACCACTGACAACCCCGCAAGCTTATTTTAAAATAACATTTGTGAGCATTCGTCTCGCATGTGTGAAAACGTTTACATGAAGCTTAGAAGTAGTACAGTCAACGACAGGTCAAGTTTGACCCATACGTTTATTGAAATAAAAAAGGTATAAAGTCTAATGTGTCAGGCTTGATATACTCTTGACTGTACAAGCGAAAAAAAAAATTTTTATGTGCACTTCTTTCGTTCGTTTTTTTTACAAAGTAATCATACTGCGCATATGTCCAGTAGTACAATATCTAGGTCAAGTAGTTTCTTTCCAGGTTTGACAAAATAAGTAAGACGAAAGACGAACGGATGATGCCTGGAAGGGCTATACTTGGGCCATGAAAGACCTCATGAAGGGAAACCTCCCAATGACTATAAAGAGGACACTCATAGATAGGTATGTGCATTCTCCCCATCATTACCTACGGAACTCAGGCTTGATCTTTTACGGTTATCCAAAAGACAAACGTCCAAGCTCATGGTATGCCAGCGAAGTATGGAGTGGAGCATACCCGGAGTACATCTCACAGACTGAGTACGAAACACCACGCTACGCTACAAGACACAAATTGCTGACGTAGCGGCCAAGGCTAGTGGGGTAGTGTTTGAAAGTTGAATCAAACTCTGAATAACAAATTGGTACGACTTCTTGCTTCTTAGAGTAGGTTGCACCATCTAACTTAACCACAACCATAGTCTTGTTCTCTAAAAGGTGGAGAGAATATAAACGATATAAGGGACGGTGTACCGAAAACTGAAAAGGCGTGCTCAATCAGCGCAACTGAACAACTTTCCCAAAGAAACATTTTTTGGGGAATAAATAAATTTAAATTCTATACAAATTGCTCATTTTGAAAGATCAGTTTGTATGGAGAAGCTAATATTTTTTTTTTCTTTTCCCAAGCATAAAACTTTTTCAGTTTCGTTGGCTGAGCACTCCTTTTCAGTTTTCGTTACACCGGCCCCTATACCCTTTATAGAACGCCTTTAGAGAACAAGACGCGTATATTCGGTTATGGTTAATTTAGATGGTGCAACCCTAATGTGTCAAGGCTTCTTAAACGGATTCAGCAAATTATCTGTTTGGTCGTCCAAGAATTCCTTTTGGTGGACATAATATTACCTCAGAACCAATCAGGAAGGCATTGGAGGAATGTCTTTCAATTCTTTCACGGCTCGCTAAGTCTGAGGCGAGGCTTGGCACAGATTACAAAGAAAAGGAAACTAATATCCCAGATGAAAAATTAAATGGAAGCAGCGACGTTCGTGAGGCATTCTTTGAGTTCTGCTATTTTCGAAGTGTACTCGTATATTTGTCATTGATATATGATATAAGAATAGTGCCACTTCATCTCTTTCCTTTAGGTGTCGTAAAAGGCGACTAAGTGATTAAACCGAAGGGCAGCAGCTTCCTGCTGCGGTCACCAACCACCGCCAAAGCTATTATACAGGGTGTTAGAGACGGTGGTGTAACGAAAACTGAAAGGGTGTGCTCAGTCAATGAAACTGAACAACTTTCCCAAAGAAAAATATTTGGGAAATATATACGTTTTTTACCTCTCAATACAAATTTATCACTCTGATCGAACAGTTTGTATGGAAAAGTCAAACATCTTTTAAATTCCCAAAAAAGTTTCTTTGGGAAAGTTGTTATGTTTCGTTGACTGAGCTCGCCCGTTCAGTTTTTGATACACCGTCTCTTACATCGTGTATGACGCTGCTAACACCCACCTCGATCCACTGTGCCAGCAAACTGTATACTAGCAATAGTGTCTAGTGTGGTGACTAGAGTACACCTATTCAAAAATAAACCACGAATTTTTCTAATGAAATTCTGGGGAAGCTCAATGTCTCGAAGTGGACTTGATGTGATGTTATGATTGGTTATGATGATGACGAGCATGTTATGACTCAGTCCAGATCGAAACGGAAAATGCTTGCGTTTGCTTAAGCATTTTACCTTTTGATCTAAACTGAGACATAAGAAAACGCTGATACGGTTCATAATTCAGTGACAACAAAAAAGAGCGCGAGCATTTTCCTGTTTTATCAGAACTGCCCTTAAAAGAATCTTCCCCAATCATACGAGTATGACCAGTCACCTCTTACAGTTCAACGACCTGTGACGCAGAGCCTCTATTACGTCACTTGTGCTACTGCTCCTACAAGCGAGGTAGCTCGTTCCAAACGAATTCTTATTTCGTATAAGGTTCAAGTTTGATTCCTGGTTGCGTTTATATTTTATTGGCTTTATGAAGATTTTATCAAAGGACTTCAAACAAAACTCTAAACAATGGTGACATACATTAATGCTATTGTACACCCATCAGCACGTCAATAGAAAAACTTTGGACTTTAAGGTATGGTAATAAAGTTGCAAATGTTTCCACTGACGTGCGGTTGACCGTACTATCGCGGCCACTCTATATGACCACCATTAAGGTAATTTTTGCTTGAACTTAAAAAATATAAGAGCTTCCTAGACCCGCTCTCATAATCTTAAAACTTCTTAAAAGTACAGATGTGATGCTTAGTTTTAATTATTTTTCGTATATTTTTTATAGATTGCAAATTATAACAATAAAAGGCAAAATGCTTACAAATTAATGATAAGAAAACATTTAGTTTTTTTTTTCTTTCCTAATAGGCAATTACTTCAAGTCAGAGAGGATCAGTGCCTACGCAGCATTCAATGAAAAAGATCAATCAATTAATTGGGCAGGCGTTAAACATACGCGACAGAACCTACGCAGCAGTAATTACTGGTGGATTTCTTTACAATATTTTTGTTCTATTACTTTTATTCTTACTTTGCCAAGTGCTTATTTCAACGATGATTTCTACAAGACCAGCATCTCCCAAAAACTTGTTCATAATCATCATGAGCAGAACCACCTATCCGGCACGATAAAAAAAATAACGCTGCACATCGTATACAATACACAATTAATTAATGCAGTTTCTATGGAAAGTAAATAAAAATTCGTGTGACGTCCTTGGGGAAAGCTGCTCGGTTTCATGGTCTTTTCAGTTTTCAAAATATGTTTTTATTAAGCCCTGATAAACAATTTAAACACACGTCCCAGGCCATTTTTAGGGTTCCGATACCAAAATGGTAAAAAAAGGAACCCTTATGGTGCCGCTCTGTCTGTCTGTCTGTCCGTCTGTCTGTCACACCTCTATATCTCAGCAACCACTTATGCTATCGACCTGAAATTCGGAATAGTTTTAGAATATAGTTGCCCAACTTAATTGCATATGAAAAAATTTTGAAAAAAGTATGATTATTAATGTAAAGTGGGCCAAAATAGGGGGGGGGGGGGGGGCAAATTTTAAATTGTCGCTACTAGGTCGAGTGGGGTATCATATGAAAGGGCTTTACTTGTACATTTTAAAATACATTTTTTTATTTTTTTAAGTTTTTTAGTTTTCAAGTTATGATGAAAAAAATACCATTCCCCCTCCCCCCCTCCTTATCTCCGAAGTTTGAGTAAGGAAAAATCTGAATTAATTACGGTTGATAGAAGTTTATGTAAACTTTACAGCAAAAATAAAACGATCTTTCTAAGTTGCACAGTTTTTCAGAAATCTGCAAAAAACCTTTACAAACAAATTTATTTATTTATTTATTTTTATTTATTTTATTTATTAAGGCAAACCAACAGCATAACATATTAAAATTACAATGTGGATACATTCAAATAGGTAAGGGTAGAATATGTATGCCAATTATAGGTGTGCACAGCATTGACCATATTCGGCAACAGTATTATAATTAAATAAGATCAATCAACAGTAATTATCGTGAAAAATAAAGTTAAGAACAAGACAAATTCTAAATTGGAATTTTAGGGATAGTTTATAAACAATTTTACTATAATTTAACAGTAATAGGGTTTTATAAACACCATTACATAAATATCACATTAAAGAAACATTGGATAAATAAAATATAACTCATCTATAAGAGAAACAGAGAAACAGTCAGGACATGTGTTTTAGCAATTTGTTTTTAAAAACAGTAAGAGAGTCACCAAAAATGTCGATTTCGGGTAATTTTGCACTAACATCATTATAGAGCGAGCACATTCTGGCGAGTGGTTGATGTAAGCCTAGATTGGTTCGGCACTTTTCTACATTGAAAATTCGGGTAACTGGCTTTCGCGGGAAATTATATGGAACATTAATTTTTATTTCATTGAGAATATGAGTACACTTGATTTTATTATTAATGATTTTGTGGAGAAATATAAGGTCAGCTATCACTCTACGATTACGAAGTGTGTGCATCTCAAAAAATGCCAAACGCTGAATGTATGGTTCTTTGTGAGTGATACCTGGAACCAGGTAGGCTAGGTGTCTCGTGTGTGCGCGTTGGATACTTTCCACTCGCTGCGATGGCGTACTATATACAGGACTCCAGGCAACGCTAGCAAAGCTCAGGTGACTACGGACGAGACTATTATATAAAATTTTCCGAGTTAGTAGCTGTTTGAACTTGCGACAGTTACGTTTGATGAAACCGAGCATTGAGGCGGCTTTATTGACTATCTTATCGATATGGGCTGCATAGTTTAATTAGCTCATAGGTTGTTAGCGTGGGATTGACTTTTTTTGTAAAAGAAATATGGGAGCATTTATGAGGATTGAGAGTCATATTATTGTTGTCGCACCAAGTTTTAATACTGTAGAGATCTGATTGGATTAGATTAGCGTCCGTTAAACCATATACAGTTCTGTAAATTTTTACGTCGTCAGCAAATATTGAAACATGAGAATTTTTAATTTGGGAGGTAATATCGTTGATAAAAATTAGGAAAAGTGTTGGGCCTAAATGGGAGCCCTGTGGAACGCCTGATATGGCGGTGAATTTGGCTGATTCAAAACCGTTTACAGCAACCACTTGTGGCCTATCTGAAAGATATGATGAGAACCAACAAAGCAAAGGACCATTGATTCCGTGAACTTGCAATTTTGTTAGAAGAATAGAATGGTCGACCCTATCGAATGCGTTGCTGAAGTCCGTGTATACCACATCGACTTGCCGCCCCTTGTCCATTTCGAGTGCAACAGTAGACACGAACGATACAAGGTTAGTTTCCACGGAACGACCGAGTCGAAACCCGTGTTGATAGTCTGATAGATTAGATTCGACATGACTGTAGAGCAAGGGATTAATAAGAGATTCAAAAATCTTAGAGAAGCATGACAAGATGGATATGGGCCGATAATTTTTTACGTCTGATTGATCGCCTTTTTTGAAAATGGGTATAATTCTTGATCTCTTCCAATCCACCGGAAATACTCCCTTCGAAAGAGAAAGATTGAAAATAAGTGTGAGCGGAAGCGCAATGTAAGGACCACAATGCTTCACAAAGACTGGTGGTATACAATCCGGTCCTGCGCCTTTCTGCGGGTTAAGGCGTTTTATAGCTCTCCTTACATCGGTGACCTTTAATTGCAAATGGGATAGACAATTTCCAGGAGATTCAGTATTGTTATACTTAGAGGTACTCGTTGAATAAATTGAGGAGAAGTGTTTGGCAAATAGGTTAGCAATATCGGTACCCGTTGAGGCTACAGAATTGTTCATTTTCATAGTTGCTGGTAGTGCCGAAAGACCTTTACGCTTATCCTTAATGAATCGCCAGAATGTGTTAGGATTTTTACAGATACATGATTCGATTCTTTGTTTATATATACTGTAACAAATATCAATAAGTTTATGACAACGTTCTCTTAGTAACTCGAATTCATTCCCATCGCGAGGATTTCCAAATTTAAGATAAGATATGCGATGTTTTTCTTTTTCCCTTAAAAGCTTAATTAATTTCGCGTTGAACCAAACGGGATATTTCTTTGATTTAGCTCTACGCTTGGGTACATTTTTTTCAATTGTAATTCTTAAAATGCTATAAAACACCGAAACCATCTCGTCGACATATTAATTTAGTTTTGCGGTCCTGAAAATGGACTTTATTGCTTCCAAAAATACTAAAGGTATATCGGAACCCTCGGTGCGTGAGTCCGACTCGCACTTGACCGGTTTTTTTTTAAATCAGCTTGCTAACTAGCTCGGTGACCCGTGATCACCCGTGATCAACCGGTGTTGTCGTAAGAGCCGACTAAGAGATCTTGAATCGGAAAATAGGCAGCAACATCCTGAGTATCGTACCATCTTATGCACAGCGGTCACCAACAACCGCGGTCCGTGGTGCCAGCCGCAGCGGTAACAAGCTTGGTGACTATGGTACTTCCCCTCCAAAATTTCCAGCACAAGCTGGAATTTTGCTGTGAATGGGAGCTCCTGTCCTGTAGTGAACTTTTATTCATGAGATGTAATGATGAACTAGCTCGGGTCTGCCAGCCTGCCAGAAAACAGAACAATTGACACGATTTTTTGACGAAAATTATATAGCTGTTTGCGATCCAAATAAGTAATTACTTTCTGTAAAATAAGTAATTATTAAGTTTTAATATAGATTTAAAAATGAAAAAGAAATTCGAGCAGTCTATATCAAAAGTATTTGACCATCTGTCAAAAAAAAAGTAGATATATATATATATGTACTAGGACAGTATTTTTACCTCAGTGGTACGGAACCCTCGGTGGGAGTCCAACTTGCGCTTGGCTGGTTCCTTTAATAACCCCCGATGCAACAAGAACCTATATCTACCCGTGCGAAGCCGGGGCGAACCGCTAGTATATATATATAGATAATCGGTTTCTCGAAAACGGCTCTAACGATTTTTATGAAATTTAGTATCCGGGGGTTTTTGGGGACGAAAAATAGATCTAGCTAAGTAAGTAAGTAAAGATTTATTTAAAACATATAAACAGGCTTACAGTCACAGAAATTCAATACAATGGGTATACATGTTTAGGTCACTTTTCAAGGGTCATGTTTTGCCGTGGTATCCACACTAGGCTAGCCTGTGTCGTGGACACCTAACATAGCATCACTGGAATGTTCCAGTCTAGCCTTAGTAAACAAACGGTCAATTGTTTATGACTAAAATAACATGTAGAGTGTAGGCATACAATAACAGCGATTCGGTACCCGGCAGTTAAAAATAATTTAACAAAAGAATTAAGCAATAGCTCCGTAGTATCACACGAGTAAGAGGCCTTTTTTAGCCAATCTAAAACACAAGCTCGAGCTTCAGTTAACGAACATTGTCTCAAATCACACAGTCTTACCAAATATATATAAAGAGAGTAACATAAGGAGCAAAACGCCTGGCAAAAGTCGTACGAGTTTCTTGAAGGGATACCTTAAATACACGCTTTTTTAACATGGAATCATTTTCTTTTGATGACGTTATTTGTTTATGGGCAGTCAGACATGACTTCAAAACAAACAACTTGCGAACACTTAGCAATCCTGTCTTATTATATAAGTCTTCTGTAGAATATCGGCGTGGCTTATTATACATTATCTTTATTACGGCTTTTTGAGCTCTTTCAACTTGAATGAGATATGATTAGCTAGGTCTCATGTCTGGGAAAAATCGTTTTGCCCGTGTTTTTAAGCCTTTCAAACAGATACCGCGTTTTAAACAGAAACTTACAGCGCCATTTGTTAGCAAGTAGCATAGCTTGCTCACCCGATGATATTTTAATGTTGAGGCGACTATTATAGAGCGAAGCTCGGTCGACCAGGTACTTATTTTAACACAAATAACGCAGTTAGCATTTTTCTTTTCATTTTCGTAAAATATCAGTTCCCGTACGGGAATCGATATTTTTGTATTTTATTCCAACTTCATGACTATTAATGGATGCGTTAGCGTAATATTAAATATCTTTGATTAATGGGTTAAGTTTCGAGGTTCTTCCTATTTGGGTTGGGGAATTTGCAACTTGTAAAGGATCCTTGGTCCTTCAGAGATGTCGCCATGTCGGCAGACAGAGGTGGCTTTATCGAATAGGTTATTTGAATGTTTACTTTTATCTCTCTTATCTGTATTTTTATGATGCGTGAAGATACCTCAGAGAAGCACCACTCCCATGCGGCAATACAAACACGCGGTTGTTTTATGATCTGTTGGCTGTTAAACGCGATTTATGTGGTCGCCATGCCGCCCGTTTACTTCCGTTTACTTTACAGCACCTAACCTCACGTTTACGACGCACAGTGTACTGTACACACTGGTTTAAAATTACTCTAATTATACATTCAGAAAAAGATTTATTTATTTCCAAGAATGTTTGGAAAAAACACTTCTGCACTGAAAAGCTGCACACGACAACGGCGACCCTTAGGGTCGTACTGATAAATTCCTCTGTCTGCGATTGCACTTAAGATGTATAATTTGTATGTGAAAAGTACATCTTGAGAGTAATCTCACACTTGAGAGGGTTTTGTCGGAGGCTAAGATCCTCGTCGCTGAGCCAGCACAAGGAAACATTCAGACACTTCTGAGATTTTCTATAATACTTGCTCAAAATCAGACTAAGAACTCGACGAAGTACCATAACGAATAGATAGTGATTTAATTTTGGCAAATTGACACTCCTGGCAGGCATCATCATATCGGGTTATTAGATCGATGACTGACCTCACATACAATGGATTTGTGACCGCCAAAATAGCCAGGACCAACGGCTTAACGTGCCGTCCGAAGCAAGGAATCATCTGGCCAGCTATGGTAGAACCTATAAAAGTTACTGTGAGTGTGAGTGTTTTTCAAATGGCCAATTATATGTATCTCTTTCAAACGTAACCTCTAAAGAAAACATGTTTGTATTCTCTAATGACAAAAAAAGCTGTGAAAGTTGTATATAAAGACATCCTGTAGTATATTTAGTATCAGCATGGAACCAGTGGGAAGCCGGGGCGGGTCGCTAGTTATATTATAAGATAATATTTATGATTTTATTATCCGTCTTCTTAGTAAAAGAAAATCAACGTACACGTAAAACCTTCTGCCTGTACGGTATGTTTATGAACCCAGCGGTTCTTAAACAAGATTTATAAGGTCGCCTGTCCGCCGCCGCCCGCAATACATTATCTACCGCGCAGGGTTATTTTAAAGAAAAAGGGTTAGGAATTTATGCAGCGGAAAATAATGTTTCATGTTCTGTTGGGAAGTCGTATTTATTTCTCAGTGGAACAAGCTATGTATACCTCTATGATAATAAAAAACATGTAGCTATACTCTAGTACTTATAATTGCGGGGGTCTGCTTTTTCTGGGCGACGACGCGCTCTGTCCGTGCTGGGTCTTTAGTCAACTCGGTACATTGAAAACTCGGTACAGTGTGCCGAGTTGACCAATCGATTTTTTTCGTCAAATCTGTGTACAATCGTGTGAAAAAGTTCAGAGAAAATTAAAATAATATAGAATTATTGAATTTTACTATTTTATAATGCAAAATCTCAGTAGTTTGATTTATTATATTCTACTAGCTGTTGCCCGCGGCTTCGCTCGCGTGGTTTTCGTATTTATGTTGTTACCGGTTTTCCGAAGCAATGAGATATTTTCCCGTCATTTCGGGGTAATTTTAAACTAAGGAAAAACGGGATTAACCCTGCGCAAATCAATGAGTACAATTCACGATCCAGCTGAAGTTACTCATAAATTACTCAGAACAGAAGAACTTAGCAGCAGTATTAAGCCTTAAAGTTGTCAAAACCTAACCTAACAAATGTAGAAAGAGAGATGAGAGACACCTTTATGTAATATTGCAAAACAGAGCCAATTCGCAGAAATAATTGAGAAAAACTAAAACCCTCTCCCTCTCCTTCCCCCTCCCTCCCCTTCCCCCTCCCCCTTACCATCCATCTCCCCCTGCGCCCGCTCCCTCCCCCCCTCCTTCTCCCCCTCCCTCTCTCTCTACCTCTCTACGTCTCTATCTCTCTACATCTCTACCTATCTACCTCTACCCTATCCCTGCCCCTATCCCTACCCCTAACGCCAATTTAACCGCTATCCCTTACATAAAAATGACACCCATATTGATTTTTAGACATTTCAAACCTATCGCACCCCAACCGCAGGGATCTAAGTAGTATTCAGACGGTAATTTTCTGACAATGCAAAATGTTTATTTTACTCTGTTTATAAATAGTTTATGACAATTTTAGTTTTAGATTAAAAACAAGTTTATGCAACAAAAACCAGACAAAAAAAAAGAAAAAAAAATACATATATATATGTAAACCAACAAAAAAAAACAAAACAAAAAAAACAAAAAAAAATGTTTGCATGCAAACCTTAATTTTAAGTGGTATTGTAGGAGTATTAATATATTTGTAAAAAAGAATCTAATAATAAAGAAGAAATCTAAAAAAGGCGCGGACAAAATGTCGGCGGAGAAGTAGCTTTTTATTTAAAAAAAAAAGAAAACCTAGGGATGATGGTATTTCACGTCCATCACGTTGGATTTCAAAATTGTTGTAGTTTTCGTAATCAGCGACCCGATAAACCATATAAACGATACCCATATTGATTTTTAGACATTTCTATCTTATCGCACCTCAACCCCATCCCCAGGGGATGATGGTATTTCACGTCCACCACGTTGGATTTCAAAATTTTTGTAATTTTTGTAATCAGCGACCCGATAAACCATACAAACGACACCCATATTGACTTTTAGACATTTCAACCCCATCGCACCCCAACCCCATCCCCAGGGGTTGATGGTATTTCCTGGATTTCAAAATTGTTGTAGTTTTCGTAATCAGCGACCCGATTAACCATAAAAACGATACCCATATTGGTTATTAGAATGTTTCACCCCATTTTCCTCTTTTGGGGATGAATTTGGGGTGGAATTCCAATAACAGTGATGTACGCTCCACAGAATTACAACCGTAATGCCTAAACAATAAATTTAGTGGATTTTACTTTGAAAATGAAGGATTTTCAACTTCATCCCCCTTTTCACCTCTTAGGGTGTAGAATTTTCAAAAACCCTGAATAGAATAGAATAAAATGAAAATCACAGTTCGTCAAGCAAAGCTAACAGATTAAAAATCACAGTTGGTTGTCTACTAATAGTTTCAGTCAAATTTTTAAATAAAATATTACAGGCGTTTTATTAATATCAACTTAGAACTAAGTTTAAAATATCAACAATTATAGTATTTTTTTTTCTTTTTTAGGGTTTTGTACCCAAAGGGTGAAAAACGGGACCCTATTCATATGCCTCCGATGTCTGTCTGTCTGTCTGTCAGCGGGCTGCATCTTATGAACCGTAATAGGTAGAAATTTGAAATTTTCTCAAATTGTGTATATCTGTTGCCGCTACAACAACAAATCCTAAAAATTTAAAAAAGGAAAAAAATAAGGGGGGCTCCCAAACAGCTTAAGGGGGGAGCGTAAAAAAAAGTTTGACCTACCCCATCGAGTGGGATGTCGTTGTTTAGAGCTCGTTTAGTAGATAAATACCATATTTTTTGTTTAAAAAAATATTTAAAAACAAAGGAATAAGAAAAGAAATGAAACAAATATATAGCCACCTTCCGCAACAATGATGGATGCTATGTACTCACTGTGCACCGCCCGCCCGCCCGCAAATAAATGCGCATGCGCAGGCAACTGCAACACAGCAACCACCCAAAAACACTCTACACGTGTTTCGCCTCTACACGAGGCATCCTCAGGAGATGTTAGACCGACCAGTGCCAAACACCGAGTGAGCATCGTAGCTGCTTGCGGGTTCTTCTCGCTGCAGCGCAGCTGCAGCGGGGAGAGCCTTTCTGGCCTGGGGCCACTGAGGCTGGTTTCAATCGACGCCTGCAACGACAGGCGTGTCACGGGGGCGGCCTCCCGAGGGGCCTGTCAAGTCCGGTCTTCACGCCGCGGCGAGGCAGCCCACCAGGTGATTCCCCGTTGGGGGAGGCCTAGTGAGCGCCTACGAGCCAGCGGCGGCTTCTCTTCAATGGAGGTGGGCGGGCGCGGTGCGGCGTCGGCACGCTTGCGCGGCGCGCACGCACTGCGCACGACGTGGTTGGGGGCTGGTGGTAGGGGCCCACAGTCCTAGCTACTCGACGGGGAGTAGTGGACGTGGGCTGCCTGGTGTGGAGGGGAGGGGCCTCAGCATCCTGTCCTCATGCGAGCCAGGATGGAGACACCCTCCGTGACTATTGCCACCGGGTCTGTGCCTGCTCTCACGGCCTTGAGGACGGAGAGCAGGAGCTCGATGGCGAGGTCAATAGCGTCGGCTGCGTTGCTTGTGGTCGCCCCCGGGTGCTTCACCGTCTTGCCCACGTTTTGTGGGGCGGCGACCGCTTCCTGGGGCGTCTGATTCGGTGTGGGTGCTGCAGCTGTGCTGGGAGGCGCCTTCGCCTGCTTCGCCTTCCTCCCCGCGGCAGGCGGGGCGGCGACCGCTTTCGACGGCGCTAGTTGCGAAGGGATAAGGCCGGCTGAGATGGCGGCGGCGGCGGCTGGATTGGTAGAGGCGGCGGCTGGATTGGCGGAGGCGGACCCCTTCTTCCTCCTCCTTCCTCTCCTCTTCCTGACCGGCCCACTGGGCTCGTTCGCGGAGGCCATGAGTGACCCCGGCGCATTCGACTCTCCCGTGGGCTCGGCGACGACCCTGGCCGGTGTTGTGGGCTGGGTGGAGGTTCGCGGTGCGGTGCCGGCTTTCTTATTGCGAACCTCGCGGCGCAGGACTGCGCACGCGAGGCTGTTCGCCGGGTGGGCCTTCCCGCAGTTCGCGCAGGTGGCGGGCTCGGTGCGTGGGCGTGGGCACTCCTTCGCCGGGTGCTCCTCGCCGCAGCAGACGCAGGCTTGCCGCCGGTGACAGTTGTGCGAGCTGTGTCGGAACAGCTGGCACCGGTGGCACTGCGGGACTCGCTGCTTCCCACGCCAACCCTCGATCTTCACGCCGGGCACGCACAGGAGCTCGCTCACTGCGTAGATGCCCGGGGTGAGGCCTGGCGTGTAGGTGAGCTGGGCGAAGTGCAAGCACCCAGGGCGTCCTCGGCGGGCACGGATGGGGCGCACGAACTGCGGTTCGTAGCCCAGGCGGCGTAGCTCGGCGGCGATGTCGTCCGGGCTCGTATCAGCTGGCAGGCCGCGTATCGCGACCTTCAGCGGCTTCTCCTCTTTCGGCGCGTAGGCGAACCACGAGAGTCCGGTCTGCCCCTCCAGCGCGGTGAGGTAGCGCTGGTAGGCCCGGAACTCGTCGGCGGTTTGCGCCAGGAAGCGCAGCCCCTTGCCGTAGGGGCGCACATTCGGCGCGTGGCCCAACTGCTCCTTCAGAGCACGGAGGTGGCGGGCCCAGTCGGGGAAGTTATCCACCAC